>JAAFCE010001036.1:10344570-10437142 GCA_013389805.1 Trigoniulus corallinus
CAATTTTTATTTACCTCCACTACGTTCTTTTCTTGTTCTCAGCATCTTCAACACAGGAGCAACCATAACGGGATGTCAGAATGAAACCGGAAGTTCGAGAAACTTCAGGCTTGTGTATCTTTTCTAGACAGGATCGGATCGGTAGTGGTGTGCAAAATCGTCTACCGCTGTAATGGCAATGGCGGGGTTTTCGATTGTAATTGTTTTAAAATGTTTTTAAAGTGTATTTATTTTTTAATTTCTACGTAATATTTTAATGGATTGTACGTTAAATTGACTATTACACCAACTATGGCTAAATGATAGCCTAAAATTTACAGAGATGTTGTGCTATTCGAAAAATATTCATCTCCATTCGGAAGTGTGGGTGCCTACATTTTAATAAGTTAATGTTTTAATTATAAGCTATGGAGACTCACATTGTTGATTTTAATGATGATTTGATTTCTACGTTGAGGCAACGTTCTGCGACAAAGTTTCAGCAAGCATATAATGCCATCATAGAGAAGGTAAGAAGTAATGGGTGTTAGGTGTTGTAATTGTTTTCATTCAAACGTTCATCGTTTCTGTATCTGTAGTACAGTCAGCCAGACAACTTACATCAAACTTGTGTGATAGATTTATCCACTGGGGCAGTCCTCGAATCAGATGTTTGTACAGGTGAGTTTAAGTAACAGCTCATTGCTATTAATGTGTGTGAAATATGAATATGTAATCCTTTATGACTGGTACCTTGCTAGTGGGATTTTTCATGCTTGACCCATACTTGTAGATATCCACCAGCAACGTCTTTGCCCTTGTACCCATTCTTCTTTCATTCTAGTCGCCTCACCCACCACTCGTAGGACCTCTTCCAATGTGGGGGTTTTCCAACCCCTTCAGCAGTGACCCAGCATTGGATATGCCAGTACCACATATCTGACGTCCTCCTCTTGATTCCCACACAATACACAGCCCTCCCCTCCGCCTGAGGTCTTTACCATCCTCTGTTTCGTCTCCACTGACCTGGCTCTTGATCAAAGCAGAAGCGAGCCTTCCCACGAATTATCATAAATTACCTCCTGCTCTTATCTTGGGTTTGTTCCAATGCCCCCAACGTTTTCTGTCGCTACTGCCCTTCCCTCCAATGTTCTATCGCCACTGCCCTAACCCCCATTTTCCTGTACTGACATTTGCGTTGTTTATTTAGTTATTTTACTATACGTACTGCTGTACAAATTAAAACATAATTAGAATACGATGCAATGCGATACAACATAAAACTAGATGATCCAGAGAACAATAGATGACAGTAGACTAGATGATCCAGAGAACAATAGATGACAGTAGACTAGATGATCCAGAGAACAATAGATGACAGTAGACTAGATGGCTACTAGACCATGGAATGGAACAAATGTTGGTGAAGTCGCCTCTTATTTCCTACTCATCCACCCCAGGGTGCAGTGTTATGCCCGTCTTCTTCATTATCCTGGTTATTCTCCTTTCCCAGTTGGTAGACGCACTCATGTTGTTCACCCATGCATTAACCTACTATACTGGATATTTCTTATGTAGTCTCCGTATCCTGCACAAGAATGTCAATTTACTAATTTCTCTCTGTGTCTTGAAACGTAGACCACCCCATATCCCTGTATTGCTTCTACCGCTATAGTCTATTTCCCCTCTAGGGCCATCCTACCTAGCCTTCTTTGGGCTACCTCCATACAATCCATCACTTTTTTTTACTAATGCATAGAATCTCATTTCCATACGTTGAGTACTTTTAGAAAAGCAATTGTTACCCTGCCCTCCCCACATGCTTTCCCTAACTTCAATGAAATTTTTAATCATGATTGATTTTCAGATTCCAATGTGCCAAGTTCGAACCAGCAAAATCATGAATTAGATTTATGTGACTCTGTCTGTGTGGATGAATTCCTCACACATCCGCATAACAGTAAGTTTACACTTTCTATGCATTTCATATTAATTATAAATAATTTGAGGTGATAAATGAGACCTGCACATTGCCATTTTTCAATATTCTGGGTAGTTCTTTATTGTTGTAAGCTGCTGATGGATATCAAACAAGCCTTCCGATCTAACCGACTAAGGGAACTGTTGGGGCTCCTTTCAATAGGGTTGCCATAATTGTCTGACCACTGACCGGGACATCCCCCCCTTAAAAATATTTTTTTTCAACAAAATAGCAGGAGTTCATATTATAAACATTCATAGCTTTATTAAAAAATTCCATAATCCTCTCACTAATTCATTGAAATATAAATTATTTTAGAGGACCCAAAGAAAAACGTTGGGAAATCAGTGGCGGATCCAGGGGCGAATCGGGGGGGGGTAGCACTTCAAAAAATGTGCACCCCAAGTAGTTTTATATATTCATAATCCCTTAGTATACATCTACCTAGCAATTACAAAAAAGGTCCTCTCCTGCCCCTTTAACAATGACCTATCCAGTGGAATAGCCAACTACAGATTGGACTGCACCTGTTGGACTGACAATATAGAAATGGGGATAGCAATGCAAAAATGCCTCATCAGTTGAGCCCCATTCAGGCAGTGAGAGGGGAGAAATTGCTGCATTGCCCCTCGTCTGGATCCGCCCCTGGAATCAATGGTAGATCATTCCCAAACAGTCAGTTTCACTGGAAAAATGTGATGTGCTTTCATGGACGAGTCTGTTCCAAATCTCTAGGCATGTACTGTATATGCGCTGTACTGAATGCAATGATATTATTGGAAAATAATTGTTAACATGTGAAAATCTTAAATCGACCGGGACAAATGACTGCCGGACCGGGACACTGGGACACAGACCTCAAAACCGGGACGTATGGCAACCCTACTTTCAACTAAATAATATCCCTCGAGACGTACCCTTATCCCGCCTCTGGCAGGGTCGGGTCTGTGGGTTCTGACCCTCCGCTCCTGTATCTCCTATCAGGTCCCCATCCACTCCTCACACCAACATGTCCCTTCGTACAACCTGTTCCCCCGTATGTTTTGGTCTTCCCTGCCCCTGGTGTTTCCAATAACCTGCAAAATCGTTCGCTCAATTCAAGAAATTGCAGTCGGATTCTTCCATCAGAAGGGTTTAAAACTGTTATCCGAACTTTTTTGAAAGATGAAATGCAAAAAGATCGGATAATAGTTTTTAAAAGTACTGGGAGAGAAGGACGGTACATTGAATATCATAATTCCATAATTTCAGATTATCATCCTCCAGCAAAGTGTCCATTTAATAAAAAGACACGTACGCAATCCAAGCCTATCAAATTGAGGCCCTTCCAAAAATCCTTGACGCGCAGACATACAAGACACATCATTCGTCGTTCAAAATTCAAAGTTGTTTTAAAACCGAAAGCACCTCGAAAAGATCCAAAAAACCTGACGTTTATTGTAGAGGATTGCGTGCCATTGTGTGATGGAAAGGACCACGTTCAAACAGAGGTCGACATTGAGTGTACAACAAATTCAGGTGTGTCCCCTCGGAGCGAAATTATGTTGGATCTTACTCCGCGACCTTCCTTACTGTATCAGCCACAATACAGACATCTTGAGGGGTCTGATAGTTCTAGTAGTTCACCTTGTAGGTCTGGAATTACTGGTGCTCTAAAGGATCCCAACATCTGTCAGTCTCCATTGTCTAATTTTTACAAGGGGTCGCTGTCAGAAACCACTTGTTGGAATGATACTGATGCATCAGACTATGATGATGTCGTACAAATAGAATTGGATAGGGAAGAGGAAGCGGAGGAAGATGAAAAAACGTTCACAAATAGTGTGGGGTCAAGTTTGGATGACCCATTAACCTTAAAAATGGACACCCGACGCTTTTGGCAATCTTCCGATGATTTGTGTCGCCGTAGGTCTCTATTATTCGAGTTTTATGAACAAGATGATTTCTCAGCTTACAAGGTATTGCAGTTGAGTCCTGGTTAAATTTAAGGGGAAAAAAAGAGAGGGTCCTTCGTTTGACATATATACGAGCTCCAATTGTTAAACTTTACGTTCTAGCAAGTTTTTAAAGTTGCCACCAAGTTTCATTCCTTGTGTTCAAGGGTGGTGGTGGTAAATCTTAGGACAGGTGCCGTTGGCATCGTTAATACTACGGTAGGAAAATTATTACGCCTCCTTAACAACGGTTTTAATCAGTTTTTATTAGGAACTTTGAAGGCAATACTATTTTTACACTGTTCAATTGAAAATAAATACCTCAATTCCATGCATACATATCATTTGTTCGATCTGCAAACAACTATTTTCTAAGTAATAAAATGTTATCCTCATTTCCTAACCTTTTCCCGCCTATGGTAGGGTATCGGGCACCCATTCGTCCTGCTGGTACCGGCAACACGTGGACAATAACATGTTGGAAGGTAGTTTTACTTAGCAGGCTGTCGATCACTGCTGCATATTTAACATATGCCCAAAGGAGCGGCTTATTGCGTTGAACACTCCAGTTCTCGTCTGATTGCTGAGGTTAAGCAATGAAACCCCAGCTAGTACTAACGTGGGTGGCCGTTTGGGAAAACTGGGTACCGCTTATACCCAAACATCGTCGCATCAGCGTAGCGTCTGTGCAGTCTCTGCATTAGAACTACGCAGCGACGGGGCTCTAATGACCTTTGTAGTGGAAGGGCCCTAAAACCAACAAAACAAACATGCCAAACTTCTTCCTAGAGTGATTTCACCTTCGCTAAGAGGGACGCCTGGAAGTTTTGAAGATCTAAACGTATATTTTATTCCTCATAGAGAGGGTTTCTTTACGTGCAATGGTGATGTCGTACAGGCCTTCACATGGGGCCATGACTTTATGTCCCGTCTGACGGAAAGGCGCACTCGGAGCTTCCATCAAGCCCTTAGCTGTTTTCAAGAGACTTGGTGTAGTAGCTTACTATTTAACGAGTCTTAAGACAGGCCATCGTGTCAGGATTTTTATTATTTTAAAAAATAAACCGACATTAACTTACACAGCATAGATAGAAAAAAAAATTAGCTAACAATTTCCACTGACCAGTGTTATCACCAAGGTTTCTGGATCTTACCAGGGGTGTGACTTGAGATACAGTATTTCACTAATTCTAATGCTGTCCCATCTCCTAAGTCTTTACTTTTCCTGGCAGGATAGTGATTTGCATTTAAATAATTATCTACTTCAATATCTAATCACTACTCCGCGTACTTTTATCTCTTGCTTTTCTTTTGCAATCCTATCTCCGGCCTATGGCAAGGTCGCGCGCCCGAGTTCGGGGAAATGTATAAACGGAAGGCAAGAATAAGTGAGGCAAAAACAGGCAGAATGGGGATAAAATAAGACAAGTAAAGGAACTCGTGAGCGAGATGTTGGACGATGGTTTTAGGTTTCTATTTGCGGACAACTGAATGCCACAACACTTTTCGACGCCGCTTATGACTTGGGACTGGACTTTATATATTTTATCTACCCCAGTATTATATTTTTCTATCTATTCTATGCATCGTTTCAGAGCAACGGTGGGCAGGAAAGGACTAAGAGACTACTGCCTGTTATAACATTGATACATGTTTAAAGTTCTGTGGTGTTTGTGCATGCATTGACTCTTTCATTACCTGAAAATAGGTAGTGAAGTTGCCGAAGTATCAAAATTAAGTGTTTTTTATTTTTAAAATGGTATCCCTTCTTTAGAAGTTAAAGGTTAAAAAAATACTTAATTGGACCATGAAAGAATCACAATAATTATAATGAAAAATAAAAAAAGACATTAAAACAATGCAAGGAGACACTGTTGTGTCAGTAAGAATTGATAAGTGATGTGGTGTCAATTGCATTAAATAAGTCCTATTTTTTTAATCACACAAAAAAAAGGATGCCCTTGAATTATCAAAGCATATTTAAATTTTGAGGAGTAGAATAAGTAGGTGTAGCTTTCTCCATATGAATGTCCATTCTTGTAGTAACCACTTCTCTGTCCACAGAGTAGTTAAAAGCTATAGGTGGCTCTCTAGACTGGACTGTTATTGTTTTCATTTGAAATTGTCACTTGAGGAGGAGGTTGAAATGTCAGACCTGCAGTTAAAATTTCAAAAAAAGAAAAATATGAATTATTCTATAGTAGTTAAAGACATAAAGAGGAAAAAAATCAATTTTGCAGTTGCCAACTTCAAGATTACAATGGTTTGAAAAATATTACGTCACTTGATGGAAGGGATTTAAGGAATATAAAATGATAGAGCTCCTTGAAATTTCAAGACAACTACATGATCAATGCTGGATACGTATCAATATTAAGTGATCCATGGGTTAGAGGTTGATGTCCAAGAGAGCCTCAGACACCGATTCATGGTGTGCAGGAGAGCAGTTTATTTCCAGTGAGCGGAAAACCTTAAGGCCCAGCGCAAAATGAGACGCAGGTGACGTAGGGTGACTCACTATAAATTTCTGTGGCTCACATGATAGTATGTAGTTGCGCATGTTAGGTCGCAAGGTGACGTGACTCAGTGCCTGCGCCACGTGACCCTGCAGAGCTCAGTTTCCTGCGTGAAGTTGGCGTGACAATAACAAAAAGCGGTGCGAAGCAGAGAAGTTCTCTTGTTATTTGATGCAAGTATGGTGAAAAACTGCGATTCAACGTGCGGTGATTGTCTGTGACCCACCTGCATCTCATTTTGCACCTTACCCAAGTATACCTTCCGACCCAAATGGAAATCGAAGTCGGTGTTGTGTTTGTACAGTGTCACCACTATATGGAAAGAGCTCGTCGCCCCCCACCGGCGTTAATATTAAAGAGGTCTTCAAGGTAAAAAATTGGCTGACAAAAAATAACTAAATCAAATTTATTTGGAACACGACAGACTTGAGTCCTTCAACAAGTCCAAAGAGTGGCACCACCTTTGGAAATTGAGCAAGGGTTGAGATGGAACCCAATACCATCATTCCTAAACCAGGGACCACCAAAATTTCCCTATAATATGTCCAAGGGAGATGTCCTGCATTCGTTTCTGGAGCTCACATGATTCCCATCCTGAGGATTATAGGTATCCAGCAGTGATTCTGTTCAGCAAGAATCATCTTTGAATTGTACACTGTTCAGACAGAAGAAAGCCATTCCCGAATTTTTTGGGAAGAAGAAGAAGAGAAGTATAGTTACACAAGAATACAAGTGGCAAGAGGATTAATGGAAAACGATCTGCAAGCTACAAAACACAAGTGTAGCTACCACACCTTTATTCAACTATAAGCCTGACATCGGAAGAGAAACTGGATCTGCTGGCTGCAAAAGGACAGAAACGGGAAATTGAATCACCATCCACTTTTTCGTGCAAACGCAATTTTACAGACACTTGGAACAATGATTCAAGAAGAATCGAAGCAAAAAAAAAAAAATAAATAAAAGATAACAGCAGAAGGCTTTTTAAAAAAGCGGCAAAGGAAACTAAGTAAGCTACGTGTGCTTCAAGTGCTTGATTGTTGTGACGCCATACACCAACGGTTCCCCTAGATCCCAAAGACCTTCAAAAACCAGAAAAAGAATAACCCTTTCAACTCACTAGAATGATTAGTTCCAAGCATTCCATGTCTTTGAGGTCGTGAATATTTGTCAGCATCCCCTTCTTCAGCACGAAGAAGACCATCAGCCTCCATGTTGTACGTCCTTTGTGGAAACGTAACGCCTCCACCCAAACTGCAAAAAAAAAAATACAAGAAAGTGGCACTTTTAGTTTCGACTTCAGCACAAGGTATCCAGGAAAACATAAAGAGTTAATGTTACAGCTAACTCATGTGATGGGCAATAGCGACTAAAAACCCATGCCAGAAAAAAAAAAGGAAAAACGTGTTTTTAAAAAGTAAGTAGCAGTAGGGAACTTAGAAAATGATCTAACCTGGTTTGGGTGCTGCCCATAGAGTTGTAAGAATTTGCTTGAGGGGTACGGGTGGGATATTCAATTCCGTCTCCTAAACTGTACAATAAGAGATGCAAAATTCAGTGCCAAAAGGCAACAAAATGAAATGTCAATGGTTCAGATATAATACAGTGAGGTCTCGTTTTATGACTAACTGGTTGTGATAACATCCCCTGTCTTCTAGTGGTCACATTCCATTACTGTGCCAGACAGGCAAGTGATACCCACACGTGGGACTGCAACTTCACTTTCTACCTCATGGAAGTAAGGCATAATTCACTGGCTGTAAGTCACCTCCCCATATCATAGAATGAAAACCACCGATCTAGTCCAGAGGTGAACCCTACATACCCTTTAACTCTAGATGTTTTAATTTTTAACTGAACCCTCACTCTTTCTCTCCTCATCGTAAAACGACACCTTACTGTTGGTTCAATATTCTTGATTAGGGTCGACTATAAGTTTGGGCAGCCCCACGCTCCTCCAGCTTTCTATTCTTCAGGAAACTACATTCAACCCTATCTCCCTTCCCTCACTGGAGAGTACTCAAAAATTTGTCTTCCAGAGCTAAAAATCACACAACAGACTTGACGGACGTGAAGTCATCAATGAGGGGCCAACCTAGAAAACATTGGGAGGAACCATAAGGACTTCTTTTCTCCAAAAACTTGAATGAAATTGTCATATCGTCCCAAGTTGAAACCATCCTTATCTGGTCTGCCATTAAAAATGGGAGCTCGGAACGACTCTGCAGACACAAAACAAAAAAAATGTAAAAAGCCCAGCTAAATGAAAGAAATACAATCTCAATCCTGTGATGGATACTCGCCTAACGTTGTCCTGTTCACAGACACTAAGTAGAGATGATATCCAAAGAGTGAGACCAAACTGATGGCAAACATGATGGCCATGAAGAATAAAAATAGGATGTGGAATCTACCACTTTGTGTCAGTTCGTTCTGCAACGTGAAGAAAAGACGTTTGTCATCTAATCACAGGACATCAGTGAAAAGAACAACTAAAAAAATACCTTCCAGAACTTGATGAAATATTGTAAGGATGTACTTGCAACGTATATACAATACAGCAAAGAATATCCTAAGAACTGAACGAAAAACTTGTAATTTCTAAAGGCAACACAGTTATTCACCCTGTGAAAAGGAAAGAGGAGAAAATCTCTCAAGAAATTCCGTATTGACTTCCATCATGGATTGACACAATTATAATTACACACTGACGATGACATACCAAGGACAATGGTGATCCATTTTTAAGACGCACCTGAAATCAGAAGTCCTATTTATTAGTAAATGTTGGCCAAATTCTATCTGCGCCAAGACGTCATTTATCGATTACTCGTGCAGCAATAAGTAGGCTCCACAGGTAACATTTCTCAAAAGAAATTTGAGGAAAAAAGGTAGGAAGACATCACTTATTTCTATTCAAATGAGTTAGTTCTTTTCCTGATCAAATGTAGCTGATAGGCTTATTTAAGAAACCGGTTTCCATGTCTGAAGAAAAATTTGGTCAGTGTTGCTTACCGCGCGTGTATAAAGGGTTTGAAACCCTGCATAGACCACGTAAGCCATCACGAGAGTTTTACCCGCTTATTTGTCAGGGGGCACACTTTAGGTCTCCTTTTATCACAAAATGAAACCTATCATGGAGCTGTCAAGGGCTGAAGGTCGAAAACAATGAACTCGTGGGTAAAAATTCACTCTGCATGATGTCTGGGCCGTGTCGATAAGTGAGGCAGGAAGGTACTCGCCTCCGGGCGCCACATTTAAAGGCCGCCATACACGATCAAACGTTTTGCACAACACCCCTTGTTACGCAAAATGTTGGATCATGTGTGGAGGGGGCCTTTAATGTGTTCTGCCTCAGATCCCAAAATTATTCGTCACTTTTCGACATGACGTCAACGGTCTTTTTTTAGGTGGGAGGGATATCTTCGTCAATGACTCATAAGAAACCCCTTTTTTAATGTAGTGATATGTAGATCGACAAAATTTTGGGGACGACGACAACTAGTCTATGTTAAGTAAGCCAATGAATCAAGACTTTCAAAACAACAAGATGGCCTTAGTGTTACGTTAGACAAATGTTACTCACTTTCCACAAGCTGAGCAATGATGAGCCCGATCAGGCTTGATAAGACCACACTTCTCACAATACCTTACACCTGAAAAGAAAACGAAAAATCATTAAAAACAAGGGATTATTTTAAGCAGTCAACAGCAATCAGGTGGCAAGTATCAAATGGAGTACTTCTAGTTGCCGTCTGGCAATAAACAGGCAAATCGTTGGCTGCCGTCTCCAGAATTTTGCGTTGATTTTCTTCATTCTCTTCCCTCTCCAGTCTCTCAACTTCTTGACGAGATAAGTAAAACTGAAATAGATGCCGACCCATTTCCCCCCAAAAGTAAGAGTTTTTATTCGACGTTAACTTTAGTTTTTTTTTAAGTTCCGCTAAGAGTACCTTACCTGTTTGGGTACTTGCCCAACATCTGTAAAAATAGTTTGCCAGTAAGACCACGCGAATATGGCAAAAAATCCATGATAAGCGATCAGGTAGCATACTATCAAGAAAAAAAATAATTGACGTTACAGTGGATCATGTGCACACTTTACTTAGGGCACAACACAAAATTATCAGTTTTCAAGTTGTCCAATAGTGGCACCAACAACCAGGGAGGGTCACCTATGTGCAAGCAACCAGTTATAAAGGCACTCTACATGGTGGTGGCAGTGCCGCCCACTACTTTTGATTTTGCGGAAGGGTACGCGTGTAATAAATTGTGCAATAATGACAACACTCCCCCTCCCCAGAAACGTCAAGTTACTCCTAAGGCATGCTGCGTCATTCCGCTGCCAAGTTAGAATACTGCACTTACAAGGTGGTTCGACCGGCTGATCGATGGGTAATGCGTGCGCCTTCTTTGCATCATTCAGTCTCTTGGAGAATTGGCCTCAACGTTTGAATATCATAATAACATTTGTCTAACATTTCTGAGGTTGACAGACTAGAAAAGTCTTGTGTCACTCCCGCACTCCCCATGCAGTTTATATTATTCTTTTGTTCGGGCCATAGGTCACTAACAAATGTTACCAAGGAGATGGATGTGTGTGTGAGAGAGATAAAAACTTGTTTTCAGAGGTAAGGTGGTCGTTACAATGTTAAAATGTATATTGGACAGAGGTGGGGTGTGGAGGGATTAGCAATTCAAAACCACAGGTGTTGCAGGGGAATTATGCAGGCCAAGGCGAAAAAGTTGGAAGGAGAGGATAGGTATCGTAAACAACAAAATGAAACTAAGTTTTATGTACATAGTGACCTCTAGCAACATGTTTGAAGTTTCATCTAATGCTACAGTGATAAGGCTTCACCTGCCAACTTAGACTCACTACTTTTAAGCCATTTTTATAGTATGGTGTAACCACAAACTTCAGATATTCAGTCACAAATAGGAAGAGAGTAGCTTCCAAACAGTAGATATTAATCCCAGTAGGAAAAGATGGGTCCCAAGATCTGGGAATTTTGCCAATATACAATTTGCTTTTCCGTGTTAGAAGGGTGCGCTTTGACGTGACCTTCTAGCATCATCCAGATCAAACGTGGCACGGTTTACTGCCAATCCGACAGGGAACAGACACGAGGTTTCACCTTCCTTCTGAATGAAACCATGCAGCCTTGAATTTGACTGTACTTGGGTTTCATGAGCTGAAAAGTATGTTGTCATCTCTTAGCTACGGATGCTGGCTAGCAAGGGAAAAGTTTGCTCCTTAAATGGCAAGTAATGTCGCGCCAGTTAAGTTTTTTAATGCTTATTATGCTGGCAAAATTTTTTGATCGAGTGTGTCTGTGCCTTAGCGTTGGCGTATAGCCTTCGGGACTACAGAAGCCGAAGTCAAACTATCAGAGAAACATTTCAAAAATAAAATTGAGGAATAATGTTTGGGTTGGGATTGTGGATGAGAGATGCACATTGATTGGCTATGCGGGAATAATTTGAAGACAACTTTTGTAAGACACAAAAAAAGCTTACCTTTCTCTGCAATACTGTCCACTGTCACTGAAAGAACATTCAAAACCAACATTAAAAGTTGCGCTCAAATACCTTGAAATGTGGGGAAGGGGGAAATGATACACAGTTTAGATTACCCAACCTCAGAATCGTCGCCGCCTACATGTGCTTAAGTGTCGCTTGTTTCAATTCCGACCTAACGTCTACGTTTTTGGGAGTAGTCCCTTTAAGGCTCACGCAATTTATTTTCGTCGTGGGTTATGGATGAAAATCATGATTAGTTTTAATTGTAGGTCCAGTAAAGACGGGCGTCGTGTGGGTGATAGTGCAATTTCTGAATTCGCTCCTGAGGGAGATGATAGTAAGGTATAATTTTTTTTCTACTTCTTAACTATCTGATTAGTATTTCGTGATGCAGAACTATAAAAGTGCGATAATCCATTTTTTGGGTGTAACCATATACACGTAATATCTGGAATAAAAATGACACTCGCCATTTCAGATTAGAAATGTACGTTTCGTAGGCATAACATTTATATTAATTGTATTAATATTTAATAACATTTTAATGTTATAACGATAGTTTTGTAGTCGGTTTGTCAGCACAAGAGTTATCACCTCTCGTCCCCAATGACTAAATGCTATTTTAGATTTTTCTTCCCGATAACCATTTCTGAGGGTTCTAAATGCGACACTAAGCTACTTAAGTGAACAGTTTGACGTGCATTATATTCCTATATATGGAATATGTTGGTCAACGTAAAAACGAGTTCAAATTTGGCTTGCTGACATAATAAAATGCTGGTGACTGCAATTTGCTTTGCTACACTCTTCCGCCCTTGTCTAAATTCAACTGCGTGTCATCAGGATTGAATTTTCGTTTATCAGATTTCTAAGACTCACCCACACAAAGCTGTATCACATAGGCATAATAGGACCAAACGACAATTGTTACAATGAACAAAACAGGAATCCACTTGACGGTTCGAATACACCAAACACACGGACAGCGTGAAGCGAAGTTAGGAGCCATTTTTATAAACAAGAGGAATCCATTTGAGCTATTCTTTTTTTTTTTTTGTTAAAAAGTTTCTTTCTAGTCTTATCTCTTCCAAAAGTACTATGACGAAAGTAGACGATAACTTATTAGTGTATTCATTCAAACTTGTGTGTCGAACTCACGAACAAACTGCACCCAAAAACTTGGAAGAATTGTATTCATCACACACAACCCTATTACGAAGAATGGATTCGGTTCAGGAAGTTAACCACGCAGCCGTCGGTCGGTGAGATGACGTCTCAGGTTTACGCATTCAGCAGTAGAAATTACACCTGATTGTCTTCATTTAATGGAATAGTGGTACTCGCAGCCCTTTTTATCAAAATCACCACCTTCTTCCTATCACAACAACTACGATTGATAACAAAACAACTTCGAAGACGAAGACACATTTAAAATTAGAATAAATGACACACTTTAGGTACGGAAGCGTAGAAGTAAGCAGTTACCTCTCCTGGAGGGGCATTCAGAAAATACAATTGTTGTGCCCTGCAATCTCAATTTATTATTCAATGTTAGCCTCTACTCAGTTGTGAGAGATTGAGGGGGGAACTCCTAAATGTGAAACTTTTACCAATATGTACATTTTTTTCGTGAAGAAATTTTAACGATTCTTTTGTTCGTAATGATTGAAATGAAGTCTCTTGTACTTTACATTCTCATGTTATGTGTAGGGCAGAGGTTCATAGGTTACCATTGACGACTTGGCTGCCAATTCAATAACGCCACCCATTTATTCGTCGAGTATTGGTTTTAATCCTCATAGCGGAGTAGGGGCCGGCTTTTCGAGTGTATTGCGGCGCGACTGGACGCATGGGAGCACGGTCAATGGGTGCACGCACCTTACTCAGGCTTGGTTCGGTCTGTCCGTGCTAAATACCATTTATTGATATTTGACCGATTTACGCGCATATTTTTCTTCCCGTTCAACGGTATACACCTTAGAGGGTCGTGGCTTCACTTGCTAGCCGACAGACGGGGTGATGCTGGGGGATCTTCGTGGTAGTGTGCTTGACTTGTGAGAGATAATCTCTCCACTGCCAATTTGGCCTATCATGGCTGCTCCGACTCTGGTTGAAGCGGGTAGCTCTTTGGGGTAATGAGCTCTTTGATTTCCTGTGTACAACGCAAGGAACCTTTACGTCAAACAACACGCAAATCAGTAGAATTCCCAGGTTTGTTTGTGTATTAGGGCCCTTCAACTACAAGGTCATTAGAGCCCCGTCCACAGCATAGTTCTTATGCAGAGACTGCACAGACACTACACTAATGGGACGATTTTTGGGTATTAGCAGTACCCAGTTTTCCCAAGTGGCCATCCATGTCAGTACTAGCTGGGGTTGCGCTGCTTAACTTCAGTGATCAGACGAGAGCTGGTGTGTCCAACGCAATTCGCCTCATCCTAGAATCCCTATTTGTATAGTAGTAGCTTGCCCACTAGTTGACAACAGTGGTGTCACCCACCCTTCTCCCAAAAAAGCCGCTTCTTCTGCTTTGGTGTCACCCCCTTTTCTCATGGTGCGAGTGGTGTCACCCGGTGCGGCCCGCTCTCCTCTAGTGACGCCACTGGTTGACAAGCCGGCATTAAATAGCTACTTAAACCAAAATTGAAGTTCAATCATTAGTGAGTCAGAGTTCATTTCGTGATTTATGTTATTTTAGAAAACACACACTTGTCGACAGTGCCGGATTTAGATATTGAGAGGCCCTAGGCTATTTCAATTTTGAGGCCCTT
The DNA here is from genome assembly GCA_013389805.1 of Trigoniulus corallinus. Lineage (NCBI taxonomy): Eukaryota > Metazoa > Arthropoda > Diplopoda > Spirobolida > Trigoniulidae > Trigoniulus > Trigoniulus corallinus. The sequence continues at coordinate 10,359,275 of JAAFCE010001036.1, forward strand.
TTCAATCCCTTTTGAGCCCCTTTTCTTAAGGTTCGAAGCCCGCTAAATGTTGAGGCCCTAGGCTTCAGCCTAATTAGCCTATTGGTAAATCTGGCACTGCTTGTTGGCCCTAATAAACTAATTTCTATTTTGTTTAACTGCTGAATTTTCATGAGATGATCAACGGGGTAGGTTGATGTCCACGTTAAATTTGAAAGAATTGTTCTGCGACACCGTCAATTTTAACGATGGAGGCGGTGGAAAGCGCCGTAAAGGCGGTTGATGTTGTCGTTGTTGGAAAAAGCTGAATATCGACAGCGTCTTCGTCAACTCCTTGTAATTCACCAATTATTTATTAGGTAAATATTTTGGCAGTATCGATAAAAAAGACATTTTCAACTCCAACTTTTCTTTCCATTTTCTATTATTGGTGGTAGGGTTCCGGTTCAAGCGGTTTATCGCAGTTTGTGACAACGCCGTCCACATGGCAAGTGGAACGAATTCAATGTGGCGGTCGTTGGCTTATTGAGCTTATAATATTGAGTGCGGTAAACAGAAAGAAGCATGCAAAATATAATTTCATACATATTTCATTTTAAGACCCGCACGCTTTAGGTTTGGATAGAGATAGAATCAATTGGGATTCTTTGCTCGAAAGATTAAAACATCGGGTATGTTAACAGTAGTCACGTGGCTCAGTAATATCCTAAAACTTCACCATTTGTGTTTTTTTTCTTCCTCTGGAACTCGTAATGTTATTACAGCTATATTTCTCCAATCTCTTGTTACTTTTAACGCTTGCAATATTCCGTAAACAATGTATCAGTAGGATTTTTTTCAACGACCTATGACTGTGACCTTTGTGACGTTGCAGGGTTAGACAATGGCTTCCGTTGTAAGCGTAATTTTTTTATCACTGGGCCAATCTGGGTCGTACAATTGCTAGCGGTCAAAGTACTCAAGTTCGATTCCAGCCATGATTAGCCACTTTGCGATATGCGTCCAGGAGATCTAAAATGAATTTTTTTTTGTCAGGAAGTATAATTTCTTCAGTAGTGTGTTGGCTTCTTTCGGGTAAGAGAGAGAGGTCCCTAACACGCCTTCCTTGGATGAGAAGTAAAACCGAGGTCCCGTGTGATGTACGATGGCATTTGCACGTCAAAGAACCCTCTACCTTGCAACAGATAGATGAGGCAAAATTTCCAGGCTCGCCCCCTGGCGTCGGTGGAGTACCCCAACGAACAGTCGGCTGATGATAAATAAGCTTTAGGGTTGCAGCTTTCGTCGGTAGCCGACTGCGAAAGAATACCGTCTAATATATCACCCATGTGCCCATTCAGAGGGACTAGATCAGTGGTGGCGAACCTTTTTTGAAGACGGGTCACAATAACACAAAAAAAACCAAAAGTTCTCCACGGGTCAGGTGCAAGCACTATTTAGTTTCATGAACAAAAATAATTTATTAACAATAATGGATAAAGTTCATTAAAGTAGCAAATAGAGACCATCAGCGTACTACCCTTATCCCGCCTGTGGCAGGTTCGGGTCTGCGTACGGACAACCTGCTCTCGCGTCTATTGTTCATGAGATGATAAACTAGATATGATTCCCTCTCGGGTCACTTAAAATTACACAGTGGGTCACTTTGTGACCCGCGGGTCGCAGGTGCGTCACCACTGGACTAGATGTGTGCCCGGCCCTCCTTTAGGCGGGAAAGGGGTTGGGAGTTGTTTTGGCAAGGTTAGGACCAATTGCCATAGAAATCTTGAGATCGGGCATTTGAAATACAGTACACAAGTTGACAGCTGTACTAATGTTAGTCATGGTGTTTGCACATTAGTCTCTTCGGGTTTTGCTAATTATGACAAACTACCAAAAACACTTTTTACATATGAAGAAAATGTTAAGTGATGAAGTGCACAAATGTTAAGTGTCACTCTCCTTTCATATTCTTAATATGGGGAATTTGAGTTGGTTTTGCATGCCCTATGTGGCCGTTGGTGTTGCAAATGTACTGATTTGGAACCACATATCCAAAGCTGATTATGAAATATGGCTATATTGACATCGGTTATATGTGACAAATACCTTCAGAAAGTTATTGATTGAATGCTAGTACATTTTACGAAACGAGGTGCAACATGTGGTGCAATCGTATTTTGAGTCTTCTACTTTTTACCTTGTTGACAGTCTTCAGCTATTTCACAATCTGATGTTGATGTCTTGTATGGTTTTCGTTGTTGCAAAAAAATATTTTAATATACTCTGCCACCTCCTCACTAGTTGGATTGTATTGCGGCTCCTCCAATTCTTTTTATTTATAAATCCATCAAAAATGAGTCTTCCTTTAAGAAAGGTTATTTACCGGTGCTATAAGTCATCGTAGTATTCCCAACAATAATGACACTACTTGATTTTATTTTGTCTGTTGCTCGCGTGATATTAATGGTATTTTATTCTCTAACAGGAACTTGGATGTCAATATAGGAGAAGATCGAGAATGTCACAGGACAGACTAACACGTATTGCCATCGTTAATTCGGATAAGTGCAAACCGAAGCGATGTAGACAAGAGTGTAAAAAATCTTGTCCTGTTGTAAGGATGGGTACGTTCTGAAGATTGAGAAGGAATATATTTTGAGCATTTGACTTGATAATAACATTTCGTAGTTATTAAGCTGGAAATTCTTGAATTCATTTAGGAAAACTGTGCATTGAAGTTATGCCAAATGACAAAATTGCAACCATTTCTGAAGAGTTATGCATAGGGTGTGGTATTTGTGTCAAGGTAAATAGAATAATGCAATGGAATCTCATTTTCGTCAAGTTACGTTTTCTTGAAATGCGTCTTTTTCTTAGAAATGCCCTTTTGAAGCTATTTCCATTATCAACCTCCCGAGTAATCTGGAAAAAGACACCACACATCGTTATAATCAGAACGCCTTTAAGTTACACAGGTACACAGGGTGCAGTTACCAGTTTAACATTTTTAGAGATTATTTAAAAGAATTAATGTCGATACTAGGTTACCAATTCCACGACCTGGAGAAGTGCTGGGACTTGTGGGGACTAATGGTATAGGAAAGTCCACTGCTTTGAAAGTCTTGGCAGGCAAGCTGAAACCTAATTTGGGAAGATATAGCGTGAGTTTGACTATTAATTTCTGTTGCTTTTGTGATATTGTCCATCCAATGATTAAATCCAAAAAATAAACTGCTGTTCACATTCATATTGAGCAGTGATGAGAAATATTATATGAGAATGGAATTTCTTTGCTTGAATTCTTCAGTTGTTACTGGTTGTTGTTGATATGGTTCCCATATGCCATTTTAGGACCCACCAGATTGGACAGAAATTCTAACTTATTTTCGGGGATCCGAACTTCAGAACTACTTCACGAAGATCTTAGAAGACGATTTGAAAGCCCTCATTAAACCTCAGTACGTTGACCAGATTCCTAAGGCTGTTCAGGTACAAGATTGCAATTTCCATTCTCGGCGATTTTCTCGGTCAAGGCAGTGGCCTAAAGTTGTCTGTCCTGAACCCCCGAGTTGGGTGAAATCAGACACTGAATATTAATGAAACAGAGCAGCATCGATTAACTATTATAATTAATATTTTTAGGGTTCAGTGCAACAATTACTGGATAAAAAGGATGAGCTAAAAAAGCAAAATCAAATTTGTATGATGCTTGGTAATGAAAACTTTTAAGGAAGCTCTTGCTGGAAAGAGAAAGGACAGTGAATTCTCAACTGAAACAAATTCTTGTATTAATTTTGGTCTAGATCTCGAGTGCGTTAGGAATCGAAGTATTGAAGATCTTTCAGGCGGAGAATTACAACGATTTGCTTGTGCGATGGTCTGCATTCAAAAGGGGGACATGTGAGTAAATGTCTTGTGTTTTCAGGGTAAGAATTTTCTCACCTGCAATTTTGGCATTGTAACAATTCTTTTTAGTTTTATGTTTGATGAACCTTCGAGTTATTTGGATGTTAAACAGAGGTTAAAAGCCGCTCAGACTATCCGGTCTTTAATTAATCCTGATAAGTGAGTGATCGAAGGTCATAATATACTTTGCCTAGGAGTTTGAAAAGTTTTGTAACTTCCTGACCACATTTTTTTTCCTTCCATAGATATATTATCGTGGTAGAACATGATTTGTCCGTTTTAGATTATTTATCTGATTTCATTTGTTGTTTGTATGGCATTCCCGGTGCTTATGGAGTAGTTACTATGCCATTTAGCGTTCGAGAAGGTAAATGGCACTCCTCGTAATCTTTGGCTGTTTTTCGCCATCAAAAATGTTCATTTTACATGACAAATTAATTGTTTTGCTAATTTTTTCAGGGATCAATATATTTCTTGATGGATTCGTTCCTACAGAAAATTTGAGATTCAGGGAATCGTCCCTCATTTTTAAGGTTGCAGAAACGGCTACCGAAGACGAGATTAAAAGAATGTGTCAATATGCCTATCCAAATATGAGCAAGAAAATGGGTACAGTTAGCAGTTAGGGAACGTAATTGACCTCGAAGAGTACTGGCGTTTAATTGCTTAAATGTTACTACTTTTAGGTGACTTTTCACTTCGAGTGAATAGTGGAACGTTTACAGATTCAGAAATAATTGTCATGTTAGGCGAAAATGGAACTGGCAAGACTACCTTCATCAGGATGTTGGCAGGGCGATTACAACCAGATGAAGGCGGTAGGTATCTATGAATTGCTATTGTAACTTTTGAGTCCGAAATAAGACATGATAGTCAATGACAGATATTTTGTAAATGTTGTTATAGATGAAGTTCCACAACTAAATATCAGTTATAAGCCACAGAAAATTAGTCCCAAATCTCAGGGCACTGTGAGGCAACTGTTGTTTGATAAAATTCGAGATGCTTATACCCATGCGCAGTTTTCGACAGATGTCTTGAAACCAATGCAGATCGATAGTATTATCGACCAAGAGGTATGTTTTAGGAAATTCAACGTCTGTGTCTCACTTTCTGCCTTAATCATTCTGTTTCATTGTCCCTGTTCCTGTCTTCCTACTTTCTCCATTTTTTGTTTTGCCTTGCAAATTCTACTGCTGCTTTTATATCCTGCATATATTAGGTATTCCACCCTACCATAGAATAGAAATTGTTTATCAGTAGTAGTGATAGGGAGGGCAGATTGCGTTGAACACACCAGTTCTCGTCTGATCACTGAACTGGATCTCGTCTGATACTAACATGGGTGAACGCTTGGGAAAACTGGGTACCGCTAATTCCCAAAAATCGTCGCATTCATGTAGTGTCTGTGTGCAGTCTCTGCTTTAGAACTACGCAGTGGAAGGGGCTCTAATGACCTTGTAGTTGAAGGACTCTTAAAACACCAGCAAATGAACAAAGTAGTAGTGATAGTATGGTGAAGTGCTGTTTTGTATTTCTTTCTGGAATCAGGTTCAGAATCTTTCTGGAGGAGAGTTACAACGTGTAGCCTTGGTGCTCTGCCTGGGAAAACCAGCTGACGTCTACCTCATTGATGAACCTTCTGCTTATTTGGATTCTGAACAGCGTCTGGTTGCTGCGAAAGTAATCAAACGGTAATTTTTTAAGGTTTCTAACAATTTTTTTTTTCTGAAATATGATAACTTCGGCTCTATTTCCTTATTGTTCTGGTTTCAGGTTTATCCTTCACGCTAAGAAAACTGGATTTGTAGTCGAGCACGATTTCATCATGGCCACATATTTAGCAGACCGTGTGATTGTCTTCGAGGGCACTCCATCTATCGATGCATTAGCCAATAGGTTCCTACTAACTGATTTTATGTTCTTTAGCCTTTTAAGCTGGTTATAAATGAACTGTTGACTTTCTCTTTTAGTCCGCAAATGTTATTGGCTGGCATGAACAAGTTTTTAGAACTGTTAAATATAACGTTCCGAAGAGATCCTAATAACTTCAGACCCAGAATCAACAAACTGCATTCTGTCAAGGTAATGCTTTCAAAATCGAAATACTCCAACCTGCACATAAGCACACCCATTACCTAAGAAAACCAACATGACTTTAACATCATTGTTTTTATTTGATTGTCAGGACGTGGAACAAAAGCGATCTGGAAACTTCTTTTTCCTGGAAGATTAATTTTTGTTGTCCACTTTAATTTGGGATTCTGTCACAAGAAGGGGAAGACGTGTGTAGACCTCATCAGGATGAAGGTGGTGGTCGTTATACGTGTGACGATTTTGAGATGTTGGAAAAAGTGAAATTAAGTCGTATCTTGTCTGATTGTGTGGTGAAAAAGAAATGAAATTTCTAGTTCTGACTAGAGTATCAACTGTCAGTGTTTGATTTGTTGACTTCAGATGGTTGCTGAATAATTTGGTTATGTCCAATGTTGGATTTGGATAAAATCTCTATTCAAATATTATGATTTGCGCCTTTTATTAAAAAGTAGCGCTGCTGATTTCATTTCAAATTGTGTCTTTTTCTTCTTTTGAGATTTTATTTTGCAGATTAATGAATGACGACGGGTTGTCATTTCTTCTAGTTGGAAAGTACCAAGATTTCAGCTAGCAATTGACTATTCGTCTGGTGTAAAGACGGATTGAGTCATTTCCCGGCTGTGGAGAAATGACTGTTTCAACCGTTGTTTGGCTTCTGTTGTTGAATCCTTGAAAGACATTAGTCTGGTATACCCTGTGGAAAAGGAATGTGGTAAGTTAGGGTAAATTTTATTTTTGCAATGCTTGTGCTAATGCGCCAATTCGTTGCTCATTGATGCGACAGTGGAAGAAAGCGGGAGGAGTTTGAAACCACAGTAATTTAAAATAAAATTAAAAGGTATTTATGCTGTATGCAGATACTGTACTTTGTTCGTCATCAAATCCTGATGTGGGAAGCTCAAGGACGGACCGGGAGATTGTATCACATGCAACGCTTATAGCTGTTGATTCCTATCTAAAGGTCACCCTGAAAACCACAGAACTTGCATACTTTGAGTTCCATCCGTTCTACATTATTTAGGAGTTCACGTGGTCAGCACTCAAATCATAATTGGCATTACCGTGAAGATTGACATTGTTAAAAATCCGGGAGATTCCACCAAAAGTGGCGAACTAGTGTACCATAATAAGGAGACATGAACGTTGCCAGCGAAGGGCCTGAATAAGTCACAATGTGTAAGCAAAAGTTATCGAATTGAGACTAGTCCTGGATACTTTAATTTGTCAAGCACGGGCCCGGCGGGCGTTAATTCGGATAGAGACCCTTGCAGACGGGCCATAAGCGTATGCATCATACAAGCAGTAATTATGACGAATGACATTAACCAAGGGTGTTGTTGGGAGAGATGAGATGAAATGTAATGCCAAGAACGAACATTCTAGTGCCACTACCGTGTCCTATAAATAACATTTCACCACAGGCGGCTCGTTGGGCAGGCAAACTTAGGCGGCTGCCTAGGGCGGCAAATTTCAAAGGGGCGTCTAATTTCAGAGGTACTTCCTTGCCATGCAGTCTATCAGTCATTTCAAATGTTCATAGTCCTGGGGTTCCCAAACTTCTCTGATAGGTGGAGCCTTTTCTAAATGTTGGCTTTCTCGAGGCGCCTTGTTGCAGAGTCATAGCAAAGCATTGGCAATGGGACAAATGCCAAGAACGTGAGAGACACTCGGACAATTTAAACTGCATTAAATTTAATGAGGAAGGCGGCGATGCACCCACTTGCCGAGAGCATCTTAAGCTGGGTTTACACTGCGCGCAACTGTTTCATTAGGAAAGACTCGCGCAGTGTAAACGGGGACTCGCCCCGAAATTTGCTTCGCGAGGCAGCCTCGTGGTGAGCCACCGCACTGTCGGTTTTTGGACGCGCATCAAAGGGTTTCGCCACTCCCACTTCGTGTACTGGTACTCTAGATACGTTTTGCATGCTTGCTTCGCGCAATATTTCGCTCAATGTAAACAGGGAGGGCGAGACGGGTGAGATTGCCGCAAGCCTGCGGAAACAGTTGCGCGCAGTGTAAACCCAGCATTAAACTCACGAGCCAGGGCTGCATTTCACCATAAAACAACTATAATCTGCTTGAGTCCGGCTTTCAACAACACACGAAATGGTTGAATTTTCGCCTACGCTAGTGGAAAGTCATGCCCTCTGGTGTCCAAAAAATTGACTGTCGTAGTGCATAGGAAATTCACGTGTAATTGCAAAATTACATATCAAAAAGAAATACTGTACTTTTTTATGGAGAAAATTGGCGCAATTGGTAAAACAAATGTAAAAATGTCACAAATTGCGCAAAAGAAGTGTTTCCGCCCGGGATCGAACCGGGGACCTTCCGCGTGTTAGGCGGATGTGATAACCACTACACCACGGAAACACACGAGGTAAGTGCCTTTTATTTTTCTATGTAAAGAGTGTTTTGTAATTGTTATTCGTTAGTTTACCATTTATTATAGTAAATCAACTTCTTTAAAAATGTGTTTTGAGTTTTAATTAGAATTACAGCACTTATCCAATTCGTATAAACTCTTTGTGGTTTCATTGTTTTCTAGGAGCTGCTATACCCAAGGACGAATTTAGGACAAACATGTTTTGCCTGTTATTTCGGTTTGATGTAATGCCGATTTGTGATTTCGTTGCTTAATAAATCTGACAGTCGGAGGCGAGCTAAAACCAATGCAAAATGTTGCAATTTCAGGCCTGAAATAGTCAACAGAGACCAGTCTCGATGGTGTGTTCGACTCGAGTTCATAGTTCGCATGTTCGATAGTGGTCAAGGCCGGCAGTGACCGGCTGGCCGGTTCTTCAGAATGAGAAACTTCTCAGTGAAGTTGTTCGAAGTCGTACCTGTATATCGAAGATTGTTCTCTACGCGGAATTTCCAGGTGCAGAAAGTCAATTAATGGTCTGCGTGAAATAAACCAACCTACAGTACGTACAGTATATCGTAACCAGATTCGAACCTACTCGTGTAGAATAGATTCTGACGTTAAAATGGCGTCAGATTCGAATTTCGAACGCTGATGTCATAAATTTAGGGTGATTATATGCCCAATACCGCCGATGTATACTATAGAAATACTTTAGGGTGGAACTAGAAACTAAATTTATTTAGATAAAACGTTTTCCGGGGCGCACCGCTCGAATCCGGGACGTATGGTCGCCCTCCATACAGTAAGTTCCTTTTCCCATCGTTCTGAAAACAAGTCACTAGTCACGTGTTGCTCTCACGTGACAGTCGTTTCCTTTTTGGCGGAAGGAAGAAAATCAGGGATTGTTTACCTTTTTTGTCATTACTACCCCCTTCCCATTGGTACCTTAAAGATGAATGTGGACATGGGAGCACTTGTTGCTATGGAAACTGCGGAACTTTGACAATTAATTGAAGTGTCAGCCTCGAGCGATGTCGCCTTGGAGAAGGAGGCAAATGACTGCCGACGACGCCGCAGCACACTATGAACGCGTGTATCTTAGCTGCAAAATACTCCAACTACACTTCACCGGCGAGCCTATGTCGCCCAAATAGTGACCAACGGGCAGTTTGGAGAGTGTCATTGTGGATTTAACCTTTGAAATATCCTTCTTTGAAGGCTGCAAGTAATTCTTGAACACATTCCAGAGGTGGTAAGTGGCCATAACTTTCGTGTTTTTCTTGAATTCTGATTGAGGGACGCTACCAATTCATTTGAGGGCCTTAGGTCTAGAACACAGGAATACCACAGCCTGGATTCTAAAGATTCTCCACCACTTTGCCTTGGAAAATGATACTGGCCAGGGCTGACATAGAAGGGTGTTTGTCTTTTTAGAGTGTGGTGTGCAGGTTCAATTCCTACCAAGGCTGATGGGCTCCATTGTGAGTAGTAAGGATCCCCTGTTTATCGCCTGATAAAACTGTTGGGCCTCAGGTGTCCTTATTGAAACACTATTAGACCTGAGTGACTTGGGCAAAATCACCAAAATGCTGCACCTGTCTAAGGTTAGCGATTTCTTTCGGGAGACCAGTCTCGCCCCAAAAGTCGAAAAGTGCTACGTTGTTTCTCAATACAAGGTCCAAACTGGGTCTGAGAAACCACTAGCCAGGGCCAGGCCAGGCCAAAACTGGCCAGAGAAGCATGCTACCATCTGAGTCACAGGAACAACAGTTCAGAATTTTGGTGAGCGGTGTATTCCGTTGGACACACTATTTCTCGTCTGATCATTGAAGTTAAACAACGCAACTTTAGCTAGTACTAACATGGGTGGCCGCTTGGGAAAATTGGGTACTGCTAATACCCAAAAATCGTCGCATCAGCGTAGTGCCTGTGCAGTCTCTGCATTAGAACTACACAGTGGACGGAGCTCTAATGACCTTTGTAGTTGAAGGGCCCTAAAGCTTCCTAGCTCAATTGTTAACAGACTTCTCTATTGTGTCATGGTTCTTGGGCGGGACAAATCGTTTCTTTCAACAGAGGGCTCGGATGTACTTTTCAGTGCTATGCTACTGCGTTTCTAAGTATCATCATCATTAACCCTTTCCCTGCCATTGGTAGGTTTGAGTGTCCAATTTTTGGACGGCATTTTTACGTAACCGGCTGCTAACCTAATGATACAATGTTTTTCTTCGTTGGGTTGTTTTTTACCTCTACCGACGCCAGGTGTGAGCTCCTACATCTGGGGATATACGAAAGGTTCTTTTGCGTGCAGGTGACATCGTACACACCACATGGGGCCATGACTTTACTTCCAATCATCGGACAAGGCCTCTTTATCCCTTGTTTTGCCCGGTAAAGAAGCCACTCGCTTCGATCAAGGCTCGAACCTGAAACCAATGACGCAGTAGTCCAGGAAGCTAAATCTGCCCAGCTGGTTCAAAAGAACCTTTTCTAATTGGAATATAAATATTTAGATCGGCAACCATCAGTCCTACGTGTAGGTCAGGAACTCGTCCACCCATGTCGGTAGCTCGCCGCAATGTTACCGTCAGTGGATCCACGTGGTTTTGCTCCTGGCCCAGGGGAGCGGCGAGTTGCGTTGGACACACCAGTTCTCGTCTGATCACTGAAGTTAAGCAATGCAAGCCCAGTTAGTACTGACATGGGTGGTCGCTCGGGAAAGCTGGGTACTGCTAATACCCAATAATCGTCGCATTGGTGTGGTGTCTGTGCAGTCTATGCATTGGAACTATGCAGTGGACGGGTCTCTAATGACCTTGTAGTTGACGGGACCTTAAACTCCAACAAACAAACAAACAATGCTCCTGGCCCAGGTGTGTCGGTTGCTCCCCAAGTGCATCTTCTATCGATGGGAAATAAAGTCGTGACTTTGTGGGGATAGAAAATTCGTTCACAGACTCCAAGGGGGGGGGGACGAGCTCCTGGGCAGATATCCCTAAAAAGGGTTCTTTTACGTACAATAGTGAAATAATAAGCACCTCAAGGGGTCACAGCTTTGCTTTCCATCCGGAACGGAGGGTAATCTGCACTGGCCTGTAAAGCTCTCCGTTTCGGTCAGGTTTGATCCGGTAACCAGGGGCTTACAACGTCAAGAATACTTAGATTGGTAGAATTCCCATTTGTAAGGAGCTCGCCTTCCTCCCCGGCGTCGGTAAATTGCCTTCAGAGCTGACAGCCCCCATTGACATGACCTGACCTAACAGATTAAAAGAAGGACTTGGAGGAAGGTCAACGAGGAGAGAAGGACGGTGGTGAGCGTCTGGTTAAGGGGGGGTCGGGGTCATTCTTTGACATTTAGCGCGACGGAAACAACACCCACGTCAACAAGGCACGTGTGATATTAATGTGTGCCTCATGTGGGACAGTTGGAAGTTGAGGAGGTCGGAATAAAGGATAGGGACATTAGAGAATGAGAGTTTGAAATGCGGGGGTCAAGAGAGAAAGGGTGGTCAGTAGATGCCACTTAACAGACAGTCAGTCTGACACAAGCAACAAAACCCCTTGACTTCACATTAGGCCCTACTAATAATAATTTCACCCGTGTGGTGAAGATGCCACCACTAATGAAGTAGGGTCACGCCACTGAGACCTGCTCATTCCCCAAGAGATTTTCATAACTTCCCCTTTAAACGACACGTTTCTATAGAAACCATAATCACACGTTACTTAGAAATTAAGGGCAGAAATCAATCAGAAGGGATTTGATCATAATTTTCCCACCCCTATCCCCCTTAAAATATCCGTGCAAAAAGAGAGCCCCCAAAGTCCTTCCCGAAAAATAGCATCCCACGCGTCAGTAAGCGCTTTATACCTGATGAAATCCGTTGAAATGTAACCAACCATACGGAATGACGATAGGTGGGACATGGCCTTCACGAAAGGCTTTGAGAAGTCACGTGGTAGTGCTTGGCTTGTGAAACGTAACATTACAAGTTCGATTCCAGCCGTTACTACTTGTAGTCGTTTATTTGCACAGTTTGCCTCAATCGATCAAGTCTAAATTAATATTTACCATCACCAGGGGGGAGCGAGTTAGGTGCCCCCGCCTATCAGCGCAAGAATAATTTCGCCCTCATACTTTCATCTGGGATGTTTTACGGAGCCCCTGTCTGGAGACTGCTGCTCCCTAGGGCGCCGCGGCGCACTCTGGGGAGCGGCGAATTGCGTTGGACACACCAGTTCTCGTCTGATCACTGAAGTTAAGCAGCGCAACCCCAGCTAGTACTGACATGGGTGGCCGCTTGGGAAAACTGGGTACTGCTAATACCCAAAAATCGTCGCATTAGTGTAGTGTCTGTGCAGTCTCTGCATAAGAACTATGCTGTGGACGGGGCTCTAATGACCTTTGTAGTTGAAGCAGTGGCGTCGCTAGTGTTGGGGGCCCCCCCCCCCCCCCCTCTCCCGAAAAAAGCCGCTTCTTCTACTTTGGTGTCACCCCATTTCTCATGGTGCAAGTGGTGTCAACCGGTGCCGCCTGTATCCCCCTAGTGACGCCACTGAGTTGAAGGGCTCTAAAACACCAACAACAACAACGCACACTCTGGGAATCCCTGTTCTACACCAATGTTCAGTAAGTAAAACCCAGTAAAAGCTATTCGGTTGCTTGGTTTTCTAATGGGCTGTCCAAGATCGCCTCAGTGGCTAGATTTAGCTTGCTTCACACGTAGTTGTAGAGTTGGACAGATTCTTCCGGGCCAGAAGGAAGTTGAACAGTAATTACGTTTGGCAGTCGAGAAGTTGATCAAGAGCCACGTCAATAGAATGCAAGTGGCCGAGATGTGAATGCTGCGGTACATGAGTGGCGTGTCGAGAGCTGATAGAATTAGGAATGCGTATATTAGAGGTAGCCTAGGGGTGGTGGACATCATCATCATCATACCCTTATCCCGCCTGAGGCGGGGTCGGGTCTGCGGGTTCTAGCCCTCCACTCCCGTCGTCTCCCAACAGGTCCCCGTCCACCCCGCACACTGCCATGTCCCTCCGGACAACTTGATCCCACGTCTGCTTTGGTCTCCCCCTACCCCGAATGCTGCCGACCACCTGCAGTCCTGGAATGCACCTAACGAGCTCCTCCTCCCCTCGTCTCATGACGTGTCCATACCACCTCAGCCTCATTTTTTTCGGCAATGTCCACCACCCCCAGGCTACCTCTAACATACTCATTCCTAATTCTATCTGCTCTCGACACGCCACTCGTGCACCGCAGCATTCGCATCTCGGCCACTTGCACACGATTTACATGGCTTTTCTTCACTGCCCAGCACTCTGACCCATATCACATAGCTGGTCTGACCACAGTCCTGTAAAACTTCCCTTTCAGCTTGATTGGGACCCTCCTATCACACAGGACTCCACTTGCCTGTTTCCATTTCAACCACCCCCCCCATTGATTCTACGAGTGACATCCAGGTCTATCTCCCCATTGCTTTGAAATGTCGATCCTAAGTACTTTACCTCCTGCACCTTTTTCACTAGTTCGCCCCTCGAGCGTATGTCCCCATTGTTTTCCTGACCACCCCAGTTGAAAGCTAAATACTCTGTCTTCTTCATGTTAATCTTTAGCCCTCCCTTTTCCATTGCTCCTCTTATATCGTTTAGTCCCTTCTCTATCTCCTCTCTGCTGTCGCTAGCTTTCCCTATATCATCGGCAAATGCCAGGCACTGAGGGGCCCACTCCCTTACACCCGTCAGCAGTTCATCCAAAACCAGGATGAAAAGATATGGGCTAAGTGTGGGACCTTGGTGCACCCCAACTTTTACTGGAAAGCCCCCAGTGTTTTCCCAAGGTGTCCTTACCCTGGCTATGGAGCCATCATACATATCCTGGACTATTCTAATAAATCCTTCTTCTACCCCCCTCTTACGTAGTACTTCCCACACTACCTGTCTTTGGACACTGTCGAAGGCCTTCTCTAGGTCGATAAAGATGGCATGGAGGTCTTTCTTTGCTGCCCTATACTTTTCTACCATTTGTCTCAGAATGAAGCTAGCCTAGGGGTGGTGGACATCGCAGAAAAAAATAAGGAAGAATAGGCTGTGGTGGTATGGACACGTCATGAGAAGAGGGGAGGAGGAGCACGTTAGATCCTTGCCAGGATTGCAGGTGGTCGGTAGCACCCGGGGCAGGGGGAGACCGAAGCAGACGTGGGAACAGGTTGTCCGTAAGGACATGGCAGTGTGTGGGGTGGACGGGGACCTGGTGAGAGACAGAACCGAAGAAGCCACACTACCTGTGGAAAGTCATTGTTCCCATGTGTATAGAGCGCCACTAAAATTCTTTGTGAAAGGTGCTCACCTCCTTCCTCTTACCCTCAGACGCTGGCACTGATAGGACAACAGGCTTGATATTAACCAAATAAATCAAACCATTGGGTATACGCCGATTTCTCGGATAAAAGATGCACTTAAAGTTACCTTCCTTCCAGACTCAAAATAATTCCAGAAGTCCATCAGGATCGAACCTACACACCGTTATTTAGGAGGCAAGTTAGCTGCCAAACAACCTGTTTATTTATAATGGCAAATAACTTGTAAACATGTATGCATATTGAACAAAATACCAAATTTTAACAACCAATATTACAACATTAAATTACGTGATTAAATTTGGTGTGTGTTGGGTGAGCAGAGTTCCGGGTCAGGACTTGTTCGACCACCAGAAGGAGGGCGCTGTCCCTCTTATCGAATGAATTGCTTAACCTGATTAAAACGAAATGAAGTGAGCCGTTAATCCTCTGCAATCAGTCTTGGACGTTGTCCTCTCACAACCCGTCCCACTTTCATATGACTATCCCCAGGGACGTGGATGCGAACCTACGCCGTCCTATTTGCAAGGTTTCATAGCGCTACAGTATACGTCACATGATCAATATGACGATTGACTCCGCCTAGAAATCTTGTAATGCAATTAATAAGCCCTCAAACCCTATCATGTCAGAGCTAAGCACAAGTCAACTCATTAATGAGATTCTAATACAGGTGTTGCGGGATGGAGGGTTGGAGTGGAGGAATAAGAATGCATTCACCCCTAATGTGAACGAAGAAGAATAACTGAAGAGGTAATGTGGGTAGAGAAGAACCAGAAAAAGGGTGCAGGTGGTGATGTTTATAGCATCATTCAACGTCGACCTCTCAGCTACACCAAATTTTCACCTGGGGTTCCTTGACGTGCATTTTTGTTTGTTTGTTGGTGTTTAAGGTCCCGTCAACTACAAGGTCATTAGAGACCCGTCCACTGCATAGTTCTAATGCATATGCTGCACAGACACTACACAAATGCGACGATTATTGGGTATTAGCAGTACCCAGCTTTCACAAGCGACCACCCATGTCAGTACTAACTGGGCTTGCGTTGCTTAACTTCAGTGATCAGACGAGAACTGGTGTGTCCAACGCAACTCGCCGCTCCCCCTTGACGTGCAGTGACATCGTAAGACATACATAAGAAAGCGCACTTTGGGTTTCACTCTCTCCTGAAATAAGCCACTTACCTCAACCAGGATCGAACCTGTATTTCCGACTTCTGTGTCATCACGCTGGCAGCTGAGTAGCCAAGGCAGGTCTGCAGTTTTGAGGGCATTTTATATACGACACTATAGCCCTAGGGTTGAATATAAGGGGTTAAAAAGAAATTCTGCGTGTCCATTAGACAAATTGTGCAGTTTGGAGGACCAGAGAGGTTTTACGGAATCGAATGCTTTACTGATGTCCAGTCTTGCCCAATTCAGATGAGTTGTTCTTCCTGAAGGTGTCTGCAATAGAAGTGTTTTACAATATTTGTTTCTTTTTTTCAAGGGTCATCCACCGGATGTGGATCTCAATCATGGCTACTACTTACAAGAATAAAACCACCAGGCGTCATTCCAGTACATCACTCCACAAATCGAGCACCAGCAGTCCGACAAAACAATGGACACAGGAAAAAGATGACAATAAAACGAACTCCAATACCGTCCACAAACGGAACCATTCCACGCGACGATTAAGTTTCGTTGACAGTGTCGAATTCGACGAATCCAGACAACAGATGAGTGTCCCTACCGCCGAAACAAGATCATCAGACAGTGTCCTACCAAGCATCTTAAAAGTTGTTGACAAGGCCACTGATGACAGCAGGCGACTGTCATCCATTTCAGGCGGGCATCATTCATTATCTTTAGGAAATACTTTGTCAGCCGCTGCTAGTCGATCGTCGTCTTTATTCGGCGATGACGTTTCGTCAGAAATTTTGAAAGCAGAACAAGCCTCTGGAACGGAAGACAATGAACCTAAGGAGGATCATCAGAAACAAGTTTATGGATTACAACGATTGGTTCGAGCCCTTCAACTTACCAGTCAGGTAAATAACTAGGCACAACAGGCACTAGAATTTCTATTCCCTAAATTGATTTGCTTTTGAGTCCAAGGCCTTCATGACTGGAATCCTCAAGAATATTACTCTTAGGCTCCTAAGCACATCAATCAATGGTTCATCTTGAAGAAGTCCACAGAACTACTGAGCAAATGCTTGGAATTCTTTTGACCGGAAGTGTATTGTTGATTTATTTGATGTCATTTCTGTCTTTATCTTACAGACAATACGAGGTTGGGCTTCCGGAAGAAGATCCAGATCAGAAAGCGAACGTCCAGATTCCTTCCTAGAAAAATTCGCCATGGGAGGTGCACTAGGGAAGAGTGAAGAGGACGGTGAGAGCACTTCTCGTCGTACCTTGTAAGAAATGGGCTGTTTCGTTACAGTAGCCGAAATGAATGGGCTCTTCAAAAATCCTTCTAATTCCTTCTTTCCGTTCTGATAGCAACTGGGTTGTCGACCCGTCCAAGAACTTTTACTATTACTGGCTGTTTTTGGTCACTCTTAGTGTCTTGTATAACCTTATCATGATCATCGGACGGGCCATTTTCTGGGAACTAGAGTATCTAAATCCAACTTTGTGGCTTACTTTGGATTATGTCTGTGATGTCATATACGTTTTAGATATGATGGTTCACTCTGTGACAGGTAAGGACGTCTGTATTGTCTCATAAGGTCCTGTTCAAAGAACATTTGATTTAGCTAACGCGAACTGTTTACTGTGAAGGTTAGTTCCCGACCCCAGAGAGCAGGCGACTCCCGAAATTTAGAATCAGCATTCCATACGATTATTTTTTTTCCCACGTAGAAAGGATATTTTACTTTAAAGATGATGGGGCGACTAGGTATCCTATAGGAGTAGAAGTTCCGATCTGTTAGGATTATTCACTGACGGGTACGGTTATTTGGTAGTAAGAACTTTAAGACGGAGACTCCGGGATTGATCCTGGTGA
Organism: Trigoniulus corallinus; assembly: GCA_013389805.1. Classification (NCBI taxonomy): domain Eukaryota; kingdom Metazoa; phylum Arthropoda; class Diplopoda; order Spirobolida; family Trigoniulidae; genus Trigoniulus; species Trigoniulus corallinus. Next base: position 10,376,970 of record JAAFCE010001036.1, read on the forward strand.
AAAAGGCAGGCTTTAAGTACGCCTTCCATCAGATGGGAAGTAAAACCGTTATGCCTTCAGAGATTAGCTTTTAGCCCCAGAGTTAATCACCTTTTGACAACAATGTTTGTTTAACGTGTATATACCGGTTTTATAGCTGGCCCGTTCAGGCCCGGCTCGTGAGTTTCAGGCGCCCTAGGCAAGTGGGTCCATCGCCGCCCCCGATTAAATTTTATTCAGTTCTGAATTGTCCGAGCGTCCTTCGCGCCCTTGACATTTGTGCTATTGCCAATCCATTTCTGTGACTCTGCTACAAGGCGACTCCAGGAAGCCAACGTTTAGAAAAAGCCACACCAATCAGAGAAGTCTGGTAACCCCAGGACTATGAACATTTTAAATGACCGATAGATTGCATGGCAAAGAAGTACCTCTGAAATTAGCAGCCCCTTTGATATTTGCCGCCCTAGGCAGCCACCTAGGTTTGCCTGCCTCATGAGCCGCCTGTGGGCCCGTTCGCATCAGAGTTTTACACCAAAAAATACTGTGAAATAGCAATACTTCCTTAGGAGCAGTCTGTAATGTGTCTTTTTGAAATTGCAGGTTACCTGGAACAAGGACTGTTAGTGAAAGACTATCATAAACTTTTAGTTTATTACCTGAGCTCAACGGAGTTCAAGTTGAATGTCCTTAGCATTCTGCCCACAGATTTATTATATTTTATTTTGCCCAGTGATTGTCAGAAAAAGTGTCCGTGTCCTGTCATTGTGCGTGTCAATCGAATATTGCGGGTCACCAGGTAAGATTTTTTTCATTTATTAACATAAAATCCCCGTTGAAGTACTCCAGCTAGTATTAACATGGGTGACCGCTTGGGAACACTGGGTGCCGCTAATACCCAAAATCGGCGTAACAGCATAGTGTCTGTGCAGACTCTGCATTAGAACTATGCAGTGGACGGGGTTCTAAAGACCTCTGTAGTTGAAGAGCCCTAATACACCAACAAATCAACCCTGTTGAAGTCGAAGCAAGGCAGAAGCATTAATTAATGACGTGTCTGGATGTCCTTCGATTAACAGAATGCCAAGGTCAAAATTAACCCGGAAATACATGACTAGTGTAAATCATTAGCATCCCAAAGCAAACAGAATAGAAAATGTACCTGGATGATTGAGTGATGTTCCGAGCTTTCATCTATTATAATAATTTACGTTTCAGAATGATGGAATTTTTTGACAGAACTGAAACCAGAACCAATTTTCCAAACGCTTTCCGCATCTTGAAGGTTGTGATTTACATCTTGGTCATCATTCATTGGAATGCTTGTTTTTATTTCGCCATGAGTTACAACATCGGATTTGGAACTGACAACTGGGTTTATCCAAGAATCGACGATCCAAGGAGGACACTCACCCATCAATACATTTATAGTTTCTATTGGTCAACTTTGACCTTAACTACCATTGGTGAGACACCAGTGCCAGAGAAGAACAGCGAATATCTCTTCATGGTCTTCGATTTTTTGGTAGGTGTTCTCGTCTTCGCTACGATCGTTGGAAACGTGGGTTCCATGATTACCAATATGAACGAAGCTAGAGCAGAATTTCAAAATAAGATGGATGGTATTAAACAGTACCTCGAGTTTCGTAAAGTGGGCAAAGATTTGGAACGTAAAGTCATCAAATGGTTTGACTATTTGTGGAGGAATAAACAGTCACTGGACGAAGATCGGATATTGGAAAGTCTACCTGAGAAACTGAAGGCTGAGATAGCAATTCATGTGCATTATGATACCTTGAAAAGAGTAAAATTGTTTCAAGATTGTGAGCCTGGACTCTTGACTGAACTCGTTCTAAAACTCAAATTACAAGTGTTTAGTCCTGGAGATTATATATGTCGTAAGGGAGACGTTGGTAAAGAGATGTACATTGTCAAAAGAGGAAAATTGAGTGTAGTTGGTGATGATGGCAAAACCGTATATGCCACTTTAAGCGACGGAAGTGCTTTTGGAGAACTGAGCATTTTGAATATTGCTGGCATTGGTAATCGACGAACTGCAAACGTTAGGAGTATTGGCTACTCAGATTTGTTTTGTCTGTCCAAAGACGACTTGTGGGATGTCCTCACCGAATATCCAGAAGCCAAAGAAAGTCTCATCGAAACTGGAAGACAGATGCTCATCAAAGACGGCTTGCTAGATGAACGTGCTTTGCAAGAAGAAGAACAGACAGAAGAACATATCAAAGAAAAGTTAATGAAAATGGAGACTAATTTTGATAATTTACATACTCGATTTGCGAGGCTTTTAGCAGAATACACATCCACTCAACAAAAACTAAAACAAAGGATCACTCACTTGGAGAAAGCTCTTCAAGTCCAAGGATATACTGAGGGTGACCAAAAAGACCATCTAAGACCACCTGATGACCAAGAGTAGTTACTCAGATGTGAGCATCAAATTAACAGTTTTCGTTGTCACGTGGAGGTGGTTGTAATTTAAATAGTGCTGCTTTTACTTGTTGAATGACATGGTCAAATATCGGAGCATTTGGAGGCCTTAGCGTACGATTTTTGGACGTATTAGCTTTTAAATTTTTTCATACTGTGGTTTCTTGAAAGCAAAAATGACTTTTTTAAGGCGGGAAGAAGCGTCAATATGGAATGGGTGTCTGTAATTGCTTTAATTGCCACAATATTAAAATTGCTCGTTAATTGACCTTGTCGTTATTCAGCCATTCCAAGCAAATGGGAACGAATACTTACTCAATAGCTGATGACAAGGATACCTAGTTGATACTATGCAGCCACACTGTAAGTGAAAAATTATTGTTTTTAACACTATAGTACTCGTGTGGATTAGTGATTTTTTTTTAAAATATGTTGCATACTAGGTCACTTTTATTTATTAGCTCTTCAGTACCTCCTCAGTGGTGTTTAGTACAAATATCCTACAAGTTTGGTAACAATACTGTGTGTAGTTTTTTGTTTCAGCATTTTTCCCACCACTGGATTACCATTGTATGGCATGCGACTATGTAAGCAATGATAATTTAAGACCTGAACTCAAGCCATTGGTCTAAAGCTGGGTTTACACTGCGCGCAACATACTCGCGCAACTGTTTCCGCAGGCTTGCGGCAATCTCACCCGTCTCACCCTCCCTGTTTACATTGAGCGAAATATTGCGCGAAGCAAGCATGCAAAACGTATCTAGAGTAACAGTACACGAAGTGGGAGTGACGAAACCCTTTGATGCGCGTCCAAAAACCGACAGTGCGGTGGCTCACCACGAGGCTGCCTCGCGTAGCAAATTTCGGGGCGAGTCCCCGTTTACAATGCGCGAGTCTTTCCTAATTTTTTTGGTTTGTTTGGTGTTTAAGGTCCCGTCAACTACAAGGTCATTAGAGACCCGTCCACTGCATAGTTCTAGTGCATAGTCTGCACAGACACTACACTAATGCGACGATTATTGGGTACTAGCAGTACCCAGCTTTCCCGAGCGACCACCCATGTCAGTACTAACTGGGCTTGCGTTGCTTAACTTCAGTGATCAGACGAGAACTGGTGTGTCCAACGCAACTCGCCGCTCCGTCTTTCCTAATGAAACAGTTGCTCGAGTATGTTGCGCGCAGTGTAAACCCAGCTTAATACAGTGTTTTTCAACCTTTTTATTGAAGCGGAACCCTTTGGTGAATATAGACTTCTCGCGGAACCCTTGGGAGCATTTAGACCTTTAGCGGAACCCCATAGTGACAGACAAAAAAAACATTGATTGATACAGGTGTGTGTGTGTGTTAGCATAAGCAGTTGAATTCGTGGCCTAATGTTTGAGAGAGACATCCGAAGTTCATCTTCGACAGACAAAAATCGTTCTCGTTTTCTTGTCTTGTGTTTTCATTGTTATTTTTATATTTTACCTTGCCATTGGCGGAACCCTGGTTGAAAAACACTGGTCTAATATATTTGCATAAAGAGCTGCAATGTAATTTCATATGCATGTACTCCGTATGCATGTTACACTGAAATTTGATTGTCCCAATACTGTATATTGGAAAGATTCAAAACACTAAATCTTTCAACTGATAATTTTCTTAGCATACTCAGTTCCTTGTGCGAGTACTGTAGTGTTAATCCACATACTTATCCTTCCATCCACAAGGTGGGGTCTCGGCAGACTCCAGACCTACAAAATTGTGCCTACACATGTACCACTTTCTCCAATCTTAAAGACCCTTTGAGTACCTGTTATACCCATGTTTTCTTTACCTATCTAGAGAAGTCGGCAGGTCTCTTAAGTAATTAGCATATTTTATTTCTGGTTAAGCAATGCAACCCAAGTTAGTACCGACATGGGTGGCTAGTCGGAAACACTGGGTACCAAAGCAGACGTGGGAGCAGGATGTCCATAAGGATATGGTAGTGTCTTGGGTGGACGGGGAGCTAGTGGGAGATAGGCAGTAGTGGAGGACTAGAACCCGCAGACCTGACCCTGTCATAGACGTAATAAGGGTATGGTGATGATCATGTCTTTGGTTTCTTGGGTATTATACAATTATTTTAGCGTGTTTCCAAATTATTTTCATTGTTTAACATTTATCTGGATGGTATTTAATTCAATATCCATAATAATGAACTTAATCTGCATACAGTATTTCAGCCTGAAAATCAAAAAGTCTTTTTGGGGGTCATAACAGACCCCCACCTTGCAATGTGTGTCAGAAATCGTCAACTTGTGGACGGAAGGTTATTAATCTGAGTGAGAAGTTGTATCTCGTAGCAAAGCTAGTGAAGTTTTTAATTTTAATAATTAGCAACAATGAAATTATTTTATGAAAGTAAAAGTATGGTGAACCTTTCCCTAGCGTTTGTCACATTGATTCGAAGCGCGGTGTTCGTGTATTCGAATTTTGGTTTCGAAGAGTTTGGGAAATGGTTAGTATCTAAACTTGTTTGTTTTTTTGAATGACAATACAAAGTGTATGACATAAAATGATAATGTAGTTGTTAAATTGTCACTTGATGGCGTTTGAAAAGTTGATTGTTGCGATGTAGACAGCATTAGTCGAGAACAGTATGAAGATAAAAAGGTGCCTTCCATGTTTAGAATATAGGCCTACTATACACTGTATTTGGATTTCATTCGTTTTCAATGGGTGGATATACAGTATACCTGGTAGGTCATGTTTGTTAACGTCTTACATATTAATGATAAGTTTTATTCATGCAAAATGGATTGAGCTTATCTGTTGATGAAATTAAGATGCTTCATGCACATCTGCAGTCATTGAATTACATGCCAACGTTTGTACGGTTAATAGCGAAAGTGGCGCCCACACCACAATTCTGAATTTTTTATACAGTTACCAGAACTAAGATTGTTTTTTTTTTTAAATTAACGTGATGGAAATTTTCGTTGATTGCTAATATGATACCCTTTATATACAATGGTTATGTAGGCAAATATTGGGTTCTGGTAGATTCACTTGTGAGGATACATTGTGAACTTCAAACTCACAAATGGAATGTTAATTTTTTTCCTACCAGATATAGCGTAGAATAATTTTCTAAATTTAAATCTACACTAGCTAAAATGCTATCTAAATAGAAACTAATTCAGAATTAGGCACGTTTTCATCTCAAACTAAATATACCAGGGTATTTAGATTCGTCCGAAAACGTTGTCGTTGCTGTAGTAACGACTACCGAAGCATAGTAAGCTACTGTATATTATTTTAACGTTTTATATACAGTAGTAGAATACTTTTACGCATCCTTTCTCCTCTTTTTCTTCAATTTTTTTTTTATTTTTTACGTTGCACATAATGTATTTTAATGGAAAGCATCATGATCTCAATCAAGTATAAATGAACTCGAAAGTTCTTTAGGTATGTCTTGAGTTTACGAGTGAATGAATGGTTATTTTAATAAGATTTTTACCGAGTATGTAATCATTGCTAATTCTTTTATTAGTCATATGATAGTTTAAGTATATTAATAAATGATGAAAATGCTCATGAAGTGTGGCATTTACCCATAAAATGTGATTAAAATGAGAAATTCTCATAGATTAGGTTACCTTGCAATGCTATCTCAAATTATATTTTTAACTGGGTGTTCTTCCTCCAAGTGAGACGTTTTTTTTACTACGAGTCAGCCAGCGTTTTCCACTGTACTCGCAAGATGGACTATTCTTGATCTAGATTGCATGATATTTTGCCGTTTGTCCCGGGAAATGTAAGCAATCCTGAGTTCTCGGTGCCAAAATTCATTCCTGATCGAGACAGATATCTCTTTCGGGAAAGGCGAGAAACTGCTTTCTCTGAGGGTTCATGTAGGAACGATCTTGTACCCAGGCCTTTCATCTGGGAACTTTTACAAGATGCAGACTGATATTTTTGTCTTTGTAGAAGGGGTTCTTTTGTTTACAGATAACGTCATTCTGGAGTTTTCCTCTAACTCGAAAGAAACCATTAGCTTCGACCAGGATTGAACTAGCGAACCATAAATAAGTTCAAGAGACATACACGCTACCCGTTGGGTTCCTTCAAAGCTCAGTGTGGGATGTTTGACAGGTGAGGAATTTCCAGTCAGATTTAAGACTGCATCCCTTCGTCGGCGTCACAAATAACCTTCCGACTTGAGAAGGTGATGTTAATGAATTTTAAAGAGAGTATAGTATGTCCATTTCAATATTAGGTAGCTTCCTAGCTGTATCCTGGCGTGCTTACTTCACCATGCCAGACATCAATTCCTAGTGCACATCGTTAATGTAGGTGTTTACTCTTTCGTGAGCGAGGCAACATCCACTGGGACTTGCTAGATTTGTCATTTCACCTTTTGAAGTGAGTTCGTGTGCACATCTGGAACTTCATTGTATTATAAATTTGTGTATGCTCATAACGGCAAACAGCAATATGATTATGAGCCAATCGTGATTGGTTTATATGTAGAATCTACCCGTTATCAGTTGCTTTAAGTGAATGGATGATAAACTATCAGTTTTTTTTAGATTTTGATTCTAAATTTTTGCTTTAGTTGCTACAGCAAACTAGACGTAATTTTTTGGCCTGAAGTCTCATGATAATTGCGAGAAATGGGCACAAGAAATATTCAGGAGAATTTGCCACAACAGCATCGAGACTCTCGTGATCCATATCAGGCACTACTAAATTTAAATAGTAGATACAGGTAAATAATAATATGTCGTCCTAAAGCTTAAATGTGCCGAAATATACTAAAGTGACACCTTTTGAACAACAATTTGTTTATGATAGTTATATGGGAACTGATGACGAACTAGAAGAGGTTCGTGTTGACACAAGAAAAAAAATTGAGGTTGTCATTAAGAAAACGAAGAGTTCTTCATTGATCCTGCATCCGTTTGGCCGTGTTTTCAACTGTTGGCTTTTTATAGTGTCAGTGACTGTCTTGTATAACTGGTATCTTATTACTGCACGTACTGTATTTTGGAAATTGGAAAATTTGAATCCCACGCTGTGGTTTGTTATTGACTACATCTGTGATGGGATCTACATACTAGACATGATTTTTCATACCACGACAGGTAAAATGATATAACGGATGTAGATTCTTCTTTGAACCAACCATTCAGTAACATAAATTAGGTCAAGAGTAGATGAATACAAAGCCCCCCCTGACTATCCTAACCCAAATTATGCTAACCATTTTGTAGTCTGAGTTTGGTTTTCATCCAGGTTACGTCAATGATGATGGAGTATTGGAAACCGATGTCTCCAAAACGTTTAAGAAGTATGCTGGTTCAAAATTTTTTGCCTTGGATGTGTTTAGTATCTTGCCAACGGATGCTTTGTATGCAGTCTTAGGAACATCGTGTCCCATCATGCTGTGTCCTGTAATTGTTCGTCTAAACCGTTTGGCACGTTTTCACAGGTAAGAAACATTTTGAAAGGATTTCAGGATGTAATTTATAATTACCTACTTCAAAGAAAATTTTGGGGGGGTTTACAGTGTATTTTTTTTTAGCCATTTCAAAGTAAGGCGACATTGACCGTCCTTAGATATTGTGTTTATCGTGGCAGTAGACGCTTCTCTAAACACGTGTATTGATTGATAAACGCTTGTTGACTGAGCGACGGAAATGTAGTCCTAATAGTCCCCTATTGTGATATTGATTATTGAAAAGATAACTAACTGGATAGTCGTGTACTTTGTTACAGAGCAGCTGATACCCTTGTTTAACTGAGGCAAATGATTATTGTGTGGCTTCAACGGCGGTCTACGATAATTGGTAGGATGCGACAATTCGTAGGATATACTGTAATACTTCTTCGAAGATTGTTGTCATTTTTAATGGCAACCGGAATTTTGGTCGTTTGAAAGATTGTGAGCGATTTGAAGTTATTAATTATATGCATGCCATCTTAATCTAATTCAACGAAACCTAACAAACTCATATGCTCCAGCAAATAACGCCTACCGGCATATAGCGCGAACACTTACTATTTGAAAGTATTCTTTTTTTAGAATTTTAGGTACTGAAATTCAGTGATAAAATAGTTTTATCGATGAATAATTTTATCAAGCTGTATTGTTACGTAGTTTTTAGATATAACATTTTATACCCAACCTATAGCGCGCACCCGGAAATTCTACGAGTTGACGTCCTACCAATTGTCGAGATCCATTTCTACCGTTGTGTAACCTTAACTTGAAGAGAGAAAGGCGTTAACTCAGTGATAGCTTGCAGTGCATATCTATTAACCCTCTGTCGCAAACGTGATTTTCAGGAAAGTTTACCCAAACTTTGAGTGGAATCCCACCCGGTCATACATTACGTATAAAAACTCAACTTTTTGATAAGAATTGAGAAAAAAAAGATCATTGTAGGTATAACCAAACAGTTTACTCACACTAAGACTGTATTAATCAATGAGAATTATATTTTCTGTGCAGCCAAGTTGCGTTGGACACACCAGTTCCCGTGAGATCACTGATGTTAAGCAGTGCAAGCCCACGTCAATATCAACATGGGAGGTTGGTAAAGAACGTTGGGTGCTGCAAATTACCCCTCTCCGTCGTCCTTTCACCTATCCTCCTCATCTGCCACGGGCAGCCTCTTAAGGGTTCGTCCTGTTATGGCTGCCTGGCTTACTCCCCAACTCTTCAAACTAATCCATGCAAATATAAAGCATCATATAGCTCACATAAAACGTTTACCATACGGTATTAATTTTTGTTGTTCTAATCTCCAGATGTTAGAAACTGATATTTCAAAAAGAAATCAAGTCTGTAGGCCAAATACAATGCCTGTGCGAACTGGATGTGGCCTGTGGACCACCAGTTTGCGATACCTAGTTTAAATAATCTGAAAAAGCTGTTCCATCTCTAAAAACATTGAGTGAGATTCCACTCAAGATGAAGGACAACTATTCTACGCGAGAAAGGGAAATACAGATTGATGGTTCCATAGCCAGGGTAAGGACTCCTTGGGAAATATTGGAGGTTTCCCAGTGAAGGTTGGGACACACCAAGGTTCAGCACTAAGTCTATACCTTTTCATTTTGGCTATGGACGAGCTGCTGACGGGATTAGGGGAATGGACCCGTCAGTGCATGGCATTTCCCGACGATAGAGGAAAACTTAGCTACTCCAGAGAACAAATAGAGAAGGGCTTAAACGATATTAGAGGAGCAATAGAACAGGGAGGGCTCAAGATTAACATGAAGAAGACAGAGTATTTAGCTTTCAATTGGGATGGACAGGTAAATAATGGTGACGTACTCTCTAGAGGTGAACTGGTGAAAAAGGTGTAAGTGGTAAAGTACTTAGGATAAACATTCCAAAGCAATGGGGAAATAGACTGGGATGTGACCCATAGAATCAATGGGGGATGGTTGAAGTGGAGACAGGCAAGTGGAGTCCTGTGTGATAGGAGGGTCCCAATCAAGTTGAAAGGAAAGTTTTACAGAGTAGTGGTTAGGCCAGATATGCTATATGGATCAGAGTGTCGGGTAGTGAGGAAGAGCCACGTAAATAGAATGCAAGTAGCCGAGATGCGATTGCTGTGATACATGAGTGGGGTGTCGAGAGCTGATTGAGTTAGGAATGAGTATATTAGAGGTAGGCTGGGGGTGGGGGATGTCGCGGGGAAAATGAGGGAGAGTAGGTTGAGGTGGTAGGGACACGTAATGAGAAGAGGGGAGTAGGAGCTTGTTAGGTTCATTTCAGGAATGCAGGTGGTTGGAAACAGTGGAGGACCAGTAGTGTTCGGCGCCTGTGTGCAAGAACTTAATTGGGGCCCGTATCTCCCTCCCGAATGAAAAAAGGTCACTCCGCTCCTATCACTGGCTGTGGCAGATCTGAAGGCCGGATCTAAAAAGCAAGTAGAGGACCCTGGGCGCCTTTAATAACCTGGCGCCTGTGGGCATTGAGCACATTGTACGCTGTGCTGGCACGCCTCTGGTTGGAAACCCCCGGGACAGGGAGAGACCGAAGCAGACGTGGGTGCAGCTTGTCCGTAAGGATATGGCAGTGTATGGGATGTACGGGGACCTGGTGGGAGGTAGGCGGAAGTGGAGGGTAAGAACCCCCAGACCCGACCTTTCCACAGGCGGCATAAGGGTATGATGATGAAAGGGTAATACAGATTCTTGCCTGGTATAGATTGGTGTTGTTATTTAGAAAATATATTAATCCAGTGGTCCGTGACCTTCCCGACCCAATATTCTTTGCATTTTGTCGTTTTATTTAGTCGCAAAATCATACTTAAATGTTATGAGTTCTAAGGTCCTTCGTTAACATAGTAGGGCGAATTTTTGATACCTTCGCCTTGCTGGTTTAATGGTAGCGTAATTTACTTTGTCCCTATGGAAACAGGTTCAGCTTTATTTCCCACCTTTCCGCGGGGTGGAATATGACCCGCCGCGTTGGCGTAGTTATCACGTCAGAAATTCTAGGTTCGATACTGGAGTGAGGTGGGCTGGCTTCTTTCGGGCGAGAGAGGCCGCGAGTGTGCCTTCTTTCGAATGAGAAGTAAAACCGAGGTCCCGTGTTGGTGTACAGTGTCACCTGCACGTAAAAGAACCTTCTCTACTATGCAACGGGTAGATGGGGCAAAATTTCCAGGTGTAGTAGCTCGCCCCCCCTTGGCGTCGGTAGAATTCCCCAACGGACACTAGACCGACGATAAATAAGCGTAGGGGTTGCAGCTTTGGCCGGCAACCGGCTGCAGAAAAAACTATGACCAATATATCGCCCTTGTGTCATTCAGAGGTACAATATGGGTACCCGACCCTGCCATAGGCGGGAAATGGGTTAGGAGTTGCTTTGCCGCGGGGTGGTATATAAAGCCGTGTTAGTGTGTACCATGTCATTTGCACATTACAGGATCCTTTCTACACAGAGAAAGATATGGTTCGGGAAAAATTCCTGGTGTTGTGAGTCTTGAGTGGATACTGTAGATATGAGCACAGCCACTCCTCACCGATGTTCGGTTTTCAGTAAAACTTCACAATTCTTTTTTTGAATAATTATGACTATAATAATCTCGTTTTAGGATTCCAAAATTTTTTTTCCTGACGATTTTGAGGACAAGATTCTTTCTATTTTTTCGAATTTGTGAAATGTCTCTCTACATTTCTATAATTATTCATGTGAATGCATGTGCTTTCTTTGCCATGAGTTATTTTATGGGATTTGGAAGCGACTTATGGACTTATCCTTATCTTGGAGGATCTGATGGAACGCTCACACATGAATATTTATATTCTATTTATTGGTCGACAAGAGTTCTGGTCTCTTTGAGTTCCGATACACCACCACAAAGAACTGAAGAGTATTTATTCATGGTATTTGACCAGTTATTAAGCGTGGTCGTTTTCGCAGCCATTCTTGGTAATGTGACTTCCATAATTTCAAATTCGGACTCGAGGAGAAATAAATTTCGGGCAAGGATCAATGACTTGAGGGATTACTTTAAATCGCACAAAGTTGACGATAATGTACAATTTAAGATTTTAAGGTGGTACACATATATGTATCGAACCCATCAGCCCTTGCATCACGACCATTTGTTGGACAATCTTCAGGAGGACTTACAAGCTCAACTCATCCTAAGTATGAACAAAGAACTGTTGCAAAGCGTCGATCTTTTCAAGGGCGCTAGTGAAGCATTTTTGAACGATGTCTGTTTGAAGTTCAAACTTAAAGCCTATTGCCCTGGGGATTACGTCTGCCGCAAAGGAGATGTCAACAAAGAAATGTTTGTTGTCAAGAGTGGCCAGTTAATAGTGGAAGACAGTGATGATTATATCAATGATATCTACACTCAAGAGTTGCAAGAAGCCAGATACTTTGGTGACTTAAACGTGATCGACGGCTATGGCAAGAAAAACGGGTATAGGCGAATGGCCAGCGTGAGAAGTGTAGGATATTCTCAGTTGTATTGTCTCACCAAAAAGGATTTGGGAGATGTTCTCGATGAACATACTGAAGTCAAAAGTGAACTTGTTCAAAAAAGTCACTTAAAACTAATGAAACTTGGGATGACTGAGGATCCTACAAGTCCATCCATCGACATGAGTCAGAGTAGAATTTTCTATTAAGCAAATTTACTGCAAAGGAAAGTAAATTATGCGGTTGTTTTCAGGTGAAATGCTGCTTATCAACCTCACCATGAAACATTTCGGACACAGTGAGCCCACCAACCTGCCAACACAGTATTTTGAATGTTGTAGTCCGTGATAATGTTTAATGCGGTTTATTGATTGATATTAAGATATGATGACAATTTAATAGCCTCTTTCGATTGGATTGGTGTGTCATTGGATTGTGGTGGTAGCAGCCATAGCAGCAGCAGCAGCAACATACTAGACATTAATATTCTGTGGACCGTGTGAGAGAGCGGGAGGTCATTCCGCCGACATTATTCTGGTACTGGACAAACCAGACTGCAGGCTCGTATTTCTTTCCTCTGCAAAGAAGCAGCATTTTATGGTGGAAATCACCTACCTGTTACTTTTATAAAAACAGTTATTTTGTTTGATAACCACACACGATTTCTGTAACATTATAAGACTGTCAATTGTAATTTTAGACATTATCATCTTTGGATTTCAGGTCTGAATCGTTTTTTTTTTCAAGTATAATAAACATTTTGAACTAAGTGTTGACATCCTCATGTTAATGAAAAATTTATATTTCTGCAAGTCGCTTTTGTTCTTAAACATCGACTTCTGAAAGTGAAGGAAATTTGCAAATGCATCAAGTATTTCAAAACTGCCCTTCAAAAATCACAAGTTTATTTTCATATGTTCTAAAATCTGGTACCATATTTAAACGTTTGACATCCAACATCAGCCTGTGGTGGTGCAAGTCGAGAAACCAGAAAATTGTGAGTAAAGGACATTGATGTTACATGAGGTTTTTAGATGTGTTTTAATTAAAAGTGTTATTGCATGTTAGAAGTTGACTAAAGGGGTGTGACGTCAGGCCGGCAGTTTCAGGCACATACAGTATAAACGTCTGTATAACTTTTCGCTAATGAGATTTTGATTTCACCTTCCCATTTTTCTTCCTCTGTATCTTTCTATTGAAGTCCAAGTTTTGTATCCCAATTCTACTTGCATGAGTACTGAACCTTGCTATAGTGGGGAGAGGGTCGAAATTTGATATTTATGAACTGTCACGAGTTCCAATCAATAAAGATGTTCCAGCCTCTGACGGATCGACTTCATTTCTCAGTTCCCTGCCGACTTTTTCCCGGCCTACCAAGGAGCGGCAAATTGCGTTGGACACACCAGTTCTCGTCTGATCACTGAAGTTAAGCAATGCAACCTCACTTAGTACTGACATGGGCCGACGCTTGGGAAAACTGAGTACCGCTAGTATCCAAAAATCGTCGCATTCGTGTAGTGTCTGTGCAGTCTCTGCATCAGAGCTACACAGTGGACGGGGCTCTAATGACCTTGTAGTTGAAGTGCCCTAAAACACCAACAAACAAATCCGGCCTACCAACATACCAACTACCATTCTCTCAACAGGTGCAACATTTGAAATGCGGTCACATAAAATGTAAAATGCTCAAATTTTTTGATAATTACAATGACTGCAAGGAGACAGGTAACCGTAGTTCTGATGTAACATTTGTAAAACTCTTTAATTTCATGTCAAAGATATACAATTTGTTAGACAATGGACACTCGAGTCACAATATGAAAACATTTCCATAAAATGGTGCATTGATTAGAAAATGATTATATTCTTATGGTTTGAGCAACTATTTGCGTGCAACTCAAGCACTCTGCATGGACACCAATGGGCAAGCGTATTAAGCTGTGACGTTATTCAGGCCTGCTATACGACAGTGATTTGCCAAGCGGCAAATTGACAATGAGGCAAGCAGGATTCGTGAGCAAAATGTACTCAGCAAACATCGCAACAATGGAGGGATTTTCTGACAAAAAATAGAGGAAAACAGAGAGTGAAAGATAGAAGAATGATTGAGACGGCTGTTGTCTTTTTCGATTCTGCTGCTGCTTGATATGTTTACACTTTCACAACTGCTTTTCCAATATTTGTGCCATTGAACAGTGATATGAAAGCTTTCGGTATGTTTTCAAACCCTTCCGTCAATGTTTCTTTGTACTTCAATTTGCCCTGCAATTTGAAAACATATTGAACAATGTTGTTTATATTTTTCAGAGTTGAATCAAGTTTGTATGTATTATCGTATGACAATGACAAGCGGTCGATTGCCTGCGACAGCTGGAACTCCATGTTTTCGTCAAGGTTTAATAAGTTCTCATTCAATAGCAACAGGTATGTCGACTAGTTCTGCTACTCAGAAGCAGCCCGAGATGGGAAATATTTGATAGTAGAAAGTTGTGTGGTAGTTGAAATACTCAAATATGATTAACCAGAATACCAATAACCCCTCCCTGCAGACATTTTCATACGACCTCCCCTTACGTGGAGTACTTGCAATCCTGCAGATTGTACCTGACTGATCCATTCTGCCATTTTTGCTTGGCCTTTTGGATAATCCTTTTCCCATTGGTTGACTAAAAATCCTCTCATTGAAAGTTGTTTGGTGATCATTGGAATTTGAACACACGGTGCTACAATGAGATAGACACGTACCACTGTAGTCCAAAGCTTATAACACTTTTAAATGACAGGCGAGGAATACGCACCCATGGCAAGCTTTTCCTCAAGTTCATTGTACAAACTAATGGCTCCGCACACTGCAATACGACCATACTCTCTCATGTGCCATAAAACAGTTGTGCTGAATTCTCCTCCTACCTGTTGCATTTGAAACATGATTCACAGTTGTTACAAAAATCTTTTACAAAATCTTTACGGTACTCACATTGTCGAAATAACAGTCGATGCCCTCTGGAGCTGCTTTTTTCAATGCCTGTTTAACATCCACTTTCTTGTAGTTGAACACATGGTCAAAACCAAGCTCATCTTTGAGCCAATTAACTTTATCATCAGAACCTGTGAAACCAATCACCGTTTTGCATCCCTGTCAAGAAAATTATTTAAAGTTGTACTCAAGTTCTGAATTCCCATTTGATCCAGTTGGGGTGGTGCAGTGGAATATTGAGGTGCAAATACTCTCTGGACTTCCAAGTCTGTGATGGAAAGAAGACTTTTCCGTCTACTGTCTTAATACGTCTTAAACTTTGTGCTTTCTATCCACAGGACTCAACAGGTACGTCATTACCTAGTGTCAGTCAAGCTTAGCTGCTGGAATCAGCTGGATGAATCTCAAGGTCTGCTAATGCAATCCTTCGGTTCACAGAATTAATGCTTTTACACGACCGAGTAGTTGGATTGACCTAGCATGAGAGGCACCGAAGCACCAGTCTGCAGGATGGTTTACTTCCTGACGTCTGTGAAGGGACTGGATATATCGTTAGGTAGGTAAATTGACAGATTTGTCTGATATAACTGCCAATTTTAATTTCTATGTATGAATTAGTTGAATCAAATAACGATTTTTAATGACTTTTTTAGATGTCTCTGTCTGACGGTTAGAGTTATGGTCCCCAGATTTCGTCTGAATCATTGACCTTGTATTAATTTATTCAAGTGGTTTCTTTATCAGACTCCCCTTGTAAAATTATCGCGTTAGACTGTTAGAGTGCTGATAATATCATTTGCTAAAGAGAAACATACTGCAATAGATATTATTCTATACTTGATAATATTCTGACCTTCAATTTTGCTATTTGACCAACCAGACTGCCGACTGCACCAGCGGCTGTGGAGACCAAGACCACGTCGCCTTCTTTTGGCTGGCAACATTCCAGAAATCCGAAATAAGCCGTCATCCTTAGAAGAATAAATAAAATGGAAACTGCTATTAAAACGTAAAGGTAGATATATCTGATGATGGGAGGGGGACAATATCTATGAGATTAGCGTGGCTGTCCTCTATCCTCCTTTTTATCCTCTGTGTCTTCGCAGTGACTCTTAAAACTTTGAGATGTCAGCATTTTCTTTCATTAGCATGCACCTTTAAACTTATAAACACAGTGTTGATTTCCAGCCATCTAAGGTAGAGGCTCAAGTCCCAGTGTGGGTTCTTGATCCTTATCCCATGTCCTTCCCCCTTCTCCTGCCTATACAACGTTATCAGTTTTGTCTTACTGAAACCCTCGTTGATATCTAACCCTGTTATATGCAGGAAAGGATAAGAAGTGAGATAATAGCTCAAGCTTTCCTCAAAAACTTTTGACAACTCCTTGTATCCTAGGATACCAGCCAAAAGGTGAGATTTTTGGGAACTACCATGTAGGCAAGGTGATGTTTGTAACATTTGCCCATTACCAGAGATTAATAGTTTGCGAGTTCACTTTAGAGAGAAGTGAACTTGGTGTTAAGATATTTACCCAGGCATGCCCAGCACTCCTAGGCCCAGCGAATGGGATAAGTTTCCATCGGCGATCTCTTTAGGCAGCAGTGTCACCTTTGATTTGGCATTGGCCACTGTCAGCGTTCGCCATCCCAAATAGCCAACAATGTAAGAGCCTGCTGGAAATTGGTCGTTTTTGCTTTCTAGAACTCTTTATGAAGAAATAAAAAGAAAAGTGAGGTTTCGGGTGGACGGTTTTCATTTAAGGGACTTGTACCAGCGCCATTAACAGACTAAAGAAATAGCATTTAAATTTGTGTATTTAAAGATGGGATGTGCATTTCAAGACTTCAGACAGGGTAGTCAGTTAAAATTTTCCGTCAGAATATAACTTCAACTTCTGTCAGCCTAGGGCGCATCCCACGGTTGAATATATTTACTTCCACTTACTTGGCTACTTGACCAGCTGGAATTACTCTGCCAACGTCATTATGAAATCTTAAAAAACAGAAAAAATACAAATTAGCGACGACATTAGGCTAATTCAGGTCAAATACGGCGGGTCAATAGTCAGGAAGGATTAGGACTACGTGGAGAAACTCCGCGGGCTTCAAGGAGAAGGAAGGAGTGCAACAATATTCAGTCCTTATCTGACTATTCTGATGATGGACGAGTTGTTGACTAGACACAACAGTGTATTTAGAGTCCTTCAATCAGGAAAGGAATCAATTTTAGCTACTTCCTGCTTTTTTTAGGCGAACTGAAACCCTTTATTTGGAACTTCATTTTAACATTTCCGACCAGTTAGTAACATATAACTTCTGTACACAATGCTGCAATCATCATGTAACCCTTTACTTGCCCAACTACAGAGATCCTTTCCTAGATTTACACCCACACGCTACAGCCCCTACATATTAAACATCGGCCTAACTTTTTTCTAAGGCCAATTTCTTTTGCCAAAGTCAGAGGGCGTGCCTCTACACCTGGGAATTTTGCCCATTACATGCATATTTAACTGCATGTAGAAAGGGTTCTTTTACGTGCAGGTAACATCATACACACTACATGAAAAACAGCTTTTCATCATATTTAATTGCAACATGCATTAATTTACTGCCTATATAGTCAAATGCCACTTTGTTAGGGACATCCCTGTAGCCCTTTATTTGATGGAGGTGTCTTAAGATGACCTACGAAAAAATAACGGGGTTTCGAATACCTAGGATTAGGATCAGGAGGGCTCCACAGATCAGTGGATCAAAGTATCGAGCAATACGAAAAAAATTCATTAAAAATAGAATTTAAAGGCCGCCACACACGATCAGTTTGGTGTGTCAGTTCGGTGTGGAGGACTGAATTGCCCACACACGATCAGTTTGGTGTGTCACGTACTCATGTTCCTTTTCGTTGAACGACATGTGACGTCATTTGATTGCCCGCATCAACCAGTAATTCTACCGTTACCATGGTGCAATTTTTTAATGATGACGCTTATCCATGTATGGGCATGCGCAGAACAAAAATGTGAACAACTGGTGTGAGCAACCCCACACACGCTCACTTCGGACTGACGTCAGTCCGAACTGACACACCGATGTGATAAAATTTCTTCACACCGTCAGTTAAAATTTTTGGTGTGAGCGAAAACATTTTTTGCACACTCAGTCAGTTTGGTGTGTCAGTTCGGTGGGCACACACCAAACTAATCGTGTGTGGGGGCCTTAAGACATGGGCGGACAGAAATGAAAGTATTCAGGACAGTTTAGAAGTGAGTGATATTGCAAGGAGAAAGTGGGAAGCAGTAAGAACACTCTCGCCACAGGTGCAACAGCTCTTGGACAGCTTATGTATCACATTTTTGTTGTTGTTTGTTGGTGTTTAAGGTCCCGTCAACTACGAGGTCATTAGAGACCCGTCCACTGCGTAGTTCTAATGCATAGACTGCACCGACACTACACCAATGCGACGATTATTGGGTATTAGCAGTACCCAGCTTTCCCGAGCGACCACCCATGTCATTACTAACTGGGCTTGCGTTGCTTAACTTCAGTGATCAGACGAGAACTGGTGTGTCCAACGCAACTCGCCGCTCCCTATGTATCACACAGTTCTTACCATCTGCTTCAGTGGTCACTCATAAGCGGTGCTCACTTTCATCTGGCCACTTTCAGCACTGCTGTTAGTACCAGTTGGAGCAATCAACACCGAGGAACTATTTATTGGGGCCTGAGAAAGTGAGTAATGCTTCAGAATAATGCCATAAATTCACAAGGTATTCCTAACCAGTAGGAGGGAGTCAGTACTGCTGCTACTGTCGGCCCCCTGCAGCCCCGGTATATTTGGGTAAAGTTTTGGTAGAACGCACCGATCAATCACATTGAGTTTCTAATCCAAATAAAATATCAGCAGACGTAAATGGCCATCTATGAGACAGGAAACAATTTATGGGCATGTTGCGTGCCTGAAAGGGCTTCACGAGAACTAGAACTCCCATTGGGAGATTAAAAATGGTCAGTTTGGCAGCGGCTGCCTCTTTTCAAACGTCTGCAGTTGCTCAGCCCCCATCTACGCCTTATTTGACCTATGTATATTCATGGACATAATGGATTAATGACAGTCACAAGAACCCCCCCTCCCTCTGGAGAGAGGAACTTTTTTTTGTTTCGCTTTGTCTACTATAAGTTCACATTTATATTTCCTTCTGGCACCACTATTGATTCTCATTGTGCTTTACTTGACATCAGCTTAGCTTGTTGACAGCCGTTGTTTTTGATCTTTGAGATTCACGTCGCCAGTTCGATGCTAGCGGAGACCAATGGCTACTTAAGTGAAAATTGGAAGTTTGCAAAAGTATGACATCAGACTGAGAAGAGGATCCGAGAGTTGCTTCTCGCATTGTGTCCGAAATAAGGTCTAGTTTCCTTCTCTCTCGCTTACAAGTTCAATGCTTTCCAAGGCTGAATGACTTCTTTTTCTTACTAGCGAGAGGGTCCAGTGGTCCCATGTGGGGATGTCCATAATTCGATAGACTGATGTTAAACAACCGAATAAAGTAAACCATACCACACTAGTCAACATAGGACATCTCGATATGAGTAAATAGAGAGCTTGAGTGATCCGTTTTCGAACAACGCATGTTACGCAAAGCAGACGAATATCTTACTGCGCATGTGCAACATTCCAAAGTAAAATTAGAAATGTGTGTTTGAGCGTATGCTGAAGTAATCATACGTTCTACATAGGTTTAAACGAACGTTATGATAAAATGGCGGACCCATTCAAAATAACTAAAATTACTTCGAAAGGAACAAGTTTCATGTTCCAACCAATAGAGGGCAGGACGTTAAAGATAACTTGTGGTTCCAGAGCACTCAAACTGTGTTTTTCACAGAACCATACGTTCTACTGTGTTTTTATGTTGTGTACCACACGTTGTTCTATAACGGATCGCTCAAGCTCTCTATTAAGTTCCTCCACCGCGTCCCGAGTGATATTAGGGAGATTGAGCGTACAGTTACCGATAACCATTTGTCCCATAAGCTGACGACACTTAAGTTACGCATGCTCCGAACAATTAATTTTATTTGTGGAGCATGCGCACCTTAAATTTCGTCTGCTTATGGGACAAATGGTTATCGGTAACTGTACGCTCAATCTCCCTATTAGGGAGATGACAACAGGTACTATTCCGTCTCAGTGGCTTAGAATCGATATTGGTCAGTGTTGTTTCTATGATGATGTTTTAGGGCCGTTGAACTACAATGTCCATTAGAGCCCCGTCCACTGCGTAGTTCTAATGCAGAGTCTGCACAGACACTACGTTGTTACGACGGTTTTTGGGTATTAGCAGTAGGCCTACTCAATTTTCCCAAGCGGTCACCCATGCTAGTACTAGACCCCATGTAGTGTGCACAAGGAACCTGTAGCCTGGCAAAAACCCAAGGTGTAGGAGTCCCTAGCGTCGCGTCGCTAGGGGACGACCGTACACGTAGGAAAATCGTTCACGTAAAGGGATTGCAGCATTATGCCGGCTGCATAAAAATGCTGCCCGATACATCGTTCGTGTATCCCTCACGGACGGATTCAGAGGGGGGAGCAATGCAGCAATTGCTCCCCCCTCAGTGCCTCAATGGAGCGAAAGTGATGAGGCATTGCTACCCCCATTTCTATACTGCTAGTCCAATAGTTGCAGTCCAATGTTGTATAGTTGACTAAAACACTGAAGATAGGACATTATCTAAGGCAGTGGTTCACAAAGCGCTGCTGATCCCTGGGGCACCACAAACGCCAGTCTATCGTTGTCCAGCGATGGACAAGTAGTTAAAAACTGAAAGGATTTCTGGAACATGGACTTGTTCCTAAAACATTCCAGTATTTGCTTACAGTTATTTCTGCGCATGTTCAATTTTTCAATATTGCTTGAATCAAAAGGGGGCTCCGGCGAACGAAATGGCTGCAAGGTATGGGCTCCGCGACTCCAAACGGGTTGAGAACGACTGATCTAAGGGGCACTGGATTAGTTTCGTGGGTTGGGAGTAAGCCAGGCAACCGTAACAGGACGAACCCTTAGGAGGCTGACGCGGGAGATGAGGAGGTAGATGAAAGGACGAAGGAGAGGGTTAATTTGCAGCACCCAACGTTCTTTATCAACCACCCAAGTTGGTATTGACGTGGGCTTGCACTACTTAACTTCAGTGATCTCACGGGAACTGGTGTGTCCATTGCAACTTGGTTGCACCAACAACTTGGCTGCAATTGTAATTGCTAGCTAGATTTATAATAAGGGATTCTGATTATTAAAATATAATTGGGGCACACTGTTTTTTGAAGTGCTCCCTCCCCCCCTGATCCACCACTGGTATCCTTATGGAAACCCGACTACCGTAGGCGGAAGAAGGGTTAGTGATGATGAATTATCCAAGATTAACTGTGCACACACAATGTACCGTATCGACGTTAAACCGGAAAACCACAACAATCAACGTCAGCTAGTATCGAACCTATAACGAACCATACATAACTCAAGTGCTACCAAAATCCACTGGACCCCCACTCCCGCCTATTATCCACCCCTACGCACTATTATATCCCTTCGTACAACCTGTTGCTTAGGTTTGACCCGCCGTGGTGGCGTAGCGGTTAACTCCCTCGGCAACTACGCCAGTAGTTCTAGGTTCGATACTGGACCGTGGTGGGTCGGCTTCTTTCGGGCGAGAGAGAAGCCGCGAGTGTGCATTCTTTCGGATGAGAAGTAAAACCGAGGTCCCGTGTGGGTGTACGATGGCGCTTGCACGTAAAAGAACCCTCTCTACTACGCAACGGGTAGATGAGGCAAAATTTCCAGGTGTAGGAGCTCGCCCTCTGGCGTCGGTAGCATTCCCCAACGAACACTAGACCGACGATAAATAAGCGTAGGGGTGCAGCTTTGGCCGGCAACCGGCTGCAGAAAAAAACTATGTCCAATATATCACCCTGTGTCCATTCAGAGGGACAAATGGGTACCCGACCCTGCCATAGGCGGGAAAAGGGTTAGGAGTTGCTTTTTACAACCTGTTGCTTAGGTCTTCCCCAGCCCCTGGTGCTTCTAATAACATCTGCCCAATAACCTGCATCCCTGTGATGGACCTAACCAGCTCCTCCGCTCTTCTCATCACATGCCTATACCACCTCAATCTATTTGATACCATAAAAGTAAATTTATCACTGCAGTGGCGACCGCAGATTTGAAATGCGATCTTTTCAGTATCATCAGCATGCCGTTATAGACTGTGTGTGAGAGAGGCTGAACTGCACCAGCCTACATTTTCTCATCGCCAACGTTAGTCTCTGAAGACATCCTAATAACTATTATTTAAATTAGTATTATATAGAGAGGTGGCTTGAAGCGGCAAACTCTGGAATTTTTGAACTGCTTTTTTTTTTAATGCTTTACGTCTGTTTATTTATTTATAGGGTCTCTTGTTAGAGTTACCGGATCGTTACAAATCTATAGCAACAGATGTTTTGCCAATGTAATAGTAGTGGTTGGCGGCGGGGCAGAGGGAAGGTGGGTTTGGAAAGGGAAACCGAAAGGAGGATAAGGGGTACGTAGGATAGGTAGGTCGGTAGATAAGTAAGGTGGTGGTGAGTGACATTGAGTATCTGCTCACTGTCTTTGGATTTTCATCATCATCGACATGTGTATGAGAAAGGAGGCACCAGGAGGATTAGGAGGGAACTGCAAAAGGGAAAGGGGACGCATGTCCACCCCATACACACTACACTCTCTTATCTTTTCTTTTACTTGGTTGATTTGCCGTTGTCTTCATTTCTTCACTCCAAAAAAAAATCATCTAATCCACCTCAAGAACAGGCCTTTTCTATCCCATCCTCTTTATACAGATCTGCTCTGTCCCATTCACTTTTTTCCTCTCTCGGCCCCCTCAGTTGTACTCTGTCCCCATAAGGTCCCCTCCTGTCCCCTCCTTTCCCCTCCAGTGGCATTCATTAATTATAACGAGATGTAGCGTATTTATCTTAGATTTCTTCAGCTGGGGTGCGATACGGACAAAAAATTGAGTTGTTTTTTTCGTATAGGTCCATGTACAGCACCCCCCCCCTAACTAAGGGCTGTTATGACAAGAAAAAGTTCAGTCTGAAATTGTTTTGTCTTGAATATCGAATTTTCTTATAAGAAAGAAACAGAGGGTGGTGCAACTCGCTCAGGGGAATTTCTTGAATAATATTGGAGAAGGACCTGTCGCCCCCACCCCTATACGTAATCCCCACACGCTACTAGTCTGCTTCTTACCACACCACAGTCCCTTCCTCTCTTCCCCGTGTTTTTGTTGTTGTCGGAGAGCTAAAGACACAGACAACAGTTCTCATGTTTCCATTCCTACCCGGACATCAGACCCTGTCCATTTTCTCTCTCACTCCGCCTATCCTCCTCCTTCAACTAAGCCCTATTCACTTCTGTTTCTGGTCCAGGGAGGAAAAAACCTGTAGGAGGAAGATCGAAAAAAGGACAGGAGGAGGGCGGGTAATCTGAAAGATGCATCAAGCGCTCAAAAGAAATAGTTGTTGTGGCTTGACCACTACTTTAGCCTTCACCCATCGTATCCCATTAATAACAGACAGTTGGCAAGCTTCTTACCGGCCACTCAAAATGCTGACGTCATTAAGGCCTAATCAATGCCCCTTTTAGTAACCATTTATAGCTGGCAATACTCTTAGTGAATAATGCATCCGAATTTGAGGGCAAGAGTTCGAATCTGGTTATGAATAGTGATAATTTTGTTTCACATAAGGACCAGGACTCTAGAGGGACTGGTATAGAGTGTTATTGACTAACAGTGCATCTAGTAATTTGGAAAATGATGCCTACTTCCGGAAGGGTGGACAAAAAATTAAGGCCTGAAAGAAGCTACAAGAAAGATCTACGTCGTTGAAGAATTGAAGAACTTCAGTGCCAGCCTGTTGGCCACATGCGACGACGATATGGTAGGTGAAGGTCGGTGATTAGTCTAGAGATCCTGGGGTAGCAGATAAACGCGACATTAGGAAACTGTTAATGGCACTTAGTTGGGTGCAGTCTACTCCTGCGTAATTTTGCAAACAGGTTTTGCAGTGTCCTGTTCTTCTGTTGAGGGCCTTGTGAATGGCAGAGCGATTCAATCGCTGACCATGCATGACAAGTGAGTCCGTGGTTGCAGAGTCAGTCCTGGTCGAGGCGGGGGTGACTTCTCCAGGGAAGCCCCAAGTGAACCTTCAGATGAATGGAAAATAGTCTCGGTGGGTAGTGGGTGGTGGTGTACGATCCCACCACTGCACGAAAAAAAAACCCTTTTCCACAGTGTCGGTAAACTGCCTTTAGTTTTGGAAGGCCGAAGTTAAATAACTAAATCAATCCCGCTTAGGTCTCTATCCTGTGAGAAGCCATGGCATGGCCATTGAATATTATTTCTAGAAACTCCCTAGGGCGGTACTGCCCCAGATGCGAAGGCTCGTGTAGTTTGCATAACATCAGCACTCTTACATGTAAAAGAGCCTTTCCTACACGGAAAATAAATGTGTAATTATGTCCAAGTATAGGAACATGCTCCTTTCTTGACACGAACTGACAGGTCGACGTAATTTATTTGTTGGTGGTTTAGGGCCCTTCAACTACAATGGTTATTAGAGCCCCGGTCACTGCGTAGTTCTAACGCAGAGTCTGCACAGACACTACTCTGTTACGATGATTTTAGGGTATTAACGGTACCCAGTGTTCCCAAGCGGCCACCACGTTAGTACAATCTCGGGTTGCAGGTCGTCGTAAAAATAGCCCAAATGAAGACCAAGCCCAAAGCGCAATTTTGAGGATGAAGTAAATAAATAGCAATCAATGTACATTACCGTAAATATGGATCCACCGTGATGTATTCCGCTTCACATAGGTACTCTATAAAGAAAAAAGTAATTAACATCAATGATTTTTGAAAGGACTTTCAAGTTAGGCCCTTTGGACAAATGATTTGCAGGAAATTATTAGGGCCGCTTATTAAATTCACAGAAATTCAATTTCACCATTCAGCCAGATACCACGGAAAATGTCTACACTTTCTGTTGAATCCTTGCGGACACTAATGGGTTTTTCCTGTTATTTTCAGGACAACGCTCAGTCAGCAGCCTCGAGTTGGATGCGAACGAGAATCAGGAACAGTATCCAAGTAGTCAGTGGAACTCCAGCGTGGACGAAAATATGGAGAACTACCAGACTGATAGGTACTCAAGCTCTTATTTCAACAGCCCGTTTTTTTCATTTATTCTTCAAGCTACTTCCTGATCATCATCATCATCATACCCTTATCTAGAGGAGCGGCGAGTTGCGTTGGACACACCAGTTCTCGTCTGATCACCGAAGTTAAGCAACGCAAGCCCAGTTAGTACTGACATGGGTGGTCGTTCGGGAAAGCTGGGTACTGCTAATACCCAATAATCGTCGCATTAGTGTAGTGTCTGTGCAGTATATGCATTAGAACTATAGAGTGGACGGGTCTCTAATGACCTCGTAGTTGACGGGACCTTAAACTCCAATAAACAACAACCCTTATCTTGCCTGTGGCAGGGCCGGGTGTGCGGGTTCTAGCCCTCCACTCCCGCCTATCTCCCACCAGGTACCCATCCACCCACACACTCATATCTCTTCTTATAATTACTCTCACGTCGATTTTGTTGTTCGTTGGTGTTTTAGGGCCCTTCAGCTACAAGGAGATTAGAGCCCCGTCCACTATCTAGTTCTAATGCAGAGACTGCACAGACACTACACTGATGCGACGATTATTGGATATTAGCAGTACCCAGTTTTCCCAAGCAGCCACCCATGTCAGTACTAGCTGGGGTTGCGTTGCTTAACTTCAGTGATCAGACGAGAACATGGTGTGCCCAACGCAATAAGCCGCTCCCTTACTCCCATGTCTTTCCTTGCCCTGGGTACTTCCAATAACCTGCATCCTGCATCTCCTCATTACATGACCATCAGCTAGCCTCTCTGAAGTCTACTTCCTGTTCTTTGGGTAAAAAAAAAACTTGAAGAGCTCAAATGTTAATTCGCTAGTGTTCGTGTTGACGAGTTTGGGTTCGATTCGGGAAGAAGGGAATGTAAGTTCACTTTCGAGTAAATAGGAATTAATTTTTAGGTCACCATTTGGGGGGCCTGCAGTTAATAACTTCCGACCCTAATCAATAATCCTAGTCAATTACTCCCTTCCTTCGCTTGCTTCTCCCATTCCGTCTCTTGCGTGTTATCCTCTAATGCAATCATAACAGGTTCAAATCCGATTAAGTCTTTTTCTTGTTCGTGATCAAATTATTTGTTCTGTATACTGTATGTCTCCTTGTTTAGGTTTGACGAGATTATAATCTGAAATCGTGTCATATTTCAACTGATGGTTAACTTATTTTCGAAGAGGAGTACTATTTTTTCGAGGTATTCTTTCCGGTGCCTAATTCCTGACATTTCCGGCTAAGTGAAAGGACCGTTAAGTCGAAGTCGTTAATGGCGGCTGCTTTCTAATAATCACCGTTATAACAATAATAATAATTGGAGTTTTATGCGTGAGATGTAGCATTGTGCCGGAAAAACATTAATTATCTGGGATTTTGATCAATAATATATGCGATTAACATTTCGTTTACTTGAATTGGGTGCTACAGGAGAGGGGGGGGGGGGTTGAAAATGAAGAGAGGAAAAATAACAACCGTGATATGACGTAGAAAGCAGCCACTGTTGAGGGCGGAGTCAGGTGTCATTTAGGCTTGTCCATATAATACACATATCACTAAAATTCAGTTGAGTAATTATTTGGTCATTTATCGCCCGTCTTTGGCCTGATGTGCAGGTTGACCCCAGGTCAACTTCCAGCTGTGGCACCATATATGGTGGCGACTCCTAGTGACACATTTCAAGCCATAGCCAATGTGTGTGTAAAATTAATTAATAATTTTTGGCCTTTTCTCTCTTCCCTTTTCTGCAATATACAGTACAGTATTGTTATACGCAATTTTCCATGTACCAGGGCCTGTGTAGGTGCTATCCGGAGTAGGATCGAGACCACCCCATGCATGCAGATTACAACGCATTTCTCTACTCTGGACTGTTGTGGTACGCATTATTTCCTAGCGTTTTTAAGGTTTCTATATTTAAAGGCTCTTAAAACCTTTCTCGGTGGCGCAGGTGGTAGCGTGCTCGATTATTGCGCCATTGGGTCTAGGTTCTATACTGGATCGAAGTAGGTTGGCTTCTTTCGTGCGAGAGACAGAGAGAGAGAGACCCTGACTGCGCCTTCCTTCGGATGAGAAGTAAAGCCGTGGGTCCCGTGTGGTGTACGATGTCATTTGCACGTAAAAGAACTCTCTCTACTATGCAACGAGTAGAAGAGGCAAAATTCCCAGGTGTAGGAGCTCGCCCCCCCCCCTGGCGTGGGTGGAGTGCCCCAACGGACAGTAGGTCGACGATAAATAAGTACAGTGAAACCCTGTTATGTCGATGGCGTAGGGGTTTGCTAAAAAGCATCGAGATAACCAATGATCGAGATAACCAAAACCCAATATGGCGGTACATACAACACATCTGCAGTGAACTACTACACCTCCTACTGTAGGTGCAATGATGTTATTGGTTAATACAGTATTAAAAATTGGGCCCTAATGACACCAATGTATCCAAAAGCCAGTAGTCAAGGGGATTCTGGGATCGACATAACCAAAGTTGAGTGGCAAATTTGACTCTTTTTGTGCTCGAGATATTGGGGGTCATCGACATAAAAGGATCGACATAAGCAATGAGAAACTGTTAGGACAAATGGGGAATTTGGTGGTTCCACTTTAAAAACATCGACTTAAAAGGGTTGTCGAGTAAACAGAGGTCGAGATAAGTGTGTTCCACTGTATAGGGGTTGCAGCTTTGGTCGGCAACCTGCTGCGGAAAAATACTGTCCAATATATCACTCGTGTGTCCATTCAGAGGGCCTAAATGGGTACCCGATCATTCTTTAGGCAGGAAAAGGACTAGGAGT
Source organism: Trigoniulus corallinus (assembly GCA_013389805.1). NCBI lineage: Eukaryota > Metazoa > Arthropoda > Diplopoda > Spirobolida > Trigoniulidae > Trigoniulus > Trigoniulus corallinus. The sequence goes on from JAAFCE010001036.1 coordinate 10,405,330, forward strand.
TGCTTTAAAAAAAGCACACTCATGTAACAGACAGACTCATGTAAGATAAAACTTTGAACTTTGATAACACGGGCGTACCTACAATTTGCGATAATGAAAATCAGTTTTTTATCATCCCAATTATTGCAGATTCATCCTTTTGCAAGTCACGCAGATTGCACGATTATAGTGAGTAGTCTTTGAGTTTATGGAACATAGGTTCGAGTATGGGGGTGGCGAACCTATGCAGGGATGGCACGTAGAGCAATTTTGTTGGCACGTGGCAGGTACATGTACAGGGTAGCCGACAGTATATAAAGCCAAACCAATTAGCAACCCCTAACCCTTTTCCCGCCTATGGCAGGGTCTGGTACCCATCTTGTCCCTCTGAATGAACACAAGGGCGATATAATGGACTGCCGGTTGCCGACCAAAGCTGCAACCCCTACGTTTATTTAACGTCGGTCTACTGTTCGTTGGGGCATTCCACCCACCGTTGATAGGGGGCGAGCTCCTGCACCTGAAAACTTTTGCCTCATCTACCCGCTGCAAAGTAGAGAGGGTTGTTTTACGTACAAATGCCATCTTACACCACACGGGACCTCGGTTTTACTTGTCATCCGAAAGCAGGCGCATTCGAGGCCCCTGCTCCCTCCCCCAAAAGAAGCCAGCCCGCCTCCGTCCAGTATCGAACCTACATCTACTAACGCAGTTGCCGAGCGTACGACCAATCAATTGGTAAAATTTCTATTTCCCGTAACAAACCGGAAGTAAGGGTACCCTACTATATATTCCTTTAACACACTACTGTATCGGGCACGTTAGAAAATTAAGAACTACAGTATAACAATTTAAATTTTTGGCACGCCAGCTGAAAAAGGTTCGCCACCCCTGTCCTAAGGTATTACCAATGGAGTGATCACCGACGTCAAAAAATCTATCGGTAACTCATCACCATCATACCCTCATCCCGCCTGTGGCAGGCTCGGGTCTGCGAGTTCTAGCCCTCCACTCCCACCTATCTCTCACTAGGTCCCCGTCCACCCTACACACTACCATATCCTTACGGACAACCTGCTCCCACGTCTGTTTCGGTCCTCCCCTGGCTCAGGTGCTTCCAACCACCTGCATTCCTGTAATGGACCTAACGAGCTCATGCGAGCTAACGAGCGGGACCTAACGAGTTTCTCATTACGTGTCCATACCACCTCAATCTACTCTCCCTCATTTTTTCCGTGATGTCCTCCACCCCCAGGCTACCTCTAAGGCAAGGCGCAAAATGAGGCCGCAGGGTGACGCAGCCCTGCGAAATTCTGCTAGCAGGCAATCACCACACATTGAATCGCAGTTTTTCAACATACGCGTTACGCTGCGTCACCCTGCGGCCTCATTTTCCGCCTTGCCTAATGTACTCATTCCTAATTCTATCAGCGCTCTACACCCCACTAATGCACCTCAACATTCGCATCTCGGGTACTTGCATTCTATTTACGTGGCTCTTCCTCACTGCCTAACACTCTGATCCATATAGCATCGCTGGCCTAACCACTGCCCTGTAAAACTTCCCTTTCAACTCGATTGGGACCTTCCTATCAGACAGGACTCCACTTCAACCATCCCCCATTGATTCTGCGGATGACATCCGAATCTATCTCCCTCCATTGCTTTGGAACGTTTATCCTAAGTACTTTACCTCTTGCATCTTTTTCACCAGTTCGCGCCTAGAGAGTACGTCACCGTTATTTTCCTGTCCTTCCCAATTGAAAGCTAACTACTCTGTCTTCTACACGTTTATCTTTCTATTGTTCCTGTAATATCGTTTAGGCCCTTCTCTACTTGTTCTCTGGAGTCTCTAAGTTTTCCTATATCACAAATACCATGCACTGAGGGGCCCATTCTCCTACTCCCATCAGCAGCTCGTTCATAGCCAAAATGAAAAAGTATGGACTCCAACCTTCACTGGGTAGCCTCCAGAATTTCCTTAAGGAGTCCTTACCCCGGCTCTGGAACCGTCATACATATCCTGCACTATCCGAATAAACCTTTCCTCTCCCCCCCCCCCCCCACCAAACTACCTGTCGTGGGTCACTGTCATAAGCATTTTCCATGTCGATAAAAATGGCATGGAGGTCTTTGTTTGATGCCCCATACCTTTGCTATCATCTGCCTCAGAATGATGATTGGTTCCATTGTGGGCCTACCTGATATGAACCCGAACTGATTTCCACCTACAGTAGTTCTATCCCGGAGGCAACATTCTAATACTCTCCTTTCCCAGAGCTTCATAGAATGGCTCATAAGCGTGATACCTCTATAGCAGAGGTCTTCAAACTGTGTTCCGCGAAACCCCAGGGTTCCGCAACATACGTACGTACATCTCTGAGGGTTCCGCAAATCAAAAGGAAAATTCTTTAGCTGCGGCAAGATGTACTTTTCTAAAGGTGGGTTGGGGTTCCCCCCAAAACATCTTATAGTTCTAAGGGTTCCGTGAGTCGACAATGTTTGAAGACCACTGCTCTATAGTTACCACAGTCTGGACATCACCTTTGCCCTTGAAGAGTGGTACTATCCAACTCTCACGTCATGCAGAAGGCATTCTATCTCCGCTAGCTGTCCTACTGAAAAGTTTCTTTAGCCAGCTGATTCCTACGATTCCGCTTTTCGACCTTTCATTTTCTTAAGGGCCCTGACTACTTCCTCTTCCGTTTTCCTGTCTACCACCCCAAAAGTAGTAGGAGTGGTATCAGTGTCGTCCTCTCCCACCGCAACATTCAAGAGGCTGTGGAAATACTCTACCCACCTCTGTTTACCTCAGCAGGAAGGAACAGAACCCTTATTTCCTATCGGTAGCTGGCCTCTAGAAATGAGAAGTCGACTTTCAATTTGGTAAATCTCGTTTGCTTCTTGCAAGAGTACGCAAGTTCGTCTCTGCCCGAGGTCGGTTGTTTTCGTTTTAATAAGGGGGACCTTACAGTGCACCCTTTGTTCTGACGAAGTAAAAGCCGTGGCCTTTTGGGAGGATAATGCATGGAATTATCAACTAACTACATGCCTCGGTAGTTCAATTGATAGTGCTTGACTTTTGAATTAATACAGTAAAACGATCTATTAGACCAGGGGTGGCGAACCTATTTCAGCTGGCGTGCCAAAAATTGAAAAAGTTATATTTCTTGATGTACTAACGTGCCAGATTGTAGGGTACCCTTACTTCCGGTTTGTTACAGTAAATGGAAATTTCACCAATTGATTGGTTCCATACTGCACCAAGTTGGGTTGACTTCTTTCTTAGGGGGAGGGGGCAGAGGTTCCAAGTGCGCCTCCTTTTCGATAACAAGTAGAACCAAGGTCCCGTGTGGTGAACGATGGCATTTGCACGTCAAAGAACCCTCTCTGCTATGCAACGGGTAGGTGAGGCAAAATTTCCAGGTGCAAGAGCTCGCCCCCTGGCGTCAGTGGAATGCCCCAACGAACAGTACCGTGTTTCCCCGAAAATAAGACCTACGAGAGCCCTAAGGGAAAGAGCACATCCGTTTTTGTTTCCTGCATCTGATAGGGTGATTTCATTAAAGGGAGTGGTGAGTATAGAGCAGCGATTCTCAACCACTGTTGGGAGAGATTGAAGAAATGTGCCACCACTGGGAATAGTCATTCGTAAGTGACGTCAGACAAGTCGTTTAATCAGTTCTGCCTTCCTAGGAGGGACTCATCATTATCGAACCCTCCTCCCGCCAGTGGCAGGGTCGGGTCTGCAGGTTCTTAACCTCCACTCCCGCCTATCCCCCACCAGGTCCCTCGCCACCCCGCATGTCACCATGTCCCTCTGCACCACCTGCTCCCACGTCCGTTTTGGTCTTCCCCTACCCCTGGAGCCCCCAATCACATGCATACCCATAATGGACCTAATGAGCTCCTCCTCCCCTCTTCTCATCGCATGCCCATACCACCTCAACCGCCTCTCCCGCATCTTTTCCACAATGTCCCCCACCCCCAAGCTACCTCTAACGTAATCATTACGGACTCTGTCAGCTCGGGACACCCCTGTCATGTAACTTCCTAGGAGGGGCTGGCTGAAGCAATGGGCATGAACATTACTGTTCTTACTACTCGCTAAAAAGCATAGGGCTAGGTTACAAGTAGCAGGCGAGGGTACCCATCTTGTCTCTCCGAGTGGACACAAGGGCGATATATGTATTGCAGAGTTTTCCCTCACCCGGTAGCCGACCAAAGCTGCAACCCCTAGCCTTTTTATCGTCTCTCTACTGTTCGTTGGGACCCAGGGGGCGAGGTCCTACACCTGGAAAATTTGCTTCCTCTACCCGTTCCATAACAGATAGGGTTCTTTCACGTGCAGATGTCATCGTACGCGATGCAGAACCTCGGTTTACTTCTCATCTGAAAGAAGGTGCAGTCAGGCTTTCTCTCTCGCCCGAAAAAGCCGACCCTAATAATAAGACGACCCTTTGACATTAAAAGATAATATTACAGAAAAGAATAAGACCTTACCCGAAAATAAGCCCTAGTGCTCATTTCGGCACCAAAATTGAAATAAGACAGTGGCTTATTATCAGGGAAACACGGTAGATCGATTATAAATAAACGGTGGGGTTGCAGCTTAGGTCGGCAACCGGCAGTTCAATATATCGCCCTTGTGTCCATTCAGAGGGACAAGATGGGTAGCCGACCCTGCTATAGGTGGGAAAAGGGTTAGGAGTTGCAGCTTGGGAAAACTCGGTACCGCTAATACCGAAAAATCTTCGCATTAGTGTGTAGTGTCTGTGCAGTCTCTGCATTAGAACTACGCAGTGGACAGGGCCCTAATGGCCATTGTAGTTGAAGGGCCCTAAAACACCAACGAAACAAATAAAAAAAATCGACCAGGATCGCAACTGAGCCATCGAAACAGAATGATGTCTGTTGTCAACACCACTTGTGACTCCGTGGGAGGAGTTGAAGGACCCATTTACCCATAAGCAGGTGTGAGAGCAGGTTGTATGAAGGGATATGGTAGTGTGTGGGGTGGATGGGAACCTAGTGGGGGATAGGCGGGTGTGGGTTGCCAGAACCCGCAGACCGGACTCTGCCACAGGCGGAATAAGGGTGTGATGATATGCATAATTTACTCCACGTAGAATGGGTTCATTGTAAGCGCCATACGGGGCTTAATTTCATTTTTGATGTGAAGCGATGCCACCCACCTCGACCAGAATTGAACCTGCAACCAAGATTTTGCTTTGTTGGTGTTTTAGTGCCCTTGTACTACAAAGGTCAATGGAGCCCCGTCCACTCCATAGTTCTAATGCAGAGACTGCACAAACACTACACTAATGCGAAGATTTTTGGGTATTAGCAGTACGCAGTTTTCGCAAGCGGCCATCCATGTTCGTACTATCTGGGGTTGCGTTGCTTAACTTCAGTGATCAGACGACAACTGGTTATTGTTGTTATTGGTTACAACGCTCGGCAACTGCGTCAGTAGTTCTAGGTTCGATACTGGACCGAGGTGGGTCGGCTTCTTTCGGGCGAGAGAGAGAGGCCGGGAGTGTGCCTTCTTTCGGATGAGAAGTAAAACCGAGGTCCCGTGTGGGTGTACGATGGCACTTGCACGTAAAAGAACGTTCTCTACTGTGCGACGGGTAGATGGGGCAAAATTTCCAGGTGTAGGAGCTCTCCCCCTGGCGTCGGTAGCATTCCCCAACGACCACTAGACCGACGATAAATAAGCGTAGGAGTGCAGCTTTGGCCGGCAACCGGCTGCAGAAAAAACTATGACCAATATATCGTCCTATGTCCATTCAGAGGGACAAGATGGGTACCCGACCCTGCCATAGGCGGGAAAAGGGCTTAGGACAGGGGTGGCGAACCTTTTTCTGCTGGCGTGCCAAAAATTTAAAAAATTATAGTTCTTGATTTACTAACGTGCCAGATACAGTAGTGTGTTAAAGGAATATATAGTAGGGGACCCTTACTTCCGGTTTGTTACAGGATATGGAAATTTCACCAATTCATTGGTATTACACTCGGCAACTGCGTCAGTAGTTCTAGGTTCGATACTGGACCGAGGTGGGCTGGTTTCTTTTGGGGGAGGGGGTTCCAACGCACCGTAGACCGGCGATAAATAAACGTAGAGGCTGCAGCTTTGGCGGGCAACTGGCAGCCCAGTATATCGCCCTTGTGTCCATTCAGAGGGACAAGATGGGTACCGGACTCTGCCATAGGCGGGAAAAGGGGGTGGAGGAGTTGCTGACTGGTTTAGCTTTATATACTGTAGGTTACCCTGTACATGTACGTGCCATCTCTGGCACGCGTGCCATAGGTTCGCCACCCCTGGTTTAGGAGTTGCTTTGCTTGACAGACGGAGATTAAATAACCAAGTCGGCCAAACCTTTCACATTAACCTACGACTGACTGATATTTATGATGTAGCCTGTGTGATAGCGACAGTTGTTTATGCAGTATCCCTTCTGCATTCCATCATTGTACTTTGTTACAAGTAGCTTAGGAAGACTCATGATGGCAACAATTTAAAACTGGTGGTTTTTCACCAACACAAACATTCACGCAATCACAATCTTCTCATTTTCGTCGTTTCTTCTTCTTCTTCTTTTTCTTCTGCCATCTCTCAAAATCTAAATCTTAAAAAAATCTATAAATTGTGTAACTTAGCAACAATCTTACAACCTGTCTTTGAATTTAGGGTGGAAAAAAATAATGTCTTGCTTTATGTTAGATGGCGGAAAAAAACACACACAAAGTATATACAGTATATACTACATCTCCATGTAGTGCATACGAAAATGGACTCCCCTTTCTTTTTCGCCCTCCGTCCTACTTCCACCACCCCCCTCTCTCATATAATATTTTTTTTTTTTTTTGAATCATAAATTATATAATTTCTTACTGAATTTTATTACATAGACAACTGCTGACGTTAATTTGAATAATAATAGTCACTGATAAGCTGATATCTTTGAAGGAAAAAAAAATATATCTCTCGAAGTGTTGAACCAATCTCACTTCTCATAAAATGGTTAGAGAAAGAAGACGGTTCAAAGGGTTTTAAGAAAATGGTTTGACGGTGTGGCTTGTAGAAGTGTTATGCATGACAACTGCTGCTAAGACAAGTGTTATGTATGACATGTCATGCGAGATAATGCCTATCTCCCACCAACCATTTGTCGAAATGTTAACGACACGTTTCTTATGTCTTAAGATGCTGAAATCAAGATGTGGTAGTGATAAGACATTGAAGACTAAACTCTTTTTCTGCAGCTTCTGCTCCGACCTCTCCCACCCCCCCTTCTGCAACTCCTTACGACCACCTTGAAGATTTATTATTATTACCCCGTCATTACTTTTCCAAATTTGCACGTCCAATCTTTATGAGGTAGTCTGATGACGTTTTCTTATGTCCCATAAGAATTTCTTAAGAGGCAGCAACGTCTTTAAATGATTTGTCTTCCCATGATCATCATAATAATGTCAGCTTTACGGCCCACCACATTTTTGATATTATATTTATGTCAAAATCACTAGGGATAGTTCTAATAAATTTAATGGAATTTAGATTAACATTTTAGTTTTTTTTTAACATGGCTATACTTTTATTTCCGCAGTGTGACGATAGTTTGGTGTCATTTGGACTAAATTTGATCTTTGACACCCTCTTTTTATTTCAACACTTGAGAAGCACGTCCAGGTTGTATTTCAGCACCAGTTCAAGGTAAAATTAGATACTTGAAATCTTTTTTTTTCTAGATTAAAATGATATATTAAACTAATCTTATCAGTCTGAACGTAAAACAACAACACGTTCAGATTGTATTTCAGCAACATTTGAAGGTTCGATTCCCATGTCGATGATGGTTCATTTTCTTTCACTATTCCCTTGTTACTGTACATCATTCAAGACATTGCCTAAGAAAAAGAGAAAGCTGGGACAAAGGATTTTCCCATCTTTTGTCTTCTCAGGTTGGATTTTGTTTGTTTGTTGGTGTTTAAGGTCCCATCAACTGCAAGGTCATTAGAGACCCGTCCACTGTATAGTTCTAATGCATAGACTGCACAGACACTACACTAATGCGACGATTATTGGGTATTAGCAGTACCCAGCTTTCCCGAGCGACCACCCATGTCAGTACTAACTGGGCTTGCGTTGCTTAACTTCAGTGATCAGACGAGAACTGGTGTGTCCAATGCAACTCGCCGCTCCCTCTCAGGTTGGAGTAAAAAGCCCAAATGCGACCCAAACAAGTCCTCTTCCTTTCTATGTCCCATTTTAATCTCCCATCATTAGCCGCTGTCGGAAGTGTGCCCCAACTACCTCTCATGACTGTGCAGCCAAGTTGCGTTGGACATACCAGTTCTCGTGAGATCACTGAAGTTAAGCAGCGCAAGCCCATGTTAATACCAAGTTGGGTGGGTGGTAAAAAAACGTTGGGTGCTGCAAATTTCCCTTCTCCTTCTTCCTCTACACCTCCCTCCTTTTTTTCCCCGCGAGCAGCCTCTTAAGGGTTCATCCTGTTATGGCTGCTTGGCTTAATCCCCAACCTGTGAATCCAATCCAATCCAACTTGCAGCCATGCTGACCAACCTGCTACCTGTTTCACTTAGTGGCTCAATAGTTGACAGGGAGTTTGTTATTGGGCTATTTAGACGTGGGAAGTGAAGGGGGCCAATATTGACACCTGAGGATTTCATCTATCAACACTGTTTATCCCCGTGGAGTGCATGGTTGCGCATTTTCAAGGTTGGCGAATAGGTCACGGTTCAATTCCCTGTACCCGCCTCGTTAGGTAACTGGTAACGTTCCTCAAGCTTCAGATCATGGTTAAAGGTTCAAGCCTGTCCGAGGAAAGGGTTGATAGAACTTATTTCATTAATTAACGTCGTCCTATCGACTTCCGAAGTAAAATTTGTAGGAGGAGGAGGGGGATGACCTTTTACACCGGGGAATTTCGCTGATCTGAACTTTTCTACACCTTATAGGTTAGGGAGCGGCTGTATTGCGTTGGACACACCAGCTCTCATCTGATTACTAAAGTTCAGCAACGCAATCCCAGTTAGTACTAACATCGGTGGCCGCTAAAGAAAACTGGGTACCGCTAATACCCAAAAGTCGACGCATTAGCGTCGTGTCTGTGCAGTCCCCGCATTAGAACTAGGCAGTGGACGGGGCTGTAATGACCTTATGGTTGGAGACCCCTTAAACACCAACAAAAAATAAAAACCGTGTATGTTTTTGTACATCCCACTGATCATCGGAAAACACACTTGGGGCAGGGCCTGCTCTAAGGGGGGGGGGCAACCCGGGGCGCCATTTTGGCTATAAGTGTGAGAACGGAGCGCTGCTTTAAGAGGCGGCAATTTGTCTTTTTGTCTGGGGCGGCAAAAGTGCTACAGCGGGCGCTGCTTGGGGCTTCTCGCTCTCTCTCCCACTCCGTTAGACTCCAACCTGCAACAATGGGCTCACGACGTATCTTATACAGGATGAGACCATTTCTAGATTTCGGTTTTCGTTTCGTCGGGGTTTTAGGTCCCTTCAACAACAATGGTCATTAGATCCCCGTCCACTGCGTAGTTCTAATGCAGCGACCGCACTGACACTACACTGTTACGACAATTTTTGGGTATTAGCAGTAGCCAGTGTTCCCAAGCGGTCACCCATGCTAGTACTAGATAGGGTTGCGTTGCTTAATTAACTTCAGTGATCAGACGAGAACTGGTGAGTCCAACACCAGCCGCTCCCTCCAGATCTCGGGGCTGGCAACCTGACATCCGGAAATGGTATTGTGAGTGCCAATGGTCGCCGTTGAAAAACCCAAACCAAATAAGTTCTCAGAAGAAATAGGCCTACGTATGGTAAAGTGGTGATAGCCTTAAGGAAGAGGTCTGCAGATTTCCCTTTGTTTCAGCACGCTAAACAAACCACCAATGTTGGCCAGGATCGATCCTGCGTACTGTGAGAATTGAAAGAAAGGCCTGCCAATAGCATATCCGCTTGAGGGTTGTAGAGAGCGAGAGAAGGAGGTAGGAATGGGGCGTATGAAAAGGGCCTTCAAAGAAATTTCAACCTGGAAAAAGGTGTTCACAGCCTCACTTCCTTTTGTTGACCATTTGAATTTAAGTAATCAAACAGATTGACCGGAAATAAAATCATGAGATCGGTCGATGAATGCGGGAGAAAATGGGAAGCGTTAATGGCGACATTAAAATGGCTGAGTAATGGCCAAGGTGTATTTGAAAGACAACACCGCCTGTCACTTTAGTTCTGAGCCTGAGCTCGTCAAGAATATCCAGATGGTCAACTATTAAGTCGGCAGCGTCCAACGTTGACCTCATTTGACTTCCGACCTCTGACATTCCGTTTTTATCCTTTGCTACCCTGTCTTCTCAGAATCAGTATCGTAAAGTCATTCTGCCTGTTAAAAATTCTTTTAGCCCTTTCCTCATTTACACCGAGCCCTTTTCTCTTTCGCATTCCTCCTGACATAGCGACTGGGTTTCTAACAAAATAGGATTAAAAAAATATTTTACCTCCATTTTGCAGTGGGGCCAGTTCTTCTTCCTCCAATTTGAAGTCGGATTCCTTAGGCAGCCCGTGGAACTTGTTGACGACAATAATCTTCTTACATTTCATCTTTGCTCGTTGCCTCAACGGTTGTCTTCAGTTGTAGGGCCCCCCGTTGGAACAAGTTGGTAGATGATCAGGTTGTTGCTTCCGGACCACCGTCTGGTTAGGTGATGCTCCTCTCCTCTCACGGGCTGATGTCGTTAAATGGCGAAAAAGGAAAGATGATGAGCAGTGGAGAGCATCGATGGATTCCAATCCTTTTCTTAGAGGTTCGTTCACCTGACTATGGCAAGTTACCTTCTCTCACTTTCCTATTAGCTGTATGGTACTTACATCCGCGGCAAGGTGGCGCCACTTGCCGCAAGCTGTCGTGCTGCCACTCAACGGCGGTGTTGTTGCCATAGTGACGTCAGCGGCGTTGGCAACCTAAATGGCAGAAGTGCGTTTAATGTACTGCCCTCCTGTGCAGGATTTTGGGCAAAATATTCAGGTCCACTGCATTATTACGTAATCATAAGAGGCGGCTGAAAGGGTTGCGACTTTAGTTTCGTAGATGTCGGCCACTTAAAAATACAAATTCGAGCTTTCAAGGTTGACTAAGTTTAGTCTGATTATTTAACGTCGGTTATCCAGTCTGAAGGCCAACATGCCCACGACCCTCCCCTCTCCCAAAACCAAACCGGGGCCAATTTTTGGTCCATATAGAAATAATTTCTTTACGACTAGTGGTAACATCGAACGGGGCCTTGAAAATGAGGAGTGCAATGAATGCAATTCGTGGACAGGATCTTACCCGGCGAAATTATGAACTTCTGGCACTTGGGGCCTTTCCCTCCTCTATCTCAACCCAAAAATTTCATTCATTTATTTCGGATCCTATTTATTCTCTTGACGAATGTTCAGGTTTTTGTAGGCGGGCAGTGAGTACCTCCCCCACACGCAAACATGGAATCAGGGAATAAAACCGTCAGGGGATCTCATTTTCTCGCTTGAAGAAGGGGTTGCCCATTAAACATTAGGCCCCATAATGCAAGTACCACTCTTGTCCTACATATGGTAGGGTATTATTTGCAAGGCTTCTAGCGGCAATGTACTTGACATGTGAATTCGATCTGGTCGAGGTAGGTGGCTTGTTGAGTGAGAGAGAGAGAAAGAGAGAGAGTCCTTGTTCTAAGGACACTCTTCCAATGCAAATCCTTTCCCCACGTTTGGTAGAGTCAGGTACCCATTTATCCCATTCGAAATGGGAACATAGGGGACGAACAGCAATTCAACAGCATTATGATGCAACAGGCAGCGGACCTGACCCTGTAACTCCTTGTTTCTTTAACGTCGGCGTAACTTCTTCTTTAAGACAGTGCTCCTCAACCGGTGTGCCTTGAGCTGATACAGGGAGCGGCGAATTGTGTTGGACACACCAGTTCTCGTCTGATCACTGAAGTTAAGCAGCGCAACCCCAGCTAGTACTGACATGGGTGGCTGCTTGGGAAAACTGGGTACTGCTAATACCCAAAAATCGTCGCATTGGTGTAGTGTCTGTGCAGTCTGTGCATTACAACTACGCAGTGGACGGGGCTCTAATGACCTTTGTAGTTGAAGGGCCTCTAAAACACCAACAAACAACAACAATTGAGCTGATACAGGTAGTGCTATGTATTTTAGGTTTTGATGTGCTGCGGAATTCTAGGAAGAACTTTGGTGTGCCGTAGGAGAGGAAAGGTTGTGGAGTGCTGCTCTAAAGTACTAATCTTCCACTGACGCCAATGGTTCTCGTATATACCTTTTTCGTGTGGTGGCGACGTCTTACGCACTACACAGGTCACCCAGCCACAGGCCACCCGCCCATCCATCCAACGAAAGGCACCCGGGCCTTCTTTGTCTCTCGTTCGAAAGAAACGATCAAACCTGCAATCGATGCGCGGGCTACGCAACATAATGCTGTTTATTATTGTCCAGGGCTGGAGTTAGTAGAGGAATCCTTTTAAGAGTTCCGTTCTGTCGCAGCTTGGAAAAAAATCCAAGTGACAGTGATCTAGGATCGAACTTGTACGCCTAATTCAAGAGTCAAGTTGCTACTAATTGAGCTACTAGGAAACCTGATTCATCTACTGTTGTATACAACTGAGCAGAAATCAATAGTGTAAAATGGATGTCTATTGCATTTTTGGTTATGGGCTTCATGTGGTGAGTTTTTTGTGCTCGTAAATGAAAAATTAGATTTTCTGGTGATTGTGAGGAAGGAGGTCGTTGTGGGTGTCACCTTTCCCCCCCCCAAACGCATCCACAAAGGTCCGCCCCTTTGCTAATTCTGACAGGTTACTAGGAAAACATCAAAATACTGTTGGACAACAGACCCGTCGACCAACAAAAGTGATTTACGAGTGATTTTCACGCTGTTTACTTGTTGATTAATTCAGAAATGAGTTTGCATTCGCGTAATCGATAGATTTTCTAGTCATTTCACGAATGAAATTTCAATTCGTATTCACGCGTTTTGAGGTGCAGGGTCAGGCGGCCCTCACGTGGTAGTCACAAGCCCTTTCTACGAAATCATCTTATAAGGTGCGTTCAAAAAGTAACGAGCCGGAGGCATAATGACGGAAACCAGTACCTGTATGTTAAAAGTATTGGCCCTGGCTGTTGAGGCACTTGTCCCACTGTGACACGAGGTGGGGAATGGCTGTCTCATAAAATACCCTGGGCTGCGATGTGAACCAGTTCCGCACGTACAGCTCGACGTCGGCGTCCGAGGTGAATTGGGGGACCAAACATGGCGTAATCACAGGAAGAGAGGTCTGGACTGTATGGAGGTTGGCTGAGAACCTCCCATTTGAATTTCTGTAGGAGTGCCACGACTGTGTTGGCCATATGAGGTCTTGCATTGTCGTGGAGCAGAATGACCCCACGGGTGAGATTGCCTGGTCGTTTTGTTTTGATCACTTGGCGAGGGGTGGTCGAGTAACGCTGGGCATTCACTGTTGTCCCGTGTGGCATGAAGTGTATCAGAAGGGGGCCATCTTGGTCAAATTTGCATTGCCATCTTTGTAATGCGACTGGCAGCGTTGGACGATGGATGCATGCTGCATGCTGCTGCTTGCCCTCTAGTGACGGGCTGTGACCTTCCACGCTCTGGTCGGAACCACACCTCGTTACATACGCCACGATATTACCATCCTGTCACCAGTTTGCGCATTCCAGCCTCCGGCTCGTTACTTTTTGAACGCCCCTTATATTATCTTCCCTCGCCTCTTCTTCGTATCACCCCTATCCCTTGTCTGGCATGGTGGTTCAGTCATAGCTTGTCTTACTAATGAGCCTTGTTCTACCCGCCTCTGGCAGGTTCAGGCGCCCATTTATACCCCAGTTAGACACATGAGCGATCTGTTGAAGGATGCTGTTATACAGCCGGCTCCCAACCATGCTATAACCACCATGTTTAGTTATCGTCAGTCCTACACCTAGGGAATTTAGTTGGACTCCACGGACGTTTTACTATATGTTGTAAAGGGCCTTTGACGTGCTGTGGCGACATCATACACACCATAACGAAGGGCACACTAGGAGCCTCTCTCTATCTCGCCCGAATGAAGCCAAATCGGTTTGGTCCAGGAATCACTAACGCTTTAGTACAGCTCGCTACCTCTGCGGTACTGAGGCGGGTGTGATGTCACTAACTGGCTTCCAGAATTAGATAAGTCGAAGAAAATTCGCGCTTGGTCCTGACTGGGAATTACAACCGTGGTTACATGAAGGGTGCACTTTACGTAAAACCTCCTACTGCAAAATGGAAACAAATGGTCAAAATTTTCAGGGATAGAAGTTCGTCCCCTAGTGCCGAATTTAGATATTGAGAGGCCCTAGGCTATTTCAATTTTGAGGCCCTTTTCAAGCCCTTTTGGTAAGTTTTGAAGCCCGCAAAATGTTGAAGCCCTAGGCTTCAGCCTACCTAGCCTAATGGTAAATCCGGCACTGTCGTCCCCACTCCCCTCAAAAAAATCTCCCCTTTAGTAATTAATATTGCACTTAATTCGTGAATTCGTTCTGCTCAGGTTCAATCCTGAACGAACTAAAGTCAGTGATTTCTTTCGCACGAGGCAAGAAAACAGGCCTCCCTGTCGAAAGGTGTGCATCATTTTACCTTGGCGTGCAGATGACCCAGGTTCACTTTCTTTCCCCATGCGTGAGATGAGGTGGTGGACCTCTCTTCCGCACTTTCTGGAACTAATGTCTGACGTTCTCCAAGTAAAGTTTCAAATGGGGCGGAATCGAACCTGCACATCATGAACTCTATAAATGAAATGTAGAGCTATAGGATCTGCAGGCTAGAACCCGCAGACCCGACTCTGCCACAGGTGGGATAAGGGTATGATGATGAGACGGCAGATTTACAGGTTGTACAGCGATCTCGAAATGGGTCATTGGATGCTACTCTCTTCACCCCACACCCTCACTATTTTTCCATTTGACTATAATACTTAACCTAAACGTGCCCTTTGTCAATATGTTTGCCTGCTGACGTCATTTCTGTCATAAGGCGCTATCGTAAACATGATCTAAAACATCATATCAGTACTACTGTTGTATGTTTGATGTGTATCGACTACCATGTTTAGTTAAACGGGGGTTTAGATTACTTTTCCGAGCAAAATTCATCATAAAAGAGGGTGAGACAGCTTTTTATGGCCATCCCCCTTTTTTTTATTATTCACTCGTCAGCTGCTGCTGATACAAACTCACGGTCAACATTGAATTCGGATAAAATGCTGTCTGGTAATAATGGCGATTGTCGTCGTAGATCGATTTTTGTGGCCCTCCGTGTTACCGCCTCGTTTTCCCCTGAGTTCAGGGTATACAGGTTCGATACTGGCTAACATAAACGTTTCTTTACTTTATAGGGATGATATTCACTCTCTTCCTCTCGGTAGTGCAGTTGTAGTGTGCTTGGTATTGACTCCATGGATGCAAATTCGATGCTGATTAAGGTAGGTGGCATCACGCGCGGATCCAGGGTGGGGTTTTGGGGATTGCAAGCCCCCCCCCCAAGCACATATGAACTTATGCGCATAATATATGCGAGCTTTAGCTCAACACCCCCTGTATTAGCTCAACCCTCCCCTGACGAAAATCCTGGATCCGCCGCCGGGTGGCATCATTGGGGAGAGACAGAAGCCCTAAGTCTTTCGACAGATGGGTTAGTTGGGGTTTTAGGATCCTTCAACTACAAGGTCGTTAGAGCCCCGTCCACTGCATTGACACTACACGAATGCGACAATTTTGGGGTATTAGCGGTACCCAGTTTTCCCAAGCGGCCACCCATGTCAGTACTAATTGGGGTTGCATTCCTCAGGCGGGAAACAAACGGGTATGATGTCACCACTGCAGATAAAAGAACCCTTCCTACATGGAAAAAAATATACATGTTGTAGGTCGACGAAATTCTCGAGTGTAGAAGATCGCCCCCTGGCGTCAACGAAAGACAGTAAGCACACGAAGAAAATAGGTCAGATGTTAAATCAACACAGGGTTGTGGCTGCATAAGATTCTCGTCTTATATTTGCCCCTCATGTGTTATCGCTTCCGATAGGACAAATGAGTTTTGTGTTTTAGGGCCCTTGAACTACAAGGTCATTAGATCGCCGTCCACAGCGTAGTTCTTATGCAGAGACTGCACAGACACTACACAAATGCGACGATTTTTGGGTATTAGCAGTAGGCAGTTTTCCCAAACGGCCATCCATGTCAGTACTAGCTGGGGTTGCGCTGCTTAACTTCAGTGATCAGACGAGAACTGGACTCCAGACCCTGTCAGAAGTGGGAATAGGACCAGGAATGAGGAGTGAGGAGAAATTCAACGGACAAATTTTGTCGGATGGAAAATAATTTTTCGTACTGTTAGTACCCTGTCATCAGCACACGTAACAGAACCCTTACTTAAGCGGAAGTCCTGGGTATCAAGTCTGACGCTAGGAAGCAAGCGTCCCATCTGAGAATTTTACCACTTTACGCCATATGTATGTTATGCTAACGGGTTGGTGAGTAAGCCATAACAGGCCGAACCCTAAGGAGCCTGTACTCGGGTGAGGAGGAGGTAGGTGTAGGAGATGTAGGAGAGGAGAACTTAGCAGCACTTAATGTTCACTACCAACCACCCATGTTGGTACTAACTTGGGTTTGCGTTGCTTAACTTCAGTGATCTGACGAGAACTGGTGTGTCCAATGCAACTGGGGTGAGTTCCACTTTCCATCAGATCGGAAAAGGGTAGGTGCTTCAGGGCCCGCCTGGAAATCTCAAGCGCCCCACCCCGTGTTTTAAATAATTGCTGAAACATTGCAGCAGCGCCCGTCATGCAGTGTAGGCTCTGAAGAGCCGCTTCTTCAGACCCTGGCAGTGGATAGCCGGTATTCAGTGTTTTTCTCTTGAATTCGTCAAGGAGAATGTTGGTACTGGTCCTAGAAGTCGTGCAACTCATGTGAGGGATGACGCAGGGCCGTAACGAGGGCGTGGCAAAGAAGACGGTCGCCACGGGCGCAACTGGGTTTGGGGCGCAAAATATTTAAGTTTTTGTCATTATTGGGTTACGGACAAGCGAAAGTTAGACACTTGCCACAGGCACTTCATACCCCCGTTACGGCCCTGGGATGACGTAGGGATGCCAGGATACACGCCATCCTCTCCCTGATATACCAGTATAGGTCCTGTAGATAGCAACTTCAGGTGCCCTTTTCTGACGTCTTTATGAATAACCCTAATAGGTTGATGTCGAATAAACCGACTCTAAAAGCGGAAAAAAAGTGGAGGGTCGTTTCCATAGCAACTCATAAGCAACAGTTTGCACGCAACAGTTAACCAGATTTTTATTCGTTGCTCCGTAGTCGAGAGCAGTACCCAAAATACGACTCTCGCGTTTTAATACACATATTGAATAGACCCCCTCCTCCAAATAAATTATGAATATATTAGTCTCAAACAAGGCTTCCAGTTGAATTTCACACATTAATGAGTGAGTGGACAGTTCAATCTCGCATAGGAGTAATGGCTACAGTATTTGGCAAATGGTCCAGGATCGAACCTACGAACCATGAATTCAAGTTTGGTTCGGTTGGGTATTTAACGTCGGGCACTCTACTGCTGAAGACAATTTATCAAAGCCGGCAGACGTTCTCCTTTCTTTGCAGTTGACATCGTACTCACCCCACAGGGCCACCGCTGTACTTAACATCCGACGGAAGTTAGACTTGGGGCTTCCCTTTTAATCCGAATCCCTCTTCTCTCCTGCCTGCCAGGGTAGATCTTCCAAGCATGGGAGCGAGAGTTTATATGTTACTGCAGTATAAGGACTAGCCTAACCAACCCTGTTTGTCCTTCTGAATGGACAGGTGGGAGATCTGGTGGACAGTAACTTTTACGCAGCCGGCCGCTTACCACAGATGCAATCGTGGTTTGTTAGGGCTCTCCACCGACGCCGGGAGGATGCTAGCTCATACACTTGGGATTTTACCTCATCTATCCGTTGCATAGTAGGATCCTACCTCGGTGGCGCAGTGGGTCGCGTGTTCGATAATTGCGTCAGTGGTTCTATGTTCCATTCTGGACCAAGGTGGGTTTGCTTCTTTTGGGCGAGAGAGAGAGAGGCCCCGAGTTCGCCTTCCTTCGGATGAGAAGTAAAATCAAGGTCCCGTGTGGTGTACGATGACATTTGCACGTGAAAGAGCCCTCTCTACTATGCAACGGGTTGATGAGGCAAAATTTCCAGGTGTAGGAGTCCCCCCTGGCAGGGTCCACTCTAGCGCTTACGTCGCTCCGGACAAAAAGACAAATTGCCACCTCCTAAGAATATACAGCAATGCAAGTTAAAGCAGCAGTTTTTCTCACACTTACAGCCAAAATAGCGCCCCTAAATTTTGGCGCCCCGGGTTTGCACTCCCCTAGAGCGGGCCTTGCCCCTGGGCGTCGTTGGAATTCCTCAACGAATAGTAGACCGACGATAAATAAGCATAGGGGTCGCAGCTTTGGGCGGTAACCGGCTGCGGAAAAACACTGTCCAATCTATCGCTCTTGTGTCTATTCAGAGGAACAAGAAGGATACCCGACCCTTCCATAGGCGGGAAAAGGGTTAAGAGTTGGTTTGCTACCCGTTGCATAGTAGAGCCGCACACCACACGGGGTCACAACTTCATTTCCCAACTGGCGGAGGCGCACTCGGGCCCTCTCTCTTTCTCTCTCCCTCGGAAGAAGCCAACCCACCTCAATCCAGTATCGAACCTGGAACCACTGACTCAGAAAACCGAGCACGTTACCTCCTGTTCCACCGAAGTGGCTTGATCAACGTTTTTGATACACAATTAAAATAACCGTGGCTTTAAATAAATGTAAAGCAACTCCTAACCCTTTTCCCGCCTATGGGAGGGCCCGCTACCCATGGACACAAACAGTGGCGTCACCGGGTGCGGGCTGCACCGGGTGACACCACTCGCACCATGAGAAATGGGGTGACACCAAAGCAGAAGAAGCGGCTTTTTTCGGGAGAGGGGGGTGACACCATGGTGTCACCGCACCGGGTGACGCTAACCTAGCGACGCCACTGGACACAAGGGTGATATATTGGACAGTGTTTTTCCTCAGCCGGCTGCCGACCAAAGCTGCAACCGCTATGCTTATTTATCGTCGGCCTACTGTTCATTAGAGCAGTGGTTCTCAAAGCGTGTTCCGTGAAACAACTTCAAGTGTTCCGCAAAAAAAAATTTAATGCACAAATAAAGCAATGGAGAGAAACTCTGATGTGACCCGCAGAATCAATGGGAAGGGGATGACTGAAGTGGCGACAGGCAAGCGGAGTCCTGTGTGATAGAAGGATCCCAATCTAGTCGAAAGAGAAGTTCTACAGGACAGTGGTTAGACCAGCTATCCTATGTGGATCAGAGTGCTGAGCAGTGAGGAAGAGCTACGCAAATAGAATGCGAGTAGCCGAGATACGAATGCTGTGGCACATTTGTGGCGTGTCGAGAGCTGATATAATTAGGAATGGGCATATTAGAGGTAGCCTGGGGTGGTGGACATCGCAGAAAAAAATGAGGGAGAATAGGCTGAGGTGGTATGGACACGTCATGAGAAGAGGGGAGGAGGAGCTCGTTAGGTCCTTGACAGGAATGAAGGTGGTCAGTAGCACCCGGGGCACGGGAGACCCGTAGCAGACGTGGGAACAGGTTGTCCGTAAGGAAATGACTGTGTGGGGTGGACGGGGAACTGGGGGAGAGATAGACGGGGGTGGAGGGCTAGAACCCGCAGACCCGACCCTGCCACAGGCGGGATAAGGGTATGATGATGTAGTAAGTACGAAGTGTGTAGATTTACAACCTGCTTTAAAGTTTATGTTGAATTGTAAGTGTTCCGTGCTAGTAAAATGTCAGTTTAGTGTTCCCTGACTTCAAAAAGATTGAGAACCACTGCATTAGAGCACTCCACTGACGTCAGGGAACGAGGCCCTACACGTGGAAATTTTGCTTCACCTACCCTTTGCGTAGTATTGAGAGTTCTTTTACATGCAAATGCCGTCATACACCACTCGGGATCTCAATTTTACTTTTCATCGGAAGGAAGGCGAACTAGGGGTCTCTGTCTCTCGCCCGAAAGAGGCCAACCCACCTCGATCCAGTATCGGTTGTTGTTGTTTGTTGGAGTTTAAGGTCCCGTCAACTACAAGGTCATTAGAGACCCGTCCACTGTATAGTTCTAATGCATATACTGCACAGACACTACACTAATGCGACGATTATTGGGTATTAGCAGTACCCAGCTTTCCCGAACGACCACCCATGTCAGTACTAACTGGGCTTGCGTTGCTTAACTTCAGTGATCAGACGAGAACTAGTGTGTCCAACGCAACTCGCCGCTCCCATCCAGTATCGAACTTGGAGTCACTGGCGCATTAAATTAAATCACGTTAAATCGAGAACGCTATCCATTGCGCCACCAAGGCCTATCTTGGCTTTAAATAAGTATATGATTTGAAAATTTATTTGATGATTTCCCTACTCCCGTAAATCCCGAACCCGGAGAAATGTATCCCACTAGCCTCCCCTCTCAATGACCCTGCCTGCACTGTCCCCTCTATAATCGGCAGGTAAGACTTTCAGAGCTTCCTTTAAATGAATTTCAGTAAACAAACGTATCTTTTCTTGAGGTCCTTCTTTTGAAGTGGTCAACAGGGTGTCCTTTTTTGGTCATGTATGCATTGTAATACCACACTGGGTTATTGGTCTGTCTCTGTGTGAGTCCTGTGGTACTCTGCCAGCGTGGAAAAATTGCATTTGTTTTGCGGGTGAGAACCACAGTGAGGAAGAAGGTCAGTGTGAAGATAGGGAGATGTTCCAACAGAGGAGACTTGTTGACGAAGATGTCATTACGACTGAGGTCAAAGGAGATGGATGACTGACTAATGGAGTTGCAAGAAGGAGGAAGAGGATGGATGGGGGAGAGGTTGTGTCAGAGAAATGGGCGGCACTAAGGAGGTATGTCAGGTTATCAGTTCATTTCTTTTGAAGAAAATAATGTAATTTATGCATGGAATTTGTCACTATTCACTTTAGCACATCCGGTACAAGGCTCTCTTTCTCTGTGTGTTTCTGTTGTGTGAATATTGGAGCTTTGCCATAGGCTTTTGTCCTCTTTTGTCAACTGTGGTAGTGAGGGTGGATTTGCAAGGAGGGTTTAACAACAAGAGGTCTTCTACATCAGTCTGGAAATGTACAGACATTGCAATTTAGTGGTCATACAGAAGAAAGACAAAAAAACAGGAATAGAAATTGACTGATGTCTTTGCACTGAACCTGAGATTCATTTTCTTAAAATTCAAATAGGCAAATATGAATTCAAGGAATGATTGCTGTACCAGTTTGTGGCCTAATTTGGTACAGTTGGTGCTTCCAAGTACACACTTAAGATTTATGAGTTCTGTATGGTATTTCTCCAAACTATTCAGAGTAAGACATTACCCGAAATTGAAATATAGCTGATAAAATTAATGATGCCTCTTTTTCTGACCATGTTTCTAGAAGAGTGTTAGTGTTTGCCAGCCAATAATTGGACGTGTTGTCAGAATATGGGCAGCAATCGACTGAAGACTCTTGGACGCCTCTTTGACCAGTTCTTCATTGTTGCAATTCTCTTGATATGTGCAATTAATTCCGGAAGTTATCATTTTTGACTTCTGCTGAACTCCAGTCAATTAATTGATCAGTAACGAATAAGAATAGTAATCTCGGTAGCGTCATGTAGCAATACCATTATCATCAACAACAGCTTCTTTAGTTATATAATAATTAATTATTATACCGGAAGAAATGGTTTGCGGACCCTGACATGTGCTGCATATGACTCGTTACAAAATTGCAAGGTTATCACTGCAAAACTATTGGTGATAACCACATGTTAGACATCTTGTTTTGTTTGATTAGAAATACAAAAAGGTCACAGGTCAAAAACGTGGCTAATTTATTGATTGTCAAAGAATTGAAACTTGAGAAAAAGAGACAGGGTGAAAGATAAAAGCTGAGAAACATTCTTGAAATTAATTCTAGTAGAAATTAAACAACTGCTTCTGGATTCATCCCGCCTCAATGGCGCAGTGAATAACTTAAGCCCAGCGCAAAATGAGACGCAGTCTCCGCAGGTGACGCACGGTGACTCACCATAAATTTCTGCGGCTCACATGATAGTATGTAGTTGCGCATGTTATGTCGCAGGGTAACGTGACTCAGTGCCTGCGCCACGTGACCCTATGGAGTGCAGTACCAATGCCGCAGTTTCCAGCGTGAAGTTGGCGTGACAATAACAAAAAGTGGTCCGAAGCAGAGAAGTTCTCTTGTTATTTGATGCAAGTATGTATGGTGAAAAACTGCGATTCAATGTGCGGTGATTGCCTGCTAGCAGCATTTCGCAGAGCTGCTACACCTTGCGTCACCTTCGCCACCCTGCGTCTCATTTTGCGTCTTGCTTTAGTGTTCGACTATTGGCATCAGGAGATCCAGGTTCCGATCGAGGTTGGTTGGTGTCTTTCGGAGGAGAGGGAGGTCCTGAGTGCGCCATTGCCTCGTGTGGTGTGCGACGTCATTTACAAGTAAAAGACTCTGCTGTGCAAAGGGTAGATGATGCAAAATTCCTAAATGTAGGAATTTACCCCCCCCCCCCCCCCCGGCGTCGGTGAAGTGCCCCACCGAACAACAGGCCGACGATAATTAAGCATAGGAGTTGCAGGTTAGGCTGGCAGCTGGTTGCGTACAAATACCGTCCAACAAGATCACCCACGTGTCCATCCATAGGGACAAAGATGCAGGGGCTGATCCAGAGGTGGATCAGGGGGAGCACTTCAAAAAAGTGCGCCCCAAATATTTTAAATATTCTTAATCCTTTAGGATAAAACCAGCTAGCAATTGCAATAGGTTTTCTACTGCCCCTTAGACAATATCCTCTCTTCAGTGGTTTAGCCAACTGCAGTTGGGGATGGCGGGGCCCCCCCTGGATCCGCCTCTGCAAAGATGAGTACGTGGCAAAGTCATAGTTGCGTTTGTAATTGCTTTTGGATTCAGCAGTCGCCTTTAGGCCCAGCGCAAAATGAGCCGCAGTCTCCGCAGGTGACGCACGGTGACTCACCACAAATTTCTGTAACTCATATGTAGTATGTAGTTGCGCATGTTAAGTCGCAGCGTGACGTGACTCAATCCCTCCCCCACGTGACCCTGTGGACCGCAGTGCCCATGCCACAGTTTCCTGCGTGAAGTTGGCATGACTTTCAAAGAAAACTAAATTAAAACATTATTGAAGCCATGCAAAGCAGCGAAACTGCAAGTAGCTGAGATGCGAATGCTGCTGTACATGAGTGGGGTGTCGAGAGCTGATAGAATTAGGAAAGAGTATATTAGAGGTAGTCTGGGAGTGGTGGACATCGCGGAAAAAAATTATGGAGGGTGGGTTGAGGTGGTATGGACACGTAATGAGAACAGGGGAAGAGGACCTCGTTAGGTCCTTTTCACGAATGCAGGTGGTTGGAAGCACCCTGGGCAGGGGAGACCGAAGCAGGCATGGGAGGGGGTTGCCCGTAAGGATATGGTAGTGTATGAGGTGGACGGGGACCTAGTGGGAAATAGGTGGGAGTGGAGGGCTAGAACCCCCGCTACACTATGTCCCCGTCCACTCCATGCCTGCTTTGAAAACTGCCAAAAACTGCTAGCAGTTTTTTGATATGCTGCTTCAACCTGCGTCACCATCGTCGCATTTTGCCTAAGGCAAGGCGCAAAATGAGACGCAGGGTGTAGCAGCCCTGCGAAATTCTGCTAGCAGGCACTCACCGCACGTTGAATCGCAGTTTTTCCACCATACTTGAATCAAATAACAAGAGAACTTCTCTGCTTCGCACCGCTTTTTGTTATTGTCACGCCAACTTCACGCAGGAAACTGCGGCATTGGCACTGCGCTCCGCAGGGTTACGTGGCGGAGGCACTGAGTCACGTCACCCTGCGACTTAACATGCGCAACTACATATTATCATGTGAGCCACAGAAATTCATAGTGAGTCACCCTGCGTCACCTGCGATGACTGCGTTTAATAGAAAACTGCCTCTATGTCCCCCTGTTTGCCCTCAGCGCCATCTAGGGGAAGACAACAGAACTTCCCTCTGCCCTTTGTTTTAAATTTTGTCCCTCCGTTTCAGAGAATACCTTGATTATTGAGCAACATTTCGATAGTAAATTTTTTATTGCTGACTGTCTGGCTTATGTGCGTCTGTTAGTTTTACGGCTGCTGATTTGAAAGCCAGTCTCATCCATAGAGAAAGTATTCTTTTATTCAAACATTTGCATATATTTGATGGCATATACATGTAGAAGTTCGATTGTATTGCATGAATTTCTATCTTCAGGCACTCTCACAATCCTTTTAATGGTGCAAAAAAAAACTCCTTTTGGCATCTATAGATAGTATTTTTACTCACTTTGACCCCAAATTCATCCCTCAGTTACGTTGTGGGGGAGAGGGGATCCCGGTGGTGCAGGAATTTCGCTATCTAGGATCAGTTTTCCAGAGTAATGGGGAGATTGATTCTGACGTGACCCGTCGGATTAATGCAGGATGGTTGAAGTGGAGACAGGCAAGTGGGGTCCTGTGTGACCGCAGGGTCCCAATAAAGTTGAAGGGCAAAGTTTACAGAACTGTCGTTAGGCCCGCTACGCTGTATGGCTCAGAGTGTTGGGCAGTTAGGAAGAACCATGAAAGGCAAATGCAAGTGGCAGAGATGCGAATGCTGCGCTACATGTGTGGGGTGTCACGATCCGACAGAATCCGAAACAATTATGTTAGAGGTAGCTTGGGGGTGGGGGACATTGCAGAGAAGATGAGAGAAAAGCGTTTGAGGTGGTATGGGCATGTGATGAGGAGGGGAGAGGAGGAACTTATTAGGTCCATGATGGGACTGCAGGTAGTTGGGGGCAGTAGGGGTAGAGGACGACCAAAACGGACGTGGGAACAGTTGGTACAAAAGGACATGGAGGCGTGTGGGGTGGAGGGGGACTTGGTGGGGGATAGACGGGAGTGGAGGATTAGAACCCGCAGACCCGACCCTGCCTCGGGCGGGAGAAGGGTGAGATGATGATGATGATGATCCCAAATTCATCCCTCACTTTTAGAATGATATCCTTTGCTGCTAGATCACAGTCTTCATTCATCCACGATCACACCCTTCTCCAGCCCGTGGCTGGGTCGGGTCTTCCAAGTTGCGTTGTGCAGCCAAGTTGCGTTGGACACACCAGTTCTCGTGAGATCACTGCAGTTAAGCGGCGCAAGCCCACGCTAGTACCAACATAGGTGGTTGGTAAGGCCGCTCGCACACACAGCCACTTGTGGCGGCTGCTAGTGGCGACCACACGTTGTGGACTGCGTTTCTAATTGGAATCAAATAGGCTCAGCGCAGACACGGCGTTTGCAGTATCACTACTGAGCCATGAGCTACGGCAGTCGCCGTATCTCGCTACTTGTCGCCAGTGGCGGCGTTTTTCCTATTACCGCAAGCACGAGATCTCGTTGCTGCCGCCTGTGGCAGCCACTGGTGGCCGTGTACAGCGACTAGTGATCGCCACTAATGGCTGCTGCAAGTGGCTGTGTGTGCGACCGGCCTAAAGAACGTTGGGTGCTGCAAATCTCCCCTTTCCCACATCTTCTACACCTCCTCATCTCCCGCGATCAGCTTCCTAAGGGTTCGGCCTGTTATGGCTGCTTGGCTTACTCCCCAACCCATGAAATTAATCAAAATCAAATCATTTCATCACTCTTCATTTCCTCTTCTTCACTTTAATGCGATTTTCTTTCTGAAAAGTCCTCTGAATGGTGTAGCCAGTATTATACAAGTTGAGCACTTTAGAGACCTCTGTAATTGAGTGCCCACAAGCCAAAGAGTTGATAAGATGTCGGATCTCATTCAATATCGTCTTTCAATTCTTCTTTTGAATTGTTTGATCCTGAATATTAGTGGCTGTATCTCATAGTGGTGCTAAAGATGGTGGGAGCGGTGAATTGCGTTGGACCAAGACCTCCCCATTTGGACACACCAGTTCTCGCCTGATCGCTGAAGTTAAGCAGCGCAACCCCAGCTAGTACTGACATGGGTAGCCGCTTGGGAAAACTGGGTACTACTAATACCCAAAAATCGTCGCATTAGTGTAGTGTCTGTGCAGTCTCTGCATCAGAGCTACACAGTGGACGGGGCTCTAATGACCTTGTAGTTGAAGGGCCCTAAAACACCATCAAGCAAACAACAGCTAAAGGTGATGGTAAATTCAGGATTTAATTTACTCACTTTTAAATTGAGGGACAAGATTTAAATCAAAGGGCAGAGGAAAATTCTGTTGTCTTCTACATAGGTGCTGAAGGCAAATGGGGGGCTGTAGAAAAACTATGACGAATATTAAAAGATACTGAATTAGTTTCGTGGGTTGGGGATTAAGCTAGGCAGCCCGCGGGAGATGAGGAGAGGGTTAATTTGCAGCACCCAACGTTCTTTACCAACCACCCTCGTTGGTATTGACGTGGGCTTGCGCTGCTTAACTTCAGTGATCTCACGGGAACTGGTGTGTCCAACACAACTTGGCTGCAATATATCGCTCTTGTGTCCATTCAGAGGGACAAGATGGGTACCCGACCCTGCCATAGGCGGGAAAAGGTTTTGGAGTTGCTTTGATGTGAATGGTGTGCTACAAGATAGCGTGTGTAAAGATAGCATCGGTAGGATCTGATATACCAAAGAGGAGGTTGATGGGCGAGGGAAGAAAAAGGGAACTGTTTAGTAAATAAAATTGTTCCCTGCAAGTGGAACTGATTGTGTGGTTGATATTTTGATGACCGACATGGCAATTAACTAAGAAGCATTTTCATCCGAGTATATTGTACCGTGACTTGGTTCTTCACTCGAGTGAGGATCGTGCCCTAGCGTGACCACGTCCTTTAGAAGAATGCGAGTGTGACGCGCAGGGTTACGATGTAATGGGCCACGTCAAGATTGGATTTTAATTGAGTGGGGGTGGTGAATATGGAGGACCGTGAGAGGATGGGACTATGACTAATAATATTTGTCTAACAACCTGTGGGTTCAGGAGTTCGATTCACCTCGATGTCGGCTGCTGGCTACGTAAAAGAACCGTTTGTCAGTCTACTCTGGTGTCCCCAGCACAATGGTATATGTCCATGCAATAGGTGGGGAATGGGTTAGAACTGATGATGATGATGATGACGACGACACGACGTATTCCACCCTTTGAATCTCATGGAACCCAGTTCATTTCTGCTCAAATCTTAAGCTGGTTGTTCCTTGCTACTAGTGAATCCCCACTAAAAGAACCGCTTAAACAGGGAAATGAAGAGGGAGCGGCGAATTGCGTTGGACACGCCAGTTCTCGTCTGATTACTGAAGCTAAGCAGCGCAACTCCAGCTAGTACTGACATGAGTGGCCGCTTGGGGAAAACTGGGTACTGCTAATACCCAAAAATCGTCATATTAGTGCAGTGTCTGTGAAGTCTCTGCATCAGAGCTACACAGTGGACGGGGCTCTAATGACCTTGTAGTTGAAGGCAGTGGCGTTGCTAGGGTTGGCGTCACCCGGTGCAGTTACATCATGGTGTCACCCCCGTCTCCCGAAAAAGCCGCTTCTTCTGCTTTGGTGTCACCCCCGTCTCCCGAAAAAGCCGCTTCTTCTGCTTTGGTGTCACCCCTTTTTCTCATGGTGCGAGTGGTGTCACCCGGTGCGGCCCGCACCCCCTAGTGACGCCACTGGTCGAAGGGCCCTAAAACACCAACAAACAAACAAGGGAAATGAAATATTCTTTGCATGGCAGTTTTTCCAGGTATGAGAGGGTTACTCCTAGTTGTGCTACGGAAGTTAGCTTCAGTCAACGCCAAATAACCGAATAAAACAAATATTGCCATATTTTTTTACTTCCTTTTCAATACAAGGTGCTTTTGGTGACTTCCTCTAATCTGACAAAATGTAATTACCAGTCTAGATTAGCTTAAAACTTTAATCCATTCTTCCTTATCTTGTGACCACTGACGAAATGCCGAAACCAGCCTAAAGACATCCTAGCATAGCGACCATAGAATCTTATTTCTGTCGTCACTCTCTTAAACTCCCACTATTTGTCACACCTGTGCTGAATGCCAACTGAATACACGGCTGATTAATTGAGAGACCTGCATGTGAGACTGGAGTTTGTCCGGTCAATAGCATCGACTTCATCTGAACTTTTAAAAGTGCTAGTGGCAGTGGTGACATTCTCGTCTTCTTTCCATCTCCACTCAGGTGGTGTTTGGGTATAGGAGGGTGGATGGAGGAGAGTCGTCAGAGAGTGCAGCGGTCATGGGGTGAGAGCTAAAATGACAGGTAATAATAATAGTACTAATAATAATAATAAAAGGACAAAGACATTACAAGTATTCGTTTCCTGTCTAGGTTCGGCAAATGAACTGACGCAGAGCGCTGTGTCCACGAGTTTTCTCTATGTTGTAGGGAACTCCTAGCCATCACTTGGACTTTGAGGTAAGATTCATGGCTGTAATACTGAATTGAAGTGTGAATGATAAATGAAACCCTTCCTCTTCAACCCCCTCCTCCTCCTTTCTTGAAAATGGTAAGGTTGAGGAGGGCACATGGAATGGGCCCTAATGTTGTGGGACGAGACAGTAGATGACATAAAAGCCATTGAGAAAACTGCAAGGTGCATCTCAAGGAACTGTATTAGGTAAGGATGGGATAAAGGTACCTGTTTGGAGGGAGAGGTTAGTTCGCCCCTTTCCCCACTTTCTGACTCAGACTACTGCGTTTTTCTTTTGCTCTTCGTGTTTGGCAGGCTCATTATGTTTTGCAGAGGTCGGTTTCTGGAACAATGGAAACTCATTTGTCATACAATTGTGACGTCGTCAATCAAATGTTTTTTTTTTCAATTTAGCATATAGCACCACTTCACTGTTTTTACTATTAGCATCCTTCCTCCGCCCCATTCCCCTCCCTCCTTTTGTTGACCTGTTTGCTACCCACTATTAGATGCCCCTCCTCGCCCATATTCGACAACAATGAACCCTTCTCCGTCCCCCCTTCCACCTTAGAAATAAGAAGAGGTCAAACGTGCCAGGTCACTTAGAAGATGACTTGTTTCACACCTTATTCTTGGTGCAAGTGTGTGGTTTTTATCTTCTTCGCCGAATTTGAACCTGATGTCTGCTGTTGCTGCTGGATGTGACCTGTGACCTTTCAACTTTTGATTGCTTCACTCGCCATCATCTCCATATTTACCACGGTCTCCACCCTCCTATTCAATCATCGTCTACTCGTCATCATCTCTTTCTATCCATTTGATGTCATTTAATTTCACACTTTGAAGGAATCAAATGCAAGAAGAATGAACCGGCACGATCGATTTAATGGGATTCTTATTTTGGGTATGGGCACGAGCAGGGTTGGGTGTGGCATTGGTAGGCGTGGTGACCCATCTGAAGCGGCAGCACGTATTAGGACAACTTCTACCTCTGCACATCACACTCTCTAATATCGGACCGGAAAACATGGTGACCTTTCCCTTCAGGTACTGTCATTCATCTTAGCTTTGTCTTGTGTACTGAAGTCTTTGTTTGGTTGGTTTTGCAGGATGGGGAGGAGAAATAGCACAATTTGGAACCGGATGACCCGGTCACGTCCGAGTACTCATTTTAGGCGTTAACTACTATCTGCGGTAGGAAAAATCGAGGCCATTGGATGAGGACCAATATAAAGCTCCACCATCTGAGAAAACCATTCTCTATTGCTAAGAATACGCTCGTAAACTCGATGTAATTTGGGTGGAGGCGTCCCTATGGCGCAAACACTAAAGTATGATGTTTTTGAGCTTCTTCTCCCCCTTTTGGTGTTTTAGGGCTCTTTAAACTACAATGGCCTTCCACTGCGTAATTCTAATGCATAGTCTGCACAGACACTATGCTGTTACGACGATTTGGGTATTAGCAGTACCCTGCATTCCCAAGCGGTAACCCATGCCACTACTGTCTGGGGCTGCGTTGCTTAGCTTCAGTGATCAGACGAGAACTGGTGTTTTAGGGCCTTTCAAATACAACAGTCATTAGAGCCTCATCCACTGCATAGTTCTAATACAGAGACTGCACAGGCACTATGCTGATGCGATGATTTTTGGGCATTGGCGGTACCCAGTTTTCCCAAGCGGCCGCCCATGTTAGTACTAGCTGGGGCTGCACTGCTTAACTTCCGTGATCAGACGAGAACTGGTGTTTCCAACGCAATACACCGCTCTCACGTATTGTAGAGACGTCATTAGCGATTCAGGTCCTAGCAACATTCGTAATACCCAATGTTTATGGAAAGGAATTGTTCAAAAGCCAAAAATAATTTGAAAGTTTGTCAAACGGAAATGTTGAAAGTTCGTTTATGAACGTTTAGAAACGTTTGCAAAGAGTGCATACAGTACTTTGAGTTTCTGGTGGCTGCTCAACTTAAGAGACGTACTTTTTAGTAGGCCCTTGCATTGCTCAGAATAACGATACTGTAGTTTCGATTCTAGCAGAGGTTGTAGGGTCATGTGGGACGGTTTAGCGTGAAACTTATACAATGATACCTCCACTTACGACTTCGAGATACGAGTTGTCACTTGGTGCGAGGCAAAATTCGAGTTACGAGTGAGCGTCACACACCACCAATAATTAGGAATCTCTAAGAAAATTATCCACCTCTGCAGGCCCTTCTCATCCTGGATAATGCATCTGCTCACCCGTCAAACCTCGAAGACACCTCCCATCCTGCAGCCTATGAACCAACAGGTGGATTCTAATTTCAAGAAATTCTTCACCAATCACAAGTTCTGCCACTGCTTTGATGTGACAGAGCCTCCGAATTATAGATATAGCCTGGCAGGGTGTTACAAGAAGGACTTTGGCCTCTTCATGTAAGAATCTGTGTTCTGAGGCAGTGTCTGAATGGGATATACTGTAAAAGGATTGGGACAACAGCGGCTGTGGAGGTTGCTGAAGAAGATGTGACCTCACGTAGCACTCTGCAGGAATTATAGCATGGGAAAACATAGGGTGTTTTTTGGGGCTGGAACGGATTAATGGCATTTCAGTTAATTTCTATGAACAAAAATAATTTGACATACGAGCAATTTGAGTTACGAGCTCAGTCACAGAACGAATGAAACTCGTAAGTTGAGTACTGTACTGTACTGTACTGTAGGTTCTGAAGGTTATATACCGACTCCATGGAGAAGGAAGAGGATGGGGGCGAGCTCCTATATCTCGGATGTTATGAATTTACATGTTTCTTTTTCTCCACTTAAAAAGGGTTCTTTTACGTCCCACGGGGCTGCGACTTTCCACCCAATCGGGCGAAAGAAGCCACCTGCCTCGATCAAGATTGAATTTAAATTAAGGACTTATGAGTGAAGCAGACTACCACTGAAATGAGCGCTTCACATCCTGATGATGCCCAGGTGAAGAGGGAGCGGAAAGTTGCGTTGGACACACCAGTTCTCGTCTGATCACTGAAGTTAAGCAGCGCAACCCCAGCTAGTACTGACATGGGTGGCCGCTTGGGAAAACTGGGTACCGCTAGTTTCCAAAAATCGTCCCATTAGTGTAGTGTCTGTGCAGTCCCTGCATCAGAACTACACTGTGGACGGGGCTCTAATGACCTTGTAGTTGAAGGGCTCTAAAACACCAACAAAC
>JAAFCE010001036.1:10437542-10501868 GCA_013389805.1 Trigoniulus corallinus
GTCGCATTAGTGTAGTGTCTGTGCAGTCTCTGCTTAAGAACTATGCTATGGATGGGGATCTAATGACCTCGAAGTTGAAGGGCCCTAAAACACCAACAATAACAAAAGGCTTTAGAAATCCTGTTTAATCGAAGGTGCAGTTTAGGTGTCTTATTAGAGAGAAACCCCGTCAACTTCGCACAGGGAAGGAGGCCCTAGGCACATTGAATTCAAAATGCAGGACCATTTCTGCAGTTGAGCTACAGTCCTACAGAGGTCAGTTAGATATTCAGGTGCCATCTAGGCTTCACCATCCTGCTTTGCATTTTTACTGAAATAATTAAAATCATTTCATGCCCTTAAGCCTGCACAGACCTAGGGACATGAGATAGGGTCAGGGGAAGAACTCCAAACGAACAACGAGCATTCACGTTTTTCTTAAAATAATTACCAATTTTGGAAAGCCTGATACCTAGACAAGCATCTGGAAAAGCCTTCCTTTGTGAATGCCCCTTCTTTACTATCGACGTCCTTTAATTTGTGTAGAGACACTTCGCATGCGTGACTATCGTCACCCATAGCATGGGTAGTGTGCTCGATAACTGCGTCAGTGGTTCTAGGTTCGATGCTGGACCGAGGTGGGTTGGCTTCTTTCGGGCGAGAGAGACGCCCCGAGTGCACCTTATTTCGGATGAGAAGTAAATCCGAGGTCCCGTGTGGTGTACGATGGCATTTTCACGTAAAAACAGCCTTCTTCCATAGTGGTGTACGATTTGCACGTTAAAGAACCCTTCCTACTATTCACCGGGTGGATGACGCAAAATTTCCAGGTGTAGGAGTTCGCCCCCCCCCCCCCTTGGCGTCGGTGGAATTCTCCAAAGAACAGTAGACCGACAATAAATAAGCATAGGGGTTGGAGCTTTGGTCGGCAACCGGCTAAAGGTTCGTCCTGTTATGGCTGCTTGGCTAACTCCCCTACCCATTAAATGAATCCAGAAACACCGTCCAATATATCACCCTTGTGTCCATTCAGAGGGACAAGATGAGTACCCGACTCTGCCATAGGTGGGAAAGGGTTAGGAGTTGCTTTTGCAGTTAGTTAACAGTATAATGTGGTGCGACGGGTGTTGGTATTGAGACAAAACTGACATTTACTTCCACCCAGTTTCTCTCTAAAAAATAGCCCATTTGCAGTTGCACCATTTTCAGAAACAGGATTGCAAAAATGTCTTTATATATGCATTCTGCCCCTGAAATCACTTTTGGATATATTTCAAAAGCAACATGTCGTGGCCATTGTGTGCCTCTAATTATTATCTAGAAATAGTGTAACAGTAGTAATTTAAATCCGCATGTGAAAAGAACCAGAAATCTGAATGGTGCCATGTATTCTGCAGAGGTTCTGGCTAACCGGCACTTATTTATTTCTGGTTACGTTTTGTGACCTCCCTTTAAATATTCACAAAAGACACCCTCCCTCCCCGCACCACCGCCTATCAATATGTATTCTCAATTACTGATGTTGTAATGCAACACATCCCACTCCCCTTAAGCTTTTGCCTGTGGGCCTCAAGTAAAGGACGTTGCCTGATCTTGAGAAAGGCTAGCATGGCCCACTCCTTCTTTTGCATGAAAATAGAGGGTTGTTAGTTAGTACGTGTACTACCCCTTTATATCCGACATCACTGCCCATCCCTCTGGCAAGTATGAAATGTAGGGTAACTGATAAACTGTACGGCCTGTCCTTCCTTCTTCTCCTTGCTAAAATAAGATATTTCGTTTACATAGCCACCGACCCGCCTTGGTGGTGCTGTGGGTAGCACGCTCAGTACCTGCGTCAGTAGTTCTAGGTTCGATACTGGACCTAGTGGGTTGGCTTCTTTCGGGCGAGAGAGAGGCCCCGAGTGCGTCTTCTTCTGGATGAGATAAAACCGAAGTCCCGTGGGGTGTACGATGGGATTTGTACGTAAAAGAACCCTCTCTACTATGCAACGGGTAGAGGAGGCAAAATTTCCAGGTGTAGGAGCTCTCCCCCTGGTGTCGGTGAAATTCCCCAACGAACAGTAGACTGTCGATATAAAAGCATAGGGGTTGTTGCTTTGGTCGGCAGCTGGCTGTGGAAAAACAATGTCCAATATATCGCCTTTTGTGTCCATTCGGAGGAACAAGATGGGTACCCGACCCTGTCATAGGCGGGGAAAGGGTTAGGAGTTGCTTTTGTTGCGTGTGCATAATCAGTAACTACGCCAAGTGGTGAACAAGACTTTTTTTCCACAGATACACTCATTGCAGGGCCCGAACCTTACAGTGCTGTTCCTCTTGACAACTCGCTCTCTTTTGCGACCTTGTAGGAATACACGGATCAGGAGTCGGCTCTTGAGGTAAAGAGCGATCCATGATATGCTTGGCTCTTGACCTTTTTTTTTGTGGGTTCGATCCTTGTCTACGTAGACACTTCTAATCGCATGCGGGAAAGGAAACCTCCATTGTACTTCCTGTACCGAATGAAATCTAAGGCCCGGTGCACACATGCGATTTTTGCTCGTGCGGTTGCCGCAGCAATTCAATGCACACATGCGGTGAAATGTCGCCAGTACACATTTAGCAACTGTCCAGAAGGCGTGCCTGTTTGCCTACCAAATCGCAAAACTAAGAAACTGCACGGATGTGTGCACCCACTCAATAGACCAAGAGGTACTACGCGATCTGATGTGCGGGTGCGGCGCCGTTGCGGTTCGGTAGGGATCTGCGGACATTTTTAGACGCAACTCCGATTTGCGGGACCGCAGCGGCGCCGGGGTTATGTATACACTTCCCCATTGCAACTAATATACAGTATCTCATGCCGCAATTACGAGGCCGCACGAGTAAAAATCGCCTGTGTGCACCGGGCCTAAAGCCGTGGTCCGGCGTGGTGTACGCTAGTACATGGGTAAAATACTAAGGGGTTAACCTTTACCCATCACTTTGCAAGTTTCTTTCCTTTCTGGAGATTGCTTTCTTTGCAGGCTTTTTAAAATGCTAATGTGAGTTGGACTGACTAGTCCCGTGACATTCGTATCGTCCTTTGTAGGGGGAGGGAGCGAAATTGAGATTTCGGGAGGCAAGAGGTGAGGAGAGAGAGAGAGAGTCGTTTTTGGTGTCAAAACAAGTACAATATTCTACATTGTAAAATTGCTTCCATCAACTTTATGTTACTGTAATTTGCCGCCTTTACTTACGCAACGAATAAATTATACCGTCGTGACCCTGACTCAGTGCATTGCTTATTCCCCTCGCCCCTCCCTCTAAACCTCCTCTCATTTATTTTTTGGTGGATGATGAGAATACACGTTAGTAGTGCTTTTTATAAAAATGTCGTTAATTACAGTATATGCCAAGTATCCTCATGTTCTCTCCCTCCCAACCCTGTTCGGCCCTCACACGTCCAGCTAAAGTATAGCACAATACAGTTTTGGTAGGTACGTTGTGGCTCCGTCAAACGGGTTGTGCACGCACTCCGTAGCATACCGGGCCATAGGTACGTAACAAACTTCTCTTGGTTTTAGTATATTGCGGTTGTTGCGGTTTTTAGAGCCTTCAAATCTGAAGGCTATTTATCGATTTCACATGGTAGGCCCCCCCATTGAGGTGTTGCCCTTAAGGAGCTCCTTTGGGCTACCTCCAACTGTTGTCCTTTGAGGTGTGGCTGTGAAGTCCATCTATCGATACTTACTCCATGGATACTTACTTACCTCTTCTATGAATGAGATCGATTCTGGCTGAAGTTTAGCAACGGCGGATTGCGTTGGACACACCAGTTCTCGTCTGATCATTGAAATTAAGCAGCGCAACCCCAGGTAGTACTGACATGGGTGGCCGCTTGGGAAAACTGGGTACCGCTAGTATCCAAAAATCGTCGCATTAGTGTAGTGTCTGTGCAGTTTCTGCATCAGAACTACACAGTGGACGGGGCTCTAATGACCTTGTAGTTGAAAGGCCCTAAAACACCAACAAACAACAACAACAACAGGCTGAAACTTGACATTTTGTGGGGATGCAATGGAAAGCCATGGCTCCGTGTGGTGTTGGTGTGGTACTGTTATACAGAAAGGAAACAAAGGTTTTCTGCCCAAAGAGAAACATATGGGACATACTTGTCGATGGGCAAAGTTCTCACGTGTAGGACCTCGTTTCTCCTCTCCACTCAGAAATAACTTCATAGGCATGCACTTCCTATCCCATGGGCCAAACCGAATCTCAATTCATGTTCACCCCGTGCAGATTCAACAACCCAGATTGTAGAACAATGCATTGCAATATTCTTATTTGGGACACTTGAGACAAACACACCTACTTCCATCGGTCCTTATAAACTACCATTAAGCTGTGGTTGAAATTCATTTTGAGTATTGGAATAGATATTTCATTATTGTCTAAATATTTTTTAGTAAAAATAATGTACAAGGGGGAGAGGGTGAGAGTCATTTCCTTGGGACGAAATGGTGCGTATTATAGTTAAATTTTTTTAGTGTTTTGAGTATGTTTGTGGATTACTGTTTCGGACAAATAGGTGGGACACACCCTATATCTTCACAGAACAGAAGTGAACCGAGCCCATTTTCTTGAGTTGATGGCAGGGATGGGAACTGCTTTTGTTTTCTTTTTTCCACATTTGATGTGGTTTATTTTTTATTATTATGCCATGTTTTTTTTTACAAAGACACGTCATTGTTGGACATTATGATTATAGCACATTGTATGCCCTTCACTTTTATAATGCTAATTATATATATTTCTTGTTTTATAAGCTGTTTTTGATGTCTATTTGTGTTCGTTTTAGATGCCGATGGTTTCAAGGGGAGAGCCTTTTGACGTTCCTGTTGTTGCTGCTGTTGCCTATGCCATTGTGTTCAAAAATGTGATCGACAACAGGTTGCAGATGTCCTTCCTTTCAACCCTTTACCTGACATCTTCACTCAATAGGTAGGCGAGAAATGTGTGGCGTTTCTTCGTATTCCACAGGTTCTACAACAGGGCCCTTGTCATCTGACACATTTCGGCCATTTCCTGTTTCAAATTCGACATTGCGTTCCTTCTCACCACCTTTCAGGTTGCCCTCGCCACCAAAGATCCCTGTCTTCTCTTTCCGCAGAATCCTGTCGAAGGACGAAACAACTTGAATTTTATACCCAGTCGGTTTGTCAGGTGACCATCTTGTCTCATTTGCTACCGTAGCTGGGAAGTGAACTCGGATCTACTGTAATTGCACTGTAGCAGCAGCGCCTCGGACAAAAACACAAATTGCCGCCCCTGAAGCAGCGCTCTGTTCGCGTGCTCTGTCCTCACACTTACAGGCAAAATGGCGCCCCGGATAAATGCCCGGGTTGCCCACCCCCTTAGAGCGGGCCCTGGTAGCAGGCCTCCAAGTGGCTGTATCATCCAAGCAAGAATACGCGATAGTAATGCGGAAGTTCACCATGGGACCATGAATTTAACATAAATTTCGCACATCAAATTGTAAAAACCAATAGATGCCTGGTTTGTCATACCTTATCTAGTTCTTCAACTCAAGGTGAGAGGGTTCGAACCTAATTAGCCGATGAGGTTTAGTGAAAGAGACCTCAAGTTCATTTTGAATGATAGGTACTGCATGTGCGATAGCAATTTAATACTTGAGGATAACACCTTTCATACGAAAATGAAATAACGCTGATTGGCAAAACTTGCCCCCATTCCCGTCATCCCCCCTCTCACTCTAAATTTCAACAGTCTTAGACTGGCTTCACACCAAACGAGACTAAATCAACCAATCTCAATCCGATCAAGGTGAATCTGATTTGTAATCTCCTAGCCTTCACACCAACTCAATCCGCGTCAACCCAAATCACATTGTTTTCTTTAAAGCAACTCCTTTCCCCATCTATAGCTGGGTCGGGTACCCACTTGTCCCTCTGAATGGACACAAGGGCGATCTATTGGAATGTTTTTCCACAGCCGGCTGCCGACTAAAGCTGCACCCATACCAACTCCTAACCCTTTTCCCGCCTATGGCAGGCTCGGGTACACATTTGTCCCTCTGAATGGACACAGGGTGATATATTGGACATAGTTTTTTTCCGCAGCCGGTTGCCGGCCAAAGCTGCACCCCTACGCTTATTTATCGTCGGTCTAGTGTTCGTTGGGGAATGCTACCAACGCCAGGGGGCGAGCTCCTACACCTGGAAATTTTGCCTCATCTACCCGTTGCGTAGTAGAGAGGGTTCTTTTACGTGCAAGCTCCATCGTACACCCACACGGGACCTCGGTTTTACTTCTCATCTGAAAGATGGTTCTCATCTCTCGCCCAAAAGAAGCCGACCCACCATGGTCCAGTACCGAACCTAGAACTACTGGCGTAGTTGCCGAGTGAGCTAACCACCACTAAAGCTGCACCCATATGCTTATTTATTTATTTATTTAATAATCACCGCCCAACTGGGCACTAACAAACAACACACACTGTGTTGTCGGTCTACTGCGCGTTTTGGGGGAATTCCACCCAAGGCCGGCCTTGGGAGTGGGCATTACGGGCAGCCGCCCTGGGCTTCCCACTGAATAGTGTCAGTTTTAATTCTGTGGAATATAATTTGTAATAAGACACTGACAGAACTTCATCTCTCGATACACCATGGTATGCCATACTCGGGACGGTGGACGACAGGGCCTCCCAAATTGTACTTGCCAGGGGCTTCCCCCCTCGGTAAGGCCGGCGCTGATTCCACTGACGCTAGGGCGCGAGCTCTTCCACCTGGAAATTTTGCCTCATCTATCCGTTGCATAGTAGAGAGGGTTCTTTGACGTGCAAATGCTAAGAGACGACCTTGATATCTCAATTGGCAGAGCGTTCTTGCCATTTAACCCAAAG
The DNA here is from genome assembly GCA_013389805.1 of Trigoniulus corallinus. Lineage (NCBI taxonomy): Eukaryota > Metazoa > Arthropoda > Diplopoda > Spirobolida > Trigoniulidae > Trigoniulus > Trigoniulus corallinus. The sequence goes on from JAAFCE010001036.1 coordinate 10,444,408, forward strand.
TACCCGGGTTCGAAACTGACCGTTGGTTTTTGCTCCTCTCTCACTCTCCCTATTATAAAGCCGCCCAACGAGGCATTTAGTCATATCGATAATGTGGTTTGGATTATTCAGTGTTGGTTACACGTTTCCGATCTACAGGTATACTTTTCTCCATGTAAAAAAGGGTTATTTTAGGTGCAGGTAGCATCGTTCACACCACATACTGGACCATGGTTTTACTATTTACTCGTCATCTGAGTCTGACAGAAGGTATCCTTGGAAGTTTTCTCTACCCTGCAGTCATGACCTCTTAAGCTACCGAGGTGGGTCCAAGTGGCGAATCGTCGAACAGGGGCCGCAAGCGCGCAGTTGGACTCTCCGAAAGTTAGCAACCGCATATGATCAGCATTGATATTATTGATTAATTTTTTTAATAAGAGGGTCTAAGACTTGGTGCGCTTCGGGCCTTCCAAGTGCATAATTTTTCACTGCTGTACTGTGAATGGATTCGTGCCCAGGCGGCTCATGGGGCAGTCACACCTAGGCGGCAAGTTTCAAAGAGGCGGCTAATTACAGAGGTACTTCCTTGCCATGCAGTCTATCGGTCATTTAAAATGTTCGTAGTCCTGGGGTACCCAAACTTCTCTGATTTGTGGAGCCTTTTCTAAATGTTGGTTTTCTCAAGGCGCCCTGTTTCAGATGCATAGCAATGCATTGGCAATCGGACAAATGCCAAGGGTGTGAGGGCCGTTCCGACAATTTCAAACTGGATCCACTTGTCTAGGGCGCCTGAAACCCACGAGCCGGGCCTGGATGTGTGTATATGTATTGCCACCTACACATCCCAACAACACGTTGAATGAGCAATAATGAATAATAAACTTTCCCTCATCGCTTATTCATACCCTAACCCCTTTCACCGCTGTTCCTTTTATTGTCAATTTAACAATTTCTTTGTTGAACACGAATCAGTGGAGAAATCATCCGCGAAGATGAATATGTGAATTGTTAATGTTATGAGATTATTTTGGTTGATAGCGAACAACAGAAGCACAACAAATTGGCAGCGGTTTCAAGCAGCAGTGATTTTTTGGAAAAATTTCGATGAGAAAGTTACCATATTTTCTCATCCCACATGTAGTCACTTTGTGTAAATATAGAGGCGGTGGTGTTATTTTTTGTGAAAGTGGCCAACGGAGAGACGGAGGTGAGGGTGGAAGGGCTAAGTCATCTTTGTCTCTTCCTTTAAAAGCAACTCCTAACCATTTTCTCGCCTATGGCAGGGTCGGGTACTCATCTTATCCCTCTGAATGGACACAAGGGCGATATATTGGTCATAGTTTTTTCTCCAGCCGGTTGCCGGCCAAAGCTGCAACCCCCTATGCTTATTTATTGTTGGTCTAATGTTCGTTGGGGCACCGACGCCAGGGGGGGGGGCGAGCTCCTACACCTGGAAATTTTGCCTTCTCTACCCGTTACATAGTAGAGAGGGTTCTTTTACGCGCAAATGCCATCGTACTCCACACGGGACTTCGGTTTTACTTCTCATCCGAAAGCCCCTCTCCCACCCGAAAGAAATCAACCCACCTCGATCCAGTATCGAGCCTAGAACTACTGACGCAGAACTACCCACTGCGCCACCGAGGCGTACTAACCCCTGGCTCCGATTGGTGCTCTCCTGTCTCCCTTCACCATCTTCCACTTCTGTCTGATAAGCAGAGGACTGATCGGATACTTCACGAAAAACACGCTCGTCACGTGGTCTCAAAGTGCAGGTTTGGTCCTGACCACTAGACCGATGGTTCTTCCTAAACAATTCAGCTCAGAGGTCGCGTAGTTTATGTGTGAGTCCGTGCTTGTAGGTTCGATCCTGTTTGTGGAGGGGGGGCTCACATGGATTCACTCTTCGGAACGGAAGCAAGCAATCGGCAACTGCCAGACTCGAACCTGCTTACAATAAATAAGAATAAAGCAGTTTATTAGTTAAGCCACTTGTGGAACGGTCGAGTATCCACTTGCTCCGTTGGATCCGTGTACACATGGACCAACTTTTGGGATAGTTTTACGCAGTCCATTGCTTATTTCACGTCCGGTTATTTTCTTCTTGGGGTAACTGCACACTACGAGTCCATTCGGGATTTCCTTCCGCTCGAAAGAAGCCATACAATCGACCAGGATCGAGTGTGCCTCAATCAGGATCGAACTCACATCCACAAACTTAAAGAGTTAGGTATGCTTCCATTGGGACATCTGGCGGGCCTTTGTGAAATGAATTGGAACGCAGATAGGGTAGGGCTGTTATTGGACAGAAAATGTTTTGAGGTTAAGTAAAAGGGGTAGTTAAAACCGCGGGTCGGTGGTTCCTCTGTCCAAAGTGGTGCATATACCGCATTTCGTGAATTCGTCTTATTATTTTGTTTTGCTTTATTTATTGTCTGTAATTACCTGGGAAAATGGTGGAAATGCATTTTGGCCGGTGTTGTGCGTGTGAGGAGGGGGTGGAAAGGATACACTTGGTTATAATTACAACTACCCCCATTCGTGTATGTTTTAAATGCCGGAATGAGGGGGGTGGGAAGTGCGGCGGGGGTGGGGAGAATGGTGTACGAAGAAAGTGAAGTCAGTAAAATGAGCCGGCTCAGTGTTGACTACTGCTAATGTTGCCCTATGACCCACGCTCCTGTTTCATACACCGGCCTCATAAAATTTTGGCCCCTCTAATTTACTTACCCCCACACCTTCGCCAACGCCCCTCCCACCCACCCGCCTCTCACACGAATAACTAAACTATGTTTCAGCATAGATGAATACCAGTCAAACAATTACACCCCCACAAAAATGTACTCTGTATTAGTACAGGTGTGAAAACTATGGCTTTTCGGGTGATTCGACTCTAATATCCATGCGTGGGACACTAGCTAAATAACGTCCTACACACAAAAAAAAAAGAAAGCTCTGTTACGTCTCTGACCAGGGCTCCAACGGTCTTACCATTGAATTGAGCGAACTGGTTATCTACAGCCCTATGGTGATAACCTATTTGTTAGTTCCGTGAGAATCAGTATTGGTCCGGGACATCAACGGCGCCAAATAACGTCCCACACGATGACGCACATGACAAGGATTTCAAGGTTGCAGATGCCAGCGTTATTTCTATCAGGAATCAGCCATATGTTTGTGTGTATTTGGTGATGCAGCACAACTGAGGACAGTGGCACAGACAGCCTGAAGTTTGCCCTTGTTTGGCTGGTTCCTTGTAGAGGCTCTACAGCATCTCTGTCGAATGTCAGAATCTTTTCTGTTCGGGCAATGGCATTAATGACCTCAACCACTCGTCTCAACGTAACATCTCTGTTAAACGCATGATCCTTAGGTTCGGCCCTTGGAGACCCTGCTTTCTTTCCTGTCTTTTGATATGGTAAACCTAATTCTGGTGGGAGTCGACCTTGAGACACTCGCATACTCTGGATAGTGTTTAACCTACACTGGGATTGAGCTTGTGTTGTGTAGGTAAGCTGGTTGGCTATCCATTGAGAATAACTAAGGGCCAGGCGGAAGTGGACGCACATTTGAGAGAGCCATCTGGGAGGGGAAGGGCCTGCTTGACCATAGCAACTTGTCGAGTGACTTGTAGTTTTCCTTAGAAAATGTACTTGCGTGAAATGGAGATTGCTTATCAACCGCCCTACGAGAATCTATTAGTGACGTCATTGTCAATTGACCATCTACAATCAGGAATATCAAATTTTGACTAATTAGTGAAGCTGAAGTAAAGGGGTGGGGGGGTTAGGACAAGGGGGATCGTGTGTTTTTTTTTTTTTGCGGGAAATATGAGAGGATTTTCGATTGTGCGGATTTCGTGGCTCACGTTTTGAACGTGGACAGTGGTGCTATCAGAGTTATTGATCAATATTCGGCAAGGGAGATCAAATGGAAGGGGATAGGAGAGAAGGGGATGAAAAACTTGACCGACCTAGGGTCCGGTGTGTTTACCTTCCTATTAGTTCATTGACCAATTCAAACATGGTGCTAATTATCCTCAAATAACGATTAAAAGAGAACAGCAGGCGTGACCACTAACTACTAACTGCACGGGCGACCCAACAGGACGCGGATGGAATCGCTTTACAAGTAATGGCGGCGGGATGATGACGTCACTAGAAACCAGAAGTGTTGTTCCCCCTTTTCAAACACAAAAAAAAGATCTCTATATGCCGAAAAAAGGCAGCATCAAGTTCCTTTTTCTTATCGTATGGGAACTAAAACTGGCGCCTACCGTATGGTGTACACCATGTCATCACTATACAAAGCTAGAACCTTTTCTTCGCGGAAATATTAGATTTATCGCAATTTCTTGTGTTGAGTACAACAAACTCATGTCATTCCAGGTTCCATTGCTGTTTGTTGGTGTTTTAGGGCCCTTCAACTACAAGGTCATTAGAGCGCTGCTCACAGTGCAGTTCTTATGCAAAGACTGCACAGACGCTACACTAATGCGACAATTGTTGGGCATTAGCAGTACCCAGTTTTCCCAAGCGGCCACCCATGTCAGTACTAGCTTGGATTGTGTTGCTCAACTTCAGTGATCGGACGAGAACTGGTGTATCCAACGCAATCCGCCCCTTCCTTCAAGGTTCCAATGAGGAAAAGAAAGAGAACAACAGCGGTAGCAGTGCAGTCATGCCTTTATAGGTGGGAATTGAACTCAGATCACCTATCCAACATGCGAATAACAAAATTCCTCAATTCGGAAAGGAGAAAGTGTATATAGGGTTATTACCCCAGCTGATAGGTTCAGGAATTCGGTGATGCTCGGGGTATGTGGATGAGTGGGTGACCGGACGCACACACAAGGGTCTCGCGGCGTTTACCTCTTACCTGTAGGAGAATACCATTTTTTTCGGGCCCCCCCCCCCCCCAAGTGACCCTATCCCATCCCTTAATTCATTCCTATTTTCCTGTGAGCAACATCCATGAGGAATACTAATCCCGTTATTAGAGAGTTTTCTGGCTGCGGTTCTATCCCATGTACGCTACGCAATGCAGACGAATCGTGAACTGCGCAGACGCTCGCCGTATCTGAGTTTGCGCAATTGACAATTCGTCTGCATTGCGTAGCGTTCGTCGGATAGAACCGCAGCCAGAAAACTCTCTAATGTTGCTTGGCTTTTCCCCAGCCCTATATAGACCCCTATATCAATAAACCAAACGAAACCATGTCGCAGAGATAAAAAAAATATCGGACACGGCCAGTGGCGAACCTGAGTACTTTAACGTGAAGAGGAAAGTACAACGCACTTTGCGAATGCAACAGTTGCCTTCTTCTTTTGAACACCACTGCCATCATCATCGTCATCATCTCACCCTTCTCCAGCCTGACGTCAGGTTTACGGGTTCTAATCCTCCACTCCCGTCTATCCCCCACCAGGTGCCCCTCAACCCCGCACGCCTCCATGTCCCTTTGCACCACCTGCGCCCACGTCCGTTTTGGTCTTCCTCTACCCCTGGTGCCTCCAATCACCCTCAGAACCGTAATTGACCTAATAAGTTCCTCCTCTCCCCTCCTCATAGCATGCCCATACCACCTCAACCTATTCTCATCTTTTCCGCAATGTCTCCCACTCCCAAGCTACCTCTAACATAAGCGTTTCGGATTCTGTCGGCCCTTGACACCTCACACATGTAGAGCAGCATTCGCATCTCCGCCACTTGCATTTGCCTTTCGTGGTTCTTGCTAGGCCTAACTGCCCAACACTCTGAGCCATACAGCATAGCGGGCCTAACGACAGTTCTGTACACTTTGCCCTTCAACTTAATTGGGACCCGTCGGTCGCACAAGACCCCGCTTGCCTGTCTCCACTTCTACCATCCTGCCCTAATCTTATGTGTCACATCAGAATCAGGCCCGGTGCATACATGCGATTTTTGCTCGCGCGGGTGCCGCAGGGACACCGCAGCGACACCGCAGCAATTCAATGCACACATGCGGGGAAATGTCGCCCGTACACATTTGGCAACTGTCCAGAAGGCGTGCGTGCCCTTTTTGCCCACCAAATGTCAAAACTAAGGAACCGCGCGGATGTGTGCATCGCTCAATAGACCACCAGGTACTACGAGACCGAATGTGTGAGCGCGGCGCCGCGGCGGTTTCGTAGGGAACTGCGGACACTTCCAGACGCAACTCCGGTTTTCGGAGCCGCGGCGGCGCCGCAGGTATGTGTGCACTTCTCCATTGCAACTAATGTATCTCATGCCGCAATTGCGAGGCTGCGCGAGTAAAAATCGCAAGTGTGCACCGGGCTTCAATCACCCCATTGTTCTGGTAAACTGAACGTCGCTGCCATCGCGGTGTTTATTTTAATGATTGTCCCTCGATTGTATTCAAGTCAATGTTTATTAGTACGTTTTTCATGACTGTCCCTTCTGCGTTCTATAGAACGACATCTGATGTTCTCTTACGCAGCTAGTTAGGCTTAAGAAGTTACGTTTAGATTTCCGTAAACTTACCAATATACTTATTTTTAAAGATAAATGTGTAAAGATAAGCGTCGTCATCATCATTATTAGTAACTCTATTAATATTTTTCACGATGATCGGATAATAAGAAGCGTTTTTTTTAGCTGTTGACCACTACAAGTAACGAGATACCATAGCGTCTTTTTTACTACATGTACTGTATGTAGTGAGTGACTATCTTGTGTTTGCCGCCTTGAAGACGAGGTACTTTTTTCATCTTAAAAAGTAATTTTTATAATTGTACATAAATGAGTCGGCTAAAAACTAATTAGTCATATGTGGTGTTCTGTATTAATTAAACAGTTTTTTTTTCAAGGAATCTAGTCAGAAATTAGTGAAGAAGGAGAGGTATTGCGGTAAGATACCAATAGTAAGATATATTCTATCTTGACGGGTATTAAACAAACATTGAGGGCATGTTTTGAGACCTCTTCCTTATCTTTCTTCTTTCACTTCTTATTATATTTATTACTCATTTCATTTCTTCAAATTTACCACCTATTATCTTGCTGTTTTTCTTTGGGTTATCGACATAATGTGGAAACGTTTTGAACCAGTAGTTCTATTCGTAATGGGTTTTAATTGTAAACTAATGCTGCAGGTTCGATCCTGGTTGACAACAGTACCCCCTCTTCATTCTTCGCTTGGTACATTTGATTATTTAATGTTCTTGGAATGCTCTTGGTGAGGATAATGTGAGGAACTTTCTGCAAGAAGGTGCCATTCTAGCAGGTAGGCAATGTATGGCAGAATAGATGCTGTGCTTTAGGTTCCTTGGGGGTTTCAATGGGTTAGAAATTAGGATCATTCTCTCCACTGCCAAGGTGGCCTATCAGGGCTGCTTGCAGTGTATTCAATTACAATTAGTTAGCCTAGCATCTTTACATGCCATTAATCATTTGGGTTGCATTATTCAGGGATAACCACGGCTTTACTCCCCATCTGGGACGAAAGATACATTGGGGTTTCTCGCATAAGAGTAGCCACTAGAGTAGTGGTGGCGAACCTTTTTTGAAGACGGGTCACAATAGCAGGAAAAAAAGTTCGCGGGTCAGGTGCAAGCACTATTTAATTTTATGAATAAAAAATTATTGTTACTAATGAATAAAGTTTATTAAAGTAGCAAATAGAGACCATTATCATCGTAATACCCTTATCTCGTCTGTGGCAGGGTCGGGCCTGCGTACGGACAACCTGCTCTCACGTCTGTTGTTTATGAGACGATAAACTAGATATGATTCACGCTCGGGTCACTTAAAATTGCACGGTGGTCACAGGTTCGCCACCACTGCACTAGAGTACAGTAGGATTACTTGTAGAGAGACTTCTTTGACGTGAACGCATCCTACTATAGGACGTCGGTGTTTGCTTCCCATCCGGGACGGAAGTCCTGTAATAATCCTATAATGAGGTGGAATTAATTGGTTATTAATTAATTAACTACTTAATCACAAGACTGTACAGTGCTATTCAGTATTATTTTTAACCTGAAATCAACGGTCTGATTAGTAGATGATTTTAGCATGTTATTATTAAAGTTATTTTTGAAGATTTTTATTCATTTAACTCGACTTTATCATTTTAATGATACACAAGATATTGTTCGACTTGGCTTATAAGAAAAATAGTTGAAGCTAAAGGCGTGGTAATTTCATTTTATAAGAAAAAATTACGATTTAATTGTGACAAAAGGGTTGTTTTTGTTTTTAGATTTCTGCCCTCATTTCAGATGGAGAAGCATATCGTTTTTTTTTTCTGTCACCATATCCTGTTGCTAAGGCCAACGGCCAAGAATTTGAATTCTTTCGTGGTTTATGTCTTTCAGCAGCACTGAGGGTGTCAAAGGCACCTGAAGACCAATCTTAGGGTCCTAAAGGCTGTCTTTATGGATTTGACGGAGAGCAACACGGTAAAGTGACTCGGGTGCGACACTCAAAGTGCCCTTTGCAGTGACTTTAACTCTTGAATTCTTGTTTTGAAGGATCAACCCCTCTTCTTTCTCTTAATGTGTACGTACCCACGCCTTTAACGTCATTCTACACGGAAAAAGAATGTATGGATCGGGATATTGTGAGGGATAGTTACTCGCTCTGCCACCTGGTGTTAGGAAATAGCCACCAGAGTTGAGGTCAGACCTATAATAGCCCTTGAAAGCATTTCAATTCTTCATTCCTTGTTCTTTTGGTGGCAATGGTGCTCTGCCAAATTCTGCATTTCAGATGAATCTTTGAGGCTTGGTCGGAATTGAACTGGTGTTATTACACTTACCAGAAAACTCGTTAACCACTTACCTGTTGTATACCTGTTAATGTCATATTTAAACGAAATTTAGCATTTATAAGGATGAGATGGCCTATTTTAGGGAATTATTTAATCATTTATTTTAAATCTCTCTCCCATCTTCCTCCCATTTCCCCTTCCATCCCTAGTCCCCTTACCCCCGCCCCTCGAAAAAAAAAAATAGAAGTTGTATGAATGATACATCTTTATTATTATTGTTATTTGTTATCATGAATGATAGCGTGTGATCCTTTCGGAAGTATTAATTTATTACGTATGTTGTCCCCCCACCTCATCTGTGCCTCTCCCTTCGCTACATTCAATTCGGAAGAGGAGAAAAATCTCTCACTCTTGTAGCCCCTCACCCTTTCCTCCGGACGTAGAGACCGAAAAAATGTGTCATTACAATTAAGGAATCACAAATGGCAGGCAACCCTTTGGAGCTTTATTATGTTTTTCAGAAAAGTAAAGCGGAAGATTACATTGTTAGAGATGACATTTTAAGAAAATAGTGAGATTATTTTCATATCTACCCTATGGTATTAGAAACACTGACTGCAATTCTTCTATCTGCCTCCTGTCTACCCTGTCCCCTTTCTCCCACCACCTTACACTACCCTCTCCCGCAAAACAGAAACAACCCTCTTTTCCGCCATAATGTCTGAAATAGATGAAGAGAGGAGGGTTTCATTTTCTTATATAAATTAAATTATAATAAAAAGATATTTTTTCTCTTTTAGCTGTCTGTTGTCCAACGACTTGTGCATAGAATTCATGTTGTGAACATATTTACTTACAGAAAGGGTTAAAGCCCCTCGTTTTTTGTGGTGGTAGGGTGGTTGGCTGGTTGAAGTCGGCTCAGAAGGCTATGTACTGACGTATGTATATCTAGCGTCTTGTTTCGGTAATTCACTTTTTAATGGTCTGTCTACCTCTTGAACGTTGTGCGCTCTTTCGATCCTGGCCCAGGACGGTGGTTTCTTTCAAATTCTGAGGATCCTAATATGTCACGTTGCAGAATCGTGTATTTATTTAACGTCGTCCTGATCACCTCTGACAGCGATGTGCTGGCGCCACGGAAGGAAGGGTAAGGAGGAGCTTACGTGTGAGTGTGCTGATCTGCATACTTCTTTTCCGTGTAGAAAGGGTTCTGTTGACATCGTGCAGCGTGAGATCCCGGCTTCTTCCTTCCCACTCGACTAGATGCGGGTGTACTGATAGGTTTACTTCCTGTAGAATCACAGAAGTAACCAGTCATCTGCCACGGTCCTGGGATCGAACCTGTTAACCTGGAGCTCGAATCAAACGCATTCCTAATTCATATACGACGACTGGGGTTGTAGCGTTCTTAATTGTGTCTGTAGTTCGATTCTTAGTAGCAAGAACCAGTGAATGTAAGTTTCGGGATGAGGAAGGCTAAGGACACATTCTTTCTCTCCTGCTAACATCAAATTGTGGGTAGATGCAGGATGTTTTGAAGTAGACTAAACCTGGTCTAATATTTGAAGAGTACTGAAAGAGCGTTGTAGGAGTCCAGGTAAATTGATGAAGGGAAAAGACAGGACTTGTTCTTAAACTGGTTCCCTGGTTGCACCTACCTCCTTCTTTTCATTCCCCTCCGCCACTCCTTTCGTTCCCTGCCCTTTTTCCCGTCATCTCACTTTTTTCCAGAAAGTTCATTAACTCTGTAGTACTTTTATTTGGCAGGTTAGTGTAGTCTTGCAACTTTTCACACAAGATCCTGAAGGTTAAATGCTTAAGTAGAAAGTCTGAGCAGGAGGAGGAGGTGAGGTGGTTGGGAGGAGAGACATGGACGACTGAGAAATTCTGAGGGGTGGGGTGCATGGTATGCAATTTGAGCCTTGATGATACTTATGGGCTTTAGTCACGGAATGCTCATATCCGACACGAAGGGCACTTAAAAGTGGATTCTTAAAGGTCCATTTGTCAGACTGGCTGTTGTCTTTAGTATTGGTATTATACTGTTTGCGATGGATGGGGGCGTTAAGAGACTTAACCAAGCCTCTAAGGGCCGCGAACTGCGAAACTTAGTACCAGCACCAGAAGCTTACTTGGCTCATTCTGATTTCACTCCCCTTCTCTCTCTTTTCGTCTTCCTTTAATGCCTGAAATAGATGACTTCAATGAGTCCCTTTTTAGTATGTTTTCCCGCTTGAGGTCATGGTGCACGCGCTCGCTTCGGACTAGTCGCCCATAAAGAGGTAAATCTTCCGTCGGCGGACGGCAATTATGACATCAACATGACAAAGAATCTTTTGTATCCGAGATGCAGGGGAGCGACTTATTGCGTTGGACACATCAGATCTCGTCTGATCACTGGTTAAGCAACGCAACCCCAGCTAGTACTAACATGGGTGGCTGCTTGGGAAAATGGGTACTGCCAATACCTAAAGTAGGTTCGATTCTGACCTAGATGCAAATTTTCAAAAATTGGCCCTTGTCTTTCTTCCCGCTGGGAGCGGCTGTATTGCGTTGGACACATTCTCGTCTGATCACTGAAGTTAAGCAACGCAACCCCAGCTAGTACTAGCATGGGTGACCGCTTGGGAACACTGGGTACTGCTAATATGCAAAAATCGTCGTAACAGTGTAGTGTCTGTGCAGACTTTGAATTAGAACTATGCAGTGGACGGGGCTCTAATGACCAATGTAGTTGAAGGGCCCTCACTCACCAACGAAAGAAAAATTTCTTCCAGCTCCCGACATTACAGAAATTTCAGCTACATTGTTGAGAACTTATTCAGAGTCTTTGCTTGACCATATTTGAAATAAGAGTGATGCGAACTGCCCAGTGGTCAATTCAGGAATTGACGGCTTAAAGATTTGTAACCAAAATAGTTTTTTTATTGTAGCTAGATTTGTACTATTATTGTGACATCGCCGGCGGTGAGGACAAAGGCGACAACAGCTTGGCCTATGTCGCTATCGATGTAACTGTCCCCAGCTAGTGGAGGAATTGATATACATCTGTCTGGTGTAAGGGCGGGCTGAGTTCGATTCTCAGCTGTGGAGATGCAATGGTGTTGCCAACTTTATGTAAAGGAGCTTGACCTGAAATACCGGTAATATGACAAACGGTTAAGACTATTCAGGAGATTGTGGTTGGGGCACTACTAATGTCACTGACCTTTGATTGCGTGGATAATTTTGGATCCTAGCAAGTGTCCAAAATGCCAAACTTCGACGTGGGCAGCAAGTTTACAGCCGCCGGCTACTCTTTGATGGACTTGACAATTTTAATTGAAAACTTGTGTGGTTGAATATTTCAGATGGTATGAATTGACTGACGACTTGATAGACCTGGTATCAAGTGGTTCGTGGGGAAATATCCGATGGATTATCGATTCGTTGCATCCCAGCCGCTATGGTCTCAATTGCGTTGGGTACTTGAGAGGGCCAGATTGCTTAAGAAGGTTTTCTTGGCTTATCATCATCCGGTGAATTGGCTTATATCTCCTTGAACATTACCAGCCTGAGTAGTATTATTTTTTGTTAGGATTGAGGTTGGCGGCAAGGATGAGGAGGAGGCAGAATTTGAAAGGTAGACATGTTTTGGGGCAATTCACGCTGTGACTGCCAAGGTTAGGTAGGTAGATATTCAGTGGGCGACGTTGACGGCGATGATCGTCCAGAGGTGACAATTAAAGCATCTCTCATCTTAATATCCATTACAAGAAGCGTCGTCAATCTGCTAGTGGGTTTTCAGACACATAAATTTGTCTCTGCTGGAATTATGGATTCTACAGAGAGTGATAATTAAGAGCTGTCCAAATATACAAGAGAACCATATGTGGCCTTGTAACATGACTTTGGACCTCCTGCAGACACCGCTACAATTCTTAATAACAATCTCATGATTATTGTTATTGTGTTGTTGTTGCTACTTTTGTTGTCGTTGCTTGAGGGACTTTACCAGAATTTTTTTCTGGGACGGGGGAGGGGGGGTAGTGCTTATCCACTGTGGTGTTATTATTAAGTTTTCTGTATGTGCTCTCCTTTGACAGGCTGAGGTCTTCTTTAACAAACGCATTTCCAGTCTACGGCGGGATCATGTACCCCTTTGTGTTAGGGCAGGACAAAACAGAGATTGACCTGGTATAGAGAAGATCGTTGTGGATAGAAGACTAAAGAAGGAAAAGGCATGAAGGGTACTCCTGGTTTTACCCCGACCGAACGTATAAATCCTTTTAGATGCTTCTTATGGCATGCGGGGATCTCTGAGCACTCTAAAATCCTTAGTCTTCACCCACGCTCTCTCCTTTAATTCTTAATTTTACTCAGGGTCACAGGCCATGAGCTGTTTTTCAAGTTCGCTTCAGTAGTTTGTTGTTTAGCTCTTGAGCTCATGACTGCTCGTTCAGTTCTTACACTGGGAGCGGCGAGTTGCGTTGGACACACCAGTTCTCGTCTGATCACTGAAGTTAAGCAACGCAAGCCCAGTTAGTACTGACATGGGTGGTCGCTCGGGAAAGCTGGGTACTGCTAATACCCAATAATCGTCGCATTAGTGTAGTGTCTGTGCAGTGTATGCATTCGAACTACAGTATGCAGTGGACAGGTCTCTATGACCTTGTAGTTGACGGGACCTTAAAAACACCAACAAACAACAACAGTTCTTACACTGAGGTGGGTGGTTGGTTTCTTTCTGGAGAAAAAGAGAGTGAGGACAGCCCTAAGTTCGTCTTCCGTCCGGAACGGATAGGAGCGATTTGATTCAGTGCGGCATTTATGATTTCGCCACTGCTCGCAAAAGAGCAGATCGGTAAGATTCCAGACGTAGAAGTTTACTCATACCCTCCCTCTGGTGCAGTGTCGTCTTAACAGCATTATGGTCCCCTGGCAAAGCAAAGCAGTACACGCAAGTGCTCAGCAGGCCCATACGTTCAGACGGCACTGCTCTGGTGACAGACGCTAACTAACCAAATGAACCACTCCAATTTGTCAAGGTATCTAAGGGTGGAAGTACCATAGGTAAATGGGCAGATAACAGTCTAATGTTTTCCAGACCTTCCCTAAAGAAACGAATGACGTCTTTCAGGATCAAGCTTCTGATCACTGATGAAAGATGCAAACAGGTTGTTATACAATCTTACCAGGATCGCTTCCAAGTAGACCTACGTAGTAAACCAAAATCCGGACAGAATTTTCTTAGGGCATTTTTGTCCCGTCTTCAACTGAAGGTCTTTACTGGAGAATTAGGCGGTTGCATCCTTAACCTGAATAGAAGGTACACTTGAGGTCCACGTCAGAGGCATAAGGTCTCTGTTTGAATCCACCTCTTTTCTCCTCCTTGTCCTTCTTGCGCCCGTTTGTACCATGATATGCCTAACTAATTTTGTGCACTTTTTTGGTGAAAGTGTGGTAATTAAGAGTCATATATATTTGGATATTTTTATACTTTTATTTGATATAAAAATTTCTTTTAATGAGTGTGAGTGGCCCTCAGGCAATGCGAGGGGCGTTAGATGTCAGAATTGACTGGCCCACACCGCGCACTATCCCTTTATAGTCGACCTTTTACACAGTATGGCGACTCGCTACATTCCTGAGAGAGTTTGAACGTTTGTCGACGTGTGACTCACACAGTGTGAAGTGGAGACTTGAAAACTTGTAGCGAAAGTTTAATACCCCTTTCGCCGGTCTGATGCCACTAACTTCTAGCCCGGATCGGTAGTTCAAATGGTGACATTTTGACTGCACCGCAAATGAACCCTTGCTGAACTGGGATGAGGGGTGAAGGGAAGATATCCGTATAAATCGCAAAATTCCAGGGGCATCTTAGCTCGTCCTCTCCTTTCTCCCACAACCTGTCATTAAATCTTAGATTTGGTAGGTCACTAAGCACGCACTGCTCAAGAATTCACCGACCCTACACCGGTCGGACAGTGCATGAGCTGAATGTGAAGGCGCAAAGGGATCCAGGACCCCCAGGGGTCCCGTCGCCACATACATATATCACAAAAATGCACGCAGAAAGGCATTATTATAATATAATTTCAAAGTGTTAACATTATTAACTTAGGGGGCCTCCAAAAGGGTTCCCTGCACAGGGCCCCCAAATATCAAAGACCGTGCTTGCACGTGATGACCCAAGCATGTCCCGTAACTATATGCTTGGATCTGTGCTTATTTAACGCCGGCCTAGTTTCCTTCTGGAAAGCAACTTCGCCTACCGGCGTCAAGAGGGGTGAGTTTCTACACCTGGAATTTTAGACTCAAGGTAGAAAGTGTTTTCATGCAGGTGATTTTGTCCCCACTCCCATCAAGCTATGGCTGCACTTCCTATCCAACGGGAAGCGGCGAATTGCGTTGGACACACCAGTTCTCGTCCGATCACTGAAGTTAAGCAACGCAACCCCAGCTAGTGCTGGCATGGGTGACCGCTTGGGAAAACTGCGTACTGTTAATGCCCAACAATCGTCGCATTAGTGTAGTGTCTGCGCAGTCTCTGCATACGAACTATGCTATGGACGGGGCTCTAATGACCTTGTAGTTGAAGGACCCTAAAACACCAACAAACAACAACCTATCCAACGGAAGAAGCATTTAGGGCTCCCCTCTCTCCTATGAAAAAAGCTTCGGTACCACGAAATCTGCGATGGAACCATGGCCACCAGAAGTCTTTTATGCTAATCATTAAATCAAAAAAGCAAATGAAGTTCGTTTTCACTTTGGCACCAGATTGGTGAAATTTAGCAACAATCTTAAAGTTTCTTGTGTGAAGCAGGACCTAGGTAAGTTGACCATTTCACCTTGATTAGTCTCGGCCCGTTTGTTACATTTAGCCGCCCATTGTTTAACCATTGCGGAGTTTTGATAATTTATGCATTTCTGACGGTTAATCGTCCCGGCTGTCCGCAGTAAAGGCCATTTTTAACAGCAGGGAAAGGAAAAGAGGGGCGAGTGCAAATAGAAATCACCTGCTCCTCCTCGTCGTCCTCCTTCCTTTTGGCATAAGGAGATAACAGTCTGAGCCAATGGCGGATCCAGCAGAGATCTTTGGGGGGGGGGGGGCATTTCAGATTTTAGATAGGTAATGTGAGTGTACTTTTGTGTGGGTGCGCCTCAATTTTAATATTTTTTGAACCTTTGGGAGGCATAGCGCCATTGTCCCTTGCTGGATCCGCCACTGGTCTGAGCTCAGGGACCTGACTTATATAGCTACTTATGTGATCATTATCATTACCAAGCTTCCTCCTGCCTATGGCAAGATAGAATATCCATCTGTTCCGTTGGTACCAGAAACACCGGTGAAGTTTCGGACATCATTTTTATGCAGCCGGCCAGCCACAACCTTTCCTTATTGAATGTCGTCCTATCTTCTTTTAGGCACCCGCTGAGTTGACTCAGTGGTTTTGTTTGTTGGTGTTTTAGGGCCCTTCAACTACTAAGGTCATTAGAGCCCCGTCCACAGCATAGTTCTAATGCAGAGACTGCATAGACACTACACTAATTTGAGGATTTTTTGGTATTAGCAGTACCCAGTTTTCCCAAGCGGCCACCCATGTCAGTACTAGCTGGGATTGCGTTGCTTAACTTCAGTGATCAGACGAGAACTGGTGTGTCCAAGGGTGTGTCGCCGCTCCCTTGACTGTGGCAGTGTGCTCATCAGTGGGCTGGCTGCCTTTCTTACATGACATCGGACTACCTTTTTGGGGGGCAGGAGAGCGGTCGGCAAAAATTATTACTTGGGAATTCTGCTGTTATTTTATATTTTGCGGCATGTATAAAGGGGGCGTCCATCCTGCCTCGGTGGCGCATGGGGAGCGGCGAGTTGCGTTGGACACACCAGTTCTCGTCTGATCACTGAAGTTAAGCAACGCAAGCCCAGTTAGTACTGACATGGGTGATCGCTCAGGAAAGCTGGGTACTGCTAATACCCAATAATCGTCACATTGGTGTAGTGTCTGTGCAGTCTATGCATTAGAACTACGCAGTGGACGGGTCTCTAATGTCCTTGTAGTTGACGGGACCTTAAACACCAACAAACAACAAACGGTGGCGCATGGGCAGCCTCAATGCTGGGTCGAAGTGGGCCTTCCTTCGGATTAGAAGTAAAACCGAGGTCACGTGTGGTGTGCGATGGGATTTGTTCGTAAAAGAACCCTCTGTACTATGCAACAGGCAGGGCCGGCCATCCGGGGGTGCAGAGAGTGCATTGCACCCGGGCCGCACGATTGAGGCCTCCCTGCCCCATCATAAGTACCCATCAAGGCCCAGATCATTGACGTATTAAACTTTTAATATTAGCACTGTAGGGGCAACGTCCCTCATTCGACCCTGCCAATGCAACATAACCTAAACGTAACCTTACAACCCTGCCATTGAACTCCACCAGGGTTGTACACCCTTTCTGGTGTTGTGGGTCACTCAGCTGCTCCACGAACTGATTGCCAGCCACAGGCTGTCAAAACCAAAATAGGTAAAGATAACGTTAGGTGTTACATAGCAGACCAACTCATAAATGCATTGGCGACATACGAGTATTAGGACACATGGCATCATCCAAAAATGTAATACTTTTTGGGATAGGAGGGCATCTAAGAGGAGTCCATTTACTCTGAATCCTTTTATTTTTACTTTTGGAAAAATATTTTGGGGCCCCAAAAGGATTTTTGCACCCGGGCCCCTTTTATAGAGAAGGCCGGCCCTGACAACGGGTAGATGAGGCAACATTTCCAGGTTTAGGAGTTCGCCCCCCCCCCTGGCGTCGGCGGGAATTCCACAACGAACAGTAGACCGACGATAAATACACATAGGGGTTGCAACTTTGGTCGGCAACCAGCTGCGGAAAAACACTGTCCAATATATCACCCTTGTGTCCATTCAGAGGGACAAGATGGGTACCCGACCCTGCCGTTTGTAGGAAAGGGTTATGTGTTGCTTTGTATAAAGGGGATGTCCGACAGACGAGTCAAGCACTTAATGGCTAATTATAATAATAATTAATTTTGGGACAATGGCATTAATTTGAACGAATCTGTGATTTGGTGATAGTAGTCACGTGATGCGAGGAAGTTCTTTCTGGCAGACGTATTTATTTGGTTTGTGTGTCGTTGGTCACTTGGGATGATGTTTTACCTTGGGCACCAAGACGATGGGTGATATTTCACAATGCAGACCTTGAAATAAACTAAGATAATTTCCTTTAGAAAATGAAGAGTGACATTTCGTTGCCTCCCCCCTTTCCTTTTTTTGATAAAGATTACGTGTAGATGATGTAGTTAGGTGTCACTGTGAAAAGAGGTACCTTATTTTAATTGAATGCGACTATTAGTGTTATTAATTGCGGCATTTAGCACCTTTATAAAATATTGATAAGAACCGAGGTGACGTCGGCCTTAGGAGAGGCCCCCTGTAATTAGTACTAAAACAGTATAACGTAAATTGCTGTTATCTCAATCATATTGTTTCTAACATTGTTTTCGTATATTTGTCTCCTCCTCTTCCTCGCCTTCCGCCCCTCCTTCCTTGCCTTAATCTACCCGTTTCCTCTTCTCCCATTTCCACCTTTTGTACCCATGTCCCCTCATCCCCGCCCTGACACTCATCTTCTTAATCAATTCTGTGTTTGTTTTTCCAGATAAACGTCGGCAAGAATTAATAATAGCATTTCACCATAAATATTGTCACTGATGATAAATTCGTCATTTCAAGGTATGTGTCATGAAACAACTTATTCTTTGAACTTATTGTGTCCTGCCTTATTTTTCAGTCGACAACAACGGCGACAACCCTTTACCTCTATCGCCCTCGTTCCCCACATGTCAATGGGACTTCCGCTTATTCATATACATGTCAGATGAGCTGGGTCTCATCTGAGGTACAAGTGGATGGATCTTTTCTTATACCTGGTTGTATAATTTATGTCGTCCCGTTACGGGACGCTCTAAATTACTAACAATTGAGCTCATGGCTGCAAGTTCAATTCAGGTCGACGTGGGTCTTACCTTTACCGGCTGAAATCCCACTAAGTATGTCTGACGGTCTCAATCCGTCAGACAGAAATAAATGATAGAAAATAACGCGGTGCTTCCCTTCCCCCTCCTTAACGTTTTTTTTTTTTTGGTTTCATTGGTGTTTTAGGGCCCTTTAACTGCAAGGTCATTTGAACCCCTACAACTGCGAGGTTATTAGAGCCCGTTTAACGGCAAAGTCATTAGAGCCCCGCCCACTGCATAGTTGTAGTGCAGAGACTGCACAGGCACCACGCTAATGCGACGATTATTGGCTATTAGCAGTGTCCAGTTTTCCCAAACGGCCACCCATGTTAGTACTAGCTGGGGTGGTTGTGTTGGTGTTTAAGGGCCATTCACCTACTAGATAGCGGCGAGTTGCATTGGACACACCAGTTGTCGTCTGATCACAGAAGTTAAGCAACGCAAGCCCAGTTAGTACTGACATGGGTGGTCGCTCGGGAAAGCTGGGTACTGCTAATACCCAATAATCGTCGCATTAGTGCAGTGTCTGTACAGTCTATGCATTAGAACTATACAGTGGACGGGTCTCTAATGACCTTGCAGTTGATGGGACCTTAAACACCAGCAAACAAAACAACAACAAAACCTACTAGGTCATTAGAGCCCCGTCCACTGCATAGTTCTAATGCAGAGACTGCGCAGACACTATACTAATTGGACGATTTTTGGGTATTAGCGATACCCAGTTTTCCCAAGCGGCCACCCATGTCAGTACTAGCTGGGATTGCGTGGTCGGTTGCCAATGTAATGCTCCAATCCCTTGTTTATTTAACGTCTGCCTAGCTTCATTCTGAGGCTCGCTACGGTAGCGTGTGCTGAACTATTGCATCGATCGTTTCGGATGTGACCCTGGCCGATGTTTGGTGGCTCTTTCGGGTACGCGCGCGAGAGGCCTCCCGTTGAATGGAAAATAAAACCGTGACCCCTTGGCAACAAAACACTTCCCGCGACTAATAATCTCATAGTCATAGGTAGCTAGATTGACATTAAATAACCAAATCTTATCGCAGGTTCGATCCTAGTTCCGATGTGGGAGGTTCTTTTGCGGTATGTAGCCACACTGAATCGCTGGTTGAATTTCAGTTTCTGCAGTTGGCGTCCTTAGGACCCGCCGCGATGGCGTAGTGATTAGCACGCTCGGCAACTGCGTCAGTAGGTCTAGGTTCGATGCTGGACCGAGGTGGGTCGGCTGAGTGTGCCGACTTTCGGATAAAAAGTAAAACTTGCACGTAAAAGAACCCTCTCTATTATGCAACGGGTAGATGAGGCAAAATTTCCAGGAGTAGGAGCTCGCCCCCTGGCGTTCCCCAACGAACACTAGACCGACGATAAATAGGCGTAAGGGTGGGTGCAGCTTTGGCCGGCAACCGGCTGCAGAAAAAACTATGACCAATATATCGCCCTATGTCCATTCAGAGGGACAAAATGGGTTCCCGACCCTGCCATAGGCGGGAAAAGGGTTAGGAGTTGCTTTGCTTGTTTGCAGTTGGCGTCTTTAGAAGCATGGCAATGTGCCGTTCGGAGAGTAAGCTGTAGGACCTCACTCTCTTCCCAATGAGGCTGCAGAGTGACGCAGCGTAACGCAGCCCTGCGAAATTCTGCTAGCAGGCAATCACCACACATTGAATCGCAGTTTTTCAACATACTGGTTTGCAATTTGCGTCAACTAAAATGGCTTTCAATGTAACAGTGATTGCCTGCTAGCAGAATTTCGCAGGGCTGCGTCACACTGCGTCCACCTGCGACCTCATTTTGCGCCTTGCCAAACTCTACTGGTAGGTAGATGTTGCAGTGACCATGATTTTTCCCGATATTCGTGAATGACCTTTGTGGTATTTGTAATGCAATTTTGGTGCAGCTGTTCGTGATCATCATCTTCATGTTCTTATCCTGCCTGTGGCAGGGTCGGGTTTACGAGCTCTGGCCCTCCACTCTCGCCTATCACTCACCAGGTCCTCATTCCCCTTCTTACAACCTAATCCCACGTCTGCTTTGGTCTTCCCCTGCCCCGGGTGCTTTTAATAATCTGCATCGCTGTGATGGACCTAACCAGCTCCTTCTCCTCATCACACGCCCATACCACCTCAAAGTATTTTCTCATCTTTTGCGCGATGGTCCCCACCCCCGAATTACCCCTAAATACTCATTCCTCATTTGGTGCTGCTGTTGAATTTTTATTTCTTCAAAAAGCTCAGTCGGTAGAGCATGAGACTCTTAATCTCAGGGTCGTGGGTTCGAGCTCCACGTTGGGCGAATGCTTTCGACAACTACGCCAGTAGTTCTAGGTTCGATACTGGACCGTGGTGGGTCGGCTTCTTTCGGGCGAGAGAGAGAGAAGCCGCGAGTGTGCCTTCTTTCGGAGGAGAAGTAAAACCGAGATCCCGTGTGGGTGTACGATGACACTTGCGCGTAAAAGAACCCTCTCTACTACGCAACGGGTAGATAAGGCAAAATTTCCAGGTGTAGGAGCTCGCCCCCTGGCGTCGGTAGCATTCCCCAACGAACACTAGACCGACGATAAATAAGCGTAGGGGTGCAGCTTTGGCCGGCAACCGGCTGCAGAAAAAACTATGACCAATATATCACCCTGTGTCCATTCAGAGGGACAAATGGGTACCCGACCCTGCCATAGGCGGGAAAAGGGTTAGGAGTTGCTTTTGAAAAAGCGAATATTGTAAAAGAAATTTCAGGGCTTTCGAGACACCGATCTTTTTTCTCAAAATTTAAAAAGAATTTAAAAGGAAAAAAACTCCCGAAATTAAGAAATCGAGGTGGTGCCAAACTGCCCTTTGCAGCGGCTACAGTTATTGTTCTGAGAGGTAATATGTAAATAAGTGATGTTTTAACAGGTAAATAATAATGTCGTCTGTAGGTAGATGAATAGGTACATGTGCGCACGCGTCGCATTTTTGGATCCTTTCTCACTCTTTTTATTTCGGAGAAAAGGGAGGGAAAGAGTTGAGGTCCACTATCCAGTGGCGTGATTATTGCAGATATTAAATAATAGGCGAATAGAAGAAAAATCGTGTAAACGGCCCATTAGCACCAAAATTTCACGAAAATATTTTTAATTTAAAAAAAGGAATCAACTTTTGTTGTTGATTCGTAAAATTTTTGTAGACTGGAATGTAATGTATTATGGATTTAATTTGTGCATAAATCACCTCGAAAAGCAGTAAGGAAAGGGTTGTTTGTCCCGTGCCGTCTCGAGATCCTTTGGTGGCGTGGGCTTAGGTCATAACAGATCACTTTGATGGTTAGTTATGCAGTTAGGTCTTCATTGAACTATGTGGTTGATGTTGTGGCGGTGAGTGAGGGGCATAGGAGGAGGAACAAAGCGGGAATTAAGTGTGGGTTGAAAGGGGTCACTAGAAGCGAAATACAGGTGAGGTTCAGCTGTTGTAATTATGAATGTGTTGTTTATTCAAGCTATAATCTGTTATTTTTTTCACATTGTCCACTCTCTCCCCTTCTCTGTTACCTCTCCTCTTTCCGTCTGCCCCTCTCTTCATGCTTTTCCCTGCCCACCCCTCCCTTTCCCTCTTCACCTTATACTCTGATACACCCCTTTCTTGAAATGTTGGGGAAAATATAGTTTCTGTACCAAAAACAATTTTTTTTTGCCGAAATATCGAAAGTCTTAACGACTCCGTGAGCTTCTTAGTTTCTTTTTAGTTCGTCCGCTACAGGCCCATCCCGTTTCGCCCCACACAAAAAAAAATTTTAGGGGTGTTTTTTTCTTAATTCGGTACCTTTTCTTTAATGGGTAAATATTAAATTTTAAGATGAGTTTAAGTGCAATTAAAACTGTTAGCATAGGAGTGTTGAAATACACCTAACGACCGTTGGGTCGCCGCTTCCAGGTACAACACAGGTGCGTTTTCGTGCGATCGGGTTTTATAACGAAAAGCATTAACCGACATATAAAAACAACAATTGCTTTCATTTGAAAGGGAGGGGGTGTTGAGTCAACCCCTGCACCTCTTAAAATGTACCAAAATAAATAGCCCTGAGAGAGCGCAAGAAAGAAAGAAGGCGACTGACTCTGTTGGACAGGGTCAACTCTCACACACGCCCTAAATGATATTTCCGCTGTTGTCAACAGGTAGATTCGTACTCGGTAGTGGCGGCTATTTTATTAATGGACTCTTCTGATATTGGGTCTTTTCAGCCTGTCAGGCTTTGAAGGTCCCAGAAGGCATGATGACTTTTCTGAACTTGGGTAATGTTAAGTTACCTACTTCTTCCCCTCACCCATTTCTGAAGAGTAAGATCAATTGTGGCACCACTGTATGTTCCTACATTTACGAATTTGAACTCGAACTCACCTGAAAACCAGGTGGATGCTCAGCACACCTTGCCACGAGCTAGGGACGAAATCGGCAGCTGACCACGGGAGGTGACTTATGACCATGCTTGCTTGCTTGTTGGAGTTTAAGGTCCCGTCAACTACGAGGTCATTAGAGACCCGTCCACTGTATAGTTCTAATGCATATACTGCACAGACACTACAGTAATGCGACGATTATTGGGTATTAGCAGTACCCAGCTTTCCCGAGCGACCACCCATGTCAGTACTAACTGGGCTTGCGTTGCTTAACTTCAGTGATCAGACGAGAACTGGTGTGTCCAACGCAACTCGCCGCTCCCACACTTATGACCATAGTGCTCAGTCTTGAGTAGGCCCACATGACCTCCAGATCGAGCGTGGTTCTTTCTGTCGGATGAGAGGGAGGGGACAGCCCCAAGTTACCTTCCTTTGATTGAGACACCTGGTTTCCTACCACTGGGGGTCTACGATGTCACAACTGGACGGAAAGGAACCCTTGCTACATGGAAAAATGGACATACGCGTAGATCTTGTTCAGCTTGTCCATTCTGTCTTGAACCATACAGGACGGGATTCTCCACTTGATTTTTTTCAACCGGACAAGTTGCTGGACTTAAAAAAACAAAAACTTAAGAGCAACTCCTAACCCCTTTCCGGCCAATGGCAGGGTCGAGTACCGATCTTGTCCCTCTGAATGGACACACGGGCTATATACTGTATTGTACGTGTATTTCTCCGCAGCCGACTGCCGACCAAAGCTGCAACCCCTACGCTTATTTATCGTCGGTCTACTGTTCGTTGAGGCACTCCCCGACGCCAGGGGGCGGGCGCCTACACCTGGTAATTGTGCCTCATCTACCCGTTACGTAACAGAGGGTTCTTTAACGCGCAAATGCCGTTGTACACCACACGGGACCTCGGTTTTACTTCTCTTCCTAAAGAAGCCGGATTCGGGACCTCTCTTTCTCTCGCCCGAAAGAAGACAGCTCACCTCAGTCCAGTATCGAACCTAGAAATAATGACGTAGCTACCGAGCACGCTATCTACTGCACCACCGAGGTGATTAGTCTTTGTCTCTCCGGGTCCGAAATCCATCAGTGACCTTAATCAGGAACCCTTTTGCTCATTATGGGGAGCTTGCTTTAAGCTAGTAGCTGTTGTTGAGCTACCTTGGTAGCCCCCTCTAGGATTTGACGGATCTTGGGTCCTCCGTAACCAGGCTGGGGCCCCGCACTTTCAGATTTCTATGAAAACTTTATAGAATTTCGGTTTTTAAAGATTTGAGAGCTCCACCCATAATTTTTTCCCGAGGTCCCTCAAATCCTTCAGTCGGCCCTTACGGTCCGTTGGATCCTTTAGTCTACTAGTCCTTCGAATATCCAAGAAAGAAGCGAGGAATAAATATGCACTCCTTTTTTTTCTCCCGTGGTGTACGCTCTGGACTAGCTTAATTCTAGAAGTCGTTTCACTGTCCCCTGAAAAAGGACCCCATCCGAATCTATCCTTAATATTACCGCCCGCCGCGGTATTTCGGTAGCAGTGTGCATGGATTGTGAGTGTGTGGTTACAGGTTCGATTCTAACTGGACGATAATTTCTTTCTGGCGGAAAAAAGGAGGGAAGTCCTAAACTTGCGAATTCCTACCCGAGTATGTTGGGCGTCCCTGTTAGACTAAAACAATTCTTTTTTTAACTTGGAAAGCCTGCACGTGTTGAGGTTAGACCCCCTGCGTCCCTCCCTTCCCCCATGGCGTTGACAAAATTACCTTGAGCGGTGGAAAGGCCAATTACGTTACATAAATAAATAAACCTTACCACGAACCGTAGACATATTACCTATTCCCACGGCTGTTTTGGACGCCAATATTTATAGGCTTATTGGCTAGATAGGTTAAAGGGAGGGACTAAATGTGGGATTACAAATTTTGGATAAATAAAAATGGATGTGTCCCATTGGGGAATATTTCTTATTTTGGTTCGAGGTAGGAGGAGTATTGAAAAGACACCACATGGTATTGAATAGTTTACATGTCCTTATCAGATGTACGCTATTTCAAGTGTACATATAGTCGGTGTCATTATTTGAATAAGAATATTAGGACCAATTTTTTTCCTCATGAGGACCTTCGACCTCTGCCTCTTCTCTTTAATTTGTTGTATTAATCGTCTGATTAATTTTTATTTTCGTTTGATTAGATCTAGTGAAATTCAGTCATTCAGGTTAAAGTGAAGGGGGATGATTTATGATGATGAATCCCCAATTCAGTGAGTCGTACAGTGGAATGTTGGAGAAGGGGCCCCACCAGATACGCTCCCTCATGCCCTCTCTGTTATTTTTTTTTTGCGTTCACCCTCCAAAATAAGGTCACATTTAAAGTCCTTATAAGCGGAATTAATCAGACTACGTCATTGATTGTTTGCTTTAATCCAGATTAAGGAAAAAGATTATTCCACGTGATAACTTATATCCGGTAACAATCGGATTATTTTAAAATTATTTTAAAAAAATGACAGATAGGGTAGAAATGCGATTGAAGGGGAAGGGGAGTAGATAAGGACCATCCATGTTCCATTTGGATCATCATATCAACTTAGGACATATGTCTGGTCATAAGTTAAGCACTATCAGTGGACGGGAGGGGGATGAGGTGAAGGGACCTTTAGATGCCGTCGACGGAAATAAATTACATGATACATGAATTATTAGAGGCCATTGCGAACTGAACGACGTTTGGGACAGGCCCGGTTTTAGAAAAAGGATAGGGGAAAGGTGAGGGAGGGGAGAAATGGACCACTAAGGGTCGCAGAAAAATTATTACGTATGACTGGTAATTGGATTATTTAACATCAAGGGTTTTTCTTAACGCTGAGAATTTGCTACCGATGCCAGAGGACTAGCTCAAGTGGAAATGTTGACGATCCCTACTCCCTTTTTTCCGCAGTACAAAGGGTTGGGGTTCTGTATGCTAGATGTACCATATGGAGGGACCTTTTTGGTTTGTTTAGTTGGTGTTTTAGGGCCTTTCAACTACAAGGTCATTAGAGTCCCGTCCACTGCTTAGGTCTAATGCAGAGACTGCACAGACACTACACTAATGCGACGATTTTGGGTATTAGCAGTATCCAGTTTTCCCAAGCGGCCACCCATGTTAGTACTAGCTGGGGTTGCGTTGCTTAACTTCAGTGATCAGACGAGAACTGGTGTGTCCAACGCAATAAGCCGCTCCCAACGGAGGGACCACCAGCTGTCCAATAGTAGGTAGCCTATACTGTCGACAGAACGAATGATGATGTTACCAACAGTAATGGGTCCTAAATACTGTATAACGGAATCGCAACCATACCATCAGGGAAGGCCGGCCCTAGAGTTTGCGGGGCCCAAGGTAGCAGGATATAGAGGGTCCAAGGCAGCAGGATATGGAAGGCCCAAGGCAGCAGGATATGGAAGGCCCAAGGCAGCAGGCGAGAGCGGGGCTCCAGTACCAAGTTTTTTTTTTTTAATTCACCAGCGCGGGGCCCAAGGCGTTCGTCTTGCCCTAAGGCCGGCCCTGCTATCAGGACCAGCTGTAGGTACACGAAGCACAGCACTCAAACTAAGTAGTTTTAGTCTCGTTCTCCCTGAAAGTAGGGAAAACCTGTCCGTAAAATTATTTAATAGCATTCCTGACTCTTAAGAGCATGGGTCCGCAGGTTCGATCTTTCTCAAGATTGAGTAAGTGATTCCTGTGAGCGAATGGGAAGTAACACGCAGTACCGGGCGTATACCATGTTCCCAGTGAACTTAAGTGAACCCTTCCTACACGGAAAACGTACTTAGTGTAAATCAGTAAAATTCTGCAGGAGTAGGAACTCGTCCTCCTCCAGCTTTGGTCACGATAGTGAAAGATTTAAAACCAAGTTCTTAGTTCGGGTAAAAATCTGACATTGATGGTCGTTCGAAGAACACTTCAAAAAATAAAAACCCCTAAATAACCTGTTGTGCCCCCGTAGTTCTTGGAAGATCACGTTTGTCTCTTGAGTTCAAAGTCTACTTACTCATGTTCGTTGCGTCCCCCTATCGAACAAAGGTGATGGGTTTGTTTGTGATAAGTCCACGAAATCTCAACACCTGAGTTAGTTAGAATCGGAGAAAGTTGACTTTCCGTATTTTGTGAGTAGGCCTTTCGGTTTGCACCGGTGACATTACTGTAGGTTCTAAATTGAAAACAAATAGTTAATGGTGGGTGAGTGTTTTCATAAATTGAAATTATACATTTAAATTTTTTAAACTTTAAGGTGATGCAGTGATTATTCGTAAAATGATTATTCATCAACTTTCAGGGTTATTGCCATTTTCGTCATCAGAATGTGAAAATTACGATAGTCGGAAAGTGAAGGAGTTGAGAGGGGCCAAGAATGGATGGGTTAGCATTAGACATGGTATTTCAATCCTGATTGCTGTGGAAGTTGTTAAAATAATAGTAGTAATAATTAACACATAGTTAATATCAACATAGTTTTAATTATTAATGTAACATGCTATGTCTGAGCAGTACCGTAATTAAAATCAATTACTGTAGATAATTTCGAGGTTCTTTTTATTGCCAAACTTAAAGGACCCGTTTGAACGACTCACTCTTTTTAAAATCATACTAAGGCAGGAGATGAATACAACAGTTATCCGTTATTCCTATGATACGTATGACTGCTATCATACTGCCGCTGTGCCCCTACTCAGATTTGAACCTGCAGTTACTATCGACTCTGTCACACCAGTTCTCGTCTGATCACTGAAGTTAAGCAACGCAACCCTAGCTAGTACTAACATGGTTGACCGCTTTGGAAAATGGGTACTGTTAATGCCCAAAAATCGTCGCATTAGTGTAGTGTCTGTGCAGTCTCTGCATAAGAACTATGCTGTGGACGGGGCTCTAATGACCTTGTAGTTGAAGGGCCTTAAAACAACAGCAAACAACAACTCGTCTGATCACTGAATTTAAGCAACGCAACCCCAGGGAAAGTGGGTACCGCTAATACCCAAAAATCGTCGCATCGACGTAGTGTCTGTGCAGTCTCTGCCTACATTAGAACTACGTGGTGAACAGGGCTCTAATGACCGTTGTAGTAGAAGGGCCCTAATACACCAACAAAACAAATCCGCTTCGTGTAGGTTTGATTCCAACTTGCAGAGACGCAGTGGTGTTATCAGGTGTAGCAGTTCGCCCCCTGGCGTTGTTTGGAATTTCCCCAACGACCAGTAGACCGATGATAAATAAGAATAGGGGTCGCAGCTTTGTCGGGAGCCTGCTGCGGAAAAATGCCGTCCAATATATCGCCCTTGTGCCCATTCAGACAGACAAGATTGGGTACCTGATCCTGACATAGGCGGAAAAGCGTTAGGAGTTGTTTATTGGATTACGCGGACATACCCGTAACCATGATTCCGCCTTTATTAGGCGATCTTTTACATGTGGAAGTCTTGCCGGGTGCTGTTAACAGAGGTTGCGTGCTGGACTAGAAAGAGAGTACCCTGTAGGATGGAGATGCCACGTGTGGTGTGTAGGATCCTGTTATATGGAATCAAATACAGGTGCAGTTCGGCAAAAATTCTAGGTGTAGGAGTCCGCCCCATGGCGTCGGTGGAGAAAAAGTGCAAATGAACTAAAGCACTAGGTTAGCTTTAGCTGCCGGTTGCGTAAAAACGGTGCAGTAGTTACGTAGTTCATGTCAGGTCGGAATGGGGCAAAAATTGGTATCCCCTGTCATAGACGGAAAAGGGTAAGTGATGATTGTTGAAAGGGAGCTGTTACTGGGAGTAGGGACATCGCAGCCATGTACCACAACGTAGGGCCACTGGTTGTACTCTCCTTTCGAAATGCGAGGCGCATTTGTGAATCTCTCTCGTATGGGGCAAAGACCCGCCTCGGTGGCATAGTGGTTAGCACGCTCGGTAACTCAGTAGTTCTAGGTTCGATACTGGACCGAGGTGGGTTGGTTTCTTTCGGGCGAGATAGAGAGAGAGAGAGGCCGCGGGTGCGACTTCTTTCGGATGAGAAGTAAAACCGAGGTCCCGTTTTGGTGTACGATGTCACTTGCACGTAAAAGAACCCTCTCTACTACGCTACAGGTACAGTAGATGAGGCAAAATTTCCAGGTGTAGCAGCTCGCTCCCTGGCGTCGGTGGAATTCCCCAAAAATGAACAGTAGACCGACGATAAATAAGCATAGGGGTTGCAACTTTGGCCGGCAACCGGCTGCAGTAAAAAAAACTATGGCCAATATATCGCCCTTGTATCCATTCAGAGGGACAAGATGAGTACCCGACCCTGCCATAAGCGGGAAAAGGGTTAGGAGTTGCTTTGCTCGTATGGGGCATATATTTCTCCCCCCCACTTTTCGCCTCGGTAAATGGCTTTTTGAGCATGTTTTTAATTTGGTTTTGTTAAATAACTAAACCAGAGTGACCAGCCCAGCCTTGATGTTGTTGAACTTGTGTCAAACACCCAACAAAACACATGACTACTTACCGAGTGGCCCACATTTTTTTTGGAAATAAAAAAATAAGGAGAGGGTTGACATATTTGAAAAGTGTCTTTTTCGTTGGTCCTGTTTGAGTTTCTTTTCTTCCCGTACTTTGTTGTTGTTGCTGCTAGTGGTGGCGGTGGCAATAATAATACTACTACTAATAATGAATGAAAGACAAATGTTATCTAAACTATCATTAATTTACCTCTCCGATTGTGTTATCTGCCTAATCCATTGAAGCGTATTTCAAAAGAGAGCGAGACAAAGATATGCATATAAAAAAGTGGTGTTTTTGATACTCTTTCTTTTTTTTCGTTGGCCCACCAGTACCCCTCACTACCTCCACCTCTGCATTATTCTACGTTCAACAACATGGAAATGGACGAATTCCGTGTGCATGCATGTACTGTACGTACGTGTCTTATAGTAAAATATACCTAAAGGTCATACGCCTTTAAGGGTTAATAACAAAAATGATAGTCCCCCCGTCTCTATGTAACGAGTTCTAATTATTATTTCTTTTTTGGTAATCAAAGAGTTTAATTATAATTGCATGGATGAATGACTTATCTGTTTGGAAACGCGTGCCAATCGCCTCTTCCTGCTGCTCGTTCGCGTATGTTGAATGCCATATGATTCATATCGCAGACGATTGAATCTAAATTAATGTTATTTTTAGATCATGTATGTTGTGTGTCGGAGAACGGCTTCTTCTCTCCCTCCTCAACCCTTTTTTTTATTATTTTTCTGGCAGGCTACACACCTTCATCATGGCAGTCTGTGAAGATGTACATTTGGAACCACGGCATTTATTTCCATGGTGAGTTTATGACCAGAACTACTTATCAAACACCTAATTACTGACGTCGATCAACAATCTGCATACTTTGAGGGCTCGATCGAGGAACAAAGGCAGGAAGGGGAAAAGGACGGAAATATTCCTGGAAAACTCAACTTGGAGCTAGCCTGGCTCTTGAGATCATTATCGCAAATTTGCCGCGGGCGCTGCATGCGCATTTTTTTCCGCCTTGAAGAAAGGAAGGTTTGTTTCCCATAATGGTGACATGGTACCCACGCACAATTACTAGACCACCGGTTTCACTTCCTATCTGACAGACGGAAGTAGTATTGTTATGATTTCGTCTTGTCCGAAAGAAAAAATCTTTGAGGATGGTTGCCGGAACCGACCCTGCGTACCGTGAGTTTAAGAATTAAGCAAACTATAATGAACTTATCAACGTAGAGGTGGTCAAGCCAACGATTATTGATCAAATACTGGTAATCGTCGAATGTTGTGCTTGTGGTATGCGGCTGCCGACATCTATAGTCTCCGGGGGGGGATGCTGCACTTGCTCCCCCCTCAGTGTCTCACTGGGGCGCAAATTTCAACTGATATACGATTCAACTTTGCAACTGATGAGGCATTTTTGCATTTTGTTATTCCCATTTCTAACTGCCTGTTAGTGCCGGTGCGAGCTTTTGTGGGGCCGGGTTCAAAAATATTTTGCGGGGTCTTTTGTAGGAAAGCAAATCCCGCCTCGGTGCGCAGTGGGTACCGTGATCAGTAACTGTGTCAGTGGTTCTAGATTCGATAGTGGACCGAGATGGGCTGGCTTCGTTCGGGTGACAGAGAGATCCCGTTTGGCGTACAATTACATTTGTACGTAAAAGAATCCACTCTACTATGCAACGGGTAGATGAGGGCAAAATTTCCAGGTGCAGGAGCTCGCCCCCTAACGTCGGTGGGATTCCCCAACGAACAGTAGACCGACGATAAATAAAGAGTAGGGGTTGCAGCTTGTGTCCATTCAGAGGGACGAGATGGGTACCCGACCCTGCCATAGGAGGGAAAACGGTTAGGAGTTACTTTTGTGGAGAAAACCATTTTAGATTTTCATAAGGCGTGAGGCCTTAGTAAACGCCTGGCCGGGTCAGTGCCGAACGCACTGAACCCGCTTCGTGCCTTTCCTGCTGGTAGTCTAATCTGCAGTTGGCTAAACCACTGAAGATAGGACATTGTATAAATGGCAGTAGAGGCAGGGGCAGGGCCGCTCTAAAGGGGCAGGGAGCGGCGAATTGCGTTGGACACACCAGTTCTCGTCTGATCACTGAAGTTAAGCACCGCAATCCCAGCTAGTACTGACATGGGTGGCCGCTTGGGAAAACTGGGTACTGCTAATACCAAAAAATCGTGGCATTAGTATAGTGCCTGTGCAGTCTCTGCGTCAGAACTATGCTGTGGACGGGGCTCTAATGACCTTTGTAGTTGAAGGGCCCTAAAACAACAACAACTAAGGGGGGGAGGGCAACCCAGACATACTGGTCTTTTTACTCTTTGAGTAATAAAGACCGCATAATCTTTAATGCTACGTATCGCGCTACGTAGCGAAGAATACGAAAATTGCCGTTTCAAAAATCTACGTAGCAACTTCGTAGCGTAGGGATCGAATTCTTTTAAAACTGTAGCCAAAACTTCGTAGTGCAGTTGTAGTGCTACAAACGCTACACCTTTTCGAGTAGGATTCTTTGCGTAGTGCAACATGGCGGCCTCCACGGAAGATATTGCAATGAATATGGTGGACTGCAATACTTATTGACAGTACCCAAAAATGAAGCGGAACAAATAAAAAATTGTATAGTTTTTAATTAAAGAATTAATTTCATTTTAAGAAAATTAAGAACATCTTCATCATACCCTTATCCCGCCCGTGGCAGGGTCGGGTCTGAGGGTCCACTGAACATACTCTGACTGGGGCTGGGGTCACCCCAGCCAGGCGTCTGGAACCCGTAGGAGTATTGACAAAGTTTGTCTGTGGGGGTGCCAACATTAAGAACATAATATTTTATTAAAGGAATTGAAATAGTTTAGTCCTCTTAAGTGCGTTATATGGCAACATGGAAGCCTCCATCTTTGTAGCACTACACATGTTGTTCAAATAGCTGCTACAGGTAGTGCTCTACATGAATTTTCATGACGTCACCATATGCACTACGTATGTGAAGCTACAAGTATTTCCGTAGCTTAAAAGATTATGCGGAGAATAATTAACCGCCTCGGTGGCGTAGTGGTTAGCACGCTGGGTAGTCGGTGGTTCGATACTGGACCGAGGTGGGTTGACATCCTTCTTTCGGATGTGAAGTAAAATCGAGGTCCCGTGTCGTGTACGATGTGATTTGCACGTAAAAGAACCCTCTCTACTTTGCAAGGGGTAGATGAGGCAAAATTTCCAGGTGTAAGAGCCTGCCCCCCCTCCAAAGCTGGCATCGGTGGAGTGCTCCACCGAACAGTAGTAGATCGACGATAAATAAGCATAGGGGGTTGGAACTTTGGTCGGCAACCTGCTGCAGAAAAACAATGCCAAATAGATCGCTCTTTTGTCCATTCGGAGGGACAAGATGGTACCCGACCCTGCCATAGGCGGGGACAGGGTTAGGGGTACTAAAGAATAATTAAAATATTTTTCTTATCTCAATCATACTTGTTATCATGTTGAATACTAACATTTGGCGATAAGATTTCTTTCCTTCCATATAATTTTATTCTCCCCTTTGTAGCTAACAAAAATGGACAGTCACACCCTGGACTATTGTAAAACGTGTAATGTATGGAAGGTGATGTAGTCAAAAAAATATTAGTAATCGCCTGAACGCACGATTGCATCATAAAAACCAATTTTTGGTAGTGATAGCCCATAGCCCGAAGACGAAATTGAAGCGCATGCGTCATGTGGCTGATAATGAGTTGCGAATGCTGTGCGCGCTCTTTCTCAAACAACGTTCAAAGTGGCGGCGAAAGGCGCAGTGAGTGCGTTGGTGTGTGTGTCGCTCAGCGGTGTGAAGTTTTCGGAAATTTTGTTTTCACCCCTTTCCCCAGACTTTGTATGTTATTGGGAAAAAGAGTCATCGTCGTCATCTCGTGAACAATTGCTAAAATAAGAAGGAAAGAAATAGCGTGACATTTATTTATCTTTCTGAATCGAAACTTTTAAAATACCATTTACAGGTTTGTATTACGAGAATTGATCGTATCTGTGTTATGGCAATATGGACGTTGACGGGCGATTTTCAAATAAGCCTATTTGATTTTTAATCACCTTCTTTGTCATAATTGAATGAGTATTAATTATCAATGTTCTGAATTACAATTGTTGGCATATCGGCATATCTATAAATGGCATACGTGGTGATTGTTTAGTCTTATAATTCGTGTTATTTATATTTCAATAGAGTGGACGGTCTTCGTGGTTGCAACATCGCCCACCTCCCTCCACAGCCGTGGAGTCGGCTTCATCATACGAGTACTGTTTAAAAAAATGGATTAAGTTTTATTGGAGATGAAGAGGTAATCACGAATTAATCGATCGCTAATTATGGTTTGATATATGTGTAAATTGATGACTCTGAAACGGTGTCCTTTAGCACTCGGTAGTGCTGTCTTTATTCAACTTTTCATTTCTCACCTGCACATTTGGCAGTGATACTTAACAGAGACGTTGACATTTTTGTTTAGCCCTCGTGGTGGAGAATAATTATAGTGGACATTTGCGCGAAAACACGTGTTTCGAGGTGGAAGGGCGATTAATCTGTGACACGAGGAAACGAAGTGAATTGGTTTGTGCATAGGACTTGAAGAAAATCTGAGCGAAACAAAGTGCAACACGAACTTACTAATCTACAACGTTATGCAGGAAATATGCTTTGGTCACAATCCAAGGTAAGTTTTTAAAGCATGTAAGGCATTTGAAGTGAAAGAAATCGATAAATATACTATAGAATATTGATCCGGAAATGACTGTAATTGGAGTGCAGCTCGCATAGGTCAGGGACCCATTTACGAAAGAAAAATGTCAGCATTTTTTAAAGTGACTGCTTGAATAAAAGCCTTGTACTTTGGATTAGCTCTGCTCCACCTCTGTTGGGTCCTTGTTGCATCCTAATCAGAAAATTAATAATGATTGTTAGGTTGTTATCGTTTGCTTCCTGTGATTATATTTCAATTCCTGATTTCTATTCTCTACGGATATGCTTGACAACATTCACTTTAAATTCTTTCTCGAAGTTCATTGAATTTTACTATTCTCATCATATTGAACTGCTATAGACTCTACTACAGTTCATCATCATCACAATACCCTTATCCCGCCTGTGGCTGGGTCGGGTCTGCGAGTCCACTGTAGTATAGTGGACCCGCAGACCCAACCCAGAGTAGTATAGTGACTATGCTACTCTGATTGAGGTCACCCCAACCAGGCGTCTGGAACCCGCAGGAATATTGGTAAAGTTGTCGATGGGGGATGTCGGCCAACTTTCAGGGGCGGATCCAGAGGGGGAGCAATGCAGCAATTGTTCCCCCCTCAGTGCCTCAATGGTGCGGTGCGCGTATTTCAACTGATGCATGATTCAAATTTGCAGCTAATGAGACATTTTTGCATTGCTATCCCAATTTCTATACTGCCAGTCCAACAGTTGCAGTCCACTCTGCAGTTGGCTAAACCACCGAACATGGGACATTGTATAATAGGCAGTGGAGGACCTATTGCAATTGCTAGGTAGAATTATGCAAGGGATTCTGAATGTTTGAAAATATTTGGGACTCCCGTTTTTTGAACTGCGCCCCCTTGATCAGCCCCTGGATCCGTCCCTGCCTACTATAGACTACTACAGTTATGAAGCACTATATATTTTGCTGCAAAAGGGAGATGGTAGGATTTTTCGCGTCTCCAACGAAATGTGCTGTTGCTATAATGTCATAGACTAGCTAGGAACTGTCCTAGCGATAAACTTTATTTGAGTGACAATTATTCCTGACAATAAATAATGCGTCTGTGCAAACAGATATGCATAATCTCACTTTTAGCAGCTTGTTGGTAGTAAGTCCTGTTGCCTTCTCAGTTACTCACTCCATGGCAGCACCATGTTTTCCTGCTTTGAGAAAATTTGAACATTTTTCTGCTGCCTTTCTTAAAGACTTTTAGTTTCAGTTGGTCAAATAAAGTACTTGTCCATCTGTACAGTTCGAGATTCCTCGATGCTCCTATGTTCTAATCTTTCTCGGTCTGCATCCTGCATTTTTGTTCCCTACTTTGTCTATCTCTTCCTGGATAACCAAAACTTATAAATACATTACTCTATTGTAGACCACCGATTAAATAACTATTTCTGTCTGCTTTACGTCAAAATTATACACGCTTCCATCAATGTGTTGCTTGGGACCTGTTTGTTTTGTTTGTTGGAGTTTAAGGTCCCGTCAACTACAAGGTCATTAGAGACCCGTCCACTGCATAGTTCTAATGCATATACTGCACAGACACTACACTAATGCGACGATTATTGGGTATTAGCAGTACCCAGCTTTCCCGAGCGACCACCCATGTCAGTACTAACTGGGCTTGCGTTGCTTAACTTCAGTGATCAGACGAGAACTGGTGTGTCCAACGCAACTCGCCGCTCCCATTGGGACCTGTGGACACTTGTTTCTTAATATAATGAATCCCCGGGAAGATAAATTCGGATGTTACCAATAGAATCAAGGGGGGGGTGTGGAGTGGTTGACGTGGAGACAGGCAAGCAGACTCCTCTGTGATGGGAGATTCTCAATATATTTGAAAGGGAAATGTTTTATGGATCAGGGTGTTGGGCAGTGAGGAAGGGCCACATCAATAGAATGCAAGTAGCCGAGATGCAAATGCTGCAGTACGTGAGTGGGGTTTCAAGAGCTGTTAGAATTAGGAATGAGTATATTAGGGATGGCCTGGGGGTGGGTGACATCGCGGAAAAAGTGAGGGAGAGTAGATTGAGGTGGTATGGGCATATTTACAGGACTTAACGTGGAGGTGGGAGCAGGTTATCCATAAGGATATAGTAGTGTGCGGGGTGGACGGTGTTCTGGTGGGAGATAGGTCAGAGTGGAGGGCTAGAACCCACTGTTTCTTATTTGTGAGCAGTTATAGTAGTAGGCGCATAATTGGTCATGGCGAATCATCAGCATAATTGTTAACCCTTTTTCTGCCAATCACAGGGTCGGTGCCCATTGTCTCATTGGTACTGAGAGCGCGCGGACGATCTTTTGTTGTTAGCCTGCAGCCGACCTACTCTTAATGTCATTACTTATATCGGCATCACTTCTTCCGCGTTCACACGTTCGCTCTCCATAAGACGTAAGGCGTTTGATTTGTTGGTGTTTTAGGGCCCTTCAACTACAATGGTCATTAGAGCCCCATCCAATACGTAGTCTTAATGCAGTCTGCACAGACACTACGCTATTGCGACGATGTTCGAGTATTAGCAGTGTTTTCAGGCGGCAACCCATGTTAGTACTATTGGGGATTGTGTTGCTAAACATCAGTGATCAGGTGAGGCCTGGTGTATTCCACGCAATATAGCCGTTCCTGATGCTTTCGGGGCTTATGCATAAGTACATCAACCACTAAACTACCGAGGTGAGGACGATTCACTACTGTAAATACTCCTTTGAAATTGCGACGTTTAGCGAGATATTGCTGGCCTGGGTGATTCGGCAAATTGCTAGGCGGTTGCTTATAACTGCAGGTTTAGCCTAGGCCGAGATGTCGTGGTGCATATTTATATGAAACCTTGACTGTACTTCTCAGCTGTCCGACAGCTCATTTGGGGTTTTCATCCCACTGGAAAGAATCATTTGTCGCGACCAGCATGATCTTGTGGTCAAGAGCTCAGCAGTCAAGTGCACCACTTCAGTAGGACTGGCGGAAGGAAAGTAAAGGCAGTGTCCTACTGTGTGGCGAGTGCGATTTTACCTCTGTATGCTCCAGAACACTTTCTTCACTTAATGCGCTGTGGAGATCTACAGATAATTAGGTCTAAAAGCGGTGCTGAGATCGAACCCACTAGTGTGGAAGTTATCATCAGCTATTTTTTTGGAAACTGGGAGATGTTGGCACAAGTGTTAAGGCGAAGATGTTATACTCGTCATTTTCTTTTGTTTTTGAAACCTGCCATTCAGTTAATTAGAAAGAATAGTTTCGCAGTGAGTGGTCCTTTTTCTTTCAAATCGCCATTCAAGAAATGTGAAAGGCACGGCTGTTGTTCCTTTGTTCGTAAAAAGACAAAGGACTTTTAATTCTTCACGGCACTTCGGTATACTTCCCATTCTGGAGGGAACAAGTACTCATCCGGAATGCACTGCCCGCCGTGGTCAAGATCTAATCTGCGATAATGGCCACAAGGTTGAAGCACGCTTCCTATGTGGATTGACCTGTTTTGGGGTTATATCAGAAATATGGTAGGGTTGTTTTATAGGAATTTCTATGTGCCTTTTTTGTCCATGTTTGGGAGAAATTAGAGGTGGAGGGAGATTAATTAGTATTCATAGTTTAAAAGTTGTTAGAATTCATAATGGGCACACTTTACAGCTCCTATCTAGGTGTGCGTTCCGAATAATCGACTGATCAACTTTTGGAAACTTAGGAGAGGACCAAGCCCGTTTCACGCTTGAGGAAGAGTTTTGGGTGGCTGGTAACTCCAGATGCCCAGTCTTGAAGGGAAAGGACTCTTGAGTTCACTGTGTCCTGGTTTAATCTTAACCAACTTCGCGCTCTCTTTCGGGCAATAGGTGAAGACCTCCAGGTGCGCCTTATATTTCGGATGGAAATTTAAATTAGTCTCCCTTTTCTGACCCTTCCCACAAGATGATACATTAAATTAAAAAAAATTCCAGGATCAGAAGCTCTCTTATTCCCAGAGTACAGAGGAAAAGAATTGTGACGACGGCTCTCAATACGGCGGGACAGTGGTTTTTATTACACTAGTAATTGTTCTAGCCCTACGTATAATCGAACCCGTGATTCACTAGCTCAAAACAAAGCAACTCCTAACCCTTTTCGCTCCTATGGCAGGGTCGGGTACCCATCTTATTCCTCTGAATGAACACAAGGGCGATATATTGAACAGTGTTTTTCCTTAGCCAGTTGCCGACCAAAGTTGCAGCCCCCTATGCTTATTTATCGTCGGTCTACTGTTTGTTGGGGAAATTCCGCCGAAGCCCGGGGGCGAGCTCCTACACCTGGAAATTTTGCTTCATCTACCCGGGCAAATGCTATCGTACACTACACGGAACCCGGTTCTCAGCCTATAACGTTAACTCCTATATCAACGGGATAGATGAGTACCAGAGGCGTACCGAGGGGGGGGGGGGGGCGAAGGGGGACAGTTGTCCCCGGGCGCAGAAGACAGGGAGGGCAAAAATGCGGTTCGCATTCAGTTTAGAGGGCGCAGAATACCCACGGAACGCCACTGATGGGTGCCCGATCCTACTATACGCCGGATGTGACGGTAAAAGTATCTTCAGGTGGTTGTAAGACCATGATATCAAGTGATCCGATAATTAGTACCCTAATTAAATGCCCTGTCTATGCGGAATAGAGATATGGGGGTTGAGGTGACAAACTTTCTAATTTAGGAGTCCCTCCTGTCCACAAACGGTAGGTAAACGTCCGTTGGAAGTTCAAGTTAAACATCTGACAACTCCGTTGTTGGTCCAGTGCCTGTCTTAATGGGGAAATCATTTGCTTTAGGTTGTTTGTGATCAACTTTTGACATGTCATGGGGGGGGGGGTCGTTAGGGTTTCAGCATAAAAGAAAAGCAACCCTCCTTTTTAAAAAGCCGTAATAGGACGACCTGATCGGACTCAATATTTGCCAATTGGTGTTGTGGGGATTTTGGACGGGTGGAGGTGGAGTTAGAGAGGTAGGCAGACGTTATGTAACCTGAAAAGG
Source organism: Trigoniulus corallinus (assembly GCA_013389805.1). Taxonomy (NCBI): domain Eukaryota; kingdom Metazoa; phylum Arthropoda; class Diplopoda; order Spirobolida; family Trigoniulidae; genus Trigoniulus; species Trigoniulus corallinus. The sequence goes on from JAAFCE010001036.1 coordinate 10,483,771, forward strand.
TTCAATGTTTCTTGGCGGGGGGACCCTATTTAAGGAAACTGGCCTCTTCGTGATGTGGGACGATCCGTGATTGGATATTTTCTTTCTCTCTCTCTCTGCAACTTGATTTATTTCGACTGGAAGTATTTTTTTTTAGTCTGACGTGCGTATTTGCAATAATGTTGCCTTACATGAATGAAATATGGCAAACTGCGTTTAATGTAAACGTCTTAATTATTATTATTAGAACAACATTTTCTTAATATTCTTTTTATTTCTTTCTTTCTCTTTTATTCAAGAATTTATATTTGAGTTTGTTTTTATTTTAGCCCTTGAAAACCAGTTGGGTAATGCGAAAATTTTTATTTGGCGAAGTAAGTGGTATGAAGGAGAAAAATAATGGGGAATTAATTTCGGGTGTCACATTTTTGAGTCTGGTTGGCCCGAGGAAAAGGAGGTGTAAGCAGGGTGATAATGAGGAGAAGCGAGGGGGCTGGATGGTGACTAGGAGGTTGGATTCATTTTGGATGAATAGGAATAGTAGTAGTGTAGTTTTTTTTCGGTGGCTCATCGGTTAGCGTGCTTTACTTCTTGAGGTAATAGTTGCAGGATCGCTACTGGCAGAGGCAGATGACGACTTTGCTGGACGTGTGCCTTTCGATGATAAGTCCCTGGCCCTGTGTGGTGTGTAAGATGTCACCAGTGCACGGAAAGAAGGATTCATACACGATGCAAAATGGACGTGTAGAAAAGTTTCCAGGTATAATAGCTTGCGCTCTGTCTGGCGGAAGTGAAGGAGAGGTGCCCCAGTGGCGAAAAGTTTAATATCCTATGGATTGCAGCATTAGGCTACAGCTCCAATGGGACAAAGGAGTATCCTACCATGCTATATTGCTTGTCTGTTGGTGTTTTATGGCCTTTCCACTAAAAGGTCATAATAGGGAGCTTGAGTTACACGTTGAGTACAACGTACAGCGACGCAAAGCAAACGATTTCCATACTGCGCAGATGCAACATTCCTAATAGGGGCATGTGCACCTGCGCAGTACGCAATTCGTCTGCTTTACGTCGGTGTAAGTTGAACACCGACGTGTAACTCAAGCTCCCTATTAGAGCTCCGTCCAATGCAGAGGCTGCACAGACACTGACGATTTTTGGGTATTAGCGGTACCCAGTTTTCTCAAGCCGCCACCCATGTTAGTACTAGCTGGGGTTGCGTTGTTTAACTTCAGTGATCAGTCGAGAACTGGTGTCTAGCCCAACATCCGCTCCCCACCTTTCCAATAAACGAGAAGGGGGTGTGAATGATGATTATGAATAGTACTGTAGTGCTTGCGACTCGTTCTCGTCGCCCCTGATCGAGGTGGTGGTTTGTGTTTGGCAAGATGGCGGAAGTCCCAAATACGCCTTCTGTCGGATGGAAAGTCTTTGGAGTAGGATGCCACGTAAATACATACATACAGGTGTAGATCGGCAAAGTTTCCAGGCTCGTCCTCTTTAAAGCAACTCCTAACCCTTTCCCCGCCTATGGCAGGGTCGGGTACCCATATTGCCCCTCTGAATGGACATAGGGCGATATATTAGTCATAGTTTTATTCTGCTGCCGGTTGCCGGCCAAAGCTGCACCCCTACGCTTATTTATCGTCGGTCTAGTGTTCGTTGGGGAATGCTACCGACGCCAGAGGGCGAGCTCTCCTACACCTGGAAATTTTTGCCTCATCTACCCGTTGCAGTAGAGAGGGTTCTTTTACATGCAAGTGCCATCGTACACCCACACGGGACCTCGGTTTTACTTCTTATCCGAATGAAGGCACACTCGCGGCCTCTCTCTCGCTCGAAAGAAGCCGACCCACCTCGGTCCAGTATCGAACCTAGAACTTCTGACGGAGTTGCCGAGGGTGCTAACGACTACGCCGCCGCGGCAGGTTAAAGGTCGTCCTCTCTCGCCACGGCAAATTGTCTTCATTGGTATAAAGATTGACGGTAAATAACCAAAACGCGTTTTGCATTCCCCGGCACCCTTTCTTCTCCCCCTTGCCCTTATGTTTGTTTGTTTGTTGGTGTTTAAGGTCCCGTCAACTACAAGGTAATTAGAGACCCGTCCACTGCATAGTTCTAATGCATATACTGCACAGACACTACACTAATGCGACGATTATTGGGTATTAGCAGTACCCAGTTTTCCCGAGCGAGCACCCATGTCAGTACTAACTGGGCTTGCGTTGCTTAACTTCAGTGATCAGACGAGAACTGGTGTGTCCAACGCAACTCGCCGCTCCCCTTGCCCTTATGGTATCTGTTCACTCTCCATCATTGGCCTTCGCTTATCCTCTGCTTGCTCTCCTTACTTCTGAACCCTTTGTCTTTGCCGCCTTGGTAAGGCGACGTAGGTGCACGTTTGTTTCTGACAACTCCAGTAAAAGTCGTAGTGTCAAATGGGTTGCGGGCGATAAGGTGGCGGGTACTGTGATAAATTAGGGGGCCATGTTGAAAAATGCGATTAATTAACTGAAAGGGTTCTTTATGAAACGTGGACGGCAGATTTCTATTATTCTTCCGCACCTGAAAAGAAAAATGTAAGGGGGAAGAGAGGCGAAGACGCAGGAGCGAAATGGGTGGAGTTTCCGCCGTGCTGAGAGTGGGACATGTGTGTGTGTGTATTACGTGATAAATTGTAATAGAAGGGGTTATCGCACTTGTGATATTATATATATAATAAGGTGAATTAGTTTTTCGTATATGACGTGGAGAAGGAAGAAAGAGGCAGATGGGGCGGAGAAGTTGGCACAATTAATATAGCTATATTGAACTTCTTTCCCTTCCCAAAATGTTTAACATCCCTTCACCGCCTCCCCAGTTGCAAGCAGCCTTTCTCTTTTGGGAATAAAGATCTGGAGTCGACAGCGGCAGGCAATGCGTAAAGGCCGACATAAAGACATTTATTTAATTGGACATTAACCCCATGTTTTGAGTGTTTCAAGGGGTTGTGGCTGTTGTTGTTTGTTGGAGTTTAAGGTCCCGTCAACTACGAGGTCATTAGAGACCCGTCCACTGTATAGTTCTAATGCATATACTGCACAGACACTACACTAATGCGACGATTATTGGGTATTAGCAGTACCCAGCTTTCCCGAGCGACCACCCATGTCAGTACTAATTGGGCTTGCGTTGCTTAACTTCAGTGATCAGACGAGAACTGGTGTGTCCAACGCAACTCGCCGTTCTCGGGGTTGTGGCATCAGAGGTGAGACTTGCAATCCTTGTGCAAGATGATGGGAACACAAGTTCGATTCCGCCTGGCTGTAACCTTCGATTTTGACCACTGGCTTTCACCCCCCCCTACATTTATTCTTTTGCCAGTTGTCCATTAAAGGTAGTTTCAGGAAGTGGTTCAGTACTGGCGGACATCTACTGCCTTCTGCTCCCTCCTGAGAGGGGGCGCTGAAAAGTTCACATTTCGTCTCGGGTGAGAAATAAACCTGTGGCTATGTGTGACCCCCCCACACAAATGGTCATAGGTTTACGTTGTCACTGCACCATTTAAAAAGAATCCGTTCTGTAAGTGCAGGTCGGCAAAATATCCAGGTGTAGAACCACACTCCGCCCCTTCCATCGGTTTAATGACCGTCTGACCGTCACGTCGCCTTTAAGTAACCATACGAGTTCATTTCATTTGTGAATTGCCCTTTGTTTTCTTTAACTTTCTGCTCTTTGTTTCCGTATGTCTGTCTCTCGCTCTGTCTGTGCCCCAGTTTGATAGCAGCTCGCGGGTTCATTTTGGCGGAAGTTCCCGTTTTGCGGAGGGTAGAGGTGCAAGGTTCCGCGACATTGGATAAGGGATGATTTGAAGGATGCTGACCGAGCATCGTTTCACATTCTCATAGTTTCGTTTGCGCCGTCCGTTTCGACGCTTTGTGTTTCTCGTCGTTTTGGTTGTTGGGGGGAGGGAGGGGGTAGTTGGCGGACCGGTCCTGTCCTCGGCACTCTCACCATCCCTTTTTCGTGTGCGGCTCTCCTCCTCTTCCTCCTCCATTTCCTAACAAACCACAGCAACAATCAAATATTTACTAATTAGACCAGCCATGTTTAGTCTGGCATGGAACGTGTTTTCGATGCTATTAACGTTGGAAACCCGTTCTTTATGACTGTGTGGGACTAAAGGAGGGTAGGATTTTGGTGTATTTTAGGAGTAAACCACACGAACGTTGAGTAAGGACCTTTTCCTTTGGGGTTTGGGGTTCCTGTATGGAATCTAAAGCTTCAGAGGTATGCGTATCATTTGTATGTAGACCTATGTCTCATTAGTCTGTGGTTACTGGTTCTTTAGCGGGCGCCACGGAGGGATCCCCGCGTGTGCCCTGTCTAATGGGGAATAAAACTTGCCCCTGTGTTTTTGTAGGGGGTGTGTGCTCTGTGCATCGCTGCATCTAAAAGACTCTTGTACATCATTATCATTCCAAATCATTTCCTCACCTGCGGCAGGGTTCAATACTCATCTGGCCCGCGAAGAACCGGGAATACCTGGGCGATCTTTTGGGCGCTAGTTTTACGCAGTCGGCTATCGACCTAATGCAGCTAACCTTTACTTATCGGCCTGTTTTTTTGTCGTTGGAGGAGTTACTTTTTTTGTCCTCCAAAGACGTCAGAGGGCTAGCTCTTCCACCCAGAAATTTTGACCATCTACACGCAGTGGCGGATCCAGGATTTTCGCCAGGGGGGTTGAGCTAAAGCTCGCATATATTATGCGAATACGTTTATATGTGCATAGGGGGGTTGCAACCCCCCAAAACCCCATCCTGGATCCGCGCGTGTCTACACGTATGTCTTTCCACCTCCCTCGAAAGAAGGCGCACGTCTCGTCCAGTATAATCATACTGAGCCATAACCCTTTTTAACCTGAAGCGAAATGTTAAGTAACCAACCAAACAAATCCCTTCTCCCCCTGCTCCTAACAGGTGACTAAACAGATTTCTGGAAATTGGTAATCCGGTCAGTCGTCTCAAAAGTTGGTCTACCGGCCTCGGTGTGTATCGACCCTGCCTTCTGGACACAAGTCGGATATATAACCAACCTCCCCAAATGATGTGTTTGTGTGAAGGGTCCATCATAAATAATGTTATTTTATTACCGATACCGAAATAATTCTATGATGGAGTAATTCAAGGGCCGTACTTTTAACCATAGTTTCTTTGGATGATCCAAGGATGATCCCGAAACAGGTGAAGGAGTAAAGGCTGTCTGGTAAATTTAACAGTGCCCCCTTCTCTCCCACCTGATATGTAATTAACCTAACGCCCCATTTAAGAAGTTGAGAACCTAGCAAAGCCGTATAATTAGTTAAACAGGTAGTTGCGATTTGTTAACCATTTTAATTATGTGGTAGGTTTTCTAAAAAAAGAAAATTAAAGATCAAGGATAGATGGGGCCCAAGGAGGTGGTACGAACTGAGAGGGTTGTCGTTAAATTGGGATATCCAGTTTCTCTTCTAGAAGGATACGCTGTACCACCATCTCATCCCCGTCATCTCATAATCGTCGGTTATTAGCCAACCAGACGTCCTATTTGCATGGCGAATTATGCGGAATGGTCTGCGGGATGAATGACAGGGGGTCAAGGGGACAACTGACCCTTCGAATTTTCGTTATGCAATTCGTGGCTGTCCCGACATCGAAACGTGCTTTTCGTTTTTTTGAAGTTGTTTTCGTGTCATGTTGAAGTTAATGTTTCGCATGTTAATTCTACACGTCGACCGAGGAAGGCATAAGAGACGGGGGAGAGGAACGGGTCAGAGGTGAATTTTTATAATTGGACATTAATAGCCATATGAAGGACGACTTGAATTTACATATTTAGAAATAACCCTTCGTATAGTACTTAATGTGCGTAGCTCGCCTCGGCGGTGTAGAGGTAGCGTACTGAACTCTTGCGCCCGTGTTTGAAAGTTAGGTCTTGACCAAGGGAGGGTTACTTACCTCTGTACGAATTTGAACCATTTCTAAATGGAATGAAATATAGGTAGAAGTCGGCAAGATTCCCAGGTGTAGGAGCACGCCATTGTGGAATGCACCTCACGGTTCTACTGCTTTACCTCTCACCCGACGGAAGCTGCAATGGAGATGTGTCTGTATTTGTCGTCCGAAAGAAACCAAACTTCATTGATCCAGGATCAGAGCTCGCTCTAAGGGGGGGCAACCCGGGCATTTATCCGGGGCGCCATTTTGGCTGTAAGTGTGAGAACAGAGCGCTGCTTCAAGGGCCGGCAATTTGTTCTTTTGTCCGGGGCGGCATAAGTGCTAGAGCGGGCGTTGTCAGGATCGAACCTGGAACCACTGATGGACGAGTCGTAGTCTGAGAATAGCTTGCAGTTATAGTTCGGATGCTGATTAAGGCGTCATTGGTTGCCATGGTTACATGCACGAGTGCAATTGTGTGGTCTATCGTCGGTTTCAATTTATGCTTCGTATTGTGTGCTTGGATGGTTCAGTCCGGTCCTAGATTTTTGACCGAAAAGTTGTTGATGATGACCTTTTCTTCTTAGAATGACATGGCACATGTTCGAATCTCTGTTAATTATGATTCAGGGATTTTGTGTGGTCAGCAACTTCATTGGCCTACGTGAACATGCAAGAATCAAACTAATTCTTAACATCGAGGTCTATTTTTTAGGGGGTGGGGTGGGGGGCAAATTAAAAAAAAGGTCCTAAAGCCAATAACATATGCGAGAAACACCTCTGTAAAATCCCCCTTTTTTATTTTGGTAGAATGTGTACTTCACACATGGTTGAATGATTGTATTTAGCGTTCTTTGACCGATTGATAATGGCAATATTAATAGTTACACGGCCGCGTGACCACTGTCTTAAAATACTGGGGTGTGTGGCCAGTCTCTGAGTGTGTTTTCGACTTCACCTCTCCCCCTTCCCTTCTTCGTCTTCCTCCTCCACTTCTTTGATGTACAGTGAACGTGTAGCCCTATAATTTCGTAACGCCTTACTGCTTCCACTTCCTATTCGATGCATTTAATACCAACCTTTTGTAATGTGTATTTATAACAACTGTTATAAATGTTAGTGACCATAAATCAGATTTTGGACATTGGCCCACGTCGGAAGTTGCCGGTTAAGGGTTCCATCTCGGCCAGTTGTTTTCGGAATGTATGCTGCCTCATTTTGTACAACATTGCTGATCAACACAGCAGTCCGTGTCTCGGTCGCTTAATTGGTAATGTGGTTGACTCTTGAGCGCGGGGAGGGAGCGTTGAATTGCGTTGGACACACCAGTTCTCGTCTGATCACTGAAGTTAAGCAGCGCAACCCCAGCTAGTACTAACATGGGTGGCCGCTTGGGAAAACTGGGTGCTGCTAATACCCAAAAATCGTCGCATCAGTGTAGTGTCTGCACTCTCCGCATTAGAACTATGATGTGGACGGGGCTCTAATGACCTTGTAGTTGAAGGGCCGTAAAATTTCTTTCCGGTGGAAGGCAGAGGAAGCATTCGGAATCAGAGCCCTGGTGACGTTATTGTTGGGCAACATCACTGAGCGCAAAATAACCCTTTTTTAAGTGAAGAAACTATGGGGAGATAAATTCCGACGTGACCCATAGAATTAATGCTGGGTGGCTGAAGTGGAGACAGGCAAGTGGAGTCCTGTGTGATCGACGGGTCCCTATAAAGTTGAAAGGCAAAGTTTACAGAACAGTCGTTAGGCCCGCTTTGTTGTACGGTTCAGAGTGTTGGGCAGTCAGGAAGAACCATGAAAGGAGAATGCAAGTGGCTGAGATGCGAATGCTACGCTACATGACTGGGGTGTCACGAGCTGACAGTCAGGAATGATTATGTTAGAGGTAGCTTAGGGGTGGGAGACATCGCGGGAAAGATGAGGGAGAAGCGGTTGAGGTGGTATGGGCATGTGATGAGGCGGGAGGAGGAGGAACTTATTAGGTCCATTATGGGTATGCACGTGGTTGGAAGCACCAGGGGGAGGGGAAGACCAAAACGGACGTGGGAGCAGGTGGTGCAGAGGGACATGGAGACGTGCGGGGTGGAGAGGGACTTGGTGGGAGATAGGCGGGAGTGGAGGATAAGAACACGTAGACCCGACCCTGCCACAGGCGGGAGGAGGGTTTGATGATGATGATGAAGTGAAGAGACTATGTATGTTATTGGAAGACCAAAGCAGACGTGGGGGCAGTTTGTGCGAAGGGATATTTAGTGCGCGGTGGATGGGTACTTGATGGGAGATAGGCGGGAGGGCCAAAACCCGCCGTCCAGACCCCGTGACAGGCTGATTGTGGGTATAGTGATGAAGCAGAGACTAGATGTAGAAGGTCACTCTCAATTGCACCCCTACCATTTGGTATCTGAAAATTTAAACTTTCCGTCGTCCATTAGTGTTCAGTGTTCATCAGACAAACTTCCGGTCGTCTATTCCTTTGATTTAATGAAAATCACGACGGGAGCGGCGAATTGCGTTTGACACACCAGTTCTCGTCTGATCGCATTAGTGTAGTGTCTGTGCAGTCTCTGCATCAGAACTATGCTGTGGACGGGGCTGTAATGACTTTGTAGTTTAAGGGCCCTAAAACACCAACAAACAACAATGAAAATCACGACGCAGCTCTTGGAATTTAAGAACTGACCTTTTCCGACCTAGTTTATTTAATGTCTGCTAATCTCAACTTCCTAATAACCCGGCTTCCCTGCAGGATAGATTCGAGCCTGAGAACCATGACCTCTGAAGTGATTGTAGACGGCTGATGAAGCTCACGAAGACGTACACTCACATTATGCCACTTCCGCTAGGGAAACCAGGTTACGGTTTAACACCAACGTTGTGGTTTGTGTTTCCACACACAAATGACGTGAGTGCAGGTTCGATTCTGAAAGTGGCCTCCGACGCTGAACATGCCATTCTATTGCTGCAGAGGAAATAAAACCGCATTTCCGGTGGTGTGTTTAATTCCACCTACGACAATGGCGGACTTCCATTACCACATTTTTTGAAAACGATATACCCACGTAGTTCGCTTCCCGTCACTCCCTTCCTTCCAAGATAAGTGTTCTCAAGGGCTAAGTTCGAACTCGGTTCGTTGTATTGCTTAGCGGTGCGTGGGTTCGATTTTGGTTGAAGGTAATTGGTTCCTCTGGAGCTTTTCATGACTTGACAATTGTAGTAGCCACAACAGGGGTCTGCAGCCTACAACCCGCCAGCCATTCTTACCCCTCCCGCAGTCCCAAACGAAATATTACCTGCAAATGGTGGCGCAGTAGGTACAGTACGATGTTCGGTAACTTCGTCAGTGTTTCACCAACATATCACCCTTCTCTCGCCTAAGGCAGGGTCGGGTCTGCGGGTTCTAATCCTCCACTCCCGCCTATCCCCCACCAAGTTCTCCACCCCGCACACTTCCATGTCCCTTTGCACCACCTGCTCCCACGTCCGCCAGGGTCTGCCTCTACCTCTGGTGCCCCCAACCACCTGCAGTCCCACAGTGGACGTAATAAGCTCATCCTCTCCCCTCCTCAACCGATTCTCTTCCATCTTTTCCGCAATGTCTCCCACCCCCACGCTACCTCTAACGTAATTGTTTCGAATTCTGTCGGATCGTGACACCCCACTTATGTAGCGCAGCATTCGCATCTCAGCCACTTGCATTTGCCTTTCATGGTTCTTCCTAACTGCCCAACACTCTGAGCCGTACAGCATAGCGGACCTAACTACGATTCTGTAAACTTTGCCCTTTAACTTTATTGGGACCCGGCGGTCACACAGGACCCCATTTACCTGTCTCCGCTTCAGTCATCCTACATTAATCCTATGGTTCACGTCAGAATCTATTTTCTCATTTCTCTGGGAGAACTGATCCTAAATAACGTAACTGCGTCAGTGGTTCTAGGTTCGATACTAGACCGAGGTGGGTTGGCTTGTTTTCGACGAGAGAGAGGTCCTGAGTGTGCATTTTTTTTCGGGTGACGAGTAAAACCGAGGTCCCGTGTGGTGTACGAGGGCATTTGCACGTAAAAGAACCCGCTTTACTATGTAACGGGTAGACGAGGCCCCCTAGCGTCGGTGGAGTACCCCAAGGTACAGTAGACCGACGGTAAATAAGCATACGTGTTGCAAGTTAGGTCGGTAGCCGGCTGCGGAAAAATACCCTGCCATGGGCGGGAAAAGTTAGGATTTGCTTTGAGATCATTATGACCTGCTTTTGCTTCACAGACTGTATCTGGCCCGTTGATTGGAAGCGAAGTTAGTTTTTGAGTAACTAACCGGCTTTGATATACTCAAAGGATTAAAAGCAAGCTACCCTCTGGTTAAAGTAGTCCAGGGTGATTGCCTTGTCCTGGGTGTTATTTCCTTTTAATGGCCTCTGTTATTATTATTACTGCTATCAATTTTGCTTTGTCGAAGGCGGAGAGGTCGCAGCGTTGATCTATTTACTTTGCCGGTGTCCTTGTTGCAGCCTGTATTTAGTTCTGCAAGAAGACTTCCGGTTGTACGAGGGAGCTTCCATAAGTGTCAGTCTGCGTGATTTCCGAGTGTATTTTTTTTAACTGTGTGCATACAGGCTTGTAATGTTAGTCTAATTAACGGATGGCTTTAATTAGAAATTAATTTATGGGTATTGGGGTGTAATTATGGTAATGACCACTATGACAAGGTTACTTAGCGTAACGGTCACTAGTGTGTTTAGGGCGTGCACGTAAATATCATCTTGAGTCATATCGACTCCTAAGCATCAGCAATTGACCGTGTCTTCCACGGGTCCCATGACTGAATTTCCGGCACGGAAGGAATTGCCGACACGCGACAATTACCAGTCACTCTCTTGATCTTATGGCCGGTTCCAAGGTTCGATTTTGACTCCTAGGTTGTTTAGGATAGTTATTTACTTCCGTTTTGTTGGAGGGTAGCTAACATGATCGCCTTTTGTCCAATGGGGATTCCGTTTTGGTGCTCTATTGGTAACGTACGTTCCTCTTAACCCCTTCGTTTTCGGGCTACCGTCCGCAGCTTGCTTTAATGCATCATTTGTGTTCGTGGTGGCAACGGGCGATCCTCTGGTGGTTCCAGGTTATAGCAAAAGAGCCCTTGCAGAAGTTCCCAGTGTAGCACATTTCTTAGTGTTCTAGTGGTGTTTAGGATCAATTGGTGTGGTGGAGCAACGTTCAGTTAATAACCAACCATCTGCTTAATTTGTCTAAAATGACTGTTCCTTGAGGAGAACACGGGTCGAGGAAGAAAATAGAGGAAATGACCCGTGGTGTCAACAATTTCGGGTCCGTTTATTTGGTGTACCTTTTTCTTCACGTTATTGTTAACCGGATGGATTCCTCAATTTTTATTTATTATCGTTCCAATCCTTTACACATGTATAGTGATGATGATGCACCCTACGCCCCTCCCCCCGTGACCTAGCCCATTTCTCCCTTCTCCTTTTCGTCCCCCCTCCCGCCCGTATTATCTGAAGCATTCCTCCGTGAATCCAAATTGTCGTCTCGCGTCGGTGGTTGTCTCAGTGCCGTCGCTCTCTCACGAAATCATGCACTCAATAGTGCAATTTAAAATTTCTTTTAATTTTGTGTCGATTTCGAGCTTGGGTGCTAAGAATGGGAGAACCAACTCGGAAGGGGGCATTGGTAAAGGGTGCTATTGATCTCTGCTGCATTTCCTGTTTAGGTATTCCCCCGAGTCTTATGACCTCGACTGTAACATCATACCGCCACAACTTTGTATACAAACTGCTGTACGTTGAATTCTCGTTAATGTACCTGTTCAATGACTGTTCATGCTCCGATGGCGGCTTCAGGTGGACCCGCAGAGTATAGAGAGAGATGGGGCAGTGTATGCGACCTGGTTTAGGGCGATTGTGGACGGTGTCCGAGAGATAGAATGGAAATCGCAGAACCCCCCCCCCCCCCCCCCCCCGCCCGTTCTTATAGTGTAAAAGTAACATTGTTAGCACCATATTTTTCTTGTGAAACTGATGGGAAAGCCTACTTGACGTTTGCAGGGCTCGTGTATCGGTGGTTGCAGGTTCAGTCGTGGTTGAGGTGGGTGACCCCGAAAGAGATCAGGATTCGGAATAAAGCCGTGACCCCGTATAATGTGTACGATGTCACTACTACTCATAAAAAAGGGGCTAATTTCTAGGTCGGTAGAGCGGCGAGTTGCGTTGGACACACCAGTTCTCGTCCGATCACTGAAGTTAAGCAACGCAAGCCCAGTTAGTACTGACATGGGTGGTCGCTCGGGAAAGCTGGGTACTGCTAATACCTAATAATCATCACATTAGTGTAGTGTCTGTGCAGTGTATGCATTAGAACTATGCAGTAGACGGGTCCTTAGTAGACCTTAAACACCAACAAACAAAAACAAAACATCATCTAGGTCGGATAGTTCCCTAAATGCTGATAAGCTAATTTTGTATTATTATCATCATCATCATCCCCTTTTCCGCCTATATCAGGGGTGGGTGCCCATTTGTCCCATAATCGGTACATGCGGGGGGATCCATTGTACGGTATTTTTTACACAGCTGGCTGCCGACCTAATACTGCAACCCTTAATTACTGTAACGTCGGCGCCGGCGTCACAGACCTGTTTCGGTGACACAGGAGGTAGCATGCTTGATTACTGCGTCAATGGTTCCAGGTTCGATACTGGATCGAGGTGAGTTGGCTGCTTTCGGGCGCGCGCGCGAGAGAGAGAAGTTCCAGAGTGCCTCTTCCGTCGGATGGGAGGAAAAGCCGTGGCTCCGTGTGGTGTACGATGCCATTGAATTCTACTGTACAACGGGTAGATGAGGGCAAAATTGCCAGGTGTAGGAGCCTGCCCACTGCCGTCGGTGGCGTATCCCAAAGAATCAATATGGGCCGACGATAAAAAAGCATAGGGGTTGCAGCTTTGGTCGACAGCAGGCTACGTAAAAAATGACCTTTCAACATATCGCCCTTGTGTCCGAATATTCAGAGGTACAGAGATGAGGGCCCGACCCTGCCATATGTGGGAAAAATTTAGTACAGTAGTTGCTTTCACTTGTAGAAAGGGTTCTTAAGCCTGCAGGGATGAAGCGGAACGCGCTTGGTGCCTCCCTCCCTTTCACCCGACCGAAGCTGCCCACTCAGGATCGACCCTACAACCACGGACGCACGAGTCAAACACGCTCCGTCTGGGCCAACGGTAAATTCAACGTTAAGTTTCGACATGAAACAAACCCGAACTGAGGGGAACTTGGAGCTCCTGCCGGTAATAGACGTGGAGATACCTGCGTAAAAATTACCTTGAATTGTATTGATTGATATCTACCTGTGTGGTTGAATCATTTGCTTATCAGCTTGGTGAAGAAAAAAATTAGGCGTCCAAGGCCAGAGATGATGTGTCCCTTATCCTGCTCATTTTAACCATGCAAAATTCATCGTTTGTTTGTCACCGAGATTTACATTCCTTTTCTATTGAGGTGGGGTGCACTTGCGGCACCACCTGTAAGAGATATCGCAGACCTGTCAGATTTTCGGTTGTCAGGGTCAATTGCTGCTACCGCCTCGCTGCTATCGTATATGCGGCAGTTATCATCAGCTACCATGTTTTTATTACCCTGGACACACACACGCGTGCGCGCGCTTACAAGTTCTCAGCTCCTCCCAAAAATAGTTTGACTCTCGTCGATGCGCTTGATGTGGCCCTCATCTTTATCACGATTGGGACCTTCTGGTACAGGGTGTGCCAACTGTGTGTATATACCCTTTGCGTGTGACTAATTAATCACGCTATCGTGTCTCTAGTAATTCAATGAAATTGAAGAATGACGTCACATTCAGGTTGCTCTCTCTCTCTCCCTCCCCTCTCCGTCCTACGCCCTTCTCAACTATGTCCTCTTCCTTCCTGTTCAACTAAAAATGTTGACCATTCTTTCACTCTCTTGGCAGTGGTGTTTAGAGGTGACAAACTACCTGGGACCGCCAGTGACAAAACATGTCGCAGTGTAAAATGAGCTTACTGTGTTATGAATATTTAGGCTATATGCCAGTGTGGGTACGCTTCTGGTGTGCGTGGAACATTCAGCTCCGCACCGCAGTAACTTCCAAGCTGGTTGAACGGCTGTATTGCGTTGGGCACACCAGTTCTCGTCTGATCACTGAAGTTAAGCAACGCAAGTTACGTAACCCCGGATAGCAGGAAGATTTAGCACTACGTTTCTGACAAACGCAAGTCACGTTAAGCAGACGAAAACACGCAACTGTGCAAACGCGAGGAAAACTTACGCGCGTACGCCGATACGTCACGTAGTGCTAAATCTCCTAGTACTACAATGGAGGACCGCTTGGGAACACTGGGTACTGCTAATACCCAAGTCGCTGTAACAGCGTAGTGTCTGCGGAGACTGCTTTAGAACTACGCCGAGGACGAGGAAAAACACCAGCAAAGCGAAAATCCAACGTGGTTGTTGCATGCGTCCAAGTTGCGTTGGACACACCAGTTCTCATGAGATCACTGAAGTTAAGCAACGCAAACCCACGTTAGTACCAACGTGGGTGGTTGGTAGAGAACGTTGGGTGCTGCAAATTTTCCCCCTACATGTACTTCCTCCTCTCCCGCGAGCAGCCTCCTAAGGTTTCGGCCTGTTTTGGCTGCTTGGCCTACTCGCCAACCCATAGGCAAATAACATAGGTATGCTACCAGATAGAAACTAGAACACCCTCCGTATGCGGGAACAGATTGGGGATTTGTAAAAATTGGCATTGCATTGTTTTATTTTGGGAGAGATGAGGCGGTACAAGTATTGTCGCCTCCTACCTCCTTGAGAAGGACATAATTGCGTCAAACATGGATTTTGGAGCAGTGTTATTTCGAAAATTTGAGGGTGGAATGACCCTATAGGCCGATGGTGGTAAACTCGTGACCCACCTTGCACTTTTAAGTGACACTATAAAATGAATATGTTTTGTTTTTAATAGTATTTTAAGATTTTTTTCTCTATTTGGGACCCACCTCGGTGGCGCAGTGGGTAGCACGCTCGGTAACTCCGTGTGGGTTGGCTTTTTTCGGGAGAGTGTAAGATCCCGACTACGCCTTGTTTCGGATGTGAAGGAAAACCGAGGTCCCGTGTGATGTACGATGGCATTTGCGCCTAAAAGAACCCTCTCTACTATTCAACGTGTAGATGAGGCAAAATTTTTAGGTGGAGGAGCTCGCTCCCTGGCGTCGGTGGAATTCCCCAACGAAAAGTAGACCGACGATAAATAAGTATAGAGATTGCAGCTTTGGTCGGTAACCGGCTGCGAAAAAAACACTGCCCCAATATAGAGAGCCACTCAGAGTGACAAGATGGGTACCCGACCCTGCTAGGAGTTGCTTTGTTCTGTTTGTTACTTTACCAAAGCAGGTTATCCGTAAGGATATGGTAGTGTGTGGGGTGGACGGGGACCTGGTGGGAGTTGGCGTGAGTGGAGGGGCCTTATAAATTTTATTCATTATTAATAATAATTTATTTTTATTCTTAAAATTGAATTGTGCTTGCACCTGACCCGCGGACAACTTTTGGTCGTCCCCCCCCCCCCAGTTTTATTGTGACCAGTCTTCAAAAACGGCTCGCCACCACTGCTATCGGCGAATAGGGTTAGATTAATTACGTTGGTAATCACCGTGAGCACATTGGTCACTGTTTTGACACGGGACACCGAGGGGGAAAAGCACCACCTTTACGCATGGGATGTGGTCCCAGCTATACCTTTTCCGTGTAGAAAGGCGTCTCACGTAATGTAGGCAATCTTAGTTCACTTTCCTTGCTAAAGGAAAGAGTGGCATCGCTAAATTGCCGACGTTACATCAACCAAGTAATTGTTCCCCCCTCCCCAACTCCTATTCCGCCTTTGGACAGGGTCGATTTTGGTCGCATTTATGTAATTCGAGAGCTGAGACGAGTAAGCTATGGCTTTGAGAAATTGAACCCTTTAGAGCAGTGGTTCTCAAAGCGTGTTCCGCAGAACACTGGTGTTCCATGAAACCACTTCGTGTTCCGCAAAAAAATTAATGCACAAATAAAGCAATGGAGAGATACTCTGATGTGATCCGCAGAATCAATGGGGGAGGGGGTGACTGAGGGAGCGGCGAGTTGCGTTGGACACACCAGTTCTCGTCTGATCACTGAAGTTAAGCAACGCAAGCCCAGTTAGTACTGACATGGGTGGTCGCTCGGGAAAGCTGGGTACTGCTAATACCCAATAATCGTCGCATTAGTGTAGTGTCTGTGCAGTCTATGCATCAGAACTATACATTGGACGGGTCTCTAATGACCTTGTAGTTGACGGGACCTTAAACTCCAACAAACAAACAAACAGGGGGTGACTGAAGTGGAGACAGGCAAGCGGAGTCCTGTGTGATAGGAGGATCCCAATCTAGTTGAAAGGGAAGTTCTACAGGACAATTCTGGGCAGTGAGGAAGAGCCACACAAATAGAATACTGTGGTATATGTGTGGTGTGTTGAGAGCTGACGGAATTAGGAATGAGCATATTAGAGGTAGCCTGGGGTGGTGGACATCGCCGAAAAAATGATGGAGAATAGGCTGAGGTGGTATGGACACGTCATGCGAAGAGGGGAAGAGGAGCTCGTTAGGTTAATTCCAGGAATGCAGGTGGTCGGTAGTACCAGGGGCAGGGGGAAACCAAAGCAGATGTGGGAACAGGTTGTCCGTAAGGATGTGACAGTGTGTGGGGTGGACGGGAAACTGGGGAAGAGATAGACGGGAGTGGAGAGCTAGAACCCTCAGACCCGACCCTGCCACAGGCAGGATAAGGGTATTATGATGATGTAGTAAGTACCAAGTGTAGCAGGTGTACAACCTGCTTTAAAGTTTATGTTGAATTCTAAGTGTTCCGTGCTAGTAAAATGTCACAGTTTAGTGCTCCCCGACTTCAAAAAGATTGAGAACCACTGCTTTAGAGGCCAGAAGTAAAGTGGAGAAGGAAGAGCCCGGGCGTGGCGGATGTCATGCTGTCTGCACTGACGTCTATGAAATTGTTGACCAGTTGTACCCCATCCCGAAGTTAGGATCCGGACACCGGCATCCGGGTGCGCCGATAAGAAAATTGCCAGGTTCGA
The DNA here is from genome assembly GCA_013389805.1 of Trigoniulus corallinus. Classification (NCBI taxonomy): domain Eukaryota; kingdom Metazoa; phylum Arthropoda; class Diplopoda; order Spirobolida; family Trigoniulidae; genus Trigoniulus; species Trigoniulus corallinus. Next base: position 10,500,854 of record JAAFCE010001036.1, read on the forward strand.
CAACGTCGAGTAACGTGTAGCGTCGGCGTTTAATTGCTGTTCACCAGATGGCGTTCGCAGTCTGCTATTGGACAACCTGTTCGTTTGCTTTATCAAGAGATGAAAATTTATACTGTGCATGTGAAGGGCGATCAAGGTGTCTTCTTTCGTTCGGCACCCCTTCCCTCCCGTTCGCCCCTAGTGTGGAGGGCGCCCTGACAAGTAGTTGTTTACAGAGTACATTTGAATTGTTTCTCCCCCCTCTGTCACCCCTCCCCCGTTCGCGTTGTTGTTTGTTTAGCTTGGCTCGCGCCTTTCTCTATCGTTTGAGTGTAGATAGTGGCAGTAGTTGACATTGTCCTGGGAACCAATCAGAGAGCGCAGACAGGTTTTTCTTGGAAATACCAGCGAATTTCCGTTTTAATCTACTGCGGATATCAGAGGTTGTTGATTGATCATGGCTGTGACGTGAGCTCCTGTCATAAAGGTAATTTCTCACTCTTGCAACCCATAAACGAGACTCTTCTCTATTTTCCACCTCTCCTCACCCTCCACCCTCTCTCCAAATTTGGCAGAAAGTGTAAATTGAAGAAGAGCACAACAAGATGATTGACCTGGTGAACGCTACGGGTCTGGTCCGATCCTATCCAGAATGTCTTCTGACCAACACGTTGAGCTCAGTTCCCCCCTTCCCCCGGATGATCAACGTGGATGCCGGTTGTGACACAATGACAGCGGCGTAGCTAGGATATTTTGCGCCCCGAGACAGACTATTATTCCGAACTATACATGTAACGTTGTGAGCCTCATTTTGGAGCCCTTGTACCTTAGCGCCCGGGAACATATGTCCCCCCAAGCTACGCCTCTGCACAATGACCCAGTTGTGAATTTTGTTAGTTTGTAGACCGCAACTGGCCTGGGATCCTTTCATAGGCCCATCCAGATCCAGTTAGGGCTATGAAAGATATCAGTTGGTTGAGGGCTTTGTTTTTGAAGTTTTTATGTCTTGTCGGGTTGTCTGTTGGGCTCCGGGATC
>JAAFCE010001036.1:10529473-10556002 GCA_013389805.1 Trigoniulus corallinus
ACCCCTGATTTGATGCCAGCTTTTGGGGTATCCTGCCCCACTGTGCGTCGTGCGTCTCTGAAATTTCTTAGGACGAGAGCGATTCTTCTAGTTTTTTTGGCACGTTAGAGTAAAGGCCGCCCTACGCCAAGTTGGTATATCCTAAAGAAGGTTTTGAGGTGAAAGGTCGTTGTCCGTGGGAGCGGTTGTGCGAAAGTATCCTTTCGGTGAGATGACTTGGAAGAGGTGTCTTTGGGTGACAAAGGAAAAATGGTCAGAAGGGAAGAACACCGGTCATTGCTGCATGTCCTTTTCTTGATAAGGTAGTTACCTCGTTATTCTCCGTGTCTGCTAGTAAGCTGGGAATTGCCCCGATTAAGGCGAGCTAATTCTGAGTAAGAGGTTAAGAAATGCTTCTTATTGTCGTAAGAAAAGTAAATTTAGCAGCCGGCATAATGAAACGTCCCTCTTTTCTGCCTTGTCGGAAGTTTTCAGACTGGCTGACTAGCCGGTTAAGCAACTTTTCGGCGCGCTAATATCATACGATTACACGGAGCAATTTCTGTCTTGATATTTCGGGGATTAGTCTATTCTGCCTGTCCCTGTTGTCAGAATAATTACTGGGACGTCAACAAACAATGCTTAAGAGCTCAAAGTTGTAACTGGACAGGATGACCGGGGAATTGAACCTTCCACTTGAAAGAATGTTCTCTGTGGTTTGCAACAAAAAGGGAGCGGCGAATTGCGTTGGACACACCAGTTCTCGTCTGATCACTGAAGTTAAGCAGCGCAACCCCAGCTAGTACTGACATGGGTGGCCGCTTGGGAAAACTGGGTACGGCTAGTATCCAAAAATCGTCACTTTAGTGTAGTGTCTGTGCAGTTTCTGCATCAGAACTACACACTGGACGGGGCTCTAATGACCTTGTAGTTGAAGTGCCCTAAAATACCAACGAACGAACAAACAAATAACAGCAACAAAAGCAAAACTCCGAACCGTTTTCCCACATATGGCAAGGTCGGGTACCCACCCTGTCCCTCTGAATGGACACAAGGTGATCTATTGGACATTGTTTTTCCGCAGCCGGTTGCCGATCAGAGCTACGCAACCCCCTATGCTTATTTATCGTAGGTCTACTGTTCGTTGGGGTTTTACAAAAAAAAGTGTTTTTGAGCTAAGCACCTCGGTGGCGCAGAGGTTGCAGGTTCCATCCTGGCCGAGGCGAATGATTTTGTTTTTGAGAGGTAGGGGAAAGAAACCATATGTGCGCCCTACCGTCGGATGGAAAGTGAAACCATGGCCTCTTCGTGTGGTGTGTACGACTTCGCCGCTGCACATAAAAGAACCCTTTTTGCATGGAGTAAAATACGCCCATAGATCACAGGAATGTTAACAGATGTCAGGAGGTAGTAAGGAGTTACGGACCACGGCATTCCCCAATAAAGCAACATAGGCCATGATAAATAAGTGCAGGGGTTTCGGCATTAGGTCAGCAGCCTCAGTGTTCCACAACCTTATTGGTATGGCGGACCTCTGACAGTGTGTCTTAAGTTTCGCGGGACCCCCTCCCCCTCCCTCCACCATACAAATTGTTTTTAAAACCAGTCTTTTCAAAATTTAACCTTTTCCTCAAATTTTATATAAATCTACAGGGAAGCAACTGCGCCAGTAGTTCTAGGTTCGATACTGGACCGAGGTGGGTCGGCTTCTTTCGGGCGAGAGAGAGGCCGCGAGTGCGCCTTCTTTCGGATGAGAAGTAAAACCGAGGTCCCGTGTGGCTGTCCGATGGCACTTGCACGTAAAAGAACCCTCTCTACTACGTAACGGGTAGATGAGGCAAAATTTCCAGGTGTAGGAGCTCGCCCCCTGGCGTCGGTAGCATTCCCCAACGAACACTAGACCGACGATAAATAAGCGTAGGGATGCAGCTTTGGCCGGCAACCGGCTGCAGAAAAACTATGACCAATAATCTCCCTGTGTCCATTCAGAGGGACCCGACCCTGCCATAGGCGGGAAACGGGTTAGGAGTTTTTTTTTTTTTTTGCTACAGGGAAGTAACCGTATTAAATATAAGACCTACTTTGGCGAGTCACCTCGCGGACCCCCGAGACAAACCCCACGAACTCTAAGGGGTCCGCGGACCACCGGTTGCGGAACACTCATAATTTCCTATGTCTTTCATTGGGACGAAAATGACTTTCCGACCTTGCCTTAGGCGGGAAAAGGGTTAGGGTTCTCAGATCCGGTGAGATAAATAAGCACCTGACCGAGCGCTTGTCTTATTACGGATGTTGCGTAATAGAAATGGAGTTGCCACTGGAATTTTCAGCGAGTTCTGGAACAAAAAAAGGATTCGTTGCAGAACAACAGAACAATGCTACGGTGCTCTCTATAGCAACAAGTTGGTACATCGCATCCAATGATAGTTTTACTGGAAGGGAGAAGGGGGAGAAGCAACTGCCTTTACGGATGCGGTTGGAGAGAGGGCTTGAAAGGAGGCGAAGATGTCTCGTAATGGACACCTTTATTTCGTACACGTGTTCTGTAAGGTGCGTGACTGACTTGCGTCATTCGTAACAATATGGCGACGTCAGGTTGGAATTTATTTTGTTTTTGAAACACTTAACGACTTGTCAGGGTCACCGTGTAGCTTTTTTATTCGTACTTTGATTTCCGTACGAAAACAAACATTACGAAATGGTAGGTCTAAAACTGACTAGTCATTCTCTTGCCGCCTTGTGTGTATCCTGTGTTGCGGTCGGTTTTGCGGGCGTCAGGATTTCAATTTTTGCCTACCCAATCATGTCTTATTTTTTTGTGAATTGATAATGAAGAGACTTTCTGATGGTTTTCGGAGATGAATGTGAATTTGTCAGGCACTCCTCCTCTCTTCGGCGGCGTCTGCAATTGTCTCCAGATTGGCCCTGACATTAACGACATTACCTGGCAAGCCGGCGATAAAAGAGCCATACATGTGATAATGGGTGATCTCAGCTTAGGCCCCATTAACCCTAGTTGATCTGAGGCTATAAAACTTGGAGGCGAGTGACTTTGTATGGCCACCCTCCTTTTTTTAAGCAGTGAGGGGTGGGAAGAAAGTTCTTTCTATCCGCTGTCTTTAAATATTGATCTAATTTTATGAATGGTACTTGAAATATGCCGCTGGCGGTAACGCCTTTTCTGTGATGGCGCAAAAATTTTGTTTGGTAGCCAAAATGTGTGTGACCAACGGCCTCACGGGATATCCATTAGCGCAACATCCATCATCCGAAATTTCTTTGCGCTCCCACTTTCTGTTGTTTACGATTCTCCTCCGCTCTTACAGGGTTCCCCGATTTCAACCTATTAAGTGGGTAGGTCCGCAGTGTGCAAATGCTAAAGAAAAGCCCGTAAACATCAATCCTTTAACTGCTATTTTAGCACCTTCATTCATGCATATTACAAGCTGTTCTACCTGTGGCAATCTTCCATGTAACAGATTCATAGGTGAAACAATACCTAACGTTTCTCATACTGTGATGAGATGGCTTACGTAACCATTTTGTAGTGACCATGAATGGCCAGGAACTTTCTTAGGGTACCGTATTTGGGAAATATTTGATATCCCTTACTGTACTCCAGAAAATTTGTGGTTGTCGTGGGTATTACAAGAATAACAGAAACGGTTGTATTGCTTTGGACACAGGGAGCGGCGAATTGCGTTGGACACACCAGTTCTCGTCTTATCACTGAAGTTAAGCAACGCAACCCCAGCTAGTACTGACATGGGTTGGCCGCTTGGGAAAGCTGGGTACTGCTAACCCAAAAATTGTCGCATTAGTGTAGTGTCTGTGCAGTCTCTGCATAAGAACTATGCTGTGGACGGGGCTCTAATGACCTTTGTAGTTGAAGGGCCCTAAAACACTAACAAACAACATGCGTTGGACACACGAGTTCTCGTTTGTTTGTTTGTTGATGTTTAAGGTCCCGTCAACTACAAGGTCATTAGAGACCCGTCCACCGCATAGTTCTAATGCATAGACTGCACAGACACTACACTAATGCGACGAATATTGGGTATTAGCAGTACCCAGCTTTCCCGAGCGACCACCCATGTCAGTACTAACTGGGCTTGTGTTGCTTAACTTCAGTGATCAGACGAGAACGGGTGTGTCCAACGCAACTCGCCGCTCCCACCAGTTCTCGTCTGATCACTGAAGTTAAGCAACGCAACCCCAGCTAATGCTACCATGGGTGACTGCTTGAGAACATTGGGTACTGATAATACCCAAAATCGTCATAACAGCATAGTGTCTGTACAGACTCTGTATTACAATTATGCAGTGGACGGGGCTTTGACGGGGCTTGTAGTTGAAGGGCCCTAAAACACCGACGTAACACTACAGGAATAATGAGGATTTCCTTTTTTTTAATACAATAAAAGATGATAATTCAGGTACAGTATCTATTAAATTTCTGATTAACAGGGATCAAGAATATTCCTTGGTTTGCCGTGTTCCCAGGAATATTTGAGGCAGCGGCTTATTGCGTTGGACACCAGTTCTCGCCTGATCACTGAAGTTAAGCAACGCAAGACTAGTTAGTACTGACATGGGTGACCGATTGTGAAAACTAGGTACTGCTAATACCCAAAAATCGTCGCATTAGTGTAGTGTCTGTGCAGTCTCTGCATTAGACCTACGCAGTTGACGTGGCTCTAATGACCTTGTTGTTAAAGGGCCCTAAAACGCCGACAAACAAACAAGCAAGGAGTAATTGACATCCCGTTGGCTTAGATGCTGTATCGAATGCGTACTGTGAGATGCACATCGTTGTCTTGGTTACCACTGGATGTATTTTTTTGTCGTGGATATCATGAGATGTAGATCGTTGTTATAGTTACCAAGAGATGAATTTCGTTGTCACGAATAACTGGAAGGATTATATTCCTCTTCAGTGGTGCAGAGATAGCATGCTGGTCTCCGTGTCAGTATTGTAGTTTCAGATTCGATCCTGACTGAGGCGGGTGACGTCTTTCGGTTAAGAGGGAAGTCCTCAATACGTCTTCTGTCGGATGGGAAGTAAAAGCCATGGCGTGTCACCTGCACGTAAAAACAGTCCTGTCTATATGAATTGTGTAGTTCCTCAAAATTTCCAGGTATAAGAGTTCGTTCCCTGGCGTCGGTTGAGAGAAAGTACCCCGATGATAGGCGTTCAGCATTATGTCGTCAGCCGTCCGCGTAACAAATATGCAGTAGACCCTCGTTTATCCATTCGTCCTTCCGTCCCCCGGTTTAACTGTCCTAGTTTTTTTTAGAATCGCCCCCTTCGAATATCCTCAAAACCGGCTATAAGTTCTTCCTAATTTTTTTTATTTTTGTTTAAAATGTTTTAATATATGTAATTTCCATATAAAATAATATGTACCTATACAAAGCGGAGACAGGTGATTGTTTGTTGGTGTTTTAGGGCCCTTCAGGTACAAGGTCATTAAAGCCCCGTCCACTGGGTAGTTCTAATGCAGAGACTGCACAGACACTATACTAATGCGACGATTTTTGGCTATTAGCGGTCACCCATGTCAGTACTAGCTGGGGTTGCGTTGCTTAACTTCAGTGATCAGACGAGAACTGGTTTGCCCAACGCAATTTGCCGCTTCCTCAGAGATAGGTGAGGGGATCTTTTGTGATAGGAGCAGGATTCCAGTGAAACTAGAGCGAGCTCTGATGGGTCAGTGTTGGGCAGTTCGAAAACGCCATCTCCGTTACGCCGTGTTGACGGCCTACTTCCGACTGTTGTGTTCTGGAAAATATTTTTTTTTTTTACAAACAAAGCCCTGGTGACGGGAATCCGGGTCAAAATAGAAAGTGGAGGGACAGAACTTGCAGACCCGGTCTCTCCATGGGAGGGATAAGGGTGAGAAGACTTGATGATAATGAATTTAAATGCGCCCCAATATGAACCCGAGGTTATCCGTTCTTTGGCATTATCAGCTCCTTGCCCGGGAAACGAGGGTCTACTGTACTCTCAAAATAGACCACCTGTATGCCCCAGCGGAACGTAAATGGGCACCCGACCCTACCATAGGCTTGAGAAAAATTAGTGATAAGATTGATTCTAGGAGCAGCATCTCGTTGTCATGGATACGATAGATGAGATTCGCCTTGTAATGAAGTGTTTCCATCTCTATCTGGTATATACAGTTTCTTTCCTTTGCAATGGATACTGGACCTGTTCCTTCGTTGCGCTCAAAATGAGGAGAACAAGGACAGCATTGTAGTAGCGTTTGAATGATTTGAACAAGTGTGTTCGTTGCCTGCCGTGGAGTTTGGGAACAAACTGTCGTTTTACTTCTATGGCTGTCATGAAAAGATGGACAATTATTGGCATGTATCCGAGCTAACTCAAAAGCAAGGAACTCCTAATTTTTTACCGCCTATGGCAGGGTCGGGTACCCAGCTTGTCCCTCTGAATAGACGAAAGCGCGATGTATTGGGTGGTGTTTTCTGCAGCCGTCTGCCGACCAAAGCTGCAACCCTCATGCTTAGTTATCATCGGTCTACTCGTTGGGTTGGGGCTCCTACGCCTGAACATTTTGCCTCATCTACCCGTTGCATAGTCGAGAGGGTTCTTATAGGCCCTACGTACAAATGCCATCGTACACCAAACGGGACCTCGGTTTTACCTCTCATCCGAAGGAAGGCGCTCTCGGGGCATCTCTCTCGCCCGAAAGATGCCGACCCACCTCGGTCCAGTATCGAATCTAAAACCATTGACGCAGTTACCGAGCACGCTACTCACCGTGCCACCGAGTCTGTTTATCGCCAAGCTAAAAATCAAAAAAGAAATCACATGTTACTGACAGAGGGCGAGCTCCTACACTTGGGGATTTTGCCTCCTCTATCGGTTGCATACCAGAAGGGTTGTTGTACGCGCAAATACCATCTTGTACTCAACACGGGACCTCTGTTGTACTTCTCATCCGAAGGAAGGCACACTCGGAGCTTCTCGCTTGCCACCAACCCACCCGGATTCTGTGACGAAACTGGAACCACTGGCGCAGTAAGTTGAGCACAGCTGCCTATAGCGCCATCGAAGCAGGTCGAATTCGAGCAAGCTCGAATAATTTAATTTCAACTTTCTAGAACCGCCTAGGATCCGCCGCTTGGCGTAGTGGTTAGATCACTCGGCAACTACGTCAGTAGTTCCAGGTTCGATACTGGACCGAGGTGGCTTCTTTCGGGCGAGAGAGAGGCCCCGAGAGCGCCTTCCTTAGGATGAGAAGTAAAACCGAGGTGCCGTGTTGGTGTACGATGTCACTTGCACGTAAAAGAACCCTCTCTACTACGCAACGAGTAGATGAGGCAAAATTTCCAGGTGTAGGAGCTCGCCCCCTGGCGTCGGTAGAATTCCCCAACGAACACTAGACCGACGATAAACAAGCGTAGGGGTTGCAGCTTTGGCCAGCAACCTGCTGCAGAAAAAAGAAATCTATGGCCAGTATATCGCCCTTTTGTCCATTCAGAGGGAGAAGATTGGTACCCGACCCTGCCATAGGCGGAAAAAGGGTTAAGAGGTTCGTTTTTTCTAGACCTCATTCTTAGAAAAGGGGCGCGGTGCCTGTAGTGAGCATGAAGTAGGTAGAGTATAAGGTTTAAGCTATAAAGGACATGGAAATAATGGTGGGGTACTCTGGGGGCGAAGTGGTAAAAAGTGCAGGAGTTTATGTAGCCTACATCGGATGGGTGTTTCAGAGCAATTGGGAAATAGATTCGGATGTGGCCCGAAGGATCAATGTAGGGTGGATAAACTGGAATGTGATAGGAGGATCCCAAGAAAGTTGAAGGGGAAGTTTTACAGGGCAGTGCAGTGATTAGACTGGCTATGCAAAATGGATCAGAGTAGCTGAAATATGGATGCTGCGGTACATGAGTGAGGTGTCAAGGGCAGACAGTTAGGAATGAGTATATCAGTAGTTTTTTTTGGAGGTGGGAGACATCGCGGAAAAGATGAGAGGATAGATTGAGGATATATGGGCATGTTATGAGAAAAGGGGAGGAACTGGTTGGACCCATTACGGGGATGCTGTTATTAGAAGCACCCGGGGAAGAGGAAGACCAAAACAGATGTGGGGGCAGGTTGTGCGAATGGATATCATCGCGTGTGAAGGTGATGGGGACTTGGTGGGAGATAAGCGGGAGTGGCGGGCTAGAACTCGCAGACTCAACCCTGCCACTGGCGGGGTATGGGTATGAAGTTGTGATGGTGGTTTTTACACCTTATTCCGCATGATTAATTATTGGATGGACACTGAATTCATTGAAGCTGTCTTTTTTTTTTTTGTTCATCGCCTTACCAAGATTGGTGCACTGATGGTAGTGCACCCTGATTGTCATCCTGGTGCGTGCTGCATCCTTGTGTTTATCGTAGTTGATGATGGTAGGGAGACGTGCATATTTAATTAATTATCAGACAAGGATGTAATATTTTGACATGAGCCTGACTCCTGTTGCATTGTAGTTATTATGCAAAAGGTGAGACACTATGCAATATTATAACCAACAAAGCTTTAACTTACCTGCCAAAAATTTCTATTTTGGCTGTGTAATGTGGTGTCGGAACAGTGGGATAGGCCCGCATCCCCCCACAGACAACTTAGCCATTATTTCCTGTTGTTGTTGTTTGTTGGTGTTTTAGGGCTCTTCAACTACAAGGTCATTAGAGCCCCGTCCACAGTGTAGTTCTGATGCAGAGACTGCACAGACCCTACACTAATGCGACGATTTTTGGATACTAGCGGTACCCAGTTTTCCCAAGCGGCCACCCATGTAAGTACTGGCTGGGGTTGCGTTGCTTAACTTCAGTGATCAGACGAGAACTGGTGTGTCCAACGCAATTCGCCGCTCCTCCATTATTTCCTGCGGGCTCCAGACGCCCGGCTGGGGTGCCCCCAGTCAGAGCATGTTCAGTGGACCCGCTGACTCGACTCTGCCACAGGCGGGATAAGGGTATGATGATGATGATGACAAGGATGTGATATTTAGACCAGGACGGATTAGGATTGAGACTCTGGTAACTTGAATGAAATCGAGAGAATTGCGTCATTGGAATGAATTTGGCAGTGTCAGTTTAATAATGTTTGCTTTGGTAAGGACATTAAAAATTTTATAAGGTTCAATCAGGACAATGCGTTGGCGGAGACCGTGAAATCTTTGGGTGTTGTGTTACGCATTTCCGGTGGGACAAATGGGTATTGGACCCTGCCGTAGATTCTGTGGGTCACCGTCATAGTGGACATCACATTAATCATTGTATTGTTCGGTGGAGAGGTCTGGTCTCGTTGACATTTTTGTGTCGTTTTTTTCTGCGCCATGCTGTGTTATGTGTTGGCCTCACCTGGTCGTCTCCAGGGACTTTTTTCCTTGCATCATTTTATGCCCCCTTCCGCCCACCGCCTACCCGTTATCCTTTCTTCTCCTCCCACATCCCAGGTAATTTCGTATTGTGTTCCCTTTCCCTCCACCCTCTCTCTCTCTCTCTCTCTCTGTGTAAGGTCTTTGTGGCCAAGTAACGCGTGACTTCACTTTTCAAATGTGCGTTGACCCTTTCAAACTAGCGACCTTTGACCTCTAAAAATATTGCCACCTCTTCTCTGTCATTACGCCCGTTGCGCATCGCTTGACCTCCCCTCCCTGAGCTCTTTCTTTCAGTCTTTGCAACCCCTTTTTTCTACCTGCTTTTTGTGCTTAGTGTTACTAGAAGGGCTCACCCCCTCCTCCTGTCTGTCTCCCTTAGGTGGCTAATTATACAGGATGTCAAAAAAGTTTTAGTTTCATTGTAATTGTATAATGTGTTGTTGTACGTGGACATTCTTCTGTGGTTGGCCAGGAACCCGGAGGAGGAGGGGTGTCCACCATAATTAAGGCCCCAGGTGGTGAAACTAGAGAGGAATAGAGAAATTATTTCTTCCAAAAAAGCAGTTTGAACCATCATTCTCATATCTCCTCTCTCATCCCATTCGTGGTTTGGCCCCCTCCCCTCGCCTCCCTCCTCTCTTCCTTCTTGGCCTAAGATGGTCCACAGTGTATCTAATTATCTTGAGTAGGCATATAATTGAAGACCGGTTATCAGCGATTTGGTAAGCATATCAAAGCATGAATATATATTAGGTTGAGCCAGTTGATTCTCACTGTGTGCGACGTTCGCCACCTTCTACGCTCATGTTGTACATCTACTGTCCGTCATTTTTCCTCTTGTCCCCCTCGTTCTTGACCCCCCCTCTCTCCTGATGATCTTTTCTCTCGCTGCAGGAATGCTGTGTGGCACTCCACTGTTCGAGAGTTGATTAAGGGAACCTTTTACTCTACGTAGAAGTGAGAAGTCGAGAGTTAAAAATAGCTCCCCTTAATTTACATGGAGTCCGTCAGACGAAGCGAGGTGGAAGAGGTTGGGTGTTGGGCCACCCGTCACGCGCTCAACCCTCTTCAGCGGCTTAATTCACCCCCTGGTCATTCTAGTACATATGGTGGCTTATAATAAACGCGTGCCGTGGCTGTCATGCAATTCACCTGAGAATTCACTTGGAGGTGTCGCCCCCCATCTCACTTCTCTTACCACCTTGTCAAAAAAAATTAATGTACGAATTATCATAATTTACCCTCTCCTCATCTCGTCCCTTGCTTTGGTATGTCTTATAGTGTCCAGTTGCAAATCGCAAGCGAATGACAAAAGCGAATGTAAATGGTATTTTTCAAGTGTGACATTCCATAGATGGCTTGATAGGGATTTTTTTTGGAGAGAGGAGAGGGGTTACCCCCTCCATCCTCAATTGGCGTAGTTTACCCAGCCAGTTGGAGTTAATTGCATTGTCTCAAACCAGTTTTTCGCGATTTGAATTGATAGTGTTACACAGCTTCTTGACCTTATGGATGGTGTGCAGTTTAGAACCCTGAGAGGAGGACGGAGGCAGTCCTCCTGACTCGATAACAGCGATTAGTTGTTCGCAGCTGGAAAGCTCATGAGCTCCCTAATATTGGGTCTCGAATTCCTGCTAATACTTGTCGATGCAGGTGCGCGACCCTGACTCGGACATTAGTAAAGAAGAAAGGGGCCCATCAATTGAAATCGGTGTTTGGGATCGGACCTGGAGTCTATGACCTCAGGGAATAAACATGCAAATCAATTATAGCAGGTAGCAGCAGTGGCGTCACTAGGGGGTGCGGGCCGCACCGGGTGACACCACTCGCACCATGAGAAATGGAGTGACACCAAAGCAGAAGAAGTGGCTTTTTTCGGGAGAGGGGGGGGGGGGTAACACCATGGTGTAACCGCACCTGAGGACGCCACTGGGTAGCAGGGGTAGTTTGTTAATGATGGACGTTTTTCGGGTTCACGTCTTACTCTTCTGCCACGTTCTTGTCTAATGAGTTCGCGGTTGCAGATTCGATTTTGACCAAACCTGGTGACTTTTGTCGGACAAAAAAAAGGTCCTGAAAGTTGTTGTCACGCCGGAATGGATTTGTTTGTTTGTTGGTGGTTTAGGGCCCTTCAACTACAAGGTCAGTAGAGCCCCGTCCACAGCATAGTTCTTGTGCAGAGACAGTACAGACACTACATTAATGCGACGATTTTTGGGTATTAGCAGTGCCAATTTTCCCAAGCGGACACCCATGTCAGCACTACCTTGGGATACGCTGCTTAACTTCAGTGATCAGACGAGAACTGGTGCGTCCAACGCAATTCGCCGCTCCCTCATTGAAACGGAAGAGAGCCCATACATGTAGGAGCTTTTTCCACTTCGTCGACCTCCAGATTGGTTCAGGCTGCCCTCATAAGACGCCCTCCAATGATCTGTATGACAGAAAGCACTCCCACACATTAATTAAACATCCGATTTCAGCCAGGCCAAGTTGACAGGCCCATGTTCGTGTTTTGGAGGTGGGGTGCGGGCAGAGGGACGTTTGCTCCTCACATGACCCGTGTTCATCTCAGAAGTGGAGAAAGGGGACAAGGGGGTTCGGGTGTGACTGGTTGCAAGGACGACCTTTAAAGCGGAAAATGTCCATATATTTAACGATTGGTGAAAAAAGATTACAAGCCTCATTATGGTAGACCATCGTAATAATAATAATAAGTGACCATTTAAAATAGTTGCTAGTAGCCACCGCCGCCATCGCCCTACTAAAGTTGTTGTCATTTTTCTTCGAATTGTCCATTGTTTGGACAAAATTTATTGGTGACATTGAAGCGAAGTGACGGAGTGGCCGTGTGACACCAGTGTAAGTGGGTTCCGAGAAGTTGAAATTAACATATAATGTGAACATTGCCTTGGGCTCTTTTTATTTAGCGTGTTGATCTCAGGTGATATGCGAAGATGAAAAAAAAAAGATGAAGGAGGTGGTGGCGGGTCTAAGTGCAGTTATGTCTTGAGGAGCGGACAGTAGCAGCTGAGAAGTGGTTTGGAGAGAGGGACCAAGAGGCGAGGCGGTGGCCCTCTGCGCATGAGTGTACAGTTTGTATGATCAACACAATGCTTTCAACATGAATCATCATAGCCAGAAGAAAACGATGACAATGCACATTCACAGGCAGTAGTCGTGATTCGTAATTTGTGGACGCCTCTACTCAGCTGACCTTTGTCCTTGCTGTTTTGACCGGCGTACATTTCCGGAACATGATTGAGCGATTTACCTTAATTAACGTCGCGTTCTACCCAAATTAGCATTTTTGCTTCATAGCTCTGCTGGCTTAATGAGACCAACACCAGGGGATCCCGTTTCATCAACTGACTTGGTAACTTCTCTTGAGTTGGCGATCACAGGTTCGATCCTTGGGTGGTATGGTTAGTGTTTTATTGATTGCTTGATTGATTTGTTGGTGTCTTAGGGCCCTTCAACTAAAACGATCATTAGAGCCCCGTCCACTGCATAGTTCTAATGCAGAGTCTGCACATACACTACGCTGATGCGACAATGTTTGGGTATTAGCGGTACCCAGTGTTCCCAAGCGGCCACCCTGGTCAGTACTAACTGGGGTTGCGTTGCTTAACCTCAGTGGTCAGACGAGAAGTGGCGTGTCCAACGCAATACAGCCGCTCCTATGAATGTTTTAAGCCGGTCGGGAAGGACATCTCAAGATTACTTTCCCTAGTCAGAACCGGGCCCTTGTGAAAACCCCTGCCTGGGGGTGAATGTGTTGTTGATTTACAGCAAGGTACCTGAAGGCCTATTACAATGGCGATCGGGCCATCAGTTTGTTCGGGTAACGCTCTCTAGAGGTTATGTTGGAGGGAGGGACCATTTTATTCTGGTCATTTGAGGAAGGGGGCTATGAGAAAGAAAGGGAGAATTCCAAAATCTAGTTTTGAAGTGTGATTCGCTGGTTCGAGCCTGGTCGATACGCATTATTTTTTTCTGAATTGAAGGAATCTCTGAAGTGGGACATTGTACGGGTTGCAAAGTCTGTATTTTGTCACCCCGGTGCAACTTAAAAGGACCTTCTCTGCACGGAAATGGATAGGTCGGTAAGATTCTGTTGATTAGGAGTTCGACCCGTAGTGTCGGTTGATTAACCTCAAGACGTGGAATGTCGGCGTTAAATAACCCCACTTATCATCCAGTGACCCCACTCCCTCTCTAATTGTGACTGCAGCCAGGAATACCTGGAGCTATCCTTGTTCCTGTCAACTATCCAGAAGAATGATGGATTTTTGTAGTAGAAGTCAATATTATCAGCTGCTGCAGATTGGGAAAGTGAATGAACTCACCTTTATTTAATAATGTGTAATCAGCTGGTTTATAACCCGTTTCTGTGGAATTTGATCATGTTTATTGCCGCGCCCCCACCCAACCCCCTTATTGAGTTGAATGATTGGTGATCCATTGGGGAAGAGGTGGTGGGAAAGTGGGTGAGGAGAGCACAGGGACGATTCTGACGGTGTGAGCCATCGTTATGTGGCACGTGACGAATGGGTCTGTAGGTGAAGAATGTAATCTCAAAGAGGTGTGATCCACATCCTCACCCCCCTGCCCTCTTCCAAGCAGGTGTTCGCTATTCGCTTCCTAAGGGTTCAAATAGACTTTAGAACCGAGACGAATTTAATGGTGAAGCCCCCGTTCACCTTGTCGACTGCAGGTTCGATTCCCAGACTTAATAGAATAGCATTCAGAGCTGTGACGAGGGCGGTGTTGACTAACTCACGTGACCTTTGACTTAAGGTTCATCGAAGAAAGAAAATCCTAAGTATCATCATACCCTTATCCTGCCTGTGGCAGGGTCAGGTCTGCGGGTTCTAGCCCTTCACTCCCACCTTCTCCCACCAAGTCCCCCTTAATGACCTTTGAAGTCGATGGGCCCTAAAACGCAAACAAACCAGGTCCCCCTCCACCTTACACACTACCATATCCTTACGAACAAGAAGAAAGAAAATCCTATGGGTTAGCAAAATTCCCCAATTTGGTGAGCAACTTTCCTCTGGCGGTTCGTAAATTACCCGTAATAACAGTAATCGACAGGTGCTAAATGCACTAGTCATAAAAAAAAATTAAAATTTCGGGACTTTCCATTCGTCGCCGCCATATTTTGACTGGAAAAGCCAACAAATGTATTTGGGAAGTCAGATAGGGAGCAAGGAGGAACCCCCCCCTCTTTCCCCGACCAAATTTATCTCGAGGCATCCAATTTCTCAACATAAAGCGGAATCACTTGCTCATCTATCAGCCCTGAATTCCCTTCCCCCAAGACAGTTTTAATTAGGACCTGGGACATTGTCCTGACTGACGAAATTTTAGGTCTTTGCTTGACTGAATTGGTAATGAACTTAACTCTGACTCAGGGTTCCCCATTCAACTTCCCCCAGTGCATTTTCAATGGCTTGAGCGATGTCGGAAAGAAACCGTGTGCTCCCAGGAGTACACTGGCAAAAGTCCCAAATTAGGAACTCCTTCAATGGCTTAACGGTGTCACATTTGGCTTATGATTCCATTGTTACCGATTCGATGGCTACTTCTTTCCGGTGAGAGGGAGAAAGAAAAGCCCCAAATACTCCCACTCGCCCTGTTCTGATGTCGGTAAGTTACTGCCAGAAGTAGACAGATCGAAGTTAAATAATGAGTCGGCCCTGTGTACTAGGTCGAAAAATTGGTGCAATTCCCTGTCGACTAGATCGCTAGATGTCCCATTTGTTTAGAGCCCACTGTTGGCCCGGATTCTGGTCTCAAAACGCTTGATATTCTCAGGTGTGTAGGAGTTCGCTTCCAGCAGTTAGCAGACCAACACACGAAAAAGAAAATTGGAACAGTTCCTTGCCGGTTTTGATTCGATTTCTAGGATGTTCACCTCATCTAGTATCCTGATGGCGTGAATAGGAAGCCGGATAGACGGATGTCGGGTGCCAATTTTAGTTACAGCTTGTTGCGTCATTGATCTTTTTATAGGTATCGGGGTTTGGAGGCGGAACAGTGTCATGACATTCACTTTCCTGTTAAGAGAATGCTTGGCGGTCCGCCCTTTCTGAAGAAGTAGCCCATTGCTCATTCGTTCGTTTGCGACTTCCGGTTTGAATTTGTAGGTTTCCTCTTGATCATACGTTCTCTAAACCCCTGAAAATAGTTTTCAACCCGGACGTTGATTCGAGAAGACGATTCCGGTTTGGGATAATGTGTTAAGGAGGCTGTAGTTTGTCAATGGCTTGTCAGCCCTTGAACCCTTCTCCTTCTCATGTCCCGAGCAAGGGGGGCTCCCACTCTTCCCGCTTTCAAAACGGCCTGCGGGCTGACGGCTACAGGCACCCCATCGATCACTTGATACGTCTTTATTACTCTGCTGTTTGTGCCTTGGCGGATATATTCGTGTCGTCCTTTTGGCAGATGTTGCTTATGGTTATAATGTACTTTTTCGCTGAGAATAGGATCGTAGGTTCGATTCTTAACAGACAAGACGGTGGTCGGGGTTTCCCCAAAGTTGATAATTTCAGGTTCGATTCGACTATGAGCTCCTTCTGTCGAAAGGAGTAGAACCTACTGTACGCCCTCCGACCATTCCAGAATGAGATGCACGACTCTCGTATCGAGCGGATGTTTTGTGTTGGATGCATCAGTTCTCTGATCACTGAAGTTAAGTAACGCAATCCCAGCTAGTACTAGCGTGGGTGATCGCTTGGGAGCACTGGGTACTGCTAATATCCAAAAGTCGCCGTAACAGCATAGTGTCTCTGCATTAGAACTATGCAGTGGACGGGGCTCTAATGGCAGTTGTAGTTGAGGGGGGGGGGGGGGGGGCTAAAACACCAGCGAAACAACCGAAACCAGCAAAAAGTCGCATATTGAATGACATATCAGGGGTGTCAAGCTGGGGGCCCTTGAAACCTGCAGTATACATATGCAGTCTGCTACTTAGAGGCGTAACGAGAGGGGGACAGTTGTCCCCGGGCGTAGTTGGAATGGGGTGCCATATTTTGATTCAAACTGTTTTCAAATACCATTTCGGCAACTGTCAGATCAAATAAAGTCCACACCGCCAGGCCCTCGGGCCTCTTGGTACGTTTAAAAACAGAATACTAAAAAAAAAAGAAGTCAACGCTGCATGGACCTTATGACAACGTCCATGGTACCAACGTGGCCCTCGGGGTACCTCCAGTTTGACATGCCGGCCTTAGGGCAAGGCGACCGTCTTGGGCCCTTCGCTGGTGAATTAAAAAAGTTAATACTGGGGCCCCGCTATCGCCTACTGCATTGACCCTTCTATTGCCTGCTGCCTTGGGCCCCGCAAACTCTAGGGCCGGCCCTGTGCTTGACATATATGATGTTTCCACTGCAGTTACAAAACCCTTTGCGGGAGCGGCGATTTGCGTTGGGCACACCAATTCTCGTTTGATCATTGAAGTTAAGCAGCGCAACCCCAGCTAGTACTGACATGGGTGGCCGATTGGGAAAACTGGGTACTACTAATACCCAAAAATCGTCGCATTAGTGTAGTGTCCATGCAGTCTCTGCATAAGAACTGTGCTGTGGACGGGGCCCTAATGACCTTTGTAGTTGACGGACCCTAAAACACCAACAAACAACTACAAGACCCTTGCTGCGCGGAAACTTCACACGTGTGCGCTTTGAGCTGACTGACAGTTTTCACAATCTCTCCCCTATCACCTTTGCTACGCTGTGAAATGAACCAGTAAAGGCATTTAGTGCTGATTACTGCGTCCTTAGAGGGCGTTGCTGACGTATGCGGAAGTCACATTTTTGGAACTCTCCCAGCGAGAGAGAGAGAGAGAGAGAGGGCTCACTCATAAAGTGTGCCAAGCAAGGGTTTAATATACGAAATTGGTTTGAAATGAGATTTGACCACAAAAAAAAATGGGACTCGTTGTTTATTAGATGACCAGAACAAAAAAAGTGGACATGGATTTTTTTTTATTGAAAAAAAAAAATGGAGGATAACAATTCTGCTTTAGATTTATTTTCGAGAGTTTATTTCTTAAAGTAAACAATAGAAATGTCAGGTGTGTGTTGTTAACTATGTTTTTAATGGTCTAAAATTGCCTGTTAAATTCACTCTGTTGTCATGCGAAAATACCATAAATAACTACCATGTGACAACTGTATGAGAGAGAAAGGGTTTACTTTCTTTCTGGTTTTGGAATTTTCCCCAGGCTGCCCGTGAACGCCATAACGGGTTGTTAGAACTTCTTGAAACTAAAACACGTAACTACGAAGACATCATTGAGGTAAGAGAAGAGGTGGCAGCGCCTGCTCTAGCACTTCTGCCGCCCCGGAAAAAAGGACAAATTGCCGCCCCTTGAAGCAGCACTCGGATCTTATACTTACAGCCAAAATGGCGTCCCGGACAACTGTCCGGGTTCCCCCCCCCCCTTAGAGCGGGCTCTGGGGGTGGCATAATAAAGTAAATCCTAACCTATTTCCCGCCTATGGCAGGGTCGGGTACCCATCTTGTCCCTCTGAATGGATCATTGGTCATTGTTTTTCCGCTGCCGGTTGCCGACCAAAGCTGGAATCCCAATGCTTATTTATAGTCGGTCTACTGTTCGTTTTTTGAGGAAATTACCGACGCCAGGGGGTGGGGCCGAACTCCTACACCTGGAAATTTTGCCTCATCTACCTGTTGCGTAGTTTTACTCGCCTCGGTGGCGTAGTGATTAGCACGCTCGGCAACTGCGTCAGTAGTTCTAGGTTCAATACTGGACGGAGGTGGGTTGGCTTCTTTCGGGCGAGAGAGAGGGCCACGTGTGCGCCTTCTTTCGGATGAGAAGTAAAACCGAGGTCCCGTGTTGGTGTACGATGTCACTTGCACGCGTAAAAGAACCCTCTCTACTACGCAACGGATAGATGAGACAAAATTTCCAGGTGTAGGAGCTCCCCCCCCCCCTTGGCGTCGGTGGAATTCCCCAAACAATCAACAGTAGACCGACAATAAATAAGCATAGGGGCAGGGCCGGCGAGATGGGTGTGCGAGCAGTGCGACGGCACAGGGCCCCGCTCATTCGGATGGTAAAGAACGTTGGGTGCTGCAAATTAGCCCTCTCCTTCACTCTTTCACCTACCTCCTCATCTCCAGCGGGCAGCCTCCTAAGGGTTCGTTCTGTTACGGCTGCCTGGCTTACTCCCCAACCCTAGAAACTAATCCAGTTATCCAATCCAGTTATTGATAGAAGAGCCCCGCTTCATGTTTTAACGGGGCCCATCAAAATTAGTTTGCACAGGGCCCCGCAAAATATAGCGCCGGCCCTGATAGGGGTTGCAGCTTTGGTCGGCAACCGGCTGCAGAAAAACAACAGGGTTAGGAGTTGCTACCCGTTGCGTTGTAGAGAGGGTCTTTTACGTGCAAATGTCGTCGTACACCTCACGGGACCTCGGTTTTACTTCTCATCCGAAAGAAGGCGCACTCGGGACCTCTCTCTCTCGCCCGAAAGAAGAGTACACAACAGGTGTCCTACCATGGGGCTTGTTCTAACACCGCTGAAAAGAACCTTTTCTACACAGTTTAATTACACGTGTTGATTAACGAAATTTCCAGGTGGTGTAGGCGCTTCGTGTTCCCTTCCATCCCTCCTGCTGCCTTCCGTCAGTGAAGCATCTCTAGACGTAAGGGGTCATCTGTCACCCATCGTGGTGCTTTCCATGTAAAACAGGGTTTTTACCACTGAATTGTACTCGTCACATGGAGCCATCTACTTCCTTTCTCGCTGCAATCATAAAGCCTCGAATGATCTATCCGGTCAGGGCGAGGGCGCAGTCAAGGACATATTCTAACATGCAGCCACCCTTCCACTCCCCTATCCTACTCCTAACGCGGAGGGAGATGCTAGTCTTTTAACCTCCTTCCTTACCAATCATCCCCAACCCTTACCATAGTTAAGGCGATAGTTCAATAAGTAGAGCTCAAGATTAAGCTTGAGGGAGGACAGGTTCGATCCTGGTGAAGTTGAGGTGCCGTTGATAGAGGGACAAGGATGTATTTCTGGATCTTTTTCATTCCGTATAGGAATTGAATTCGGTGTGTAGAAAGAGCTCCCCCTGGTATCGTTAAATAATGACCAACCAAACCCCACCAAGCATGTGATGTAAACTATTGTATCAGTGTCTTCTCCTGTTTTCCCCCCTCCTCGTCGACATCCCAGTCAATCTTCGTAATTATAGATGCATGACGTAATTTCCTGAGACGGTTTTTTTTGTATTGACTGACTTTAGGATGGCGGAGGCGGGGTGAGTGTTGCGTGACGTCATTGTGGGTTAGTCGTACGATAGTAGACAGGATGCAACAGCCTAGCTTTGACGATGCCTGTAACCATAGCAACTGAGGTGAAGGAGGGGTTAGGAGAAGGATGTTGGAAGAAAGAGAGGCTGTGAGAGATAAGATGTATAAAAGAGCGGTTCATATTGGCGCCGCCTGCTGACTGGTTGGTTGTTGGATGACGTCACGACCAGACTGTTGACAAGAATGGAAATGCCCGGTTTGTCGTGAGAGAGACGCTGATTGGTCGTGAATGCTTCTCTCTTTTGATTGGTTCTCTATAATGACGTTTACTTTGGAAAAACATGAGGTTTTCGAAGAACACTTGGTGTATTTATAGAACGATGCGCAGCGTGTTTGCTTTTTATTTCGTTCGCTATAGTCGTTCGAGGGATTTGGGCTGTTGTTATTATTGCTTATTATAGCTATCATTTTGTGAAATTTTTTGAAGAGAAGAAAAACTTATCATATTTTGTCTGTTGTGTCTGTTAGTATTTTCTTTTTTTCCCCCACTACGTTTGATGCGTCTTGGTTGCGACATGAAAAACTCTCGTTCGAATCGAACGAACGAGTCTCGGATAAACATTTGACGGATGCAACGTAAAACTGTGAATCTGTCGTTGTCGTCGTTTTGAATTTTTTTTTACAGCGAGGAATAATTAATATAACTAACTTCTTTTTCACTGACAATTGTGTTGTGTCATCTAATCGAGAATTATGTGCGGCGGCGGTTATTCATTGTTTATTTGCAATTGAACTGCCTCCCCGCGTCAACTGCTACAGAGTTCGACATTTTGGTTCGATTCGCTTGGGTTTCTTTTAATTTGATTTTGACGAGGAATTTCAGGTAAGAAATAATGTTGTGATGGCAGTTTGTGTTGTTTCTTTTTTTTTTGCTGTTGGCGTTCGTAGTTGCTCTTCAGATGTATTTGATTGCGATAACATCATTTCTTCGGATGTCAAAAAAGTGTTCCTCCCTCTGTCGGCGGCAGTGGTATTGTCGCTCTAAGCGGGAAGATGAAGTGCAGGGTCATTCTCATACTGATGCCGCAAATTCAGATAAATGTCAATTCGAATAAATGGCGAAGTTAATTTGTTAATTTATATAGCTTCTTGTCCATCATCGAGTAACGGTGAATTTATCCGTTCACGATAAATTTCGGATACAGTCACTCCTGATGGTGATACTTGGTGAATGTTGTTGTGATACGGCATGCAGAAGCCTCCTATCCCAGGCATCTCCCGCTTCACATCCCGGTCTCACCTTCAAGTTGTCTTCAGTTCTTTGATTAGTTTAGTTTGTGGGTTGGGGTGTAAGCCAGGCAGCCATAACAGGTCAACCCCTTAGGAGGCTGCCCACGGGAGATGAGGAGGTAGGTGAAAGGAGGAGGAAGAGGGTTAATTTGCAGCACCCAACGATCTTTACCAACCACCCAAGTTGGTATTGACGTGGGTGTGCGCTGCTTAACTTCAGTGATCTAACGGGAACTGGTGTGTCCAACGCAACTTGGCCGCACTGTATTATCTATTACCTGGGAATCGAACCTTGACTGCATCACGCGCTCACCCTTTCGCTCATTTGATATCCACCTATATAGGGGTGTTGAGCTATCCTATCAGGGCGCGGCCAGGATCGAACCTGCGCTTCCAATCCATTTCACCTAAAGCCATGGCGGCTCCATGTGGTGGTGTGCACCTTGTTACTTTCCCTTGCCTGTAATATGCGTAGATCGGCCGAATTTCCAGCTGTAGGAAGCTCGTTGTTTCATCCCCTTGCCCCCCTTCTCAAGATTCGGTAAATGACCTTCAAGTAATAGAGGCCGACGTTAAATAACAATCTAATACGCCTTCCGTCCTGGTTGAATAATTATGGTGATAAATACAGTATCACACCTGTAAGACAACCCTTTCTACTCATTAAAACTGGGAAGATTGGCATAATTGCCAGGTGAGGAATTTGTCTTTCTACTCCCCCCTCCTCCCGTAGCCGATAAATCTCCTTTAAGGTTGACATGGCGATAACGCAGTAGACCAAATAGTGTGCATCGTCAGCCACTGCCGAGATGCTGCTGCAGCGGCGGCTGAGACTGGGCCCTGTCTGAACGCGGACGCAGTCGAGTCATGGGACCCAGGCCCGGCTCGTAGGTTTCAGGCGCTCTAGGTAAGTGTGTCCATCGCCGCCCCCATTACATTTAATGCAGTTCTAAATTGTCCAAGCGTCCCGCCTGTCCTTCGTATTTGTCCCATTGCCAATGCATTGCTTTGATTCTGAAACGGGGCGCCTCGAGAAAGCCAACATTTAGAAAAGGCTCCATCAATCAATCAGAGAAGTTTGGGAACCCCAGGACTATGAACATTTGAAATGACCGATAGACTGCATGGCAAGGAAGTACCTCTGAAATTAGCCGCCTAGGTTTGCCTGCCCCACTAGCCGCCTGTGGTGGGACCTCAGAAAAGTTGTTTTTCCTGAGTTAAACGGATAGTTATGAAGACTGTTTTTTGCTTGTATTCAATGTGGGTATCAAGTTGATCTTTTCAGGCCCCCCCCCCCCTTCTCTTTTCAGGCCGGCACTGTTAGTAAAAGTAGTGTAGTAACGATGACGGCAACCTACTATATTTTGATTATTGATACGATGACACTTTGGCGATTAATGCATGTTGAAATGTGCTATTATTGTCTGGAGTTTTTATTTTTCCGGTCCTCCTTCTCCCCCTGTTTTCGTCCTTTGACCTGTAAACTACAGAATTTGCTACTCGCGCACACACACCCCCCTCCAAGTCAGGTCCCCCTTTATTGATAGTTGTCAATGTATTTTTGATAATTTTAAATTACCGATGTGTTATCTAGATTAATGATGTCAATTGTATGCTGACGAACTTGAAAAAAATCCTATTTGGAGTCTGTTTAGTCGCTGATAAGAAGGCGGGAGAGGTTAGGGAGGGGTTAGAGGACAACGATGGAGGGGGCCTAGGTCATTTTGGTGTAAAGATTTCTTCTTGAGATGTCAGGATGGTGAAATCATAGGCAAAGGTGAAGGATATGTCTTTCTCTCTTACTAAAAATAGAATAAAGTTTTTTTTTATCTAAGATATTTTTGAGTTGCCTCTCTCTCACCTTATCCCACTTTACCCTACCCCCTCACCATGTATAAGGAGTTTAGATGAGAGTTTTGAATGAAAAACAGCTCTTCTGTTTTTGGACGGACAGAGTAAAACCTGTCATATTGACGACCACGCCTTGCTTCCTTGTTTTTTTTTTCGGCCAGAGATTCTCCTGGATATTTATTATTACCCTCTCCTTCCGAATTACCTCCCCTTCCACTCCTCTGCCCTAAGTTTGCCTCCTTTGCTCCTACTTACCTTCTCCAATTTTTTCTGCGGTTGTGCAAAAGTCAGGAAATAATAACCCTTTCACCGCCCTTTTCATTTTTATTTCGGACAGTAAAATGATGTGGCTGGAGACTTTGAGACTTCGATGGGATTCATCCTTGCTTTATTCTCCCCGTTACCCCTTCTTGCCACATTGATTTTTGTTTGATGACATTCTTTCTTGTTTTATGGTGTGGTCATTTAGAGGAAAGTAGCTTTTGAATGGGTACCGGTCAGTCCTGCTCACGCAGTCCGATTTTTTTCGGCTGCCGACCGGTAAAGTAGGTGTGGCCGGGACAGTATACCATTTAGCAAAACTGACGAAATGTTATTTATTACTTGGGTCACTGCATGTGCCATGCGGTTATCGAGTTTAAATATATGATGACATAATTTTGGCAAATTTTAAAACGTGTACAGGTACGCACGTGTACTCGTTACAGGTTCACGTCGTGGTAGGTAAAGTTGCAGATGTCAACGTCGGTAGATTTTTCGTGTGGTAGTGACGGTGTCCGTCATCACATCACGTGTGGGTAAGCAGCTGACCAGTCCTCACACTGCATCTTCGGATATCTACTACTAACCCTTTTCTCCACCTCTACTGGATGGACACATGGGCGACCTGTTGGACACTATTTTTAAGTAACTGGCTGCCGACCAAAGCAGCCACCTCCACCTCTATGCTTATTTATCGTCTGCCTACTGTTCGTTGGAGAATTCCACCAACGCCAGAGGGGGGAGCGGCGAGTTGCGTTGGACACACCAGTTCTCGTCTGATCACTGAAGTTAAGCAACGCAAGCCCAGTTAGTACTGACATGGGTGGTCGCTCGGGAAAGCTGGGTACTGCTAATACCCAATAATCGTTGCATTAGTGTAGTGTCTGTGCAGTCAATGCATTAGAACTATGCAGTGGACGGGTCTCTAATGACCTTGTGGTTGACGGGACCTTAAACACCAACAAACAAACGCCAGGGTGGGGGGGGGGGGCGAGTTCCTACAGCTGGAAATTTGGCATCTTCTATCCGTTGCATAGTAGAGAGGGTTCTTCCAAATACGGGGCTCTACGGCTTTACTTCCAGTCCAACGATAGGTGCACAGGGGGCTCTTATCTCACCTCTATCTATATCGAACCTGAAACCATTCTCGCGGTAGTCCTCGTGCTACCTCCTGCCCCACCGAGGCGGGTCTCACCTTCGGATACCTCTTCTTCATATGACCCTTTTCCTCGCCTACGGCGGGGGAGAGAAGGATCGAAAATCCATGAATAAGGAATTCTAAACCCAAGCAGGAACCAAGGAGTTAAAAGGAATAAGCTGAAATCAGAATAGGAGGAGCTTGAAATTTTGGACAAAGGTTTGGTGGAAGTGACTGTTAGTCGATCTGATGCTTATTGCCCTGAGGAATCTGGAGAATCCCTTGCGATCAGACAGGAGTAGAGTAAACCTATGAACTTTGCTCTGTGGCGTAGAGGTAATGTGCTGGACTACTGCTTCAATGGCCCATGTTAGTGCTAGCTGGGGTCACGTTGCTTAACTTCAGTGATCGGTCATACGAGAGAACTGGTGTGTCCAACTCAGTAAGCCGCTCCCTACATGACTTAGGGAAGGGGTAGAGGGAAGTAGAAGGGTGGGGGAAGGATTGTTTCTGGTTTTTCATGTTGGGTAACATGTCGGAATCTTCATTTTAACTCTTGTTGACTGGTTATAAGTAACTTTTGTATGTTTCGTTTTCGTTGTTTTTGAAACCAGTCTCTTGGTTGTCTACCAACGACCCAAATGTTTGTGGGGATTTTTCAAATTGTTGCACTGTCAGCGTTCTCAGTTCTATGTGCATGTAACCTGAGAGTAATTTTTCGAGGGTAGTGTGGATGGGGGAGGTGACTATCTAGGTTTTGTTGGGTTATGTAATGTTGGCCTGTTAACTAGTCCAATATATTAGTTATCACAACACGGGGAATGGGCAGCGGGGTGTATGCCATTTATGCGTAGTTTGGGACCACCACTTTGCTTACCGTTTGGGAGTGGGGGGTTGGATTTGCCCTTGGATAGTGTCAGTGCTCAATGTCATAGTGTCGTGCTACCCCTCTAAGGTTGGAGTTTGGAAAATGTTTTCTGAAAATTTCCAAAATTGATTTTTTGAAATGATTCCGATGAATTATAATAATAGGTTAGTTCGTTCAAACTTCAAATTACAGGTGTGCAGTATGCTCCTGTTCGTCTGGCCCAGGGATACTTATACCAAGGTTCCCTTCTCCCAGTTTGTTGTTGTTCTGACCATCAAGATTTTTTTTCATAACGATGCCATGCACGTAGTGCGTCCGTCTGCCAGAGCTTCCGCGATGAAATCAATCACTCAAGTTTTCGACCTTGGCCCAGGGCTGTTTATTCAACGTTGACCTGCTTGCAAATGGGAACCTGGTGGTGATTTCGTGTTGTGCCGCAAGTGAGTCTTCCAGCAGATGGGAAGTTTTCAATCCCGTAAAAGTGCCCTTTCTACATAAAGAAGGTTCTACTTGTACGTCTGCAGTTCTCAGGTGTAGGATAGATGTTTGTGGTCGGTGTTGGGTCGAACCTTTTTAGGTGCAGCAATTGCCTTTTGGAAATTTCTATTGTCGGACAGTGAATCTCTGTTGAGTCTGGAGAATGTTCGACAGGGAAATGGATATTAGGGATGGCCATTGGTTCTGGTCGGTGGTTAACCGAATGGCTTCCTGCAAGATATAACTTACCTGATAAAGTTTTTTGGGAGGGGGAGAAGCTCGTAAATCTGTCAGTGTTTGAGACCTTCACCCTCTCCTGCTCTTCCGTCAGATGTCCATTCAAAAGAGCCTTAAGAGCAGAAGTAGTACTGCTCAAGGTTAAATAGCCATTTTCAGCTCATTAGAAAGCCGTTGAACGTTTTCAACGATGGCAGTATAACAACTTTCGCGCTCTATTCTAGTCGCTATTGAACTTCCACGCCAACTTACGTACATGTTACAAATTGCGTATTCAAAGAGTTTAGTGAAAGTGGGAGTCAGACGGTGTTGTTTAGCTCCTTTTGCTTCCTGCTTCCTGTTGAAATAACTCTACGATAGTCTAGGCAATTCTGGTTTTCTAAATTTAGGTCAGTGAATTGTCTTTGGTTCCGACTTTGACAAAAACAGGTCAAAAAAGGAGGAAGCACCCGTCCTTCCACGTCCCATGTCACTCGACAAGACCAAAAAAAACAAAAAAAAAAAAAAGAAAAAATAATATACTGAAACTGTAATCGACAGGTGGTAATTTTATTCTTGATACTGTTGTGAGAATCTGTCTCTCCTCTTCCCTCTTCTCTCATCTCTTTCTTCCCTTCTCTCATCTCCTTCTTCCCTTTTCTCATCTCCTTCTTCCCTTCTCTCATCTCCTTCTTCCCTTCTCTCATCTCCTTCTTCCCTTCTCTCGTCTCTTTCTTCCCTTCTCTCGTCTCTTTCTTC
>JAAFCE010001036.1:10564877-10601413 GCA_013389805.1 Trigoniulus corallinus
CCTCTCTACTATGCAACGGGTAAAAGCAACTTCTAACCCCATTTCTCACCCTATGGCAGGGTCGGGTGTCCATCTTGTACCTCTGAATGGACACAAGGGCGATATATTGGTCATAGTTTTTCTCGCAGCCGGTTGCCGGCCAAAGCTGCAACCTCTATGCTTATTTATCGTCGGTCTGCTGTTCATATTTTTTTGGCTCTACTATGCAACGGGTGGATGAAGCAAAATTTCCAGGTGTAGGAACTCGCCCCCTGGCGTCAGTGGAGTGGCCCAACGAGCAGTAGACAGGGGATAAATAAGCATTGGGGTTGCAGCTTTGGTCAGCAACCGGGTGTGAAAAAACACTGCCCAGAATATCGCGCTTGTGTCCATTCAGAGGGACAAGATGGGTACCCGACCCTGCCATAGGCGGGAAAAAGGGTTAGGCGTTGCTATTCAAATAACAATTTTGGAGAAGTGTGCGGGGATGGACTGCCTGCATTATGCATCCAACGGTGTAGAAAACCACCATCTGATCCCAATAATGGGGTTTCTGTTGAGTTTGGCGTGGTTTAATGATGTTGAACGTGTACGTCCCCATTCCCGTATCTGGCGGTGGACGATGATGACGTCATTGTTCAAACTGCAGCTGGCGGCCATGTTTGTGTTGAACGCGTTCGAATGAGTTGCCAGGGCAACGGTTGTCTGAATCGTCTACTTGGCTCGTTGCATGAACTTTGCATGACTTCACATTGCAGGTGATGAAAGTACTGAATTGTTTTGGATGAGTTGGCTGGAAACCATTGAATAATAAATAATACAAATATTTTTATTTTGTTGGTATACCCTTTGACCTCTGGTTCTTGGTTCTGGTCGATATAGTGTGGTCTGCGCAATGTCCCCCGTGCTCGTAGTTGAATACGAGACTGGATGGGATGTAGTCAAGATGTAAAGCGTGTTGTTTTCGCTGTTATGTTGTCGTCTAGGAAACCTCTTTATTTAGGAACTTCCTGTGGAATTTAATGAATGTTTGATTCAGGCAGGAAAGTGGGATGACCAATAGAAACACCGTGGGTCGAGCGAACCCTGGACAATCTCCTGTTCTCCAAGCCATATTTCTGTTCCAAGTTGTGTTGTCTTTTTTTTTATGCGTTGAAGTGAATGACCTTCCCCCTCACTTTACCGAACTCTGTCCTCCCCCTTCCTATCCCGTTTGATCTGTTGACACTTGGTGGTGAGGGGGGATCACTGAGGAGACCACTAAAATCAACTTTTCACAGTATCAGCTGGTGAGTTGCCTTCAATTAACGACATTATTTTTATTTGTCGAATATGTTGTTCATCCATCTTCTGTTTAGTTTGAATGTCTGGGCATTGCCCCTTCGAAAATAAAAGTGGTCACCGTCAACAGTATCCCTCACCCGTCACTAGAAATGGGAGTTCGGAGTACGTCCTATGTGTTGGGAGTTGTGTCTGCTCCTCTTGTCGAGGTTGCTAGTGTAGTTGTGGTTGTGGCAAGGTGAGTCATCGTCAGGATGGGCGAGTGGACATAAATGGCCTCGACAGTTGAGTATCCCGTGAAGATGCTTTCTACAATCGGGACAGTACCAGTGAACTCTAAATGACTTCTTGTTTAACAGAGGAAGGCCCTCTTCCATCCTTCTCGTCTTTCTTACCTTAAAGATCACGAAGGTGTCTGTTTTATGGGAAACGTTTTTTTTCTCCAATGCCCAGTTTCTTGAAGGCCAAGGTCAAGCATCTCAGTGACGCTTTTCCGTGAATTTTAAGCAGCACAAATGTGCATGAAGGTTATGAATAGAGTCTCACACTTAAATGCCTAAAGTTTTACGTGACTGTCCCGACCTTTCGGTATTATACTTGCTCTTTGAGTTCGTTTTGCACAGGTTCCTTGGATCGGCCACATCTTCAGGTATGCGTTCAGGCCGAACCTCTACTTTCTGGACTACAGAAAATTCAGTGCACATCGGTAGATTACTTCCCCGTGTTATTCCGAGCACTTATAACTCAGTAATCTACATATTATTAAATAAAGATGATGTTTTTTTTTAATTGAATGTCTCCTTGGAGTGAGGGTTGTTTGTGTTTTGCTTTTTTTGTCGAAGTCCATTATGAGTTGCCACATTTTATTTATTAATTAATGACTTGGATTTGTTTTTTTATCACCTTGTAGGTGTTTTCAATCCGCATTCGGTCGTCATGAAATCACAAAGTCCCACACACGAAGAGGTTAGTAATAATTGTTTATTTATTGCAGTCTATTACTTGTGCTTTAGTTGCCGCCTCTTTTGACACCTTACAAATTTGAATTGACCCCCGCCGCATTAAATTGAAATCATGTGTAGACGCGCCCACGAAATAACTTTCTTAAGAACACATGTGGCGGGAAGGAGTGTACGCACCATCTGGAAAATACCATAGTTTCTTAAGCCAGGCGGCTTAAAAAAATGCCGTGGCTAGGGGACCTTGGGAGATGGTAAGAGTAAAGAACCATGTGACTGATCCTCATTGGAGTGTGTCAACAGAAATCGATATACTGTACTGTATGAGATTATGACTTCATCAACTTGTGACTTCTTTTACCAATTTTGCCACTAGGAATTAGGGGCGGATCCCCCTCAATGCCTCAATGGGGCGCATATTTTAACTGATTCAACTTTGCAATTGATGACGCATTTCTATTCATTTCGCATTTCATTTGCTATTCCCATTTCTATACTGCCAATCCAATCTGCAGTTGGCTAAACCACTGAAGATAGGACATTTTCTAAGGGATAGTAGAGGACCTATTGTAATTGCTACCTAGATTTATACTAAGGGGTTCTGAATATTTAAAAATATTTGGGGCGCACTTTTTTTGAAGTGTTCTCTCCCTCATCCGCCTCGGGATCCACCCCTGCTAGGAGTAGCTTATGGTTAGGCTGGCACGAACTCGTGGTGGGAGCGGCAAATTGCGTTGGACACACCAGTTCTCGTCTGATCACTGAAGTTAAGCGACGCAACCCCAGCTAGTACTGACATGGGTGGCCGCTTGGGAAAACTGGGTACCGCTAGTACCCAAAAATCGTCGCATTAGTTTAGTGTTAGTGTAGTCTCTGCACTAGAACTATGCAGTGGACGGGGCTCTAATGACCTTGTAGTTGAAGGGCCCTAAAACACCAACAAACAACAACAGCGAACTCTTGTACCTTGAGACAATCCTACTCCAGCCTGTTTACAAGAGATTCGAAAGATTGTGCCACCACAAGAGCGATATCTAATGAAAGAGCTCCATGACCTCTCTAACAATGGGTCTCTGGAATTGCTGATAAACTGTAGACGTCCAAAAGCCATTTGTTACTGTAGCCATTGGGAGTCGATTCCGTAGTGATCTACACATATACTACGAACGCGCTGTTGGAACCAGAAACAGATCGGGAGCAGCACCTTTTATTATTAGTATACGTTGCGTCATTAAGTGGCGTGGTGCAGTAGTGTGGTGGTTGGCATGTGGTGCGCATCTGGATCAGTTACTTGGTATATTGGAGGATGAAGACCGTTGAGGTCATACCCACCTTGTGGTCAGTCCTGATTGGCAAGAACTCCGCGTGTGGTTCTCTTGAAGCGAAAGTCATTTATTAGAGTCATAATGTATCGCCAACTAGGCCCTTTTGCCCAATTAACATTTTACTTACTACTGCCTTTTCTTCATTACGTTTGTAGACTAACCACTTCTTATCGATTGTCCACTTTAGTTTCAGGCTTCAGAGTATGTCAGTCCTTTTATGGATGACATGGACATGAGAGTATTTCCCTATTCCAACACTGGGACGACGTACGATACTAGTGGTCTCAACGATTACAGCGGTTACCACCAGACAAATGTGGCGTCACAGATAGACGACTGCAGTGCCATCACAGCGGCCAACAAACCATTGATGGGTAAGTAGAAAGAGAGAGATGACTGTAGAGTGGCTCATAACATGAAGGAATAACAATTGGATCGCCTTAACAATAGTTTTTTTTTCTTTAATCCATTCCATTAGTCATCTCAAACGTGGATGATAACTGGCGAACCAACCATCCCAGACATTGGACGCGAAGCCAACTGACCAAATGGTTTATTCATGTTTGTTCCGAAAAGAAATTAAATTACGAAAATGTGAGGTACAAACTCGACAATGTAACTGCAGAGTATCTGCAGTGCATGGACAAAAATAACTTTAGGAGTCGGTTTCCATACGAAGGGGACGTCATCTTCGAAGCTTACGAGGAAGTCCTCAGGCAGTGTAAGTAGACTGCAACGTTCATGTTGGTTTTTAGGTGATCTTGACCCTGTGCATCTCTCGAGGACTTGTACAACCTGTTGTTCGCCAGCACCACAGTGTATTCCAGCTAGCCTGCCTTGGTATTTCAGTTGGTGGCTTTTATTAGACCAAAAGGCTCTAGCAGGTGTGAGTATCCTGCAAGACGCGGGTGATCCATACTCGTTGGGTGAAGCAGACCCTCGAAGTAAGCCTTTCGCCGGATAGGAACCGTTGTACCCCCCACTTGTGCGGTATTACCTGCACACGATTTCTAATCTTCTGGTATGTACCCGAAACCAAGAATGCTGAAATCATTCAGGGAATCCTTATTCATGTGGTCGCTGGCGGACAAAGGTAACGGGATCTTTGAAATTCCTTAAGTTTGGTTGGCATTTCATAGCACCCATATCATTCTTGTTGCACGCTTACATAAAAGGATTAGTTGTCAAGTGAGTAACGACTATATTAGAGTTTCTTTCCATTTTCTAAGATATATTTTCTTGAAGTAGCCTGAAGCTGCAAGAAAGTCCTGCAGTCATAGTTTCCTTTAGAACTCCCCCCATCCACTGCCTTTGTTTTTCTAAATTCAGCCGTTGGTGATGTTTCTGCAAGATTTTCTTTTGACAGTTATCATTTTTTTCTCGTTATCTAGGGCAGCAAATAGAAAATCCTACAAACACCTACGATATCCCATCGTATTGTGAGTATTGCTGACATCAAGAGTCACTTGTAAAACTCCGATCATGCTGACAATAGTTCCCCATTTCTTTCAGTTGACAATCTAGAGGTGCAGAATTCCACTAACGGCGATATCGTCAACAACAACAACACCATTAATAACAACCACTTACATCAGTATAGTAATGGTGGCTATATGAACGGCGGGGGTGCTGCACATTACCACCAAAATTATTACGATGATGGCTGTTTCAATCACTGCCCAAGTGGCAACATTAAAACAGAAGTGGATTCTGAAGGCGAGAGTAATCAGTCGCTCACCTTTCACACCATTAATAGTGGTGTCTACTGTCTGGATACCCTGGTATCCCAAAGTGAGTTTACTGTGACCATCGTCTCCTCTAATCATTTAGTGTCTGTCCATTTCTCTTCAGTTTGATATCAAGGAGTTGGGTTTTTTTCTCTTTTCCAGACGAAAATCCGGAATTGCAAAGGCGAAGGAGAGGACGGCCTCAATCAAAGGATAAAAAGAAAAATAAAAATGGTAACTATTCTACCTTGTCACAAGATTGTGGATCTTGACCTTTGTACTTCAAAAATGTGTCAACTGACTTAGTAGAGCACACTTGTGCCTTGAGCACTGAATACTCGGATTCGCCCTTCATCCGAGATCAGCCATCTCCTCTGTAATAAGACAGATGACTAAAATGATAACAAAACATGGTATTCAGGTTCATTCCTGACCAAGACTCCTGGTCTTTTTCGGCTGTTATATGATGGGGATTTTAGAGTTGAAGACCAAACACAAATTGCATTAGCAGCAACCACGTGCTGTATGATCGCCCTGGAATACTACTGTTAAAATGACTCCTTGTGTCTTGCTTGTCCTTCAGGTCAGAGGAGCAGTCGCCTGTGGGAATTCATCAGGGATCTGCTGTTGGATACCAAAACGTGTCCAAGTTTACTCAAGTGGGAGAATGCTGATGAGGGAATCTTTCGATTCGTTCAATCCGATAAGGTGGCTCGGCTGTGGGGAGAAAGGAAGTGTAATCCAAAGATGACGTACGAGAAGCTCAGCAGGGCCATGAGGTGAGAATGTGTCTAATGTTGACTGGGATAACACCTTTGGGGGTAAACTCTTAAACTGATCGAATGAGCACGTAATGGTGTGTGCCCGGTCGATCAGTCTTCCTTCAATTTCTTTATTTTGGTCATTTTCTTTGGTGATGGGCTAATATTTGGTCACTAACCCTTTGTTCTTTTTTTCTATTCCTCCCCTGCCTTTTTATCTGGTGTTCTCTTCTTCGTTTTCTTCTTGACCCTGCGATTTACTTGCTTTTGTATCTTGCTCAATTTTCTTTATGCTATCTTTCTCGATACTCCACGTCAAATTCTTTCATCTTTTATTTTCTTGCTGGTTTTCCTCCTGTTGCTGATGACGGCTCCCGGGGTTTTGTTTTTGGAAAATCCTTAAAAAATTACTTGGATCTGTAAAGGACCTACTACTCTAGTCACATTCTCGAACCCGTTCCAAAAACTGGGAAATATCCTAAGAAATTGGTGTACAAGTTTGGACCAGCGGCTTACGGATGGCGTAGGCATTGCCAAATTGTTGAAATGCTGTGATGAGCTTCGACAATGCCCATGTCTGTGCATCCGGAAGCAGGAAGTGGTTCCTAAATGGGGTTCTTGAGGAAAATAGGCTCTTTGAAATACGATGTGTGCAATATAGCCACAGTTTTGAAGAAGAACGCCTAGCTGTGAGGGGGCCTCTCGCCTGCTGTTGCCTTATCTGTTAGCTTGGCATTTTGTCACTTGCTGTCCCTTTTCTCATCTGCCCTTTCCCCCTTCCCCCTCAGATCCGGACAAAGGGCTTGTAGTCTCTGTAGTGGCTCTACATGTTGCCGTGACTTGGAGCGCCGCCTAGTGTTGGGGAGGTCGCATGTGTCATCTTACATACCACGGAGAATAATCCCACTTGGAGTACACGTGAAAACATCCGTTGAGCCTGTGTTTTTTTTTCCCATTCTTGCCTGTTCTATTTTTTTTATTTGCTGTACGGTGGTTGGACTGAACTCTTCCGTAATGTTACACTTTGTATTTTGTCAAAACAGGGGGATCATCACTGGTCCCTGAAATTTATTTTGTCGCATTTCGTCTACGGAACGTTATCCACTGATCTTTCTATTCCAGAAGCGCCAAACCATCCTTATATTAGTGATTTTCGTCAGTAGTTTCAGACAGGGACCCAAGACTCCTCCTATTCCCAAGCTTGTGCCGTGTTAATAGAGGACCTGTAAGGTCTTTAGCTATATTTGAGGAGGACGCCTAACCAACCCCCAGGGTCGATTTGGAAAGTCAAGCCTCCACCCCGATACTAATTAGTGAATTTTTCTTATGTCAAAGACATGCTAGTTGACCTCTAACTTTCTTGGCAAATCAAGCTGCCTTAGTGCTGCATTGGGCCTTGTGGATTCTGGGAGAACATGCAGACCGACTTTGAGGGTGCAGGACTCTTTAATTGAAGGAATTTTTTGGGAGATCCCAAGATAGGTTAATAATGTGTCGTAACGGGCACGGGGGGGGGGGGGGGCACAAAACGGTGACTCCTGCGTGGAGCACTTTAATTCTGGGATGCCAAACTAGGAGGGGGACCATGCGAAACACTGAAAGAGGACTGAGAATTCAAATGGGGTGAGGAGTGATAGAAGTTGCGATGAGGACAATTTCCCTTCCAACATTAATTTGGCAAGGCATGAGGGCACCATCGTGCATCACGTTGAGGTGCTTGTTTTTTGCGAGGACTTAGGAACAGGTTATCACCAAATTTTGTCTATGCAACATCACCATATTGATCCCGCTTCAGGACTTCTTGACACATAGTGTGGATTTATGTAGGACCTTTTGAGCACTGTTCCCTCTAAGCTGTGGGCACCCACAACCCTTTTACACCTAGCGCACAAAACGTACTTAACATGAAAAAAGTGAAATGAACAACTAAAAGTAAGGTCAACAAAAGTGTACCCGGGGTGCAAGATGTCCAAGGTGCGCCGCTGTTTAGGTCCGCACATACTTTGCATAAGAAGGCAAAATTTTGCACGTGACCCAAGTTCCTACGCACACTGACGGCAAAAAAATATTAGAGGGAACATTGTTCAGGTGCACCCTAATAGTTCCCCAGTGGATTGGTGCTTCTGAATAGATAGAAAGATCTGTGTGGTTTATCATAACCTTCCTTCCGTTCCTCCAGTGTCCATACTTTGGGATTTTTAAACTTACCATTCCTTTTGTCCATATGTAGGTATTATTATAAAAGCCAAGTGTTCCAACCGGTGATTGGAAGGCGTTTGGTCTACAAATTCGGACCGAATGCCACGGGTTGGAGGCCGAAAAAAGGGACCACGACCTATAAACTGCCAATGGTCACTCAGTTGGATGGGTAAGAGAGATGGAGGGACAGAGAAAGAGACGCACCTCCATCCCTTGTGATTGCTGAGCGTGAGGTGGACCATAAGGGGTAATTTGCATCATGGTCCCGTTGAGTGTTGATGTGTCGTCATTCCTATTGAAATGGTGAGGGGCTCTAGACACCCTCCCCCTTTTCCACGTATCCTGTCCACTGACCGAGCCTTGTCCATCTTTACCAGTTAAGGGATATCACTTTTACCACCACTACTCATCCACATTCCCTACCTTACCCCTTATGCGTTGCTGACTTGGGGGGCCAACGTTGAGTTGTTGGTCATCTGTCGTTGTGGGTTTGGCCAGTTTTTTGATATTTGGCAAGAAAATGTCAAATTTACGCCCTTTTTACTCCCGCCAATGTTGTGAATAAGTATTGTGGAAGTGTGTGCACTCGCCCACCCACTGCTTTATTATTATTTTTTTTGTATTAATTTATACAGCGTGAAGGTGTCGACCCATGCCCATCCATAAACGGGACGTTTTTGGATAATACCGCTTTTCTTCATATCGACTCTCGTTGACCATTCCTAAACCCGTAATTATATTTTTTTTGGGGTGGCCATCACGTAACCATTGTGACCCAGTTAAAAAAATCCCATTATTATATTATTATCTATTGGAATATTTATTCCAGATTTTTTTGACTATTCAAGATTTTTTATTGAAAAAAAAAGAATCGCGTTTGTGTTTTTTGTATAACTATCCAGTAAAGTATTATATTTGTGAATTTTATTATATTTATTCTTTTCGTGGTCTCTACATCCTTCCTTCTTTGTCCCTTTCAACCCCCCTTCCACTTTCTCTGGGGTCGTCAGAGATGGACCTTTCCTTAAAATGACCACTATTCAACCAGAAGGAATAGGATGCAAAGAACGCAAAATTAGTTTGGGGAGGGCGTTTACAAGCTTTGAGTGCTGTCGCAGAAAGGAAACCATTTCTATTTCCGCCCAAATAATATTGAGAGGTGTAGGATGACCCCCTCAAGGTGGTGTAAAAGAAGCCGAAATACTGCACTCAGTGGTTTCTTAGCAGTCAAACGATACACTAATAGGAGAAAGAGACTCTCCGCAGAACCCGTATTTGAATCCGTCCCTATTTTCGCCAACAGCCGATTCTATGCTCCCTGTAACGTTCCTGGGACCAGCAACTAGTCAGGACTAGTAAAAAAAAACCCCCACTCATTTGGCCATAAGTGGACGACATCAGATTTCTTTCCTTCCTCAGATTCATCGCCACGTTGCCGGTACTGGGAGTCGAACTTGTAGCCATCACGAATCACTCCTTTAATCTTAACCGGCTACTGGTCCCAGGCTTGTCTAGCGCACATGCCCCAAACAGAGTGAAGAACATGAGTATTTTAGTGTTGCATAATAGGAAGCGAGGAATTCCCTCTCCCCCCTCAGAAATGGTTAGTGAAGGAAGGTCATTCGCACTTTACGACAAGACGCACCGCCTGTCTTCCTGCTCTACTCATGGCTCTCCGTACCCAGGCCCGGCTCATGAGTTTCAGGCGCCCTAGGACAGTGGGGCTGTCGCCGCCCCCTTAATTAAGTGCAGTTTTAAATTGTTCGAACGCTCCTCACGCCTTTGGCATTTGTCCCCATTGACAATGAATTTTTGTGACTCTGCAACAAGGCGCTTCCAGAAATCCAACATTTAGAAAAGGTCCCACCAATCAGAAAAGTTTGGGAACCCCCAAGACTATAAAGCAAAAGCAACTCCTAACCCTTTTCCCGCCTATGGCAGGGTCGGGTACCCATCTTGTGCCTCTGAATGGACACATAGGGCGATGTATTGGTCATAGTTTTTCCACAGCCGGTGATGAATAATAGACTGCATAGCAGGCAAGCATCTGAAAATAGCCGTCCTAGGCAGCCACCTAGGTTAACCTGCCCCATGAGCCGCCTGTGTCCTTACCCCTGTGCCCTAACCTCTTCATCCACCTATCTTTTATATAGTTTGATATAAAAATATACACACATAATATATTCGAAATAGTTAATTTAAGATATAGTCAGTATATTACAAGGTGTCCTCAATGTACTTGTGGGTATCTTGCAGAGAGAGTATTTTATTCCTTTCTTGCCCGTCGTCGTGTGTAGTGGTCATTGAGTTACTGGCCTCTTAGATGTAGTGTGGGAGGGGAAATTGTGTATTTTTTTTTGTTCTGGTTTTGTTACTTGTTATTTAATGGTATATATATATTTTTTTTGGACAAATGTGAGATTTTTCACACGCCGCGTCAAGTGTCGTTTGTGAATAAACGTCTAATAATGATACTTGATATCGTTATGCGTTGATTAAGCGATATTTTTACCCTCCCCTCAGTGGGTTAGGTCCGTGATGGGTCAGTAGTAGTTAGCGGGTCGGTCTCTTGGTGGATATCGCAGTTTTCAACACTGCTGAATTCTTGTACATATTTGTATATCATGGCAAAAAAAGACGGCTTTTTTTTTCTTTCTTTAAAGAAAATAATTATAATAATAATAATAGTGTTCGTATTTCTTTTGTTACTAAGAAAAATGACTCGTATTTCATAATTTGGAAGATGCCCTCCTTATTCTTGGTTGGGAGGGCCAACTGACATTACTTTCTTCTCTTATTTCTCCCCCATTTTTTTTTTTCAGAGGTAGGACAAACAATGAAAATTGTCGGGACTTTTAGTACTACTAACTTTTTAAAAGAATTTAAAAAAAAAAGAAGCAAAACTTTTATTATATATATATAAAATATTGTTGATTGTATTTTTGTAGATATTATATAAAAAAAAGTATATATAAATAATCTTATAAAACCCATAATATATACATTATTCATGTTAAAAGGTTGATCCCTAGTTACGGATTCTTTTTTACTTTTTGATTATTATATAAAAACCGGAAGTTGTGATAGGATGTTTTTTTTTCTTCTTTCTCCCCTTTCCTAAATGTTGATTTTTTTTTGTTTCTCTTTGTATTATTACATTTATGTTGTTAGGTTTCTGACTTCCTCAAAATACATTTTTTTTTCAATATGTAATTTATAATAAATGTAAATTATTACAGTCATTTTTATTGATGTATTTCTCGGAAATGAGAGCCAGAAAGGATCCTTCGAAGAGGTTAGGTAATTCAGTTGACTGACACTTTGGTAATACAGTGTAACCTCTTTAATCTGAACAAGCTTCAGTTCGACCAAAGTTTCGACAATCCTAATAATATTGATAAAACTAAACTGATAAAATCATTTTCTGCATCACAGAGGAGTTGCTGTTCTATCAAAGGACGATTTAATTTTTAAGGAATAATGATGTAACACAGGGTGGTGGCGTAGTGGTTAGCTAACTCGGCAACTACGCCAGTAGTTCTAGGTTCGATATTGGACCATGGTGGGTCGGCTTCTTTCGGGCGAGAGAGAAGCCGCGAGTGTGCCTTCTTTCGGATGAGAAGTAAAACCGAGGTCCCGTGTGGGTGTACGATGGCGCTCGCACGTAAAGAACCCTCTCTACTACGCAACGGGTAGATGAGGCAAAATTCCCAGGTGTAGCAGCTCGCCCCCCGGCGTCGGTAGCATTCCCCAACGAACACTAGACCGACGATAAATAAGCGTAGGGGTGCAGCTTTGGCCGGCAACCGGCTGCAGAAAAAACTATGTCCAATATATCACCCTGTGTCCATTCAGAGGGACAAATGGGTACCCCACCCTGCCATAGGCGGGAAAAGGGTTAGGAGTTGTAATGATGTAACACAGGGTCAATGACGATCAAGGGGTCGATTGGGGGTCAACATCTAAACATTTATTTAAATGCATTGCTCGTTACTTCCTTTGAATACCAACAAGCAACTCTTAATCCATTCCCCACCTATGGCAGGGTTGAGTACCTATCTCCTCCCTCTGAATGGACACCCAAGGCTGATATATTGGACAGTGTTTTCCCCCGTCAGTTACCACCCAATACTTGTATAGCGTTAGCCTTTGGTTCATTTGGCACCCAGTCGAACTTCCTACACCTGGGTAGTTCACCTCATCTACCCATTGCATAATAGAGGGTTCTTTCATGTGCAAATGCCATCGTGAATCACACGAGACCTCAGTTTTACTTCTCATCCACAGGAAAGAGCACTTGAGGCACCTCTCTGGCCCGAAAAGAAGCCATCGAACCGAGAACCACTGAAAGTTACCAAGCACGCTACCCAATGCGCCACCGAGATGGGATTTTGCATACTATATATCAGGTTCAAATTATAGAAAAAAATGTAAGGGAAGGGGGGCTAATGAACTAAGCCCATACTTTTAAAAGGGGTGAATCTAAGAAAAAGGTTGGGAACCCCTGATGTAACAGAACAATCTAGAATGTTTAAGGACTCATGGAAAAACTTGTGGCCCAATGTGGATGAACTGCTCAAAGCAAATGATGAAAATGAGGATTTTATTCAGTTACCTGTTTACAATGCAGATTATGAGGTGTTTAGGATGCTCAGGACACAGAATCCCAGATGATGAGGAAATGCATGAGGTTACTCATTTTACAATATAATCTAATCATCATACCTAAGTCTCGCCTGTGGCGGGGGTTGAGTCTGTGGGTTCTAGCCCTCCACTCCCGTCTATCTCCCACTAGGTCGCCGTCCACCCCACACTGCCATGTCTTTACGCACAACCTGTTCCCACGTCTCCTTTTGTCTCCTCCTGCATTCCTGGGATGCATCCAACTAGCTCCTCTTCTCATGACGTGTCCATACCACCTCAACCTATTCTCCCTCATTTTTACGGCGATGTCCACCATCCCCAGGCTAACTCTAATATAAGCATTTCTAATTCTATCAGATCTCGACGCGCCACTCATGTACCGCATCATTATGTGCAAACAGTGATTCACATTAGACTTCCTGAGTGACCACTGGACTTCTTGCCATGAAATTCACATACTTGTCTTCAATACCCATGTGTATTTATATCATTTCATTTAGAAATACAAAATTTAGTATAAATGCAACAACTCAAAAAAACTTACATTCTTACTAATCATTAGTCCAGTGGACTAACAGCACCCCAGAAAAGTGAAAAAGGCTATAAAGTTTAAAATGAGCACCTGCTTCATAACTTATTTGAAAGGTTTTAGAAGGGTACTGGGAGATTCAGGGACAGCAAAAATTTGGAAATGCATTTTTTTGCATCTTTAGAAAACATAGTAGCTTAATAATAATTAAGGGTTAATAAACGAAGGTCGTATAAGCGGGACTCTACTGTATTCGCTAATCCTAACATGTCCTATCCCCCCCCAACTGGTTCAGATTATTGAGGTTGCAACTGTATTCGTATACAGAAAAAAAACCTGATAGAATGATAAAGTCGTTTTCTATATTTTAACCTCCAGAGGTACTAATGTAATAATAAGTTACAATAGCAGATTGTGGACTTTCGACACGTCATGATTATCCTCTTACCACACCGGAAGTCCAAATCGTTGGATGATATTATTTTGCTCCATCAGATCTTTCTGCACTTTCTTTCTCATGTAGAAAATCGGACAATCTCGACTAAAAAAACAAAATAAAGTCAAATTAATTTAACATTTTATCCTAAATATTTTATCAGGGGTTCCGCATAGTTGGACAGCTAGGGGTCGTGTAGATTGGAAACGGTTTCGTGTGTTCAGCGAACACTTGGCCTTTTCTACGAAAAAAAAACATCAACTGCAAAAAGACACTCCTTTCAAAGGCGAATTACCACAAATTCCGGGTCGCATTGAAATGCGGACGTGGGGCTGAACCAAAAGACATTGAGTGGGTTTGAGCATGGAAATCCTGGGGCACAGGTCAAGGCAGGAAAACATGGTGGTGGAATGAAAATGTGGAGACAGCTGTAAGGAAAAAGAAAAACTCCACCATTGGCAAGAGGTTAGGACCCGAGAGGCTATGAATTTAAGAATGCTCGGGCAAAAACCAGTGTGGCTCAGGCAAAACAAAGGAAATAGGAGGCTCTCTACATGAGCAGTTAGGCATAAAAGAGAGGGAGATAAAGTTCTGTTCCTCCCAGCCCAGTTAAAACTGAGGAATACTTCCAACTACTCCAGTATGAGGCAGCTGGGGAGAACGAGGAGGACTCCCAAGCTGCATTTTTGAAGGATGTGGAGAGCATATAAGGAAGATGAATGGTCGAAAAGCTTCGGGCCCAAGCAGAGTTCCCAATGAAGTGTGGCGTACTAATGGGGGTGGTTGAAGTGGAGACAGGCAAGCAGAGTCCTGTGTGATAGGAAGGTCCCAATCAAGTTGAAAGCGAAGTTTTGCAGGGCAGTGGTTGGACCAGCTATCCTATATGGATAGCCACGTCAACAGAATGCAAGTAGCCGGGTGTCGATAGCTGATAGAATTAGGAACGAGTATATTATAGGTAGCCTTGGGGTGGTGGACATCGCGGAAAAAATAAGGGAGGGTAGGTTGAGGTGGTATGGACACAATGAGAAGAGGGGAGGAGTTCGTTAGGTCCATTTCAGGAATGCAGGTGGTGGGAAGCACCCGGGGCAGGGGGAGACCAAAGCAGACATGGGAGCAGGTTGTCCGTAGGAATATGGTAGTGTGTGGGGTGGACGAGGACCTGTTCAGAGATAGGCGAGAGTGGAGGGCTAGAGCCCGTAGACCCTGCCTAAGGCGGGATAAGTGTGTAATAAGTTGACGAGCCATAACATGACAATCTAGGAGAGGGTTATAGATTACAAGCTGTGAGCAAACACTAGTGTTAGGGGAAATTAGTTTGGGTTCATGCCAAGCAATTCACTAAGGAACTAATCTTTATCCTGATACAATTAGCGGAAAATATAGAGCAGTTAAGGCACACCTCCACATTACTTTTGTTAACTTAGAGCAGTGGTCTTCAAACTGTTCCGCACAACATCTCTGGAGGTTCTGCGAGTCCGAAAAAAAATTTATAAAGCACTCACACTAGTTGACTAGTTTATTAACTAAAATAATATAAAGAAAAGTTTAGCTATATTTAAAAATTAATCAGGAGCTTCATGCGTTGGCTGCCGATTCGTTCGTAGCAACAAGATATATTTTTCTGAAGGTGGGATGGAGTTCCCCGAAAAAGTTCTAAGGGTTCCATAAGTCGACAAACTTTG
The DNA here is from genome assembly GCA_013389805.1 of Trigoniulus corallinus. Lineage (NCBI taxonomy): Eukaryota > Metazoa > Arthropoda > Diplopoda > Spirobolida > Trigoniulidae > Trigoniulus > Trigoniulus corallinus. The sequence continues at coordinate 10,580,403 of JAAFCE010001036.1, forward strand.
AAGACCACTGACTTACAGGAAGCATATGATAAGTGCCCCACAGAAAGTAGAATGGGAGGTATTAAAAAAACGGATAAAGGAAAGCAATGTTAGGATAATTCAGGACATGTACAAAAGGGTCCATAGCCAGGGTTAGGACTTCAGGGGGAAATACCACCCCCAAAGGCTTTCAGGTGACGGTTGGGATACTTCAGGAATCAGCACTCAGGCTTTCATTTGGGTGATGGATGTGCTACCAGCTAGTAACACATATTAGGAATCTTGGTGACTAAGGGACGGGGTTGAAATGGGGCTAAATAACCTCAGAACAACCATAGAGGGTGGGGGCTTGAAGTTTAACAAAGTAAGAAAGATGGAACAATTGAAGTACCTGGAATCAGTCTTTCAAAGCAATGCGGAAAAAGATGCAGAGATGTTACACATAAAATCAGGGTAGGGTGGACAAAGTGGAGACGTATGGGAAAGATTTATAGGTCAGGGGTTAGAGCGGCCATGATGTATGAGTCAGTGTTGGGCAGTTCCATGAGAACAGAATGAGGGTAGCCGAAATGGGTATCCTGAGGAATGCGTTGGGACACACGAGCAGATCGGGTAAGAAAGAGTTAGTTAGATCAGTGGTCTTCAGACTTTGTCGACTCACGGAACCCTTAGAGCTATAAGATGTTATGGGGGAACTCCATCCCACTGTTAGAAAAGTCGGACCCTAGAAAAGTACATCTTGCCGCTGCTAACGAATTTTCATTTTGACTCGCGGAACCCCCGGAGATGTATTTCGGAACCCTGGGGTTCCGCGGAACAGTTTGAAGACCTCTGATTTAGATCAATTGGGGAAATGCGCCATCCGCGCAGGACCGAATCTACATCCACAGACTGAAAGTTAAGTCCGCGGTAGGAAATCTCAAATGCACCTTCCGTCTTAGGTGGGACGTTAAGGTGACGTGTGGCGTTTCTGATGTCACCCTTACACAGAAAACACTTTCTACGTGGAGAAAAGTAAACAGGTAGTTGTCAATGAATGTGGTCTAAGTGCAAGAATCTTCACTAGGGATTGCTACAAGCACAAATACGCCCTTGATGAAGGCAAGATTAGAATATTTAGACCATCTAGATCCCTCCCTGCTTGCAAGAAGTGCCCAATCACATTCATAAATTCGCACTGACCATTACCATTCCGTCTTACGGCCCCATTAACACAAACCAGCAGTGATTTAGAAGAAAGTGGCAAAAATGGACACTTAATCCTCTAAATGACCACTTCGTTCTCTTTAGTAAATCTTACCTTGTGCAAAGCACTTCTTCGTGTAAACTTCCTTGGCAACGCTGACATTGAGTCCAGAGCTGAGAGAACTTTTCTTCTAAAGCACTTAGCTGCAACATCTTTGAAAAGAAATTATAAAATAATCAGAAAATACCTAACGACATGTTTTCACTTGCAGTTGGTTACTGACTTCTTTCTGATAAATAGCAGATTCTTTAGGTTTGCAATGTCTGCAGACGACTTTACCTGCCAAGAACGTCCAAGAGTTTTTGAACAGTTAGTTATTTCTACAAGAATTTAAAATGATGCTCAGAAAGTCTTTGAACTCACTTTTGGAATGGACATCAAGAACAGCCTTACAACCAATACAAGTCTCTAGTTTCTTCGTAAACGACATCAAAGCGCCAACCTTGGACGTTGCAATGATCTTGGTCCTTGTATGATCACCGCCTAAAAATTTTAATTCATTTCTTTACTTCCAACTAAATTTCAGTGATGTTTCAAGAACATTACTCACGTAACAACTCCGATTCTGCCTTTTTATCACCCAAAATGGGTTGGAAAATTCTGAGCAAAGGCTTGGACAATTGATTCTCTAAATAATATGTCGTATCAATAGGAATATTATTCTCCAGGACATAGATTGGGTCTTCTGATTTCATATACGCTGCAGTTCCTTTGGCTGCAGCGATAATTATAAATGGAACTCTATCTCCAAGATTGGGTGCACTTCCTGGATCTCGTTTCTTCATGCGATGTGCCAATTCCACATGGGCCTGTTTTCCTTTATATTCCTCGTCCGTCTTTGCCAGTTCTTTGGTGATGACCAATTGTGATATGTCCACTCGATTGCATAACAGATCGGAAATGGTCCGTTTGGCATATTCCACAGCTCCTGGAGGATCTCTGCAACAAATGCTTGCTTATGAATACATCACGTATTGAAATTCCACGAGTGACGGGGTCGCCGTACCCCTCTAAACGCTATCAATAATACCTATTTATAAGTATTTTTTCCAGACATGTATTTATTAGATTTGCCACCAGTGGACAGTTGTCTCTCCTCACCGTCTCGATTCCTTTACAGTCCATTTTATCGTGGACATCCGGTTTGGTGTAATATAACCCTGCATATCGTTTCTTGTTGATGAGTAGGTAAGGAAAATAAACCTTTAAAAAAACAGAAATAATTTTGTTTTTGAGTGTGTTCCAGTTTGAAGCCCTCCTCTTCCTCATGCGTGGGACATACGTTACTAGAACAGTATCCTGTTAAGAGAAGAGGAAAGCAGTGTTTTTAGGCAAAGAAAAAATCCACTGATGTCATTGACACCACACGGTAAATCTCATCTGTCCAATAGAGACCCACTGGCCTATCGTCATGGTGGAACCCACCCACTATTTCAAGGCTCACAAAGAGTTGTGACTATGAAAACGACGTTTTAAGAGACTGGGGATCTCAAAAGGGAACTTTTTTGTTTTTGATGATGCCAATGACAACACTCAAGCCCAAGTGCTGATTTTGAAAGGAATATGGAATGCTAGATTGTAAAGAGCACAACGTCTGAATTTTCTAATGGCGTGAACCTCTCCTGACTTTCTCTTAACTTGTCGCCCCTGCTTGGTCCTAGTTGGGATTTCTAGGAGGAAAAACAAGCCTGAAATCACCATTAAAGACGTCATACCTTTTCAAATTCCAGTTTTATGGGCTTAATAAATTTTTCCGTGACATATTCCGCAGCTTCTCGACCCAGTTTCATAGCTTCTGGAAGAGTTGCCACTCCAAAATTGACCATCACAGAGTCAGTATCACCATAAATGACCTAAGAAATTATTCAGGTACATTGACAATACTGTGGCAAAATTGAAATGTTCCTTAATTGCTGTTGTCTTACTGTCGCATTCTGCGTATATCCATTTTCCATGGTGTAGTGACTCTCAACTTCATGTCGAGTTTGCTCAATCATTTGTCTCCCAAATGCAGTGACACTCTAGAAGGCAGCAAAAAAAATAGGAGGACAAGAAGAAAAACAAATCATCATTTGGAACTGTTATCCAGAAAGTCTTTTGAAAGATTATTCAAGCAACAAACTTGTGAAATCTCCAGACATGGTAATTTTCCAACTTGTGCACCTGTAAAACCATAAACAGAATTTGCACTTATTTTCAGAGCTAACTGACGACCATCTAGGACTTTGCGCTTTAAAGGATCAGTCTCATTCTTCAAGTCTTCTTTCGCCCTTTAACAACATTTCAAAAGTAAGTCAGCAAAACAAAAAAAAATTCATTTTACAAACCATAATAAAAATTTTCTTCATAATGCTTACTTTTTTCTGGCAGCAAGAAGACTCTCCAAGATGTCAGGTAACAGGCCTTTTCTCACAGATTTCTTCACAAAATAATCACCAGATGGTGTCTTAATAAATTCATCTGCCCCCAAGCTGTTGTGTTGACAAATTCAAACAAAAACGTAAAACACGGGAAAAACAAATTGAATTACAAAAGGTATAACTTTTATTCACACCCTGTTCTCTGAGCAACAGTCAATAACACGGTGGTATAACAAAGATTGTGAGCCATCATGATTGATGGATACAGTGAAGAAAAATCCAACGTCGCAATTGGTACATCATAATAACTAAAACAATAAATGATAACAATTTTAAACTTTTTTTCTTTGTTTTAATTACAAGCTGTTAAATACTTGTTAGCAGTGCCGGATTTACCAATAGGCTAATTGGGCTGAAGCCTAGGGCCTCAACATTTAGCGGGCTTCACAACTTAAGAAAAGGGGTTCAAATGGACTTGAAAAGGGCCTCTCAATATCTAAATCCCGCACTGCTTGTTAGAATCAGTCATGAACCTACACTTCGGGCAATTGCTTCATTAACATTGGTCTCTTTTTAATTCTGAAGATAATTAAACCAAGCCAAGGGGTGGCAAGCTCCTACACCTGAGAATTTTATTTATAGATCTCACTCACTGTATGTAGAACGGATTTTTTACGTGAAGCATTGACATCGTACACACTACACGGGGTCGAGGCTTTACGTTCCATCCGACGGAAGGAGCACTTGGGCCTTCATTTTAGCCAGGATAGAACCTGCATCCATGAATTCAGGCAAGCCAACTCTTCAGATAACTACGTGATCACAAGTGTGATTGCTTATTAGAAATATCTGACGTTGACTCAAGGCCGTGTACCAGCGCCAGGGGCGAAATCACTTTTTCCTCAAAAATTCCTAGAAACAACCCACTCGTTTCTGCCAGATCCTTAAAAAGACGCCAAATCGATCTTGGCTTTTTCCTCATTACAACACAGGTTCGATCCTGGTTGAATCGAGTTAGAGAAAGGAAAAATCCGGATAGTGCGTAAGGCCCTAGTCTGGTGTGGGGAACACGATGTCATTCATCACTACACATCAAAGAACCTTTCCTATATTGAAACGAACCCAGGAAGTAGGTAAACGGCCATCAGCATAGCCAGATCACCAAACACTTTGGACTTAAAAATCAAGAATACTGCCAAAAGAACTACTGAGATCAACTCACCATGTTTCGCCCATTCAGCCTGTAAGGCATAATAACATTGCCATTCTAAACTTACCCTTGCTTTGGTTCAATAACTGTCGCACCAGTATATTCTTCATTTGCTGTTATACTTCTAGTTGGAAGAATGAAATCGTGTTCTTTGGCCTAAGAATTTCATCCTAAGATTACTAATGACTTCCTCTTGAAAGGGTGCACAACGAACACATGAAATCAAACTGAGTGGAGGATTAATTTGAACCAACCTTGCGAAGAAGCTGAGAAACGACCTTAATCTGTTGGCCTCTAGTCAACAGATAAGACAAAGGTACTCCTGTAACACGAGCCATTTCCATGTAATTGATGATGCACATTAATTTGTCCAACAGCTTTATGGGTAAGTAAGCATCTTTGAGACAGTAAACTGCTAATCTCCGTCTAGTCTGCTCATTTCCATTCTGAAATATTGTCAAAGTTGAACAATTATATTTTGGTGGCTACGAGTGATCAGTCCTGAAGATGTAAACACGTGAAATGATACACAGATTATTAAATGTAAGAAACGAATGACACTGTATATAAAATCAGATGTCCAGGCACGTTCTTCCAGACTGCAGTCCTGGGACCAACTATGTCGCAAAATGACAATCGGGAATGCAGAATGTCATACACGTTGGACTGATGGTTCGTGCCATCAGGAGATTGAGGGTGAGTGAGAGCGAGAGCTCTTCACCTCCCCAGCTGTCCATATATACCCAATGGGTCCCTGACTAATGACAAGTCTGACTGGGTGCACCGGGACACCTTATCACACACAGGGAAGGAAAGAAACGACCTCTCTATTACCCTTTGCAGCAAAGGTTGGAGTGAGGGAAAAGCAGTGAGCACTGAACCAGTAATTAGTAACTTGACCACAATAACTTCTCACCTGTAAATCTGTAATGATGGAATGTTGAACGTCTTCTTTTTGTTCTTGCAAGAAATGAAAACTCACTGCATTCAGCGTATAAGAACGTAGCTTATAGTCTCTTAAGAGAACCTGTGTTACACAAATTATCATTCAAGATTTGTGGGTTATACGTCTAATTATTTTAAAAGCACTTTCTTTGTTGTTTTACTTGAAACAGGTCAAACTGCACACGGCCTTCGATGTTGATAATTTTATTTTCTCGTCTGCCCATTTGTTTGGACTGCACGATGGCAGTGCGAATTGTAGTTTGGATATCTTTAATGCGACCAAGAAATGGAAATGTTTTCACATGTAAATGTGCTGCTCGGTTTATCAGGTATATTAAATCGAAATTTTGAATATTGTAGCCAGTAATGATATCAGGATCGACTTCTCGTATAAAATCTGCCCATTTCTGTGTTCCGGAAAAAAAAATGAGAAGAGCACGTAAGCACATTAGAAAGAATTGGAAAAGTTGAAGGACTGTCAAAGATTACAATAACATTAAAAACCTCTAGTAATTCTGTCTCTTTCTCGCATGATAAGACATGACTTCCAACAATTGGTGCACAACTTTTCAAAGTAAATACATTTTTAATGAAAGGTTCAGCTTCTCCTTGATGGATCACCATATTGGCTATCTGAATTACTGAATCTTTGTTAGCTTCTGGAAATATTCCTAAGATGGAAAAGAAATGACATGGTCAACACTTTCACAAAAAAAAGGACTGTAGTTCAGTGGTTACTTCGAACTGGTCTCCTTCGTACCACGCATAACCCAACACAATTCGTTATCAGTCAAGAATAGGCCACCAGACAAATAGAAAGCATAGAACTTTGTCCACAGTAATGTCTATGTTCTAATTTGAAGCCACGAATTTAAAACACTAGTATACACAACCATTAAATTACTAAATGACTTTAAAAAAGTTTGGCAAGAAAAAAGTCTTGCAGTATAAAATCTCGCTCTTACCTTTTCTCCCAGCACATTCAATATCAAAGCTCAAAATGCGAAAAGGTGCAACTTTGGCCCAGTCGCCTTCAGGAGCGTGAGAAATGAAGTGATCAACAGAGACATCGACTTCAAGTTGACAGCGTGAAACTCTTAACGGTTGACTGGAAGTACTGGATTCTTGGGATGCTTGTCGGATCTTGTAGTGTCCAGCAGCAATTTCAATCCAACTACAGCCTACCACATTGTAATCGACCATGAACCTTTCCAGAACAAGATGTAAAGTAAATACAGATGCAAAATCCAGATTTTTTAGTGATTACGATAGGAACAGATATCTTACCGAATTTCAAAATCAATATTACTTTCATAGGCTGTATACTGAGGCGATAGCGCAAACGGAAGTGACACTTTCCCAGTATCTAACAGACGTTTGGCTGCAGGTATTAACTTTGGCAGTGCAAGCGTAACTTTGAAATAAGTAGTCAAGGCATCTTTTTTGTAGCCATAAATATCTGAAAATCATTTCATACAGGAATTTCGCTACTTGTTAGAGATATAAAGTGAAAAACAGAAATTAGAAGATGCTGTAACAGTGGAAAAAAGACTTGCCTTCTTTTTTAACAATATCTACAGCTAATACTGTTTGACTAGGTCTGTTTTTTGTGCCACGGAAATCTGCAAGCAGTGCTTTATCAAGGCCATCCTGTGAGTATGCGAACGAAAAGTGTATTATTCGTTAGAGCACAAATCAAACAGTTTATTTATCTTCAGCTCCTGATTTTACTAATGGAAGACAGAAGACTATCAATGGTAAAGAAAGTGAATCTGTAATTAATGGGCGATATCTTACGACCTATTGGAACTATGAGCAATGACTGACAGCGGGTTCATTTGTCTTAATTGGTTCTAACCAATGATAAATTCTTTGAGTCGTGCCAGCCCTTTGAATGGCACAAAACAAATAAGGCAAGTAAGATGGGCTTTCCACTATGAAGGGTAGAGTGGGGCGACTAAACCGGTGCACCTGGGAATTTTGCCAGTCAATAGATGCTTGGATGGTCACGCGAGCAAGTTTATTTTTCTTTCAAAAGTAAATTAGTCCTTGGTGCTATATAATGTTTTCGGTGTAGAAAGGGAAGGGTTCGTTTAAAAGCAGCACGTAGAACACCAGTTACTTAATTTACAGCCAGAAAGGCAGGGGCAGCTGAGGTTTCTCTTTCGTTCCTCCGAAAGAGAGCACCCATCTCGGTCAGGGTTGATCCCTGCAAGCTGAGAACTCAACACTCAAGCATCCTGCGCTACGAAAGTCGGATAGGTCAAGATGCGATGTCTGGATGTCGTTATCGATAATAAATGTCTGCATGAACAAACCTTAAATTGTTTGCAGCTTGAACTGTCGAATTCTGGTGGACACGGGTAAAAAAAGTATGGCGCAAATCCGTGGACGTGACACAGGACACTATTACCACTTTCCGTTATGCCATACACCCTCATGATAGGTACTGGGCCAATTTGAGATCCTGACATTCCGGGTAGAGGATAACCTACAATTAAAAGTGTTTTACTAAAGAGTATACAGAAAGTACAGTACATAAGTGGAAATTCAAAGTTACCTATATAATGGTCAATTTCAATTTGCTGAAAGATAAGTGGTTCTTGATTGGTATCAATCTGTTTGAGACTGCTTCGACACCATTTTTCACAAGAGGCGGTAATATCTGGACCTTGTCCTACAGCGAGTAATGACCACCAAAACAGTAAGTTTAATTGCCTGTCCGTGATTATTCGATATACAGTATGTGCCGCTTATTGTAATCGTTGTAGGACCAGTAATTTTTCATATCAATAACTGGCTCATAACATTAAGCACAAGAAATTAACTGTACGTATGTGGTGGCTTAGGGCCGGCCAGGAGCCTCAATGGGGCGAATATTTCAACTGATGCATGATTCAACTTTGCAAGTGGATGAGGCATTTTTGCATTGCTATCCCCATTTCTATACTGCCAGTTCTACAGTTGCAGTCCAATCTGCAAAAGGGCAGTAGAGGACCTATTGTAATTGTTGGCTAAATTTACAATAAGGGATGCTGAATATTTAAAAATATTTGGGGCGCACTGTTTTGAAGTGCTCCCCACATCCGCCCCCATACCTACTGATTGTGATAACAACAACTGGCTGATAATATCATCGGTGATTACAATATTCGGCTTCTACTGTAAGTGTAATTACCTATCACATCATCAACTGTCGGATCACTATTATCAAACGCATTTATATAATCTTCATACTCATCAATGAATTCATCGTTCCTAAAAGAATATAAATACAGGTGGTTATTGAGTGATTGTAGCATTAGCTTGAAGCTCATTAGCCGACGACACATTGAAACAGTAAGGCCAGGCGCACACTAAGACAAAACTGTCTCACGACAGTCTTATGTGCTCTGTGGTTGTCAATGAGTTTTGTCTGCTAGACGCCTTGTTTCAGTGTGCGGCTACCCATTGACTTTCATTGCCCATAAGACTGTCGTGAGACAGTTTTGTCGTTGTGTACGCCTGGCCTTAAGCTACTCGGCGATTAGCAACTTGCAACATGACTGTCACCACCAAAGGTAATGGCTTTACTTTCTTCCTCCCATTAGGACAAACAACTAGACCCAACCAGGATCGAACCTGTTAACTATTAATTAACGACAAGTAAGCTACTAACCCCCTTACCAACGTGATCGCTGGTTACAACATTACTTGCTTAACTTTTGATTGCTTCTATGTGTGAACGTCGTAGGCTGAACGCTCGGTAAAGCAATCATTTGTCAAAGCTGCATGCTGAAGTGTCACTGTCTGCACATGGATTTGTTTGTTTGTTGGTGTTTTAGGGCCCTTCAACTACAAGGTCATTAGAGCCCCGTCCACAGCATGGTTCTTATGCAGAGACTGCACAGACACTACACTAATGCGACGATTTTTGGGTATTTGCAGTAACTAGTTTTCCCAAGCGGCCACCCATGTCAGTACTAGTTGGATTTGTTTGTTTGTTTGTTGGAGTTTAAGGTCCCGTCAACTACAAGGTCATTAGAGACCCTACTAGTTGGAGTTGCGCTGCTTAACTTCAGTGATCAGACGAGAACTGGTGGGTCAAACGCAATTCGCTGCTCCCCTTGCACATGGAGCTACTCAAAAGAACCGGAGGCAATGGGTTTGTGATTAAACAGAAGGGAATTCCGTGATTAGAAAAGTCGAATTCCATAGTTTTGTTCTCTCTTGTTCGACCGACCGACAAAGGTTTGTAGAATAATTAAGAAAATATTTATTCAACTTACTTTGGTTTCTTCGCCGCATTCTGCTCACATGTTGCTTTTCTTTTCAGATCCATGATGTGTTGCTGACAGAAACAGACTGGACAGAAATTTCAAAAAAGGACTGAAATTCTACAAAAAAGATGTGCCGAGATTCCTGACTGCATGATAAGTAGCGAACGTAAGAAAGCGCGCGAAATTCTTTTTGTTCTTCAGGTAGGATGCTTTTTCCAAAACCCGCAACCATTGGTCGAGAAAGTAGTCCAAAAATACTGTACATTTGTAGAAGTACAGAGAGTAGAAGCAAGCAGACACTTTAATTGTAATCAATTGCTCTGCAAAACATTCGGTTGGTAAAACGTTTGAATTAAATTTATTCAGAATTGTTGTTGTTGGGATAAATCCATCGCAACAAATTTCGTAACTATGGGTTCCTTCATAGCAACAGCGACGCTTTATTTAGTAGGCGCTGTAAAAGCAAGGGGCGAAATAGTTCGAATTTCCGTCTTCGTCTGCTTATTTGTAAGTAACTATGAAAGTTTATTTTTAAAATAACTTGACATTTTTGGGTTGACAATCGACTGTGATGCATTCAAGTAATTAATAGGAATTTGTAAGTTGATCTACGCTTCGTATCCGGTATTAAATACCGGCGTTTTCTACTTCCATAGGCTTAAAAGATGCCATCCATGTTTTAGAATGCGAGTTAGGACCTACGTACTGTGGCTGAGTTTCTAAATTACCCGAGTTACTCCGGTTACTCAAACTCGAGTTACTCCGGAGTGACTCCAAAGCGTTTCTAAACGCCTTACTCCGAAAGCCCCGCGTTCCTAAATGCGTTTTTTCACGTTTTCGAGTCACTCCGGAGTGACTCTTTTTGACTCCACTCAAAAAGGAGGAGTAAACGGAGTGAAAGCAGTCGACAGTTAACGAACGCAATCTAAGCAGACGAACAATTAGGCATATAGAGTAGGGTTGCCATAATTGTCGGACTAAAAACGTTCCTTAAAAGTATTTTTTCAACAAAATAAGAGTTTTATTACAACTTTATGATAAAAAAAAAAATAGCATAATAGATAAATGGTGGTCGAACAGTCAGTTTTACTGGCAAAATGCGATGTTTTCGTGGACGCGTCAGTACCAAATCTTGGCATGTATATGCGCAGTACTGAATGCAATATTATCGGAAAATAATTGTCCTGCATGCAAAAATTTTAAATCGAACTGGACAAATGACTGTCTGACATGGACACAGACCTACGGGACAGCGGGACATATACAGTAACCCATATATATATCTCCCGCTATTAGGGTTGTGTATATATATATAATATGTCAGTGTGAATGAATTAAACAGTGTTCTGGGTGGACAAATAAAGATCTGGGGGCATAACGAGAAAATTATCGCCTGTCATCGTCAAATTATCGTCTGCCATCGCCAAATCGTCTGCCATCTTTGTAAATTTTGCTCTTGTATCGTCCCTAAATGCATGACACCGGAGTTACTCCAGTGTTACTCCTGTGACGTCAGCAGTGACCCGAGTAACTCCAGAGTTACTCTAACTGGAGTAATTTAGAAACTCAGCCTGTATGTCATCATTACCATCACACCCTTATCCCGCCTGAGGCGGGATCGGGTCTGCGGGTTCTAGTCCTCCACTCCCTTCTGTTTCCCACTAGGTCCCTGTCCACCCCACACACTGCCATGTCCCTCCGGACAACCTGCTTCCACGTCTGCTTCGGTCTCCCCCTTCCCCGGATGTTGCCTACAGCCTGCATTCCTGGAATGCACCTAACGAGCTCATCATCCCCTCTTCTCATGACGTGTCCATACCACCACAGCCTATTCTCCCTCATCTTTTCGGCGATGTCCACCACCCCCAGGCTACCTCTAATATAGGCATTCCTAATTCTATCTGCCCTCGACACGCCACTCGTGTACCGCAGCAGTTACGTACTGTATGTACACGGTAAGTAATTCTTAGCAATGGGTGGAGATTTTTAACTGGTAATTTAAGATTGTAAGTAATTATGCAGATCAATAAATATCACACAGTGTAAGTTATAAAGAAATACATCACATGAAATGTGTTGATGTTGATTCATTGACCTACCAAAATCACAACTCGGTAGATACAGATACTGTACAGTAAACCGTGTATACGCACATTTTTGAAAGATGTTTATTATCTGAGTACAGTATATTAATGAGTATATTGAGTGAGATAGTTTATCTCGTGAAACATAATTTTCAGATGTAATTTGTCAGATTTACAAGGTGGAGACACTAGAATGATGTTATTTCTATGCCTTGTGAACCACTTACCTGTAAAACCCCTATGCGTTTTGATGTTCTGGCAAGATAAGGCAACGCTATAGATGATTAATTAGTACATCAATGTGTACATATCACGTACACATAAGGTGGCTTTCACACCAAAGTTGCAAGAGACAAGGGACGTGCCACCTCGACGCAGGAGGCAGTGTTTTGCTTCTTGGAGAAACATGCTTCACACCGAAGAGGAATATGAAACCTGCATCTCTCCTGTTGACACTGCATCTTTTGTCCACTTCTACCTAACGTTTTAATTTACAACGTGATGCTCAATATATTCCTCATCAGACGATGACTTAATAGCTCTCATTGCTGTTGCTGTCATCTGAAGAAGAAGGTACCAAAGAACTTGCAGGTGGGTACAACCAACGCCTCCTAATTTTAGAAGGCGCTGGTACACCCATACTGGTAAAAAGCTGTGTTGTTGTGCCTGAACAACTGCTCTCACACCCAGAGACATTTCAGTCATTTCATAAATGGAAATTTATGAAAGTAGGTTGGGGATTACTGGTAGAAGTAAAGGCGCATATAGAAATCATGGTGAAAATAACTTTTTTATCTACTGTATATTCTATATTTTTATGAAAGGAGCCTTCCAAACTTTCACTTACTCATCCCTGTTGGAATAATTTTAGATGTAGTATGCAACAAATGTTATGTTAAATTGATTGTCAGGTAACATGATTAGGATTCATTCCTCACTACAGATTGGAAAGCACATGTGCTAATTCAGGAGAATCACATACTGACCAGCATAAAGAGGCAGGAAGCATAAAACCAACCAACCAGTCTTCAAGCTACATTTACCTCGTGCATCCAGGAAGTTAGATGCACATATCACTTCTGCCTGAAAACTGTCGCCTGTATATGCGTTGACGTTGAAAGACGCATGCCTCCTGCAACTTTGGTGTGAAAACCGACTAAGTAGTTGACAAGATGGAGGCGTGCTTGGTGTTTGTGGAGGAGGGTAAACACAGTTTTACAGGAATTTTGTCTTGCCAGAGCTCCTGCTGTGTTATTTTTTTCTTTTCGCAGAAAGATTTAAGTATTCTCACTGCTTACGAGTGTAGAAAAACAAAATATTGTGATTAGAACCTAGGAACGATATCATTTTGCATGGAAAGGATTCTTCGACATGCAGTTATCCAGAAATCACTCGGTGTCTTCACTTTTCAAAACGAAGTTGCCGACTCTCATCCACCAGGATATTACCCAGAACCACGAGTTCATATCCTACCGATATTTATAAAGCTACAATTTTGAACGTTTTTATGCAGGAGTGATTTCAAGCTGAATGTGTACTCAGAGGCGCTTCAAGGCACTTTAATATTTGCCTTCTGAATGTCACATTGCTTAGTTTGCTTATTATTTTCCTTGATAAGAGGCCAGCGAAAGGTTAGATTTTCATGCTTGTTTTCCTCTCACGTAGAAAAGGTTGTTTTACATATAAATATTTCACACGTGGACCGAGATAAATCCAGTCTTGACCTGACTCCTGGAAAGCAAAAGATCCACTTGTACAGTCAAAGGAAACATTGGGAGATAGACCACCACTAAGCATGGTTTTGCGCTTATCTAACTCCTGGAAGTGTGCATATTTTTTTAAAGAAATTGCTCAAGATTCAAGTGTCACAGAAACAATGCAGTATCTTTAATAAATTAAGACTATCCGCTAACACTCGTCCACACAAAATTTTATAAAACCAACACATGAAACAATTAAAATACTAAGGGTTTCCACACTAAGATTTTAAGTTGGATAATAGGAATAAAAAGTAACGTGATGCACATCTTATTAAATAGAGCAACGGAGGTGAGAGATGTGACAAACGAGGTGGAGGTTGATGGAAGGATGAGCGGGTTGATGAAGGAAAGTAGAAAGATGCCGAGAAAGTAATAGGATTGCAAGAAAGATAAGTGTGAAAGTTTTCTAAAAACTATATCTTAGATATTGAAGTCATTTAAACAAAACCAATGCATAATCATAGGATGATCAATTCGAGGAAACAGTAACATCTAGAATTATATACAAAGTGTGCAAAGACTAATAACACCTGGTTTTGTTTTAGATAGTAGTAGGTGGTGGTGGTGGTAATAGTAATAACTCCATCGCAGCAGCAGCAGCACCATGGTGACTTCTTGTTGCAAGGTCTTTGTTTTTTTCTCCTCATTGTTCGTTGTATTTGGTAAAACTCATTCAATAAGTTTAAAAAGGATGAAGGAAAATATAATTCCCAAAAACTGCAAAGAAAAAGTACTCGGTGTTTAAAATTTGAATTCTGGATCTGATCCTGCCGACTTCGATGGCTCTTGTGCCACAACTTTTATTTGGTTACTTAACATTGGCCTCCCTATTTGCTGAAGGTCCGAAAGGCCAGGAGAAGGTAAAGCCATCTCCTACAACTGAGAATTTCACCTATATACATCTTTTCTAATTACTAGTGCCAATGCATACAACGCCACCTGTTTACTGTTCACCTGAAAGAAGGAGTTTCCCCTGCCTCTCGCCCTGAAAGATGCTGCCTACCTCATCTGGGACCCCACATTTAAGTGTACAGAAGGCTCTGTAATAGGACTAATTCCCACCCTACAGATGGCACACTCTTCCCTCTCATTTTCCCATTTTGCTGCACCAGAAGAAACCAGAATTGAACCTGGGCACCACGGAGCCTATGTCAAACATGGTGCCAAACAAGTTCCTTCACAGAAAAAGATATAGAGGGCTTGCGTACCATTAGGATTGCAATGCCAATTCCGACGCCTCCTAAGATCACGGCATGTCGTTCCGCATTTTCCAAAAGGGATTCTAGACAGTCCTACAAAAAAATGGCAAGGAGTTATATCTTCATCAACACCGGAAAGCGACTCTCCCACCGTCCCGTTCAGAGATACTACAACATTAGCATTCTTTACCTTGTCATGCACAGCACCGGGTTTTACTGGCCCGCCTTGGCATCCTTTTTCGTCCTTGTAGTTACCCTTGTTGTCTTTAACGCAGCAGCTCAGAGGCACAACAGGGGTCCAATGTCTGATTTTTCCGAAGTGGTCATTCATCCTCCAAGCGTCATAAGGTTTTGCTGTCTTGTTGGCCATCTGCTTTATTCCGCAACATTTTAACTGAAATTTAAGTGAATTAATGTGACCTGGATGACATTTCGTTGAGATTCCAAATAACCCTTCCACCGGTCGTGACCATGGATCCAGCATTCGTATCATGAACTTCCGAAATTTGGTCTCCAATAGAACCATACTTACGACCATACTACATCATAGAGTCTAGTTCTCAACGTAATGACCAAGGCCTTTCCTAGGGTCCGTTCATCAATCCTTTCTGGGTGTCGGCAGTTTTTTGTTGGTGTTTTAGGACCCTTCAACTGCAAGGTCATTAGAGCCCCGTCCACTGCATAGTTCTAGTGCAGAGACCGCACAGACACCACACTAATGCAACGATTATTGGGTATTATTAGTACCCAGTTTTCGTTAGTACTACCTGGGGTTGCGTTGCTGAACTTCAGTAATTAGACGAGAACTGGTGTGTCCAACGCAATATGCCGCAATGGTGCTGCAATTCAAAAGGATTAGGATACGCACTAAATTACACCTACCATTGTTTGAACCGTGTCCCAACTCTCCGTAACAAACTTTTTAAAGCCATAGTCCTCCCTGAGGGTTGCGAGCATGACGTTATAAGCAGTTTCTCTGACCTGAATCAATTGGAACAATAAATTAGACGAGGAACATGGTTGACGTCAGTAATTTGCACATCAGGACGATTTCGAGAACCGCATTTGGGAATCAGATGCAATGATCAGTACCACAGGGAGACGAAGCTAGAACCTGTGAACCATTTACGCAATGGCGCAAAGGAATGCAAGTCTCATTGGCACACTCCAAGATGCGTCCTCCACCTTTCAATTTCCGGCTCATTTTACACCGAATGTTTGTCCGAGGCAGGTGTCAATTCGTGGTGCATCGTCATTACCTTATTTTTGAACACGTATCCCAGGATGCCACCAATCAATAACACGACAAAGATGAGGAACAGGATTATGAAATACTATGGACCAAACAAGAGTATACTGCATTAGGACAACGGCAATACAATAACAAAACAACGGTTCTCTGGTCTCCAACTTTCAGGATCAGCTCTGAAAGTTACCAGAGATTACTTTATACCGGAAAATCCGCAAGGAAACTACCCAAGTCTTCCAGACTAGAACCTGAACACCACCGGCGCAAGAGTCAAGTACGCTTCTAGCCGAGTTCCCTGGGTTGACGTACTCTAAGAAAGTGAGCAAAGATCAGTGTACCCCTGACATGCAGTACCAGGCAAAAGTTTCTCTAGAAAATTTAATTTGGAGTTATCTGGACTTTGCCCTGGAGTGAAATTTCGGGAGAGGACACCGTAAGATCAAAGAGATTAAGAAACAAAATCGAAACAGTTTTTGAACTGGTGGTGGAGTGTGATAAACCACACAGTCAATTTTTCAGTTGTTTGTTGGTGTTTTAGGGCCCTTCAACTACAAGGTCATTGGAGCCCCGTCCACTGTGTAGCTCTGATGCAGAGACTGCACAGAAACTACACGAATGCGACGATTTCTGGATACTAGCGGTACCCAGTTTTCGCAAGCGTCCACCCATGTCAGTACTAACTGGGGTTGCATTGCTCAACTTCAGTGATCAGACGAGAACTGGTGTGTCCAACGCAATTTGCCGCACGAATTTTTCAGTTAGAGGTTCTTCAGGATCTGAAAACATTAAGTTTATGGGGAAAGGGTCTACAAAGTTCCAAGTTAGGTACCGGTGTTGCGCTAGCGCTTTGTCAGAATCAATTCAGATGTTTAGCGTTGTGCGGATTTTCCAGTACGTTGTACCAACAACGAGACATCAAGAGCCCTGATTGGTAATTTCCAAATATGTTACTCACTGTTAATAGCAAACATTTTATTTCTTTTACGGCACCCACACAGCCAATAAACGATATGATGATTATCGTTGCACCCATGGTGATCAGGATGCTGGCAGAGCTCATGTACAGATCGCTACCTAGAAGTCTTTCGAAGTATCTTTTGTCTATTAATGTCCAGATCCCAATTGCGAGAACAGCAATGCCTCCTGCCTGAAATGGAAAGAGGTCGACAAGCACAAGGAAGAAGTCGACTTATTAATGATGACCATGTAAGAAATGCACAAGAGACTGTCCATAAACTTTTTAGATGGCGTCACACACAGTTGGTAGAAGTGCGTCAGAGGTTGCCCAAAAGATCGCACCTAGAATAACCCTGGCTTGCCCCCTCCCCCAGACCTCAGGTGAGTGATGACCAGCACTTCACTCCATCTAACATTTTATATAAATAACCTCTTTGTAGAGCTTTCAAGAATTCTTTCCCTCTCCCTCTAGATAGATCACAGGCCTCATAACGTCAATTTTTATATTCCAAAGGCCATTTACTAACCCTAGGTAAAGGGATGTGCAACAATGACATTGTTGTTGTACTCTCCACATAGAATGACGACTTCACTTCCTACTCAGGAACAGAAGGTACACGTGAGGGGGAGGCAGGATTGAAACCTGTTAGCTCACAACTTCAAGAGAAGGGTTAGGAGCTATCTAAAAGATATCGGAGGAGCGTTGATGTGCTGGTATCAAAGACAACAACTACAAAGCCATACCGGAAAAACTTTTTTGAAAGCGTTTGACCCCATATAATGCTATTGATACGATACACTTACTTACCAAGATTAAGGCATTGAAGAAGAAGACTACGTATTTGATGCATCTTCCACATCCGTGCATCCCCATAATTTTGCGACTGGTGTAACGGTGTGCAAAGGGAGAAAGGCCCTTCTGGTAGTATCTTCGCCAAAATGGGTATCGGGCAGCACGTCGCGGGCAACACTCCTGAATACAACAAGGATCTTTTGGACGAGGATGCTCCTTCCAGATGACAGGAGATGGAAGAGCAAGGTCAGGACTTGTTTCGAAAAACGGAGCGTTCGTTGCTCCTTTACAATCAGGTGGCGGAGAGGGTTGATAAGCCACAGATTCCACAGACACACAAGGACGGGGGTTCTCACAAATGGGAGGGTCAGGAGGTTTCTCACAAGTGGGAGGGTCAGGAGGTTTCTCACAAGTGGGAGGGCCAAGACGTTCGATGCAAGGTTCCCAAATAACGGGGCCTGCCGCGGGATCTTCAGGACAAGATGTATTGACGGCGAGATCAGAAGGTCCACACGGTTCTGTGCAAGGCGTCAGATTGTCGGAAGAATAGGCAGGTTTTGGAATACTTAAACAACTAACTTCAGACGACGATGAAGACTGCGATGAAGTGGACCACAATTCACGACGATCCCGTTTGCGATTGTCACAGTGACGATAATCACCCACTGAAGATTCGGAAGTATCTTCAAAATGACGGCGATTTTCAGTTCTTGTAGGCAAGCAAGTTCCTTCAGAACTGGGTTGCCAATGATCAGTCCCTGTAGGCACAAGATTCCCCTTAAGATTTGGTTCACACTGTTGATCTCTCCTAGGAGCCCCACAAAACCCTTCAAAATAGAGTTGATGGTCTGGTCCAGGAGGCACACGAGTCCCTTCAAGATAACTTTGATGGTCTGGTCCAGGAGGCACACAAGTCCCTTCAAGATAACTTTGATAGTCTGGTCCAGGCGGCACACAAGTCCCTTCAAGATAGCGTTGATAGTCTGGTCCAGGAAGCACACAGGTCCCTTCAAGATAGCGTTGATAGTCTGGTCCAGGAGGCGCAAAAGTCCCTTCAAGATAGCGTTGATAGTCTGGTCCAGGAGGCACACAAGTCCCTTCAAGATAGCTTTGATGGTCTGGTCCAGGTGGCACACAAGTCCCTTCAAGATAGTTTTGATGGTCTGGTCCAGGAAGCACGCAAGTCCCTTCAAGATGGCGTTGATGGTCTGCTCCAGGAGGCACACAAGCCCCTTCAAGACTGTTGTGGTGGCGATGGTCAATCCCTATATTCAAGGAAGAACTTTCAATACTGTGATGGTCAGTCCCTTTAGACACAGAAGATCGGGACCATGTCGATGGAGTTTCGTGTAGAGCAGAATGATGACAAGGCCGATGAGGAGGAGAACAAAGTTCTCGATGAGTGACGCAACTTGAAGAGCGTCTAAGAAACTGAGATCGACTAGGAATAAGTTTCCGAATAGCCGAAAGAATGTTTGACCGTTTAGAAGGTTTTTGAACAATTGTTAGAGAAGAAGAATGTTTAGGACAGGGTTCGTGAATAAATGTGAGTGACTTAAGTCGTCTAGGGCAGTGTTCCCGAGCTGAAGAACAAGAAGAAGATGACGACAGCTCAGCACAATGTTCCTGAATAGTAAAAGACATCGATCGGGTAGGACATTGTTCTCGGAAAGTAATGGACGGCGGCCGTCCAGGACAGTGCCCCCGAACAGTACAAGGTGATAATAATTTAGAACAGTGTTTTTTAACAGTAAAGAGTGGCGATAGATTAGAACATTGTTTCTGATCTGTACAAGGTGACGATTGTCTAGGACAGTGTTCTCTAGCAGTAAAGGACTGAGATCGTCTGGGACAGTGCTCCCGAACGGCACAAGGAGGTGATTTTGTGGGACAATGTTTCTGAATAGTAAAAGATTGGGTCAGTGTCTGTGATATGGGACAGTGTTGCCGATCAGGAGAGGGAGACGATCGTCTAGGACAGTGTTCCCGATCAGGAGAGGGAGACGATCGTCTAGGACAGTGTTCCCAAGCAGTAAAGGACTGCGATCGCCCAGGGCAGTGTTCCCGAGCAGTAAAAGGCTGTGATCGCCCGTGGCAGTGTTCCCGAGCAGTAAAAGGCTGTGATCGCCCGGGGCAGTGTTCCCGAGCAGTAAAAGACTGCGATCGCCCGGGGCAGTGTTCCCGAGCAGTACAGGGATACGATCGTCTAGGACAGTGTTCCCGATCAGTGAAAGATGTAGGTTGTCCATGGCAGTGTTGCTGACCAGTACAAGGTATAGATCGTGTAGGACAGTTTTTTGCAGCAGTAGAAGGCGGAGATTGTCTAGGGCAGTGTTGCGGTATACTTGAAAGAGACTGAGATCGTTTCGGACAGGGTTCTTTAGCAGGTATACAAGAAGGCGGTTGAGCATAGGTCTTCCCTCTATGATCAGACAAAGATGAAGACCACTGGAAACAAGGTTTCCAAGAGGCTGCAGGTGGAGTAGACCATTGTGGACCACGCTGCCAAGCAACACACGACGACCATCCAGGTCTATCCTGACAAGTTGGCCGATATTGCTGAATGGCAGTGCAAGACACAGATTGCTTAGGAATAATCGATTCGCCAAGATTACAGGGCCGTTGCGTATTGGTGCACCCGTAGTCAGGCAAAGGTTCACAGCTTTGAGTTCGGTAATGTGGTCCTTGTGACTGGGTACAATAGTCAGTTTGAAAATCAGGTTGATACAAGGCAGTCCAAGACGCAGATTGCCTAGGAATGGATTCTCTGACAACTAAGCAAGACCGTTGTGAGTAAGGATCGTGAAAAGTTGTCAACGATGCAGGCCGCTGAAGATGAGATGTAACAGTGTCGCAATTTGGCCATTGGTCACCGGGCCTCGAGAGATTTTTAGATGAAGTATACTGATCGTATTCTTGCCAAGTGGTTCTCAATGGAGCAGGTCGTGTTAGGTAGGGTTCTTGAGCAGT
>JAAFCE010001036.1:10601513-10637698 GCA_013389805.1 Trigoniulus corallinus
CCTCTCTACTATGCAACGGGTAAAAGCAACTTCTAACCCCATTTCTCGCCCTATGGCAGGGTCGGGTGTCCATCTTGTACCTCTGAATGGACACAAGGGCGATATATTGGTCATAGTTTTTCTCGCAGCCGGTTGCCGGCCAAAGCTGCAACCTCTATGCTTATTTATCGTCGGTCTACTGTTCATTTTTTTGGCTCTACTATGCAACGGGTAGATGAAGCAAAATTTCCAGGTGTAGGAACTCGCCCCCTAGCGTCAGTGGAGTGGCCCAACGAGCAGTGGGAGCGGCGAGTTGCGTTGGACACACCAGTTCTCGTCTGATTACTGAAGTTAAGCAACGCAAGCCCAGTTAGTACTGACATGGGTGGTCGCTCGGGAAAGCTGGGTACTTTTAATACCCAATAATCGTCGCATTAGTGTAGTGTCTGTGCAGTATATGCATTAGAACTATACAGTGGACGGGTCTCTAATGACCTCGTAGTTGACGGGACCTTAAACTCCAACAAACAAACAAACAAACAAACAAACCAACGAGCAGTAGACAGAGGATAAATAAGCATTGGGGTTGCAGCTTTGGTCAGCAACCGAGTGTTAAAAAACACTGCCCAGAATATCGCGCTTGTGTCCATTCAGAGGGACAAGATGGGTACCCGACCCTACCATAGGCGGGAAAAACGGTTAGGCGTTGCTATTCAAATAACAATCTTGGAGAAGTGTGCGGGGATGGACTGCCTGCATTATGCATCCAACGGTGTAGAAAACCACCATCTGATCCCAATAATGGGGTTTCTATTGAGTTTGGCGTGGTTTAATGATGTTGAACGTGTACGTCCCCATTCCCGAATCTGGCGGTGGACGATGATGACGTCATTGTTCAAACTGCAGCTGGCGGCCATGTTTGTGTTGAACGCGTTCGAATGAGTTGCCAGGGCAACGGTTGTCTGAATCGTCTACTTGGCTCGTTGCATGAACTTTGCATGACTTCACATTGCAGGTGATGAAAGTACTGAATTGTTTTGGATGAGTTGGCTGGAAACCATTGAATAATAAATAATACAAATATTTTTATTTGTTGGTATACCCTTTGACCTCTGGTTCTTGGTTCTGGTCGATATAGTGTGGTCTGCGCAATGTCCCCCGTGCTCGTAGTTGAATACGAGACTGGATGGGATGTAGTCAAGATGTAAAGCGTGTTGTTTTCGCTGTTATGTTGTCGTCTAGGAAACCTCTTTATTTAGGAACTTCCTGTGGAATTTAATGAATGTTTGATTCAGGCAGGAAAGTGGATGACCAATAGAAACACCGTGGGTCGAGCGAACCCTGGACAATCTCCTGTTCTCCAAGCCATATTTTTGTTCCAAGTTGTGTTGTCTCTCTTTTTTTTATGCGTTGAAGTGAATGACCTTCCCCCTCACTTTACCGAACTCTGTCCTCCCCCTTCCTATCCCGTTTGATCTGTTGACACTTGGTGGTGAGGGGGGATCACTGAGGAGACCACTAAAATCAACTTTTCACAGTATCAGCTGGTGAGTTGCCTTCAATTAACGACATTATTTTTATTTGTCGAATATGTTGTTCATCCATCTTCTGTTTAGTTTGAATGTCTGGGCATTGCCCCTTCGAAAATAAAAGTGGTCACCGTCAACAGTATCCCTCACCCGTCACTAGAAATGGGAGTTCGGAGTACGTCCTATGTGTTGGGAGTTGTGTCTGCTCCTCTTGTCGAGGTTGCTAGTGTAGTTGTGGTTGTGGCAAGGTGAGTCATCGTCAGGATGGGCGAGTGGACATAAATGGCCTCGACAGTTGAGTATCCCGTGAAGATGCTTTCTACAATCGGGACAGTACCAGTGAACTCTAAATGACTTCTTGTTTAACAGAGGAAGGCCCTCTTCCATCCTTCTCGTCTTTCTTACCTTAAAGATCACGAAGGTGTCTGTTTTATGGGAAACGTTTTTTTTCTCCAATGCCCAGTTTCTTGAAGGCCAAGGTCAAGCATCTCAGTGACGCTTTTCCGTGAATTTTAAGCAGCACAAATGTGCATGAAGGTTATGAATAGAGTCTCACACTTAAATGCCTAAAGTTTTACGTGACTGTCCCGACCTTTCGGTATTATACTTGCTCTTTGAGTTCGTTTTGCACAGGTTCCTTGGATCGGCCACATCTTCAGGTATGCGTTCAGGCCGAACCTCTACTTTCTGGACTACAGAAAATTCAGTGCACATCGGTAGATTACTTCCCCGTGTTATTCCGAGCACTTATAACTCAGTAATCTACATATTATTAAATAAAGATGATGTTTTTTTTTAATTGAATGTCTCCTTGGAGTGAGGGTTGTTTGTGTTTTGCTTTTTTTGTCGAAGTCCATTATGAGTTGCCACATTTTATTTATTAATTAATGACTTGGATTTGTTTTTTTATCACCTTGTAGGTGTTTTCAATCCGCATTCGGTCGTCATGAAATCACAAAGTCCCACACACGAAGAGGTTAGTAATAATTGTTTATTTATTGCAGTCTATTACTTGTGCTTTAGTTGCCGCCTCTTTTGACACCTTACAAATTTGAATTGACCCCCGCCGCATTAAATTGAAATCATGTGTAGACGCGCCCACGAAATAACTTTCTTAAGAACACATGTGGCGGGAAGGAGTGTACGCACCATCTGGAAAATACCATAGTTTCTTAAGCCAGGCGGCTTAAAAAAATGCCGTGGCTAGGGGACCTTGGGAGATGGTAAGAGTAAAGAACCATGTGACTGATCCTCATTGGAGTGTGTCAACAGAAATCGATATACTGTACTGTATGAGATTATGACTTCATCAACTTGTGACTTCTTTTACCAATTTTGCCACTAGGAATTAGGGGCGGATCCCCCTCAATGCCTCAATGGGGCGCATATTTTAACTGATTCAACTTTGCAATTGATGACGCATTTCTATTCATTTCGCATTTCATTTGCTATTCCCATTTCTATACTGCCAATCCAATCTGCAGTTGGCTAAACCACTGAAGATAGGACATTTTCTAAGGGATAGTAGAGGACCTATTGTAATTGCTACCTAGATTTATACTAAGGGGTTCTGAATATTTAAAAATATTTGGGGCGCACTTTTTTTGAAGTGTTCTCTCCCTCATCCGCCTCGGGATCCACCCCTGCTAGGAGTAGCTTATGGTTAGGCTGGCACGAACTCGTGGTGGGAGCGGCAAATTGCGTTGGACACACCAGTTCTCGTCTGATCACTGAAGTTAAGCAACGCAACCCCAGCTAGTACTGACATGGGTGGCCGCTTGGGAAAACTGGGTACCGCTAGTACCCAAAAATCGTCGCATTAGTTTAGTGTTAGTGTAGTCTCTGCACTAGAACTATGCAGTGGACGGGGCTCTAATGACCTTGTAGTTGAAGGGCCCTAAAACACCAACAAACAACAACAGCGAACTCTTGTACCTTGAGACAATCCTACTCCAGCCTGTTTACAAGAGATTCGAAAGATTGTGCCACCACAAGAGCGATATCTAATGAAAGAGCTCCATGACCTCTCTAACAATGGGTCTCTGGAATTGCTGATAAACTGTAGACGTCCAAAAGCCATTTGTTACTGTAGCCATTGGGAGTCGATTCCGTAGTGATCTACACATATACTACGAACGCGCTGTTGGAACCAGAAACAGATCGGGAGCAACACCTTTTATTATTAGTATAGGTTGCGTCATTAAGTGGCGTGGTGCAGTAGTGTGGTGGTTGGCATGTGGTGCGCATCTGGATCAGTTACTTGGTATATTGGAGGATGAAGACCGTTGAGGTCATACCCACCTTGTGGTCAGTCCTGATTGGCAAGAACTCCGCGTGTGGTTCTCTTGAAGCGAAAGTCATTTATTAGAGTCATAATGTAGCGCCGACTAGGCCCTTTTGCTCAATTAACGTTTTACTTACTACTGCCTTTTCTTCATTACGTTTGTAGACTAACCACTTCTTATCGATTGTCCGCTTTAGTTTCAGGCTTCAGAGTATGTCAGTCCTTTTATGGATGACATGGACATGAGAGTATTTCCCTATTCCAACACTGGGACGACGTACGATACTAGTGGTCTCAACGACTACAGCGGTTACCATCAGACAAATGTGGCGTCACAGATAGACGACTGCAGTGCCATCACAGCGGCCAACAAACCATTGATGGGTAAGTAGAAAGAGAGAGATGACTGTAGAGTGGCTCATAACATGAAGGAATAACAATTGGATCGCCTTAACAATAGTTTTTTTTCTTTAATCCATACCATTAGTCATCTCAAACGTGGATGATAACTGGCGAACCAACCATCCCAGACATTGGACGCGAAGCCAACTGACCAAATGGTTTATTCATGTTTGTTCCGAAAAGAAATTAAATTACGAAAATGTGAGGTACAAACTCGACAACGTAACTGCAGAGTATCTGCAGTGCATGGACAAAAATAACTTTAGGAGTCGGTTTCCATACGAAGGGGACGTCATCTTCGAAGCTTACGAGGAAGTCCTCAGGCAGTGTAAGTAGACTGCAACGTTCATGTTGGTTTTTAGGTGATCTTGACCCTGTGCATCTCTCGAGGACTTGTACAACCTGTTGTTCGCCAGCACCACAGTGTATTCCAGCTAGCCTGCCTTGGTATTTCAGTTGGTGGCTTTTATTAGACCAAAAGGCTCTAGCAGGTGTGAGTATCCTGCAAGACGCGGGTGATCCATACTCGTTGGGTGAAGCAGACCCTCGAAGTAAGCCTTTCGCCGGATAGGAACCGTTGTACCCCCCACTTGTGCGGTATTACCTGCACACGATTTCTAATCTTCTGGTATGTACCCGAAACCAAGAATGCTGAAATCATTCAGGGAATCCTTATTCATGTGGTCGCTGGCGGACAAAGGTAACGGGATCTTTGAAATTCCTTAAGTTTGGTTGGCATTTCATAGCACCCATATCATTCTTGTTGCACGCTTACATAAAAGGATTAGTTGTCAAGTGAGTAACGACTATATTAGAGTTTCTTTCCATTTTCTAAGATATATTTTCTTGAAGTAGCCTGAAGCTACAAGAAAGTCCTGCTGTCATAGTTTCCTTTAGAACTCCCCCCATCCACTGCCTTTGTTTTTCTAAATTCAGCCGTTGGTGATGTTTCTGCAAGATTTTTTTTTGACAGTTATCATTTTTTTTCTCCTTATCTAGGGCAGCAAATAGAAAATCCTACAAACACCTACGATATCCCATCGTATTGTGAGTATTGCTGACATCAAGAGTCACTTGTAAAACTCCGATCATGCTGACAATAGTTCCCCATTTCTTTCAGTTGACAATCTAGAGGTGCAGAATTCCACTAACGGCGATATCGTCAACAACAACAACACCATTAATAACAACCACTTACATCAGTATAGTAATGGTGGCTATATGAACGGCGGGGGTGCTGCACATTACCACCAAAATTATTACGATGATGGCTGTTTCAATCACTGCCCAAGTGGCAACATTAAAACAGAAGTGGATTCTGAAGGCGAGAGTAATCAGTCGCTCACCTTTCACACCATTAATAGTGGTGTCTACTGTCTGGATACCCTTGTATCCCAAAGTGAGTTTACTGTGACCATCGTCTCCTCTAATCATTTAGTGTCTGTCCATTTCTCTTCAGTTTGATACCAAGGAGTTGGGTTTTTTTCTCTTTTCCAGACGAAAATCCGGAATTGCAAAGGCGAAGGAGAGGACGGCCTCAATCAAAGGATAAAAAGAAAAATAAAAATGGTAACTATTCTACCCTGTCACAAGATTGTGGATCTTGACCTTTGTACTTCAAAAATGTGTCAACTGACTTAGTAGAGCACACTTGTGCCTTGAGCACTGAATACTCGGATTCGCCCTTCATCCGAGATCAGCCATCTCCTCTGTAATAAGACAGATGACTAAAATGATAACAAAACATGGTATTCAGGTTCATTCCTGACCAAGACTCGTGGTCTTTTTCGGCTGTTAAATGATGGGGATTTTAGAGTTGAAGACCAAACACAAATTGCATTAGCAGCAACCACGTGCTGTATGATCGCCCTGGAATACTACTGTTAAAATGACTCCTTGTGTCTTGCTTGTCCTTCAGGTCAGAGGAGCAGTCGCCTGTGGGAATTCATCAGGGATCTGCTGTTGGATACCAAAACGTGTCCAAGTTTACTCAAGTGGGAGAATGCTGATGAGGGAATCTTTCGATTCGTTCAATCCGATAAGGTGGCTCGGCTGTGGGGAGAAAGGAAGTGTAATCCAAAGATGACGTACGAGAAGCTCAGCAGGGCCATGAGGTGAGAATGTGTCTAATGTTGACTGGGATAACACCTTTGGGGGTAAACTCCTAAACTGATCGAATGAGCACGTAATGGTGTGTGCCCGGTCGATCAGTCTTCCTTCAATTTCTTTATTTTGGTCATTTTCTTTGGTGATGGGCTAATATTTGGTCACTAACCCTTTGTTCTTTTTTTCTATTCCTCCCCTGCCTTTTTATCTGGTGTTTTCTTCTTCGTTTTCTTCTTGACCCTGCGATTTACTTGCTTTTGTATCTTGCTCAATTTTCTTTATGCTATCTTTCTCGATACTCCACGTCAAATTCTTTCATCTTTTATTTTCTTGCTGGTTTTCCTCCTGTTGCTGATGACGGCTCCCGGGGTTTTGTTTTTGGAAAATCCTTAAAAAATTACTTGGTTCTGTAAAGGACCTACTACTCTAGTCACATTCTCGAACCCGTTCCAAAAACTGGGAAATATCCTAAGAAATTGGTGTACAAGTTTGGACCAGCGGCTTACGGATGGCGTAGGCATTGCCAAATTGTTGAAATGCTGTGATGAGCTTCGACAATGCCCATGTCTGTGCATCCGGAAGCAGGAAGTGGTTCCTAAATGGGGTTCTTGAGGAAAATAGGCTCTTTGAAATACGATGTGTGCAATATAGCCACAGTTTTGAAGAAGAACGCCTAGCTGTGAGGGGGCCTCTCGCCTGCTGTTGCCTTATCTGTTAGCTTGGCATTTTGTCACTTGCTGTCCCTTTTCTCATCTGCCCTTTCCCCCTTCCCCCTCAGATCCGGACAAAGGGCTTGTAGTCTCTGTAGTGGCTCTACATGTTGCCGTGACTTGGAGCGCCGCCTAGTGTTGGGGAGGTCGCATGTGTCATCTTACATACCACGGAGAATAATCCCACTTGGAGTACACGTGAAAACATCCGTTGAGCCTGTGTTTTTTTTTCCCATTCTTGCCTGTTCTATTTTTTTTATTTGCTGTACGGTGGTTGGACTGAACTCTTCCGTAATGTTACACTTTGTATTTTGTCAAAACAGGGGGATCATCACTGGTCCCTGAAATTTATTTTGTCGCATTTCGTCTACGGAACGTTATCCACTGATCTTTCTATTCCAGAAGCTCCAAACCATCCTTATATTAGTGATTTTCGTCAGTAGTTTCAGACAGGAACCCAAGACTCCTCCTATTCCCAAGCTTGTGCCGTGTTAATAGAGGACCTGTAAGGTCTTTAGCTATATTTGAGGAGGACGCCTAACAAACCCCCAGGGTCGATTTGGAAAGTCAATCCTCCACCCCGATACTAACTAGTGAATTTTTCTTATGTCAAAGACATGCTAGTTGACCTCTAACTTTCTTGGCAAATCAAGCTGCCTTAGTGCTGCATTGGGCCTTGTGGATTCTGGGAGAACATGCAGACCGACTTTGAGGGTGCAGGACTCTTTAATTGAAGGAATTTTTTGGGAGATCCCAAGATAGGTTAATAATGTGTCGTAACGGGCACGGGGGGGGGGGGGGGCACAAAACGGTGACTCCTGCGTGGAGCACTTTAATTCTGGGATGCCAAACTAGGAGGGGGACCATGCGAAACACTGAAAGAGGACTGAGAATTCAAATGGGGTGAGGAGTGATAGAAGTTGCGATGAGGACAATTTCCCTTCCAACATTAATTTGGCAAGGCATGAGGGCACCATCGTGCATCACGTTGAGGTGCTTGTTTTTTGCGAGGACTTAGGAACAGGTTATCACCAAATTTTGTCTATGCAACATCACCATATTGATCCCGCTTCAGGACTTCTTGACACATAGTGTGGATTTATGTAGGACCTTTTGAGCACTGTTCCCTCTAAGCTGTGGGCACCCACAACCCTTTTACACCTAGCGCACAAAACGTACTTAACATGAAAAAAGTGAAATGAACAACTAAAAGTAAGGTCAACAAAAGTGTACCCGGGGTGCAAGATGTCCAAGGTGCGCCGCTGTTTAGGTCCGCACATACTTTGCATAAGAAGGCAAAATTTTGCACGTGACCCAAGTTCCTACGCACACTGACGGCAAAAAAATATTAGAGGGAACATTGTTCAGGTGCACCCTAATAGTTCCCCAGTGGATTGGTGCTTCTGAATAGATAGAAAGATCTGTGTGGTTT
Organism: Trigoniulus corallinus; assembly: GCA_013389805.1. Taxonomy (NCBI): domain Eukaryota; kingdom Metazoa; phylum Arthropoda; class Diplopoda; order Spirobolida; family Trigoniulidae; genus Trigoniulus; species Trigoniulus corallinus. The sequence goes on from JAAFCE010001036.1 coordinate 10,609,956, forward strand.
ATCATAACCTTCCTTCCGTTCCTCCAGTGTCCATACTTTGGGATTTTTAAACTTACCATTCCTTTTGTCCATATGTAGGTATTATTATAAAAGCCAAGTGTTCCAACCGGTGATTGGAAGGCGTTTGGTCTACAAATTCGGACCGAATGCCACGGGTTGGAGGCCGAAAAAAGGGACCACGACCTATAAACTGCCAATGGTCACTCAGTTGGATGGGTAAGAGAGATGGAGGGACAGAGAAAGAGACGCACCTCCATCCCTTGTGATTGCTGAGCGTGAGGTGGACCATAAGGGGTAATTTGCATCATGGTCCCGTTGAGTGTTGATGTGTTGTCATTCCTATTGAAATGGTGAGGGGCTCTAGACACCCTCCCCCTTTTCCACGTATCCTGTCCACTGACCGAGCCTTGTCCATCTTTACCAGTTAAGGGATATCACTTTTACCACCACTACTCATCCACATTCCCTACCTTACCCCTTATGCGTTGCTGACTTGGGGGGCCAACGTTGAGTTGTTGGTCATCTGTCGTTGTGGGTTTGGCCAGTTTTTTGATATTTGGCAAGAAAATGTCAAATTTACGCCCTTTTTACTCCCGCCAATGTTGTGAATAAGTATTGTGGAAGTGTGTGCACTCGCCCACCCACTGCTTTATTATTATTTTTTTTGTATTAATTTATACAGCGTGAAGGTGTCGACCCATGCCCATCCATAAACGGGACGTTTTTGGATAATACCGCTTTTCTTCATATCGACTCTCGTTGACCATTCCTAAACCCGTAATTATATTTTTTTTGGGGTGGCCATCACGTAACCATTGTGACCCAGTTAAAAAAATCCCATTATTATATTATTATCTATTGGAATATTTATTCCAGATTTTTTTGACTATTCAAGATTTTTTATTGAAAAAAAAAGAATCGCGTTTGTGTTTTTTGTATAACTATCCAGTAAAGTATTATATTTGTGAATTTTATTATATTTATTCTTTTCGTGGTCTCTACATCCTTCCTTCTTTGTCCCTTTCAACCCCCCTTCCACTTTCTCTGGGGTCGTCAGAGATGGACCTTTCCTTAAAATGACCACTATTCAACCAGAAGGAATAGGATGCAAAGAACGCAAAATTAGTTTGGGGAGGGCGTTTACAAGCTTTGAGTGCTGTCGCAGAAAGGAAACCATTTCTATTTCCGCCCAAATAATATTGAGAGGTGTAGGATGACCCCCTCAAGGTGGTGTAAAAGAAGCCGAAATACTGCACTCAGTGGTTTCTTAGCAGTCAAACGATACACTAATAGGAGAAAGAGACTCTCCGCAGAACCCGTATTTGAATCCGTCCCTATTTTCGCCAACAGCCGATTCTATGCTCCCTGTAACGTTCCTGGGACCAGCAACTAGTCAGGACTAGTAAAAAAAAACCCCCACTCATTTGGCCATAAGTGGACGACATCAGATTTCTTTCCTTCCTCAGATTCATCGCCACGTTGCCGGTACTGGGAGTCGAACTTGTAGCCATCACGAATCACTCCTTTAATCTTAACCGGCTACTGGTCCCAGGCTTGTCTAGCGCACATGCCCCAAACAGAGTGAAGAACATGAGTATTTTAGTGTTGCATAATAGGAAGCGAGGAATTCCCTCTCCCCCCTCAGAAATGGTTAGTGAAGGAAGGTCATTCGCACTTTACGACAAGACGCACCGCCTGTCTTCCTGCTCTACTCATGGCTCTCCGTACCCAGGCCCGGCTCATGAGTTTCAGGCGCCCTAGGACAGTGGGGCTGTCGCCGCCCCCTTAATTAAGTGCAGTTTTAAATTGTTCGAACGCTCCTCACGCCTTTGGCATTTGTCCCCATTGACAATGAATTTTTGTGACTCTGCAACAAGGCGCTTCCAGAAATCCAACATTTAGAAAAGGTCCCACCAATCAGAAAAGTTTGGGAACCCCCAAGACTATAAAGCAAAAGCAACTCCTAACCCTTTTCCCGCCTATGGCAGGGTCGGGTACCCATCTTGTGCCTCTGAATGGACACATAGGGCGATGTATTGGTCATAGTTTTTCCACAGCCGGTGATGAATAATAGACTGCATAGCAGGCAAGCATCTGAAAATAGCCGTCCTAGGCAGCCACCTAGGTTAACCTGCCCCATGAGCCGCCTGTGTCCTTACCCCTGTGCCCTAACCTCTTCATCCACCTATCTTTTATATAGTTTGATATAAAAATATACACACATAATATATTCGAAATAGTTAATTTAAGATATAGTCAGTATATTACAAGGTGTCCTCAATGTACTTGTGGGTATCTTGCAGAGAGAGTATTTTATTCCTTTCTTGCCCGTCGTCGTGTGTAGTGGTCATTGAGTTACTGGCCTCTTAGATGTAGTGTGGGAGGGGAAATTGTGTATTTTTTTTGTTCTGGTTTTGTTACTTGTTATTTAATGGTATATATATATTTTTTTGGACAAATGTGAGATTTTTCACACGCCGCGTCAAGTGTCGTTTGTGAATAAACGTCTAATAATGATACTTGATATCGTTATGCGTTGATTAAGCGATATTTTTACCCTCCCCTCAGTGGGTTAGGTCCGTGATGGGTCAGTAGTAGTTAGCGGGTCGGTCTCTTGGTGGATATCGCAGTTTTCAACACTGCTGAATTCTTGTACATATTTGTATATCATGGCAAAAAAAGACGGCTTTTTTTTTCTTTCTTTAAAGAAAATAATTATAATAATAATAATAGTGTTCGTATTTCTTTTGTTACTAAGAAAAATGACTCGTATTTCATAATTTGGAAGATGCCCTCCTTATTCTTGGTTGGGAGGGCCAACTGACATTACTTTCTTCTCTTATTTCTCCCCCATTTTTTTTCAGAGGTAGGACAAACAATGAAAATTGTCGGGACTTTTAGTACTACTAACTTTTTAAAAGAATTTAAAAAAAAAAGAAGCAAAACTTTTATTATATATATATAAAATATTGTTGATTGTATTTTTGTAGATATTATATAAAAAAAAGTATATATAAATAATCTTATAAAACCCATAATATATACATTATTCATGTTAAAAGGTTGATCCCTAGTTACGGATTCTTTTTTACTTTTTGATTATTATATAAAAACCGGAAGTTGTGATAGGATGTTTTTTTTTCTTCTTTCTCCCCTTTCCTAAATGTTGATTTTTTTTTGTTTCTCTTTGTATTATTACATTTATGTTGTTAGGTTTCTGACTTCCTCAAAATACATTTTTTTTTTCAATATGTAATTTATAATAAATGTAAATTATTACAGTCATTTTTATTGATGGATTTCTCGGAAATGAGAGCCAGAAAGGATCCTTCGAAGAGGTTAGGTAATTCAGTTGACTGACACTTTGGTAATACAGTGTAACCTCTTTAATCTGAACAAGCTTCAGTTCGACCAAAGTTTCGACAATCCTAATAATATTGATAAAGCTAAACTGATAAAATCATTTTCTGCATCACAGAGGAGTTGCTGTTCTATCAAAGGACGATGACGATCAAGGGGTCGGTTGGGGGTCAACATCTAAACATTTATTTGAATGCATTGCTCGTTACTTCCTTTGAATACCAACAAGCAACTCTTAATCCATTCCCCACCTATGGCAGGGTTGAGTACCTATCTCCTCCCTCTGAATGGACACCCAAGGCTGATATATTGGACAGTGTTTTCCCCCGTCAGTTACCACCCAATACTTGTATAGCGTTAGCCTTTGGTTCATTTGGCACCCAGTCGAACTTCCTACACCTGGGTAGTTCACCTCATCTACCCATTGCATAATAGAGGGTTCTTTCATGTGCAAATGCCATCGTGAATCACACGAGACCTCAGTTTTACTTCTCATCCACAGGAAAGAGCACTTGAGGCACCTCTCTGGCCCGAAAAGAAGCCATCGAACCGAGAACCACTGAAAGTTACCAAGCACGCTACCCAATGCGCCACCGAGATGGGATTTTGCATACTATATATCAGGTTCAAATTATAGAAAAAAATGTAAGGGAAGGGGGGCTAATGAACTAAGCCCATACTTTTAAAAGGGGTGAATCTAAGAAAAAGGTTGGGAACCCCTGATGTAACAGAACAATCTAGAATGTTTAAGGACTCATGGAAAAAATTGTGGCCCAATGTGGATGAACTGCTCAAAGCAAATGATGAAAATGAGGATTTTATTAAGTTACCTGTTTACAATGCAGATTATGAGGTGTTTAGGATGCTCAGGACACAGAATCCCAGATGATGAGGAAATGCATGAGGTTACTCATTTTACAATATAATCTAATCATCATACCAAAGTCTCGCCTGTGGCGGGGGCCTGTGTCTGTGGGTTCTAGCCCTCCACTCCCGTCTATCTCCCACTAGGTCCCCGTCCACCCCACACTGCCATGTCTTTACGCACAACCTGTTCCCACGTCTCCTTTTGTCTCCTCCTGCATTCCTGGGATGCATCCAACTAGCTCCTCTTCTCATGACGTGTCCATACCACCTCAACCTATTCTTCCTCATTTTTACGGCGATGTCCACCATCCCCAGGCTAACTCTAATATAAGCATTTCTAATTCTATCAGATCTCGACGCGCCACTCATGTACCGCATCATTATGTGCAAACAGTGATTCACATTAGACTTCCTGAGTGACCACTGAACTTCTTGCCATGAAATTCACATACTTGTCTTCAATACCCAAGTGTATTTATATCATTTCATTTAGAAATACAAAATTTAGTATAAATGCAACAACTAAAAAAACTTACATTCTTACTAATCATTAGTCCAGTGGACTAACAGCACCCCAGAAAAGTGAAAAAGGCTATAAAGTTTAAAATGAGCACCTGCTTCATAACTTATTTGAAAGGTTTTAGAAGGGTACTGGGAGATTCAGGGACAGCAAAAATTTGGAAATGCATTTTTTTTGCAACTTTAAAAAACATAGTAGCCTAATAATAATTATGGGTTAATAAACGAAGGTCGTATAAGCGGGACTCTACTGTATTCGCTAATCCTAACATGTCCTATCCCCCCCCAACTGGTTCAGATTATTGAGGTTGCAACTGTATTCGTTTCCAGAGTCGATATACAGAAAAAAACCTGATAGAATGATAAAGTCGTTTTCTATATTTTAACCTCCAGAGGTACTAATGTAATAATAAGTTACAATAGCAGATTGTGGACTTTCGACACGTCATGATTATCCTCTTACCACACCGGAAGTCCAAATCGTTGGATGATATTATTTTGCTCCATCAGATCTTTCTGCACTTTCTTTCTCATGTAGAAAATCGGACAATCTCGACTAAAAAAACAAAATAAAGTCAAATTAATCGTTATCAGGGGTTCCGCATAGTTGGACAGCTAGGGGTCGTGTAGATTGGAAACGGTTTCGTGTGTTCAGCGAACACTTGGCCTTTTCTACGAAAAAAAAACATCAACTGCAAAAAGACACTCCTTTCAAAGGCGAATTACCACAAATTCCGGGTCGCATTGAAATGCGGACGTGGGGCTGAACCAAAAGACATTGAGTGGGTTTGAGCATGGAAATCCTGGGGCACAGGTCAAGGCAGGAAAACATGGTGGTGGAATGAAAATGTGGAGACAGCTGTAAGGAAAAAGAAAAACTCCACCATTGGCAAGAGGTTAGGACCCGAGAGGCTATGAATTTAAGAATGCTCGGGCAAAAACCAGTGTGGCTCAGGCAAAACAAAGGAAATAGGAGGCTCTCTACATGAGCAGTTAGGCATAAAAGAGAGGGAGATAAAGTTCTGTTCCTCCCAGCCCAGTTAAAACTGAGGAATACTTCCAACTACTCCAGTATGAGGCAGCTGGGGAGAACGAGGAGGACTCCCAAGCTGCATTTTTGAAGGATGTGGAGAGCATATAAGGAAGATGAATGGTCGAAAAGCTTCGGGCCCAAGCAGAGTTCCCAATGAAGTGTGGCGTACTAATGGGGGTGGTTGAAGTGGAGACAGGCAAGCAGAGTCCTGTGTGATAGGAAGGTCCCAATCAAGTTGAAAGCGAAGTTTTGCAGGGCAGTGGTTGGACCAGCTATCCTATATGGATAGCCACGTCAACAGAATGCAAGTAGCCGGGTGTCGATAGCTGATAGAATTAGGAACGAGTATATTATAGGTAGCCTTGGGGTGGTGGACATCGCGGAAAAAATAAGGGAGGGTAGGTTGAGGTGGTATGGACACAATGAGAAGAGGGGAGGAGTTCGTTAGGTCCATTTCAGGAATGCAGGTGGTGGGAAGCACCCGGGGCAGGGGGAGACCAAAGCAGACATGGGAGCAGGTTGTCCGTAGGAATATGGTAGTGTGTGGGGTGGACGAGGACCTGTTCAGAGATAGGCGAGAGTGGAGGGCTAGAGCCCGTAGACCCTGCCTAAGGCGGGATAAGTGTGTAATAAGTTGACGAGCCATAACATGACAATCTAGGAGAGGGTTATAGATTACAAGCTGTGAGCAAACACTAGTGTTAGGGGAAATTAGTTTGGGTTCATGCCAAGCAATTCACTAAGGAACTAATCTTTATCCTGATACAATTAGCGGAAAATATAGAGCAGTTAAGGCACACCTCCACATTACTTTTGTTAACTTAGAGCAGTGGTCTTCAAACTGTTCCGCACAACATCTCTGGAGGTTCTGCGAGTCCGAAAAAAATTTATAAAGCACTCACACTAGTTGACTAGTTTATTAACTAAAATAATATAAAGAAAAGTTTAGCTATATTTAAAAATTAATCAGGAGCTTCATGCGTTGGCTGCCGATTCGTTCGTAGCAACAAGATATATTTTTCTGAAGGTGGGATGGAGTTCCCCGAAAAAGTTCTAAGGGTTCCATAAGTCGACAAACTTTGAAGACCACTGACTTACAGGAAGCATATGATAAGTGCCCCACAGAAAGTAGAATGGGAGGTATTAAAAAAACGGATAAAGGAAAGCAATGTTAGGATAATTCAGGACATGTACAAAAGGGTCCATAGCCAGGGTTAGGACTTCAGGGGGAAATACCACCCCCAAAGGCTTTCAGGTGACGGTTGGGATACTTCAGGAATCAGCACTCAGGCTTTCATTTGGGTGATGGATGTGCTACCAGCTAGTAACACATATTAGGAATCTTGGTGACTAAGGGACGGGGTTGAAATGGGGCTAAATAACCTCAGAACAACCATAGAGGGTGGGGGCTTGAAGTTTAACAAAGTAAGAAAGATGGAACAATTGAAGTACCTGGAATCAGTCTTTCAAAGCAATGCGGAAAAAGATGCAGAGATGTTACACATAAAATCAGGGTAGGGTGGACAAAGTGGAGACGTATGGGAAAGATTTATAGGTCAGGGGTTAGAGCGGCCATGATGTATGAGTCAGTGTTGGGCAGTTCCATGAGAACAGAATGAGGGTAGCCGAAATGGGTATCCTGAGGAATGCGTTGGGACACACGAGCAGATCGGGTAAGAAAGAGTTAGTTAGATCAGTGGTCTTCAGACTTTGTCGACTCACGGAACCCTTAGAGCTATAAGATGTTATGGGGGAACTCCATCCCACTGTTAGAAAAGTCGGACCCTAGAAAAGTACATCTTGCCGCTGCTAACGAATTTTCATTTTGACTCGCGGAACCCCCGGAGATGTATTTCGGAACCCTGGGGTTCCGCGGAACAGTTTGAAGACCTCTGATTTAGATCAATGGGGGAAATGCGCCATCCGCGCAGGACCGAATCTACATCCACAGACTGAAAGTTAAGTCCGCGGTAGGAAATCTCAAATGCACCTTCCGTCTTAGGTGGGACGTTAAGGTGACGTGTGGCGTTTCTGATGTCACCCTTACACAGAAAACACTTTCTACGTGGAGAAAAGTAAACAGGTAGTTGTCAATGAATGTGGTCTAAGTGCAAGAATCTTCACTAGGGACTGCTACAAGCACAAATACGCCCTTGATGAAGGCAAGATTAGAATATTTAGACCATCTAGATCCCTCCCTGCTTGCAAGAAGTGTCCAATCACATTCATAAATTCGCACTGACCATTACCATTCCGTCTTACGGCCCCATTAACACAAACCAGCAGTGATTTAGAAGAAAGTGGCAAAAATGGACACTTAACCCTTTAAATGACCACTTCGATCTCTTTAGTAAATCTTACCTTGTGCAAAGCACTTCTTCGTGTAAACTTCCTTGGCAACGCTGACATTGAGTCCAGAGCTGAGAGAACTTTTCTTCTAAAGCACTTAGCTGTAACATCTTTGAAAAGAAATTATAAAATAATCAGAAAATACCTAACGACATGTTTTCACTTGCAGTTGGTTACTGACTTCTTTCTGATAAATAGCAGATTCTTTAGGTTTGCAATGTCTGCAGACGACTTTACCTGCCAAGAACGTCCAAGAGTTTTTGAACAGTTAGTTATTTCTACAAGAATTTAAAATGATGCTCAGAAAGTCTTTGAACTCACTTTTGGAATGGACATCAAGAACAGCCTTACAACCAATACAAGTCTCGAGTTTCTTCGTAAACGACATCAAAGCGCCAACCTTGGACGTTGCAATGATCTTGGTCCTTGTATGATCACCGCCTAAAAATTTTAATTCATTTCTTTACTTCCAACTAAATTTCAGTGAAGTTTCAAGAACATTACTCACGTAACAACTCCGATTCTGCCTTTTTTTCACCCAAAATGGGTTGGAAAATTCTGAGCAAAGGCTTGGACAATTGATTTTCTAAATAATATGTCGTATCAATAGGAATATTATTCTCCAAGACATAGATTGGGTCTTCTGATTTCATATACGCTGCAGTTCCTTTGGCTGCAGCGATAATGATAAATGGAACTCTGTCCCCAAGATTGGGTGCACTTCCTGGATCTCGTTTCTTCATGCGATGTGCCAATTCCACATGGGCCTGTTTTCCTTTATATTCCTCGTCCGTCTTTGCCAGTTCTTTGGTGATGACCAATTGTGATATGTCCACTCGATTACATAACAGGTCGGAAATGGTCCGTTTGGCATATTCCACAGCTCCTGGAGGATCTCTGCAACAAATGCTTGCTTATGAATACATCACGTATTGAAATTCCACGAGTGACGGGGTCGCCGTACCCCTCTAAACGCTATCAATAATACCTATTTATAAGTATTTTTTCCAGACATGTATTTATTAGATTTGCCACCAGTGGACAGTTGTCTCTCCTCACCGTCTCGATTCCTTTACAGTCCATTTTATCGTGGACATCCGGTTTGGTGTAATATAACCCTGCATATCGTTTCTTGTTGATGAGTAGGTAAGGAAAATAAACCTTTAAAAAAACAGAAATAATTTTGTTTTTGAGTGTGTTCCAGTTTGAAGCCCTCCTCTTCCTCATGCGTGGGACATACGTTACTAGAACAGTATCCTGTTAAGAGAAGAGGAAAGCAGTGTTTTTAGGCAAAGAAAAAATCCACTGATGTCATTGACACCACACGGTAAATCTCATCTGTCCAATAGAGACCCACTGGCCTATCGTCATGGTGGAACCCATCCACTATTTCAAGGCACACAAAGAGTTGTGACTATGAAAACGACGCTTTAAGAGACTGGGGATCTCAAAAGGGAACTTTTTGTTTTTGATGATGCCAACGACAACACTCAAGCCCAAGTGCTGATTTTGAAAGGAATATGGAATGTTAGATTGTAAAGAGCACAACGTCTGAATTTTCTAATGGCGTGAACCTCTCCTGACTTTCTCTTAACTTGTCGCCCCTGCTTGGTCCTAGTTGGGATTTCTAGGAGGAAAAACAAGCCTGAAATCACCATTAAAGACGTCATACCTTTTCAAATTCCAGTTTTATGGGCTTAATAAATTTTTCCGTGACATATTCCGCAGCTTCTCGACCCAGTTTCATAGCTTCTGGAAGAGTTGCCACTCCAAAATTGACCATCACAGAGTCAGTATCACCATAAATGACCTAAGAAATTATTCAGGTACATTGACAATACTGTGGCAAAATTGAAATGTTCCTTAATTGCTGTTGTCTTACTGTCGCATTCTGCGTATATCCATTTTCCATGGTGTAGTGACTCTCAACTTCATGTCGAGTTTGCTCAATCATTTGTCTCCCAAATGCAGTGACACTCTAGAAGGCAGCAAAAAAAATAGGAGGACAAGAAGAAAAACAAATCATCATTTGGAACTGTTATCCAGAAAGTCTTTTGAAAGATTATTCAAGCAACAAACTTGTGAAATCTCCAGACATGGTAATTTTCCAACTTGTGCACCTGTAAAACCATAAACAGAATTTGCACTTATTTTCAGAGCTAACTGACGACCATCTAGGACTTTGCGCTTTAAAGGATCAGTCTCATTCTTCAAGTCTTCTTTCGCCCTTTAACAACATTTCAAAAGTAAGTCAGCAAAACAAAAAAAAATTCATTTTACAAACCATAATAAAAATTTTCTTCATAATGCTTACTTTTTTCTGGCAGCAAGAAGACTCTCCAAGATGTCAGGTAACAGGCCTTTTCTCACAGATTTCTTCACAAAATAATCACCAGATGGTGTCTTAATAAATTCATCTGCCCCCAAGCTGTTGTGTTGACAAATTCAAACAAAAACGTAAAACACGGGAAAAACAAATTGAATTACAAAAGGTATAACTTTTATTCACACCCTGTTCTCTGAGCAACAGTCAATAACACGGTGGTATAACAAAGATTGTGAGCCATCATGATTGATGGATACAGTGAAGAAAAATCCAACGTCGCAATTGGTACATCATAATAACTAAAACAATAAATGATAACAATTTTAAACTTTTTTTCTTTGTTTTAATTACAAGCTGTTAAATACTTGTTAGCAGTGCCGGATTTACCAATAGGCTAATTGGGCTGAAGCCTAGGGCCTCAACATTTAGCGGGCTTCACAACTTAAGAAAAGGGGTTCAAATGGACTTGAAAAGGGCCTCTCAATATCTAAATCCCGCACTGCTTGTTAGAATCAGTCATGAACCTACACTTCGGGCAATTGCTTCATTAACATTGGTCTCTTTTTAATTCTGAAGATAATTAAACCAAGCCAAGGGGTGGCAAGCTCCTACACCTGAGAATTTTATTTATAGATCTCACTCACTGTATGTAGAACGGATTTTTTACGTGAAGCATTGACATCGTACACACTACACGGGGTCGAGGCTTTACGTTCCATCCGACGGAAGGAGCACTTGGGCCTTCATTTTAGCCAGGATAGAACCTGCATCCATGAATTCAGGCAAGCCAACTCTTCAGATAACTACGTGATCACAAGTGTGATTGCTTATTAGAAATATCTGACGTTGACTCAAGGCCGTGTACCAGCGCCAGGGGCGAAATCACTTTTTCCTCAAAAATTCCTAGAAACAACCCACTCGTTTCTGCCAGATCCTTAAAAAGACGCCAAATCGATCTTGGCTTTTTCCTCATTACAACACAGGTTCGATCCTGGTTGAATCGAGTTAGAGAAAGGAAAAATCCGGATAGTGCGTAAGGCCCTAGTCTGGTGTGGGGAACACGATGTCATTCATCACTACACATCAAAGAACCTTTCCTATATTGAAACGAACCCAGGAAGTAGGTAAACGGCCATCAGCATAGCCAGATCACCAAACACTTTGGACTTAAAAATCAAGAATACTGCCAAAAGAACTACTGAGATCAACTCACCATGTTTCGCCCATTCAGCCTGTAAGGCATAATAACATTGCCATTCTAAACTTACCCTTGCTTTGGTTCAATAACTGTCGCACCAGTATATTCTTCATTTGCTGTTATACTTCTAGTTGGAAGAATGAAATCGTGTTCTTTGGCCTAAGAATTTCATCCTAAGATTACTAATGACTTCCTCTTGAAAGGGTGCACAACGAACACATGAAATCAAACTGAGTGGAGGATTAATTTGAACCAACCTTGCGAAGAAGCTGAGAAACGACCTTAATCTGTTGGCCTCTAGTCAACAGATAAGACAAAGGTACTCCTGTAACACGAGCCATTTCCATGTAATTGATGATGCACATTAATTTGTCCAACAGCTTTATGGGTAAGTAAGCATCTTTGAGACAGTAAACTGCTAATCTCCGTCTAGTCTGCTCATTTCCATTCTGAAATATTGTCAAAGTTGAACAATTATATTTTGGTGGCTACGAGTGATCAGTCCTGAAGATGTAAACACGTGAAATGATACACAGATTATTAAATGTAAGAAACGAATGACACTGTATATAAAATCAGATGTCCAGGCACGTTCTTCCAGACTGCAGTCCTGGGACCAACTATGTCGCAAAATGACAATCGGGAATGCAGAATGTCATACACGTTGGACTGATGGTTCGTGCCATCAGGAGATTGAGGGTGAGTGAGAGCGAGAGCTCTTCACCTCCCCAGCTGTCCATATATACCCAATGGGTCCCTGACTAATGACAAGTCTGACTGGGTGCACCGGGACACCTTATCACACACAGGGAAGGAAAGAAACGACCTCTCTATTACCCTTTGCAGCAAAGGTTGGAGTGAGGGAAAAGCAGTGAGCACTGAACCAGTAATTAGTAACTTGACCACAATAACTTCTCACCTGTAAATCTGTAATGATGGAATGTTGAACGTCTTCTTTTTGTTCTTGCAAGAAATGAAAACTCACTGCATTCAGCGTATAAGAACGTAGCTTATAGTCTCTTAAGAGAACCTGTGTTACACAAATTATCATTCAAGATTTGTGGGTTATACGTCTAATTATTTTAAAAGCACTTTCTTTGTTGTTTTACTTGAAACAGGTCAAACTGCACACGGCCTTCGATGTTGATAATTTTATTTTCTCGTCTGCCCATTTGTTTGGACTGCACGATGGCAGTGCGAATTGTAGTTTGGATATCTTTAATGCGACCAAGAAATGGAAATGTTTTCACATGTAAATGTGCTGCTCGGTTTATCAGGTATATTAAATCGAAATTTTGAATATTGTAGCCAGTAATGATATCAGGATCGACTTCTCGTATAAAATCTGCCCATTTCTGTGTTCCGGAAAAAAAAATGAGAAGAGCACGTAAGCACATTAGAAAGAATTGGAAAAGTTGAAGGACTGTCAAAGATTACAATAACATTAAAAACCTCTAGTAATTCTGTCTCTTTCTCGCATGATAAGACATGACTTCCAACAATTGGTGCACAACTTTTCAAAGTAAATACATTTTTAATGAAAGGTTCAGCTTCTCCTTGATGGATCACCATATTGGCTATCTGAATTACTGAATCTTTGTTAGCTTCTGGAAATATTCCTAAGATGGAAAAGAAATGACATGGTCAACACTTTCACAAAAAAAAGGACTGTAGTTCAGTGGTTACTTCGAACTGGTCTCCTTCGTACCACGCATAACCCAACACAATTCGTTATCAGTCAAGAATAGGCCACCAGACAAATAGAAAGCATAGAACTTTGTCCACAGTAATGTCTATGTTCTAATTTGAAGCCACGAATTTAAAACACTAGTATACACAACCATTAAATTACTAAATGACTTTAAAAAAGTTTGGCAAGAAAAAAGTCTTGCAGTATAAAATCTCGCTCTTACCTTTTCTCCCAGCACATTCAATATCAAAGCTCAAAATGCGAAAAGGTGCAACTTTGGCCCAGTCGCCTTCAGGAGCGTGAGAAATGAAGTGATCAACAGAGACATCGACTTCAAGTTGACAGCGTGAAACTCTTAACGGTTGACTGGAAGTACTGGATTCTTGGGATGCTTGTCGGATCTTGTAGTGTCCAGCAGCAATTTCAATCCAACTACAGCCTACCACATTGTAATCGACCATGAACCTTTCCAGAACAAGATGTAAAGTAAATACAGATGCAAAATCCAGATTTTTTAGTGATTACGATAGGAACAGATATCTTACCGAATTTCAAAATCAATATTACTTTCATAGGCTGTATACTGAGGCGATAGCGCAAACGGAAGTGACACTTTCCCAGTATCTAACAGACGTTTGGCTGCAGGTATTAACTTTGGCAGTGCAAGCGTAACTTTGAAATAAGTAGTCAAGGCATCTTTTTTGTAGCCATAAATATCTGAAAATCATTTCATACAGGAATTTCGCTACTTGTTAGAGATATAAAGTGAAAAACAGAAATTAGAAGATGCTGTAACAGTGGAAAAAAGACTTGCCTTCTTTTTTAACAATATCTACAGCTAATACTGTTTGACTAGGTCTGTTTTTTGTGCCACGGAAATCTGCAAGCAGTGCTTTATCAAGGCCATCCTGTGAGTATGCGAACGAAAAGTGTATTATTCGTTAGAGCACAAATCAAACAGTTTATTTATCTTCAGCTCCTGATTTTACTAATGGAAGACAGAAGACTATCAATGGTAAAGAAAGTGAATCTGTAATTAATGGGCGATATCTTACGACCTATTGGAACTATGAGCAATGACTGACAGCGGGTTCATTTGTCTTAATTGGTTCTAACCAATGATAAATTCTTTGAGTCGTGCCAGCCCTTTGAATGGCACAAAACAAATAAGGCAAGTAAGATGGGCTTTCCACTATGAAGGGTAGAGTGGGGCGACTAAACCGGTGCACCTGGGAATTTTGCCAGTCAATAGATGCTTGGATGGTCACGCGAGCAAGTTTATTTTTCTTTCAAAAGTAAATTAGTCCTTGGTGCTATATAATGTTTTCGGTGTAGAAAGGGAAGGGTTCGTTTAAAAGCAGCACGTAGAACACCAGTTACTTAATTTACAGCCAGAAAGGCAGGGGCAGCTGAGGTTTCTCTTTCGTTCCTCCGAAAGAGAGCACCCATCTCGGTCAGGGTTGATCCCTGCAAGCTGAGAACTCAACACTCAAGCATCCTGCGCTACGAAAGTCGGATAGGTCAAGATGCGATGTCTGGATGTCGTTATCGATAATAAATGTCTGCATGAACAAACCTTAAATTGTTTGCAGCTTGAACTGTCGAATTCTGGTGGACACGGGTAAAAAAAGTATGGCGCAAATCCGTGGACGTGACACAGGACACTATTACCACTTTCCGTTATGCCATACACCCTCATGATAGGTACTGGGCCAATTTGAGATCCTGACATTCCGGGTAGAGGATAACCTACAATTAAAAGTGTTTTACTAAAGAGTATACAGAAAGTACAGTACATAAGTGGAAATTCAAAGTTACCTATATAATGGTCAATTTCAATTTGCTGAAAGATAAGTGGTTCTTGATTGGTATCAATCTGTTTGAGACTGCTTCGACACCATTTTTCACAAGAGGCGGTAATATCTGGACCTTGTCCTACAGCGAGTAATGACCACCAAAACAGTAAGTTTAATTGCCTGTCCGCGATTATTCGATATACAGTATGTGCCGCTTATTGTAATCGTTGTAGGACCAGTAATTTTTCATATCAATAACTGGCTCATAACATTAAGCACAAGAAATTAACTGATGCATGATTCAACTTTGCAAGTGGATGAGGCATTTTTGCATTGCTATCCCCATTTCTATACTGCCAGTTCTACAGTTGCAGTCCAATCTGCAAAAGGGCAGTAGAGGACCTATTGTAATTGTTGGCTAAATTTACAATAAGGGATGCTGAATATTTAAAAATATTTGGGGCGCACTTTTTTGAAGTGCTCCCCACATCCCACTGATTGTGATAACAACAACTGGCTGATAATATCATCGGTGATTACAATATTCGGCTTCTACTGTACGTGTAATTACCTATCACATCATCAACTGTCGGATCACTATTATCAAACGCATTTATATAATCTTCATACTCATCAATGAATTCATCGTTCCTAAAAGATTATAAATACAGGTGGTTATTGAGTGATTGTAGCATTAGCTTGAAGCTCATTAGCCGACGACACATTGAAACAGTAAGGCCAGGCGCACACTAAGACAAAACTGTCTCACGACAGTCTTATGTGCTCTGTGGTTGTCAATGAGTTTTGTCTGCTAGACGCCTTGTTTCAGTGTGCGGCTACCCATTGACTTTCATTGCCCATAAGACTGTCGTGAGACAGTTTTGTCGTTGTGTACGCCTGGCCTTAAGCTACTCGGCGATTAGCAACTTGCAACATGACTGTCACCACCAAAGGTAATGGCTTTACTTTCTTCCTCCCATTAGGACAAACAACTAGACCCAACCAGGATCGAACCTGTTAACTATTAATTAACGACAAGTAAGCTACTAACCCCCTTACCAACGTGATCGCTGGTTACAACATTACTTGCTTAACTTTTGATTGCTTCTATGTGTGAACGTCGTAGGCTGAACGCTCGGTAAAGCAATCATTTGTCAAAGCTGCATGCTGAAGTGTCACTGTCTGCACATGGATTTGTTTGTTTGTTGGTGTTTTAGGGCCCTTCAACTACAAGGTCATTAGAGCCCCGTCCACAGCATGGTTCTTATGCAGAGACTGCACAGACACTACACTAATGCGACGATTTTTGGGTATTTGCAGTAACTAGTTTTCCCAAGCGGCCACCCATGTCAGTACTAGTTGGATTTGTTTGTTGGAGTTTAAGGTCCCGTCAACTACAAGGTCATTAGAGACCCTACTAGTTGGAGTTGCGCTGCTTAACTTCAGTGATCAGACGAGAACTGGTGGGTCAAACGCAATTCGCTGCTCCCCTTGCACATGGAGCTACTCAAAAGAACCGGAGGCAATGGGTTTGTGATTAAACAGAAGGGAATTCCGTGATTAGAAAAGTCGAATTCCATAGTTTTGTTCTCTCTTGTTCGACCGACCGACAAAGGTTTGTAGAATAATTAAGAAAATATTTATTCAACTTACTTTGGTTTCTTCGCCGCATTCTGCTCACATGTTGCTTTTCTTTTCAGATCCATGATGTGTTGCTGACAGAAACAGACTGGACAGAAATTTCAAAAAAAGACTGAAATTCTACAAAAAAGATGTGCCGAGATTCCTGACTGCATGATAAGTAGCGAACGTAAGAAAGCGCGCGAAATTCTTTTTGTTCGTCAGGTAGGATGCTTTTTCCAAAACCCGCAACCATTGGTCGAGAAAGTAGTCCAAAAATACTGTACATTTGTAGAAGTACAGAGTAGAAGCAAGCAGACACTTTAATTGTAATCAATTGCTCTGCAAAACATTCGGTTGGTAAAACGTTTGAATTAAATTTATTCAGAATTGTTGTTGTTGGGATAAATCCATCGCAACAAATTTAGTAACTATGGGTTCCTTCATAGCAACAGCGACGCTTTATTTAGTAGGCGCTGTATAAGCAAGGGGCGAAATAGTTCGAATTTCCGTCTTCGTCTGCTTATTTGTAAGTAACTATGAAAGTTTATTTTTAAAATAACTTGACATTTTTGGGTTGACAATCGACTGTGATGCATTCAAGTAATTAATAGGAATTTGTAAGTTGATCTACGCTTCGTATCCGGTATTAAATACCGGCGTTTTCTACTTCCATAGGCTTAAAAGATGCCATCCATGTTTTAGAATGCGAGTTAGGACCTACGTACTGTGGCTGAGTTTCTAAATTACCCGAGTTACTCCGGTTACTCAAACTCGAGTTACTCCGGAGTGACTCCAAAGCGTTTCTAAACGCCTTACTCCGAAAGCCCCGCGTTCCTAAATGCGTTTTTTCACGTTTTCGAGTCACTCCGGAGTGACTCTTTTTGACTCCACTCAAAAAGGAGGAGTAAACGGAGTGAAAGCAGTCGACAGTTAACGAACGCAATCTAAGCAGACGAACAATTAGGCATATAGAGTAGGGTTGCCATAATTGTCGGACTAAAAACGTTCCTTAAAAGTATTTTTTCAACAAAATAAGAGTTTTATTACAACTTTATGATAAAAAAATAGCATAATAGATAAATGGTGGTCGAACAGTCAGTTTTACTGGCAAAATGCGATGTTTTCGTGGACGTGTCAGTACCAAATCTTGGCATGTATATGCGCAGTACTGAATGCAATATTATCGGAAAATAATTGTCCTGCATGCAAAAATTTTAAATCGACCTGGACAAATGACTGTCTGACATGGACACAGACCTACGGGACAGCGGGACATATACAGTAACCCATATATATATCTCCCGCTATTAGGGTTGTGCATATATATATAATATGTCAGTGTGAATGAATTAAACAGTGTTCTGGGTGGACAAATAAAGATCTGGGGGCATAACGAGAAAATTATCGCCTGTCATCGTCAAATTATCGTCTGCCATCGCCAAATCGTCTGCCATCTTTGTAAATTTTGCTCTTGTATCGTCCCTAAATGCATGACACCGGAGTTACTCCAGTGTTACTCCTGTGACGTCAGCAGTGACCCGAGTAACTCCAGAGTTACTCTAACTGGAGTAATTTAGAAACTCAGCCTGTATGTCATCATTACCATCACACCCTTATCCCGCCTGAGGCGGGATCGGGTCTGCGGGTTCTAGTCCTCCACTCCCGTCTGTTTCCCACTAGGTCCCTGTCCACCCCACACTGCCATGTCCCTCCGGACAACCTGCTTCCACGTCTCCTTCGGTCTCCCCCTACCCCGGATGCTGCCTACAGCCTGCATTCCTGGAATGCACCTAACGAGCTCATCATCCCCTCTTCTCATGACGTGTCCATACCACCACAGCCTATTCTCCCTCATCTTTTCGGCGATGTCCACCACCCCCAGGCTACTTCTAATATAGGCATTCCTAATTCTATCTGCCCTCGACACGCCACTCGTGTACCGCAGCAGTTACGTACTGTATGTACACGGTAAGTAATTCTTAGCAATGGGTGGAGATTTTTAACTGGTAATTTAAGATTGTAAGTAATTATGCAGATCAATAAATATCACACAGTGTAAGTTATAAAGAAATACATCACATGAAATGTGTTGATGTTGATTCATTGACCTACCAAAATCACAACTCGGTAGATACAGATACTGTACAGTAAACCGTGTATACGCACATTTTTGAAAGATGTTTATTATCTGAGTACAGTATATTAATGAGTATATTGAGTGAGATAGTTTATCTCGTGAAACATAATTTTCAGATGTAATTTGTCAGATTTACAAGGTGGAGACACTAGAATGATGTTATTTCTATGCCTTGTGAACCACTTACCTGTAAAACCCCTATGCGTTTTGATGTTCTGGCAAGATAAGGCAACGCTATAGATGATTAATTAGTACATCAATGTGTACATATCACGTACACATAAGGTGGCTTTCACACCAAAGTTGCAAGAGACAAGGGACGTGCCACCTCGACGCAGGAGGCAGTGTTTTGCTTCTTGGAGAAACATGCTTCACACCGAAGAGGAATATGAAACCTGCATCTCTCCTGTTGACACTGCATATTTTGTCCACTTCTACCTAACGTTTTAATTTACAACGTGATGCTCAATATATTCATCAGACGATGACTTAATAGCTCTCATTGCTGTTGCTGTCATCTGAAGAAGAAGGTACCAAAGAACTTGCAGGTGGGTACAACCAACGCCTCCTAATTTTAGAAGGCGCTGGTACACCCATACTGGTAAAAAGCTGTGGTACATGGCCCTTTTGTTGTGCCTGAACAACTGCTCTCACACCCAGAGACATTTCAGTCATTTCATAAATGGAAATTTATGAAAGTAGGTTGGGGATTACTGGTAGAAGTAAAGGCGCATATAGAAATCATGGTGAAAATAACTTTTTTATCTACTGTATATTCTATATTTTTATGAAAGGAGCCTTCCAAACTTTCACTTACTCATCCCTGTTGGAATAATTTTAGATGTAGTATGCAACAAATGTTATGTTAAATTGATTGTCAGGTAACATGATTAGGATTCATTCCTCACTACAGATTGGAAAGCACATGTGCTAATTCAGGAGAATCACATACTGACCAGCATAAAGAGGCAGGAAGCATAAAACCAACCAACCAACCAGTCTTCAAGCTACATTTACCTCGTGCATCCAGGAAGTTAGATGCACATATCACTTCTGCCTGAAAACTGTCGCCTGTATATGCGTTGATGTTGAAAGACGCATGCCTCCTGCATCCAGGACATGTCTCTTGCAACTTCAGTGTGAAAACCGACTAAGTAGTTGACAAGATGGAGGCGTGCTTGGTGTTTGTGGAGGAGGGTAAACACCGTTTTACAGGAATTTTGTCTTACCAGAGCTCCTGCTGTGTTATTTTTTTCTTTTCGCAGAAAGATTTAAGTATTCCCACTGCTTACGTGGGTAGAAAAACAAAATATTGTGATTAGAACCTAGGAACGATATCATTTTGCATGGAAAGGATTCTTCGACATGCAGTTATCCAGAAATCACTCGAAGTGTCTTCACTTTTCAAAACGAAGTTGCCGACTCTCATCCACCAGGATATTACCCAGAACCACGAGTTCATATCCTACCGATATTTATAAAGCTACAATTTTGAACCTTTTTATGCAGGAGTGATTTCAAGCTGAATGTGTACTCAGAGGCGCTTCAAGGCACTTTAATATTTGCCTTCTGAATGTCACATTGCTTAGTTTGCTTATTATTTTCCTTGATAAGAGGCCAGCGAAAGGTTAGATTTTCATGCTTGTTTTCCTCTCATGCAGAAAAGGTTGTTTTACATATAAATATTTCACACGTGGACCGAGATAAATCCAGTCTTGACCTGACTCCTGGAAAGCAAAAGATCCACTTGTACAGTCAAAGGAAACATTGGGAGATGGACCACCACTAAGCATGGTTTTGCTCTTATCTAACTCCTGGAAGTGTGCATATTTTTTTTTTAAAGAAATTACTCAAGATTCAAGTGTCACAGAAACAATGCAGTATCTTTAATAAATTAAGACTATCCGCTAACACTCGTCCACACAAAATTTTATAAAACCAACACATGAAACAATTAAAATACTAAGGGTTTCCACACTAAGATTTTAAGTTGGATAAGAGGAATAAAAAGTAACGTGATGCACATCTTATTAAATAGAGCAACGGAGGTGAGAGATGTGACAAACGAGGTGGAGGTTGATGGAAGGATGAGCGGGTTGATGAAGGAAGGTAGAAAGATGCCGAGAAAGTAATAGGATTGCAAGAAAGATAAGTGTGAAAGTTTTCTAAAAACTATATCTTAGATATTGAAGTCATTTAAACAAAACCAATGCATAATCATAGGATGATCAATTCGAGGAAACAGTAACATCTAGAATTATATACAAAGTGTGCAAAGACTAATAACACCTGGTTTTGTTTTAGATAGTAGTAGGTGGTGGTGGTGGTAATAGTAATAACTCCATCGCAGCAGCAGCAGCACCATGGTGACTTCTTGTTGCAAGGTCTTTGTTTTTTTCTCCTCATTGTTCGTTGTATTTGGTAAAACTCATTCAATAAGTTTAAAAAGGATGAAGGAAAATATAATTCCCAAAAACTGCAAAGAAAAAGTACTCTGTGTTTAAAATTTGAATTCTGGATCTGATCCTGCCGACTTCGATGGCTCTTGTGCCACAACTTTTATTTGGTTACTTAACATTGGCCTCCCTATTTGCTGAAGGTCCGAAAGGCCAGGAGAAGGTAAAGCCATCTCCTACAACTGAGAATTTCACCTATATACATCTTTTCTAATTACTAGTGCCAATGCATACAACGCCACCTGTTTACTGTTCACCTGAAAGAAGGAGTTTCCCCTGCCTCTCGCCCTGAAAGATGCTGCCTACCTCATCTGGGACCCCACATTTAAGTGTACAGAAGGCTCTGTAATAGGACTAATTCCCACCCTACAGATGGCACACTCTTCCCTCTCATTTTCCCATTTTGCTGCACCAGAAGAAACCAGAATTGAACCTGGGCACCACGGAGCCTATGTCAAACATGGTGCCAAACAAGTTCCTTCACAGAAAAAGATATAGAGGGCTTGCGTACCATTAGGATTGCAATGCCAATTCCGACGCCTCCTAAGATCACGGCATGTCGTTCCGCATTTTCCAAAAGGGATTCTAGACAGTCCTACAAAAAAATGGCAAGGAGTTATATCTTCATCAACACCGGAAAGCGACTCTCCCACCGTCCCGTTCAGAGATACTACAACATTAGCATTCTTTACCTTGTCATGCACAGCACCGGGTTTTACTGGCCCGCCTTGGCATCCTTTTTCGTCCTTGTAGTTACCCTTGTTGTCTTTAACGCAGCAGCTCAGAGGCACAACAGGGGTCCAATGTCTGATTTTTCCAAAGTGGTCATTCATCCTCCAAGCATCATAAGGTTTTGCTGTCTTGTTGGCCATCTGCTTTATTCCGCAACATTTTAACTGAAATTTAAGTGAATTAATGTGACCTGGATGACATTTCGTTGAGATTCCAAATAACCCTTCCACCGGTCGTGACCATGGATCCAGCATTCGTATTATGAACTTCCGAAATTTGGTCTCTAATAGAACCATACTTACGACCATACTACATCATAGAGTCTAGTTCTCAACGTAATGACCAAGGCCTTTCCTAGGGTCCGTTCATCAATCCTTTCTGGGTGTCGGCAGTTTTTTGTTGGTGTTTTAGGACCCTTCAACTGCAAGGTCATTAGAGCCCCGTCCACTGCATAGTTCTAGTGCAGAGACCGCACATACACCACACTAATGCAACGATTATTGGGTATTATTAGTACCCAGTTTTCGTTAGTACTACCTGGGGTTGCGTTGCTGAACTTCAGTAATTAGACGAGAACTGGTGTGTCCAACGCAATATGCCGCGATGGTGCTGCAATTCAAAAGGATTAGGATACGCACTAAATTACACCTACCATTGTTTGAACCGTGTCCCAACTCTCCGTAACAAACTTTTTAAAGCCATAGTCCTCCCTGAGGGTTGCGAGCATGACGTTATAAGCAGTTTCTCTGACCTGAATCAATTGGAACAATAAATTAGACGAGGAACATGGTTGACGTCAGTAATTTGCACATCAGGACGATTTCGAGAACCGCATTTGGGAATCAGATGCAATGATCAGTACCACAGGGAGACGAAGCTAGAACCTGTGAACCATTTACGCAATGGCGCAAAGGAATGCAAGTCTCATTGGCACACTCCAAGATGCGTCCTCCACCTTTCAATTTCCGGCTCATTTTACACCGAATGTTTGTCCGAGGCAGGTGTCAATTCGTGGTGCATCGTCATTACCTTATTTTTGAACACGTATCCCAGGATGCCACCAATCAATAACACGACAAAGATGAGGAACAGGATTATGAAATACTATGGACCAAACAAGAGTATACTGCATTAGGACAACGGCAATACAATAACAAAACAACGGTTCTCTGGTCTCCAACTTTCAGGATCAGCTCTGAAAGTTACCAGAGATTACTTTATACCGGAAAATCCGCAAGGAAACTACCCAAGTCTTCCAGACTAGAACCTGAACACCACCGGCGCAAGAGTCAAGTACGCTTCCAGCCGAGTTCCCTGGGTTGACGTACTCTAAGAAAGTGAGCAAAGATCAGTGTACCCCTGACATGCAGTACCAGGCAAAAGTTTCTCTAGAAAATTTAATTTGGAGTTATCTGGACTTTGCCCTGGAGTGAAATTTCGGGAGAGGACACCATAAGATCAAAGAGTTTAAGAAACAAAATCGAAACAGTTTTTGAACTGGTGGTGGAGTGTGATAAACCACCCAGTCAATTTTTCAGTTGTTTGTTGGTGTTTTAGGGCCCTTCAACTACAAGGTCATTAGAGCCCCGTCCACTGTGTAGCTCTGATGCAGAGACTGCACAGAAACTACACGAATGCGACGATTTCTGGATACTAGCGGTACCCAGTTTTCGCAAGCGTCCACCCATGTCAGTACTAACTGGGGTTGCATTGCTCAACTTCAGTGATCAGACGAGAACTGGTGTGTCCAACGCAATTTGCCGCACGAATTTTTCAGTTAGAGGTTCTTCAGGATCTGAAAACATTAAGTTTATGGGGAAAGGGTCTACAAAGTTCCAAGTTAGGTTCCGGTGTTGCGCTAGCGCTTTGTCAGAATCAATTTAGATGTTTAGCGTTGTGCGGATTTTCCAGTACGTTGTACCAACAACGAGACATCAAGAGCCCTGATGGTTAATTTCCAAATATGTTACTCACTGTTAATAGCAAACATTTTATTTCTTTTACGGCACCCACGCAGCCAATAAACGATATGATGATTATCGTTGCACCCATGGTGATCAGGATGCTGGCAGAGCTCATGTACAGATCGCTACCTAGAAGTCTTTCGAAGTATCTTTTGTCTATTAATGTCCAGATCCCAATTGCCAGAACAGCAATGCCTCCTGCCTGAAATGGAAAGAGGTCGACAAGCACAAGGAAGAAGTCGACTTATTAATGATGACCATGTAAGAAATGCACAAGAGACTGTCCATAAACTTTTTAGATGGCGTCACACACAGTTGGTAGAAGTGCGTCAGAGGTTGCCCAAAAGATCGCACCTAGAATAACCCTGGCTTGCCCCCTCCCCCAGACCTCAGGTGAGTGATGACCAGCACTTCACTCCATCTAACATTTTATATAAATAACCTCTTTGTAGAGCTTTCAAGAATTCTTTCCCTCTCCCTCTAGATAGATCACAGGCCTCATAACGTCAATTTTTATATTCCAAAGGCCATTTACTAACCCTAGGTAAAGGGATGTGCAACAATGACATTGTTGTTGTACTCTCCACATAGAATGACGACTTCACTTCCTACTCAGGAACAGAAGGTACACGTGAGGGGGAGGCAGGATTGAAACCTGTTAGCTCACAACTTCAAGAGAAGGGTTAGGAGCTATCTAAAAGATATCGGAGGAGCGTTGATGTGCTGGTATCAAAGACAACAACTACAAAGCCATACCGGAAAAACTTTTTTTTGAAAGCGTTTGACCCCATATAATGCTATTGATACGATACACTTACTTACCAAGATTAAGGCATTGAAGAAGAAGACTACGTATTTGATGCATCTTCCACATCCGTGCATCCCCATAATTTTGCGACTGGTGTAACGGTGTGCAAAGGGAGAAAGGCCCTTCTGGTAGTATCTTCGCCAAAATGGGTATCGGGCAGCACGTCGCGGGCAACACTCCTGAATACAACAAGGATCTTTTGGACGAGGATGCTCCTTCCAGATGACAGGAGATGGAAGAGCAAGGTCAGGACTTGTTTCGAAAAACGGAGCGTTCGTTGCTCCTTTACAATCAGGTGGCGGAGAGGGTTGATAAGCCACAGATTCCACAGACACACAAGGACGGGGGTTCTCACAAATGGGAGGGTCAGGAGGTTTCTCACAAGTGGGAGGGTCAGGAGGTTTCTCACAAGTGGGAGGGCCAAGACGTTCGATGCAAGGTTCCCAAATAACGGGGCCTGCCGCGGGATCTTCAGGACAAGATGTATTGACGGCGAGATCAGAAGGTCCACACGGTTCTGTGCAAGGCGTCAGATTGTCGGAAGAATAGGCAGGTTTTGGAATACTTAAACAACTAACTTCAGACGACGATGAAGACTGCGATGAAGTGGACCACAATTCACGACGATCCCGTTTGCGATTGTCACAGTGACGATAATCACCCACTGAAGATTCGGAAGTATCTTCAAAATGACGGCGATTTTCAGTTCTTGTAGGCAAGCAAGTTCCTTCAGAACTGGGTTGCCAATGATCAGTCCCTGTAGGCACAAGATTCCCCTTAAGATTTGGTTCACACTGTTGATCTCTCCTAGGAGCCCCACAAAACCCTTCAAAATAGAGTTGATGGTCTGGTCCAGGAGGCACACGAGTCCCTTCAAGATAACTTTGATGGTCTGGTCCAGGAGGCACACAAGTCCCTTCAAGATAACTTTGATGGTCTGGTCCAGGCGGCACACAAGTCCCTTCAAGATAGCGTTGATAGTCTGGTCCAGGAGGCACACAAGTCCCTTCAAGATAGCGTTGATAGTCTGGTCCAGGAGGCACACAAGTCCCTTCAAGATAGCTTTGATGGTCTGGTCCAGGTGGCACACAAGTCCCTTCAAGATAGCTTTGATGGTCTGGTCCAGGAAGCACGCAAGTCCCTTCAAGATGGCGTTGATGGTCTGCTCCAGGAGGCACACAAGCCCCTTCAAGACTGTTGTGGTGGCGATGGTCAATCCCTATATTCAAGGAAGAACTTTCAATACTGTGATGGTCAGTCCCTTTAGACACAGAAGATCGGGACCATGTCGATGGAGTTTCGTGTAGAGCAGAATGATGACAAGGCCGATGAGGAGGAGAACAAAGTTCTCGATGAGTGACGCAACTTGAAGAGCGTCTAAGAAACTGAGATCGACTAGGAATAAGTTTCCGAATAGCCGAAAGAATGTTTGACCGTTTAGAAGGTTTTTGAACAATTGTTAGAGAAGAAGAATGTTTAGGACAGGGTTCGTGAATAAATGTGAGTGACTTAAGTCGTCTAGGGCTGTGTTCCCGAGCTGAAGAACAAGAAGAAGATGACGACAGCTCAGCACAATGTTCCTGAATAGTAAAAGACATCGATCGGGTAGGACATTGTTCTCGGAAAGTAATGGACGGCGGCCGTCCAGGACAGTGCCCCCGAACAGTACAAGGTGATAATAGTTTAGAACAGTGTTTTTTAACAGTAAAGAGTGGCGATAGATTAGAACATTGTTTCTGATCTGTACAAGGTGACGATTGTCTAGGACAGTGTTCTCTAGCAGTAAAGGACTGAGATCGTCTGGGACAGTGCTCCCGAACGGCACAAGGAGGTGATTTTGTGGGACAATGTTTCTGAATAGTAAAAGATTGGGTCAGTGTCTGTGATATGGGACAGTGTTGCCGATCAGGAGAGGGAGACGATCGTCTAGGACAGTGTTCCCGATCAGGAGAGGGAGACGATCGTCTAGGACAGTGTTCCCGAGCAGTAAAAGGCTGTGATCGCCCGTGGCAGTGTTCCCGAGCAGTAAAAGGCTGTGATCGCCCGGGGCAGTGTTCCCGAGCAGTAAAAGACTGCGATCGCCCGGGGCAGTGTTCCCGAGCAGTACAGGGAGACGATCGTCTAGGACAGTGTTCCCGATCAGTGAAAGATGTAGGTTGTCCATGGCAGTGTTGCTGACCAGTACAAGGTATAGATCGTGTAGGACAGTTTTTTGCAGCAGTAGAAGGCGGAGATTGTCTAGGACAGTGTTGCGGTATACTTGAAAGAGACTGAGATCGTTTCGGACAGGGTTCTTTAGCAGGTATACAAGAAGGCGGTTGAGCATAGGTCTTCCCTCTATGATCAGACAAAGATGAAGACCACTGGAAACAAGGTTTCCAAGAGGCTGCAGGTGGAGTAGACCATTGTGGACCACGCTGCCAAGCAACACACGACGACCATCCAGGTCTATCCTGACAAGTTGGCCGATATTGCTGAATGGCAGTGCAAGACACAGATTGCTTAGGAATAATCGATTCGCCAAGATTACAGGGCCGTTGCGTATTGGTGCACCCGTAGTCAGGCAAAGGTTCACAGCTTTGAGTTCGGTAATGTGGTCCTTGTGACTGGGTACAGTAGTCAGTTTGAAAATCAGGTTGATACAAGGCAGTCCAAGACGCAGATTGCCTAGGAATGGATTCTCTGACAACTAAGCAAGACCGTTGTGAGTAAGGATCGTGAAAAGTTGTCAACGATGCAGGCCGCTGAAGATGAGATGTAACAGTGTCGCAATTTGGCCATTGGTCACCGGGCCTCGAGAGATTTTTAGATGAAGTATACTGATCGTATTCTTGCCAAGTGGTTCTCAATGGAGCAGGTCGTGTTAGGTAGGGTTCTTGAGCAGT
>JAAFCE010001036.1:10643907-10655334 GCA_013389805.1 Trigoniulus corallinus
TAGACCAGCTATGCTATATGGATCAGAGTGCTGGGCAGTGAGGACGAGCTACGTAATTCGAATGCGAGTAGCCGAGATGCGAATGCTGTGGCACATGTGTGGCGTGTCGAGAGCTGACAGAATTAGGAATGAGCATATTAGAGGTAACCTGGGGTGGTGGACATCGCCGAGAAAATGAGGGAGAATAGGATGAGGTGGTATGGACACGTCATGCGAAGACGGGAAGAGGAGCTCGTTAGGTTAATTCCAGGAATGCAGGTGGTCGGTAACACCAGGGGCAGGGGGAGACCAAAGCAGATGTGGGAACAGGTTGTCTGTAAAGGTGTGACAGTGTGTGGGGTGGACGGGGAACTGAGGGAGAGATAGACGAGAGTGGAGGGCTAGAACCCGCAGACCCGACCCTGCCACAGGCGGGATAAGGGTATGATGATGATGTAGTAAATACCAAGTGTAGAAGGTGTACAACCTGCTTTAAAGTTTATGTTGAATTGTAAATGTTCCGTGCTAGTAAAATGTCAGTTTAGTGTTCCCCGACTTCAAAAAGATTGAGAACCACTGATTCAGAGGACCCAAGATGGGTACCCGACCCTGCCATAGGCGGGATCAGGGTTAGGAGATGCTATGGCAAGTTAGCAATGAACGGGAAGGAACCCTCGCACGTGGGATAGACTAAGGATGGAAATACCAAGGAACGACAGGAGTTGTTGATGGCCTTAATGCGTGACAGGGACATAAAGTTGATCATTGTCTCCATTAACGGAAATGGCGATATGTCTATCGTTGTCCCCTGTGATGAGTAGGCGATTGAATGATCACTAAATCAGTGCCTTTGATAAGTTGTTCGTGTGATTCGCGGGGGAGGGGGTAGGGGACGACTAATAGTCCGGACGACTAAGAGGACAAGACAAGTCTACAAGAAGGAGGGCCATTCTGATATTCAGGTCACGTTTCTTGGTGCCATTTTTTTGCCTTTTTCAGGACGAGAACCGTAGGAACATGGTCACTGTTTACGACTCTAGACGGGGTATAAAAAACATCAGGAAAACAACTGTTCAGATGAAATTATTAACTACTAACGACGTTTTAGCTGCTTTTTAGACAGAAAAAATGTCCATCTACTATAATGACCACCGGCCGATCTCCGGGTCAAGGATTCTACTATATTGTCGGGGAATCTCATTTTTCTTATCCATCGTCGTCTTCCGGTTTCAAGTAAATCCGTCGATTCATTCTCGTGCGCAGGTCGGGCGCAGGTTCAATCCTGACCTAATGATTTGATTTACTTGGTTATTTAATACCAGTACTACGTTCCAATTTCAGACACCTTAGCTTTGCCCCGAAAGATTCCCTTTTGTGCTCTACGACCTCTTTGATCGGCACTGACAGTATCCGAATTAGAGAGATTTTTATCCACTTAGAAAGGGGTTCTTTTAAGCGTGCGGTGTGGTGTACTCCGCAGGTTTTCTCTCGGGGAGAGTGTGTCTGACATGATTAGGGAATTAGGGTAGGACACACTAAGCCAAGTGGTGTGTATCTCACAGCATTAGAATTAGTAACAGCATCGTGCTGCTGATGACGTGCAATGGACCTCTGGTTGGAAGTGTGCCCCTGGCTGAGTATAAGGGGAGACAGGATCATTCATATAAATTAATGGAGATAAGGGCACAGACAGACTCTTACTATTGCCCTTTTCTTTACCAAGGACCATTCGGCAATGAAATGCCCTTGGAGAAGATAAAGTGGAGGGCTTCCTCAAAGGAAACGCCACCATTGCAAGTATTGTAGAGGGCCACAAGAATTATAGCTTAGGGTTTTAGGATGTTTAGGGTATCGTATTTAGGAATGAGAGTTAGTCTCTCCTCGCCACACATGGGGGCTGGCTGCCTAAGCGACCAGCCCTTCCATGGGTGGAGGAGAGGAGGAAAATAAAATGGCTCCCGCGGACTAAACTCTAGAGAAGGGTACCCCCGAATTAAAAACCCGAAATGAAAAAAAGTCAATACAAAAAACTACAACTTGCGGTGCAGAGGATCAAAACCCCAGTGCCGGCGGCCATCAGGGGTGAGCGAGCGGGCCCAGGGCCGTCGTTATCATGGGTCCGCAATGTCGTGGGGTGCAGACCTCGCCTCCCATGGCAGATAGCGCATCGAGTGCCTTCGTGTGGTAGGCCGACATCCCTCCCCCCACAGACAACCCGTCCAATATTCCTGCGGTTTCCAGACGCCTGGCTGGAGTACCCCCAGTCAGGGAAGTCTCATCAATGGCCAAATAAGGCTGCTTACAGTGTAATGAATTAGAATAGTGACGTCGTGGTACACTTTTCCTACACGGGGCTACAGCTGTATTTTCCATTAGACAAAAGGTACACCTGAAGGCTTCCCTCCTCGTTCTGTTTAAAAAAAGGAATCGCCTGTCTCGACCAGGGTCAAGCGTGTAACCACGTTACACTATTGGTAGAAATACCCACATCAGTAATTCGATCGAGCCCAGTTAGTACTGACATGGGTGGTCGCTCGGGAAAGCTGGGTACTGCTAATACCCAATAATCGTCGCATTAGTGTGGTGTCTGTGCAGTATATGCATTAGAACTATGCAGTGGACGGGTCTCTAATGACCTTGTAGTTGACGGGACCTTAAACACCAACAACAACAACAGTAATTCGATTGGCAGCTTGCTCAACTCGGTAGTCATGGTGTGCGGGTTCAATCCTGGCCGGCCGCATTTCGAAACTGAATACATGTGTATTGCTCAAATTTTGACATGAGAGGTTGCTAAATAAATACTCCTTGCCTTGTTTTTAAAAAAGTAGAGTGGTCCGAAATGTTGTTCTCCCTCCTTCTCATCTTTCAACTCTTAGATCGATACAAGGATTAGCCCCAAGGTGAGAGGACCTAGGAATTTCTGCTCCGTGATAAAGAAAAATAAAGTTTCGTCCAATTTATTCCACCCGGCTCTTGCGGAGAAGAATATTCTTAAACGGGACAGCAAATTACTGAAACTATTCTAATTCTCTCCTATTATTGCATATATCAGAAATGTGTATATATTGATTTAGTGGTCGACTGACCACTTGTTTCTCTATAAGAAAAAATGATTGGATAGTTTGGTCAGCGTCGGTCACAGGCACAGTGTCGTTAATTTGGTCATTTCTTACCGAAACGGACCTGTTAACGGACGAAAGAATTCAACGAAATTCATTTTAAAATACAGTACGTGTTCATTTCTTTTACACTCTAGGTGTGGGTAATTAATTGTACAAGATGCCGATTTGAATTTTACTGAAAATAAGCGATGATGACATGACGATAAATCACTAAATTTTATAATTTCGATAATCAAGGGCTATCGTTTTTGACGTATGCAATCAGTCCATTTTTTAAATTTTTGTTCTAATAAATCATCGTTGGATTCGCTAACAGGGAGTTTTATTACTCGATAAATAAAATGGTAGTAATAATAGTATTATTATAAATTGCTACGTTACGTTCGATGGTTTGAAACACCCTTTGCTTTTTCTGCATTTCTAGAATTGTGGATGTTATTAATCTCGTTGATTTATATCACATGAAAAAACGACACAAACAACTTAAATCTTCTTTAAAACAACTCAGCAATATGGCTGATAACCATCGAAAATAGAACGTGCCAACGTTCATGTGACGTAATTGAAGTAGCTGACGTCACACGTCAGGCATGTGCAGTTACGACCATGCTAACGAGCAGTGTTTGAATTGTGGGCTTAAGTCGCGGCGCTTGTAGCCATCCCAGCAGGGCCGGCCATCCGGGGGGTGCAGAAGGTGCATTGCACCCGGGCCCCAGAATTGAGGGGAGGGCCCCATCATCAGCACCCATCAGGGCCCAGATCATTGCTAATATTAAAAGTTTAATACGTCATTGTAGGGGCAACATCCCTCATTCGACCCTGCCAATGCAACATAACCTAAACGTAACCTAACAACCCTGCCATTGAACTACACCAGGATTGTGCAACCTTTCTGATGTTGTGGGTCACTCGGCTGCTCCATGAACTGATTGCCAGCCACAGGCTGTCAAAACCAAAACGGGTGGAGATAACGTTAGGTGTTACACAGCAGGTAGGCTATAATGCATAATTAGAAATGATGCACCATGGGCCCCATGACCAGCCTCAATGGGCCACAGGCTGGACAACCCAGAAGTGGAGGTTAAGAGTCAATAATTTAAAAATGCGATTATTTTGGGGTTGTTAAAACCAAAATACCTTTAATAATCAGAAGTGTAATAAAAAAATATAATGACACGGGTCCAACTAAAAATGTTCCAAGGTGTGGACGTCCACATAAACTTTCAGACCAACTCATAAATGCAATGACGACATATTCGGACACATGGCATCATCCAAAAATGTAATACCTTCCAAAATTAGGAAGGATCTCATAATGGGATAGGAGGGCATCTAAGAGGAGTCTATTATGAGGAGTCTTTTGGGGCCCCAAAAGGATTTTTGCACCCGGGCCCCTTTATAGTGAAGGCCGGCCCTGCATCCCAGGATCAATTTCGCAAACGGAACTGAGTCAGGACAGGTTAGTGGGATCAGAGCCGTAACGCCTGTGGCAAGTGTCTTAACTTTCGCTTGCCCGTAACCCAGTAATGACAAAACACTTAAACATTTTGCGCCCCAAACCCAGTTGCGCCCGTGGCGGCCGCCTTCTTCGCCACGCCCTAGTTATGGCCCTGAGTGGAATTGTTTCCGAGCCGTTTAACTTGAATGCAACCGTTCAGTTGGTTTAGTTTGCATCGGTGACGTAGAGGTAGCGTGCTCGACTACTGCGTCAGTAGTTTCAGGTTCGATCTTGGATAGAGGTGGGTTGACTTCTTTCGGGCGAGAAAGGAACCCCGAGTCCGCCTTCTATCCTATGGGAAGTAAAGCCGTGGCCTCGTGTGGTGTATGATGATGCCATTTCCAAGTAAAAGAACTCTACTAGGCCTATGCAACGAGTAGTAGCTCATGCAAAATTCCTAGGTGTAGGACAAACGCCAAATACAGCATATAAGTTGTAACCTAACCCTATGCAAAAACTCGCCTCGGTGGCGCAGTGGGTAGCACTGGACCGAAGTGGGTTTGCTTTTTTTTTTCGGCGAGAAATAAGCCCTGAGTGCACCTTCTTTCGGATGAGAAGTAAAGGAAGAGGAAGCAAAATTTCCAGGTGTTGGAGCTCGCCCCCCCCCCCTGGCTTCGGTGGAGTGCCCCAATGAACATTAGAAAGACGATAAATAGCATAGGGTTGCAGCTTTGGTGGGCAACCGGTTGTGAGAAAACACTGTCCAATAGATCGCCCTTGTGTCCATTCGGAGGGACAAGATATGTACCCGACCCTGCCATAGTGGGAAGAGGGTTAGCAGTTACTTGTAACCTAGCCCTATGCACACATCAGGAGAACTGTAATGTTCATGCCCATGGGTTCATCCAGTCCCTCCTAGGAAGGCAGAACCGATTGGATTACCTGTCTGACGTCACTTATGCATGAGTATTCGAAGTGGCGGCACATTTCATGAATCTCGCGGCACAGTGGTTGAGAATCGCTGGTGTGGGAGCTCGCCCCTCTCCTGGCGTCAGTAGAGTGCTCAAGCAAAGAGTAGGCCGACGATAAATAATCATAAACGTTGCAGCGTAAGTCGGTAGCCGGCTGCGTAGAAATATCGTCCAAGAAATCGCCCATGTGTACCCGACCCTGCCATACGTGGGAAAAGGGTTAGTAGTTGCTTTGCATTTTTCCTTTAGTCGTGACGCTCGTAACCATCACAGATGGAATTTGGTCATGGACGGTTAGTGGGATCGTTTCCGATCCCTTTAAGTTGGATGCAACCTTTCAGTTGGTTTGTTACCTTAGTAAGCGAACTTCGGTACCTGCTTTTGAGCGTTTGGAAGTTACACAACGAACCCCGGCTCACACCTATCCTCCTCTCTGTCACTCACCTTCAAGGGTACAATTTCTGTATGGAAGGAAGTTCGAGCCTCACGAACTTCCTTAGCGCCTGACCCATCAGCTCTACCCTCGCTCTCACTGCTCTACACGAAACCGAAAGTTAAGTGGCGATTCTGCATTGGTGTGCACACGATTTTTTAACTGCAATTAAAAGGAACCCTTCCTACACGGAAACTGTTAGCAACATTTTCAGGTGTAGTATTTACCCTCTTCTCCTCCCCTTTGGTGTCGACTAATGACCTTTAGGGCTGACAGGCTGTAGTTCGGTAACCGACGTTAAATAACTAACCATGGCAGGTGGCCAACACTGTGCACCATGAGATTAGTCTATTTAAATCGGTCAGCTTTGAAAAGTCGAGTATTCAGCGTGGTTGCATGGTGAGTTGATGGATACGGGTTCAATGCTGGTTGAGATAGCCTCTTCCGGGCATGACCCAGATGCCTTTGGTCAGAAGAAAAGGAACGTAGTCATTTTGTAATTGCACAGTTGCTTGCTTCATTTCTTAATCTATCTTTTGATCTTGGCTTATGAGTGGCCTTAATACCTGTAATAACTGGACGTTAAATGACCAGCCACACCTCCTTATGGATATCAAATTGACCTATCAAAGTAGGATGCGTCCACGAGGAGTATAACCGGTTTCGGTTACTTAATATTCAACTGCTTGGGCTACTTATAAACGAAGCGCTCGGTGTGGTCAGCGACTGGTATCGGTAATCGGACACCTGTGACGATGACATGTTTACCTGTGCTGTACAGGGAGTGATTGTGAGACTGGTCAGTTCTTCGTTGGTGTCTTAGGGCCCTTCAATTACAAGGTCATTAGAGCCCCGTCCACTGCGTAGTTCTAATGCCGACTGCACAGACTCTACACTAATGTGACGATTTTTGAGTATTAGCGGTACCCAGTGTTCCCAAGCAGCCACCCATGTCAGTACTAGCTGGGGTTGCGTTGCTTAACTTCAGTGATCGGACGAGAACTGGTGTGTCCAACGCAATAAGCCGATCCAGTCTTGTCAATGTGTCAGATACTAGGAGGGGTAGTTCACCACTATGACCCTTACCAGTCAACTGTATCAAAAAGAACCATTTTTATATAGAAATTAGTAGTAGAAGAAATTAGTTACTCGGTGTTTAGCGTTCGCTTCCCGTCATGGCGGGGCGCCAAATTGCGTTGGACACACCAGTACTCGTGTGATCACTGAAGTTAAGCAACACAACCCCAGCTAGCACTGACATGGATGGCCGCGTGGGAAAACTGGGCACCGCTAATACCCAAAAATCGTCGCATTAGTGTAGTGTCTGTGCAGTTTCTGCATTAGAACTACGTAGTAGACGGGGCTCTAACGACCTTGTAGTTGAAGGGCCCTCAAACACCAACAAAACAAAAAAAACCGCCGTGGCAGTCGGAAATAGCCCTTCTTCAGAATAACCGAGAGAACAGGTTTTAGTGCCTAATAGCAAACAAAAAGCCTGCCCTTGTGCCTTATTTGGGAGGCAAAAAAACATGGTGCTTAGGATTTTCTCTTGTCAAAAAAAATTGTTGTCCTCCTTCAGAATCGAACCTGTATCCTTGGTTTTCGAAGCGTATGCCCTACTAATATAAAGCCATTGAAAATGGCAGGATGTGACGTGCAACTTTGCCGGCCTTCAATAATTGGATTGACCATGGTAAGAAGCACAGAGTGGCGTTTGTGTGTCAGGGATTTTGTGGTCCGTGTTCACGGTATATAGTCTGAGATCGAACCCAAACAATAAACTATTTACTGAGAGAGATACTGTATCTGGAACTTGTTGGTAGACCCTTCAAAGTGGAAAAAGAAGGGGCGCTCCCAAAATGCCACTGACCTCTTACTTTGCAATTTTATTATATTTAATAGCGTGTGGCCCCGCGAGGCCCGGATACGATTGAAATATTGTGTGGATTGTGGGCGTGGTTCTTTTCGTAAATAGCCTACAATTATAGACTTGACCCCTTCCTCACTCACGCCCTACTGGACCCCGCCGTTATTCGCTTCACTCTTGAAAGACTATGCTAAATATCTATTTTTTGTTTCTTCCGAATATGTGACCCACAAAAAATATTTTGGTCACTAATGGACAGCAGCAACATTTTATCGAGGATCTCCAATGGGAGTGTAATGACGCATTAAAATGACCATTTAACTGTGACGTCATTATAGTTCAATGGGAGAAGAGAGCAGGTGTCGTCTTGTGCAATATTGCATATACCCCTCCCCGGAAGAGCACACCTCATTGTTGCCGAGGTAACGTGCTTGTCTTTTGAACCCATGGGTTCAGTTTCGACCTTGGCGGCAGGGGTGTGGAAGAAAGTGCAGAGTTCTCGCCCCATAATCAGCCACCTGTCGACCAGGTTCGAACCTGCAATCATGAACTCATGAGGTCCAATGCGGTCAGGAAACCAATAAACGTAACCCAGATGGGCCCGCGGTAGTCCCAAATGCCTTGTGCAGGAGACAGATCGACTTTAAAGATGAGATCAAGGCTAGAGGGTAAGTGGAGAAACCGCTGATCTACGTAAGTTAGTATCGAACCTGCACACCATAAGCTCAACAAGGGTCAATAATTTACCTATGAAACAGTGAACACAGTAAAACACGTTTATAACGTTCATGGCTAAAACGTTTTCACGGCTATAGTGTCTGTTTGGGCTGGTCCCGGCAGAGCCTATGGCTTTTTAATGGTAGAGGGTCACGGATATAGCGTTTGCTTTCACGGCTATAATGTTTGCAAGGCCCTGGTGGGCAGCCAAGTTTTTCATATCCTATGATGGGTATCACGACAAAAGGACGCGCCAAAAACGGCGCGCGACTTAAGGGCGCACGACAGATGGGCGCTGTGACAAAACGGCGCAACACAAAAAGGGGCGACCAGGACAAAAGGGCGCGTAAGGCTTCAACCTCCCAGAATTGCTATTTGCGATCGGGTATGCCCAACTATGGTCAGGATTATTATCATATTTAAGTGTTCATAAAACTGCTGCATGGCTTTGTCCTACTAACAAATATAGTGCAGCTCGTTTGCACCACCAGGAGGAGGCTGAAGCAGGCGTGGGAGCAGGTTGTCTGTAAGGATATGACAGTGTGGGGTGTGGGGACCTGGTGGGAGATACAGGAGTGGAGGGCTAGAACCCGCAGACCCGACCCTGCCGCTGGCGGGATAAGGGCTGATTTTTTTTGTTTCGTTGGTGATTTAGGGCCCTTCAATTACAAGGTCATTAGAGCCCCGTCCACTGTGTAGTTCCAGTGCAGAGACTGCACAGACACTACACTAATGCGACGATTATTTGGGTATTAGCAGTACCCAGTTTTCCAAAGCGGTCACCTATGTTAGTACTAACTGAGATTGCGTTGCTTAACTTCACTGATCCGACGAGAACTAGTGTGTCCGACGCAATAAACCGCTCGATGATGATGATGATGATATCCATATAGTGGGCAGAACTGAGCAGCAAAAGTGCGCCCTTTTGTCGCTGCGCCATTTTTCCAATGCGCCCTTTTGTCGCTGCGTCATTTTCGCAATGCGGCCATTTTGCAGCACCGTTTATTCGTTCGCCCTTTTGTCGCGCGCCTTTTTGTCATGTAACCCCTATCATGGATATGAAAAACTTCCAACCCATATGTGCACATGTCCTGATTAGGAATGTTGCCTATGTGCAGAATGTACAACATAAGCTGTGCATTACATACAATGTACATGAACAGACCACTCAATCTTGCTAATGTGTGGATTTAGAAGTAATGACACAAGCGACCTAGAGACCCGCCGTGGTGGCGTAGTGGTCAGCTCACTCGGCAACTACGCCAGTAGTTCTAGGTTCGATACTGGACCATGGTGGATCGGCTTCTTTCGGGCGAGAGAGAAGCCGCCAGTGTGACTTCTTTCGGATGAGAAGTAAAACTGAGGTCCCGTATGGGTGTGTACGATGTCGCTTGCACGTACAAGAACCCTCTCTACTACGCAACGGGTAGATGAGGCAAAATTTCCAGGTGTAGGAGCTGGCCCCCTGGCGTCGGTAGCATTCCCCAACGAACACTGGACCGACGATAAATAAGCGTAGGGGTGCAGCTTTGGCCGGCAACCGGCTGCAGAAAAAACTATGTCCAATATATCGCCCTGTGTCCATTCAGAGGGACAAATGGGTACCCGACCCTGCCATAGGCGGGAAAAGGGTTAGGAGTTGCTTTGACACAAGCGACCTAGAATTGAGGTGCTAAGACAATTTACAATGAACTTGTGTAGAGGTCAGCCAAGATACAGAGAGGATATGTGTGCCTCAACATCCAGAGAGGGAGTTGCAAATTGCATTGGACACACCAGTTCTCGTTTGATCACTGAAGTTAAGCAACGCTACCCCAGTTAGTACTGACATGGGTGGCCACTTGGGAAAACTGGGTACCGCTATTATCCAAAAATCGTCGCATTAGTGTAGTATCTTTGCAGTCTCTGCATAAGAACTACACTATGGAAGGGGCTCTAATGACCTAGTAGTTGAAGGGCCCTCAAACACCAGCAAACAAACAAATTCCAGAGGTGGAAGCAGCCATCCACAATAAAGCAATCACCAATTCTGGATTACTGTACATATAGGGAAATCATTTACAGTGTGTACACCAACATGACGTTTTACCACTACGCAGTATTATGGATGGCTGACAGAATTAGAAACAACTACATTAGGGGTAGCTTGGGTGTGGGAGACATTGTGGAGAAGATGAGAGGGAACCGGTTGAGGTGGTATGGGCATGTGATGAGAAGGGGAGAGGAGGAGCTTATTAGGTCCATTATGGGACTGCAGGTGGTTGGAGGCACCAGAGGTAGAGGAAGACCAAAGCGGACGTGGGAGCAGGTGGTGCAAAGGGACATGGAGGTGTGCGGGGTGGAGGGGGACTTGGTGGGGAATAGGCGGGAGTGGAGGAGTAGAACACACAGACCCGACCCTGCCCCAGGCGGGAGGAGGGTGAGATGATGATGATGAAGCAGTATTATGGATGGAAAAGCACAAAAAAGCATATCATGGCTATAGCGTTTTCACGGTTATAACGTTTGTTCCCTTTGGTCCCCAACAAAACGTTATAACCGTGTTTTACTGTATTTGACCAATCTTTTATCAAATGTGCATGCGCGCCTGGTTGCGCAATGACACACCACCGTCTATGCTTTTTAACAACATTTTAACAGATTGGCCTTGCTCTAAGGCCCAGCGCAAAATGAGACGCAGTCTCCGCAGGTGACGCAGGGTGACTCACCATAAATTTCTGTGGCTCACATGATAGTATGTAGTTGCGCATGTTAAGTCGCAGGGTGACGTGACTCAGTGCCGATGCCGCAGTTTCCTGCGTTATGTTGGCGTGACATAAGGCCCAGCGCAAAATGAGACGCAGTTTCCGCAGGTGACCCAGGGTGCAGGGCCGGCGCTATATTTTGCGGGGCCCTGT
>JAAFCE010001036.1:10655344-10668209 GCA_013389805.1 Trigoniulus corallinus
AGGTGACCCAGGGTGCAGGGCCGGCGCTATATTTTGCGGGGCCCTGTGCAAACTAATTATGCGGGGCCCCGTGAAAACATGAAGCGTGGCCCTTCTATCAGTAGGTTCATTAATCCGAATGCGCCGGGCCCTGTGCCGTCGCCCTGTTCGCACACCCATAACGCTGGCCCTGCAGGGTGACTCACTATAAATTTCTGTGGCTCACATAATCAGTGGCGTCATTAGGGGGGTGCGGGGAGTGCAGGACGCACCGGGTGGCACCACTCGCACCATGGGAAATGGGGTGACACCAACCCTAGGGAGCGGCGAGTTGCATTGGACACACCAGTTCTCGTCTGATCACTGAAGTTAAGCAATGCAAACCCAGTTAGTACTGACATGGGTGGTCGCTCGGGAAAGCTGGGTACTGCTAATACCCAATAATCGTCGCGTTGGTGTAGTGTCTGTGCAGACTATGCACTAAAACTATGCAGTGGACGGGTCTCTAATGACCTTGTAGTTGACGAGACCTTTAAACACCAACAAACCAAAACAAACCAAAACCAACCCTAGCGACGCCACTGCACATAATAGTATGTAGTTGCACATGTTAAGTCGCAGGGTGACGTGATTCAGTGCCTGCGCCCCGGGACCCTGCGGAGCGCAGTGCCAATGCTGCAGTTTCCTGCGTGAAGTTAGCGTGACAATCACAAAAAGCGGTGCGACGCAGAGAAGTTCTGTTGTTATTTGATGCAAGTTTGGTGAAAAACTGCGATTCAATGTGCGGTGATTGCCTGCTAACAGAATTTCGCAGAGCTGCTACACCCTGCGTCACCTTCGCCACCTGCGTCTCATTCTGTGCCTTGCCTAAAGGTAAGGAGATAAGAAGCAAGGTGGGGGGAGGGGGAGAGCACGATTTAGGTAGGCGAGGGGAAATCGGAGTCTCCAGGGTTTTAATTTCTGTAATGGGTTTCAGATTTGCCAAAAAAACCATACCAGTGATTCCTATATCCGGTCTATTTAATGGTACAATTAAAGGTGCATATGTTACTTGAATATTAAATATGCAAATAAAATTCGCTCAAGGGCGTGGTCTTATTCAGGGCGGAGGCCAAGCAACTATTTGAATATGCTATTAATGTTTCTCCCTCTCTTTCTG
Organism: Trigoniulus corallinus; assembly: GCA_013389805.1. Lineage (NCBI taxonomy): Eukaryota > Metazoa > Arthropoda > Diplopoda > Spirobolida > Trigoniulidae > Trigoniulus > Trigoniulus corallinus. The sequence continues at coordinate 10,656,483 of JAAFCE010001036.1, forward strand.
TCAAAATTAACAAATATGTAATTAATAACTCCTCCTCCCCGTTTTTTTTTTTAAAAATGTGAACAATAAGGAGAAAAAAATGGGGCCATTCTACAATTACATCTGTTACTGGAATGCTGACCTTCTATGTCAGTTAATTGAAGACGTCCATTTAGCCAGTTTCTACACTCTTACTATTTTAGTTTCTAAGAAAACTGACAAATCAATTTTCTTAAAGAAACGAAAGAAATTGATCAGTTTCCTGTTGATTTTTTTTGTTAAGAAAATGAACCACAGCGGTCGTTAGCCATCTTTGTGTACAGGTGTGGATACCTTTGCGATGTCCTTCAAGACATTGTTTAGATTCTTGCCGAGGTATAAATCACATATTTTCCTTGAAAAATCTTGAAAGGAAATTGTAATAAGATGTCCTTCCGGGTCAGTTGCGTATCTAATTAGCATATCGCTGAAGGGAAATCTAACATTTTGACAGCAATTAATTATCAGGGAGTCACCTTTCATGTCTTTGAAAAATTGAATTCACAATCATCGTTCATCATTTACTGCGTCAGTGACGTCACGACGGTTGTATATTGGTTGCCCTTCGTGGCCTGTTCATAGAGTAATTGGCTTGTATTCGTATGACTGTGTGTTCGTTTCCAGGGGTTTAAATCGTTTATAATTTTAATTTGGTTATTCAGCACCGGCTATGGAGACCATTTATCAACTCCTAAGGAACCCTAATACTTAATATTGTTGCCGATCAATACATATTTTATATTCCATATGGAAAGGGTTCCTTTGTAAGGATGTTTGACTCCCCGGTTGTAGGATCGATCCGGTTGTAGGCGCGCTTTGTTTCGGATGGGAAGTAAAGACGTTACCCCAAGTGGGATGTGTACGGTGGCACCACACTGCATTTAAAAGGACTCTTTCTACAGGTAATGAAATCCACGGGGAGATGTGAACTCCTAGGTGGCGGACAGGGGAGTCCTCGCCACACATGGGGGCTGGCTGTCTAAGCGACCAGCCCTTCCATGGATGGAGGAGAGGAGCGAAATAAAATAGCTGCTGCGGACCAAACTCTAGGGGCGGGAACCCCGAATTAAAACGCTAAAATGAAAAAGGTCAACACAAAATAAAACAACTTGCGGTGCCCCTGACCGTCATTAGGGAGCTTGAGTTACACGTTGCGTACAACGTACACCGACGCAAAGCAGACGATTTCCATACTGCGCAGATGCAACATTCCTAATAGGGGCATGTGCACCTGCGCAGTACGCAATTCGTCTGCTTTACGTCGGTGTAAGTTGAACACCGACGTGTAACTCAAGCTCCCTATTATCATGCGTCCGCAATGTCGTGGGGGTGTAGACCTCGCCTCCCATGGCAGATAACGCATCTAGTGTTTTCTGTGGGGTGGGCCGACATCCCTCTCGCAGACAACCCGCCACAATATTCCTGCGGTTCCTAGACGCCTTGCTGGAGTACCCCCCCCCCCCCGGCAGGGAATTCTCTTCAACGATAGGGGCTAATCTTGGATTAGGGAAGTGGAATGTGGAGATCCTTACAGGGCAAACAGGGGAATTAGTACTTTAAAGCATAGGAGGATTAGTGTAGCTTTCTTACAAGGAACTAGGTGAAAGGGGAATAGAACAAGAGCCTTTGGGGGAAGAATACAAGCTTATATATGGCTAGTGAAGGGGGACGAAATGGGGTGGGTGTAGTATTGAATAGTAAGTTACAGCAAGGGGTCACACTGGTGAAAAGAATATTACTAGGTTACTGTTAGTTACAGTAAGTGCTTATGCCCCTCAAACTGGTCTTGATGAATCCACAAAGGTGGGTTTCTGAAGGGACTTTGATTAGTTGTGCACTCACTGGATTCTCAGGTAAGGCAATGTGAAAGGAATGAGCGTATATTTATTGTTGGGGACTTTAATGATGATGTATTCAAGGATAGTCAGGGATATGAGGAGGTTCATGGGGTTGGGGTATGGAACAGTCAGTACAGAATGGCAGTCAACTCTTGAAGCAGCAAGAACACATGGCCTTGCTTTGTCAAATATGTGGTTCAGGAAGAGAGACAAGCACCTTATCACTTTCAGGTATCCACAAGGAAGGTCCGGGATAGATTTCTTTTTTGGTGAGAGGGCAACATAGAGGAAAAGTTTGGGATTCCTGGGCTGTCCCCACCGGGGCAAGCAAAGCACATTCATGGAAAGGAGAGCAGGTTATTAGGTGTTGAAAATTGCCTGCCACAATAGAGGGATTTGCACAGGAAGTACACAAGCAGGTAGACTGGGAATGGACAGCTGATGCCATGTGGAACAGCGTCGCCAGAAAAATTACAGAATGTGGCGAATCCAATTTAGGTCACGCTAGAGTAGGAGGTACATTCCAGGGCGTGCAAACATGATGGTGTAATGACCAGGTAGAAGCAGCTATCAAGCAAAAGAAAGCTGCTTTCCACAGGTGGATGGCGATTGGGGACCAGGAGTCTAAAATACACTATAGGCAGGCCAAGACCACAGCTAGGAGGACGTGCCTGATAAGTTAGAGACCAAGGAAGGAAAGAGAGAAGTCTTTAAACTGGCCAAGGCTAGAGTTAGGGGAAGCTACAGATACACCCCGGACCATAGCAGTGATGGAGTGCAAAGGTTGGGTCCTGTTTCCGCCTTCTGAGGTAAAGAGGAGGTAGAAAAGAGGACAATGGGGATAACCACCCTAGCTCTTCTTTGGGGGTAGACAGGGTGGGGAGGAAGAAATTGTCAGATCCATTAGGAAGATGAAAGGCTGCAGATGAAAGATGATAGAAAAGCATAGGGCAGCAAAGAAAGATCTCTGTGCCATCCTTATCGTTTTGGAGAAGGTTTATGACAATGTTCATCTCCCACCAGGTTCCAGTGCACTCCACACACCACCATATCCTGCTTTGGTCTCTCCCTGCCCCGGTTGTTTGTAAACATGCATTCCTGTAATAGAGCTCTTCCTCCCTTCTCATTATGTGCCCATAACCCCTCAATCTACTCTCTCCTTTTTCCGCGACGTCTCCCACCCCCAAGCCACCTCTAATATACAGTCTCTATATACCTCTAATATACCTCTAATATCAGCTCTTGACACCCCACTTATGTACCGCAGCATTCAGATCTCGGCTACTTGCATTCTATTGACGTGGCTGTTCCTCACTGCCCAATACTCTGATCCATATAACATAGCTGGTAAAACCACAGCATGTAAAACTCTCCTTTCAACGTGATTGGGACCCTCCTATCACACAGGACTCCACTTGCCTGTCTCCACTTCAGCCATCCACCATTGATTATATGGGTCACTTCCGAGTCTATCTCCCCATTGTTTTGGAACGTTGATCCTAAGTACTTTAACTCAGTGGTTCTCAAAGCGTGTTCCGTGAAACCACTTCAAGTGTTCCGCAAAAAAATTTAATGCAAAAATAAAGCAATGGAGAGATATTCTGATGTGACCCGCAGAATCAATGGTGGAGGGGGTCACTGAAGTGGAGACAGTCAAGGGGAGTCCTGTGTGATAGGAGAATCCCAATCTAGTTGAAAGGGAAGTTCTACAGGACAGTGGTTAGACCAGCTATGCTATATGGATCAGAGTGCTGGGCAGTGAGGAAGAGCTACGTAAATAAAATGCAAGTAGCCGAAATGCGAATGCTGTGGCACATGTGTGGAGTGTCGAGAGCTGACAGAATTAGGAATGAGCATATTAGAGGTAACCTGGGGTGGTGGACATCGCCGAGAAAATGAGGGGGAATAGGATGAGGTGGTATGGACACGTCATGCGAAGACGGGAAGAGGAGCTCGTTAGGTTAATTCCAGGAATGCAGTTGGTCGGTAGCACCAGGGGCAGGGGGAGACCAAATCAGATGTGGGAAAAGGTTGTCCGTAAGGATCTGACAGTGTGTGGGTTGGACGGGGAACTGGGGGAGAGATAGACGAGAGTGGAGGGCTAGAACCCGCAGACCCGACCCTGCCACAGGCGGGATAAGGAAATGATGATGATGTAGTAAATACGAAGTGTAGAAGGTGTACAACCTGCTTTAAAGTTTACGTTGAATTGTAAGTGTTCCGTGCTAGTAAAATGTCAGTTTAGTGTTCCCCGACTTCAAAAAGTTTGAGAACCACTGCTTTACCTCTTGCACCTTTATCACCAGTCGGCCCCCAGAGAGTACGTTATCATTATATTGTGTCGCCCCTTACTCTCCGCAGGGTCCGCTCTAGCGCTTTCGTCGCCCCGCCCCTTAAGAATATAATGTAAGTTCAAGCAGCAGTTTTTCTCATGCTGGGTCCACACCATCCGCGCCCGGGTCTCTAATGACCTCGTAGTTGACGGGACCTTAAACTCCAACAAACAAACAAACCATCCGCGCCACGCAGCGCCAAACAAGAAATCGCCGTGCGGCGCTGCGCTGAGCGATCCGGTTTTGACGACAAACAGCGCAACAACGTGCGAAGTTGCGCACTGGCGAACACGATCCGCTTGATGTCGGTACATCAAACGAATCAGCTCGTTCGTGCTTCAAACACATTGCTGTGTTATGCGCAGTTCTGCTCCATTTTGAACAGAGCGCGGCACAGTGTGGCGCAGCCGGTGTGGACCCAGCATCACACTTAAAGCCAAAATGGCGCGCCGGACTAATGTCTGGGTTGCACCCACCTAGAGCGGGCCCTGTTCTCCGCTGTCGGTAATTAACTTCCGGAAGAGAGAAGCAGACTTTCAATACGAAAGATTCAACCTGAAATCTCGATCCATCTTCCAGACTAATGATGAATTGACGACAAGAAAGTTAAATTGTTATTGATATCGTTTACTGAAAGAAATTTTGTTTTTTTGCTGTCGGCTGTCAGTTTGTTGATATGTGGTCACTCAACGATAGTTAATTGAGTTAATTGGTAACTAACCATGTTGTAATCGCCCACTTTCGTCTTGCTTCTCATAATGATGAAATTGCTAAATAATAGCCCCGACTGCTCGGCATTGTCACAATTTGCCGTTTTTATTACGTATTTAAATAAATAAGAGTCTAGTAATGGCGGGATTTTAAACAAATGTGACGTCACTGGTACACATTTCAGAAGAACATTTGCGGCTGTCGCATGAGCTTGTGTGGGATGAAATGGACCCTGGTGGGTGATAGGCTGGAGTGGAAGGCCAGATTCCGCAGACCCGACGCTGACATAGGCGGGAAGAGGGTATGATGACTGAACGTGTGTTCGCCAGTGGCATGGCTCTCTTTTTCGTCCCCCTTTTCCACCTCAAGTGAAGCTTTTGTCCCATTTAGAAGTGTTGATGTGACCCCTTGTGGGGTGTCATCATTGCACTCTAAAGAACACTTCCAGAGCAGAAAAAGTATCTACACCCATCTGGTTTTGGTTGATTTTTGTGACCCAACAACTGTATGCCTCGGTTACTGCTGTCGCATCATGCTGGCTCGTGAAACAGGATCATTCCTGCCCGAGGTATGAGACTTCTTTTCGGTCCCGACATGGAAGCTCCCAGATGCACCTTCCAGCGCGTGAGGTACTTATGGACCCTGTCATATCAACGATGTGATGTCACTGATGTCTGCATAAAATATTTCCAGGTGTAGGAGCTCTTCTTCTAAAGTAATCATTCCTAACCTTTTTCCTACCAATGACGGGGTCGGATGTCCATTTTTGTCCTATTAGGACACATGAGCGATCGTTTGGACAGTATTATTTTGCGGTCGGCTGCAATCCTTTGCTCATTTGATGCCGAAGTATTTTCTGCGTTGGGGCACTTTACCTCTACCGACGTCTTGTGCACCTGGAAATTTTGTCGATCTGCACGTACTGTCTAATTTCTTCTACGCAGAAAAGGTTCTGTTATACACAGTATTGGCATCGTGCACCAACCACAAGGGCCATCTGCGTTACTTCAATCTACCACCTTTGCCAGGATCGAGCCTGCAAGCACGGACTCGCTAGTTAGTCATGCTACCTAAACTTTTCCAAGATGGGTAGTTCGCCTTCTAGCGTTGGTGCAAGAAATTGCCCCTCGACGTTAAATAAGCAGGGATTGGGGCATCAGCCCCCTAGTGCACCCAGCCATCTTTATGCACGGTATCAACGAGAGGAACACGCAGCCGACCTTACCATTCTCGGGAATGGTCGGGTCTGCAGGCTGTGGCTCTCCACTCCCAAGTTCGCATCCAACCCAACACTATCATATCCCTTCTTACGACCTGCTACCACGCGGGTGCTTCTAATAGCCTCCATCCAGCTCTGGATTCTCATCCTGTTTCTCATCTGTTCCGCGATGTCCCCCACTCCCCAACTACCCCGAATATACTCACTCCTAATTCTGTCTGCTCTTGACGCCACACAGCATAGCTGGCTTGTAGAACTTCCCCTTTAACATTAGTGGTGCCCTCTGATCACACACTTCATCCACCGTACATTGATCCTATGACTCACATCGGTGTATCTATAGCTCTGGAACGCTGATCCTAGGTACCTAAACTGTTGCCCCTTTTCACTACCTCGTTTCCACAGAGTACATTACCATTACGTCCAATTGAAAGCTAAATACTCTGCCTTCATGTTCACATTAAGGCCCTTCTGTACTTCCTCTTTAGTCACCAATGGGAGGGGAGCGGCGAATTGCGTTGGACACACCAGTTCTCGTCTGATCACTGAAGTTAAGCAGCGCAACTCCCAGCTAGTACTGACATGGGTGGCCGTTTGGGAAAACTGGGTACTGCTAATACCCAAAAATCCTAGTGTAGTGTCTGTGCAGTCTCTGCATATGAACTATGCTGTCGAACGGGGCTCTACTGACCTTTGTAGTTGAAGGGCCCTAAAACATCAACAAGCAACAACAACAACCAATGGGAGTGGGTTATTGCGTTGGACACACCAATTCTCGTCCGATCACTGAAGTTAAGCAACGCAACGCCAGCTAGTACTAACAGGGTGGATGCTTGGGAAAACTGGGTCGCATTAGTGTAGTGTGTCTGTGCGGTCCCTGCACTACAGCTATGCAGTGGACGGGGCTCTAATGACCTTGTAGTTGAAGGGCCCTAAAATCACCAACGAAGCAAAAAAAAAAAAAATTGGAGTCACCAAGTTTTTATCATCGTCTGCGAATACCATGCACTGGGATGCCCTTTAGTCAGCAGTACGTCCATTACCAGGATAAAAAGGTATGGACTTGGTGCTGAACCTTGGTGCACCCCAACCTTCACTTGAAAGCCTCTCTCGGGAAAAGTGTCTGATGTTGATTTTTAATGATGGGCACCTGATCATGTGTTTTGGCTCTTCACTGATTCGAGATGATGTTAATAGATGGCGTTCTTTCGCATGGCATTGAAGCTCTATTGGTTTGAATGTTAGCCGTCATCACCGCCAATGTGGTTTTCAAAAGGTTCCTTTACGAAACTCTAATCGGAAATCGCAATTTAATGATTTGTTAAACTATAATGCGGTCGATTTCTTTTTATTAATGTTACGCCCATTAATTTTATTGTAACAAGGTGAGCTCCTCTTTTTTTTCTAATCTTACTTTACTCTCGAGAGTCGGAGTAACTTAATCGAATTTGGGTTAAGCATTGTGTCTAGCAGTGAGAAGTAAATAAAAAATGGCTGAAATTAACTAGGAAAAATAATCCCTCCACCTTTAATTTATTTTCGTTATACTCGGTAGGAAGTTGTTGACCCTACAACCTTTTCCCATATCTTTAACACGAATACTGCTTAGAATATTTCACATTGAAGTGTTTAGTAGATAATTCCATAGGGATCGTATAGGGGTTATGCTCTAAAAGGGAACCGCCATAAAATACTGTAGCACCTGCCCTGTTGGCTGTTCACTTACCCTGGGTGTGGGACGAGGCGTTACACCTGTGATTGAACTTTGTCGATCAGTATGCATTAGGTGCATTGTGGAGCGGCTGTACTGCGTCGGACACACCATTTCTCGTCTGATCACTGAAGTTAAGCAGCGCAACGCCAGTTAATACTGACATGGATGGCCGCTTGGGGAAACTGGGTACCGCAAGTACCCAGAAATCGTCTCATTAGTGTAGTGTCTATGCAGTCTCTGCTTCAGAACTACGCAGTGGACGGGGCTCTAATGACTTTGTAGTTGAAGGACCCTAAAACACCTGCGAATGAACAATAGGTGCATTGACATCGTATACACTATACATGGCGTCAAGATAAAACACAGGCTTCTGTCAGGATTGAACCCGGTACTAAAGTAACTCGTTCACTCGTCACCCCATGTGCAACCACCAAAAATTGATAACTGAATTCAGCGCTCGTAAAGTAAGCAGGGGGATAAACAAATTACTGTAGTAGTAGTAGTACGTATTATGCGACTGGCCTGAATTTTCCCCTTCCTCCCCCAGCTAGGAATGTGACCTTAACAGTGTTGTCATTTTTGTGACAAATTTTTTGTGATGCATTTTAGCCCTCGTTTCTCTTCTCCCATACCAAAGAATGTTATTTTTTTAATAAAAAGCGGAATATTATTATGTCCCCGACTTGTTCTGCCACTCCCACGTGGTCACTAATTTGGTCAAGGTTGCCATTGTAGACAAATAATCTTTTTTTATAAACTTTAATTTAAAAATTACTTTTACTGACCGTGGTTAATGGCTCGCTTTCTTTCATTGCATTCTTAGTGACCATCTCAAGGGTACCGCCGTCAAATTAAAAGTAAAACTGTGGACGTTACTCTCCCTCCGAAATACACAAACAAACACACCCGTAAACGAAAATTGTTGTCATTAATACGCAAGCAATTCTTTCTACGCGGAAAAATCTGTTTATTACAGGTGGGTAGGATTACTTCCTATTAAGGTAAGTTTCCCCGCAGTTAGATGTTGACTGTTGGTTGACCTCTGGACTGTTGGCTCTTTGAAGTAATATTCTCCACAACCGATCCAACAGGTTAAATGGCTCTGCACTGATCCAAAACTCACCGTGTGGGGAACTCGGATTGCTGTGGATCGCCAGGCCCTACTAGATTTTTGTTGAGCCGACAATTCATGATACCGAGCCAAGGCCTTGGCCATCCTTTGCTTCTTTACTACTGTATTGCCAACTTTCCCGTGCCCTGAAGAACTCCCAGCATCCTCTTCATTCTATTGTTCGCTTTTTTCATTCCGATGTATCTGTAAGGAAGGTTCGCCACTTCAAGTTTGTCCCTGTGCATCCTTTCCATGACTTACGGGCTAAAATGTTTCCTTATGCTCTGTTTAGCCGGTGGAATGAGTTGCCTTATGATGTAAGGTCTAGTTTGTTTCTGTGTTCCTCTTTTCGCTGTTTGCATAGTTGTAAACATTTTTGTGTTAAGCTTCGCAAGGTTTATTTGCCCAACAGGTAAATTTACCTTTTGGTATTGTGTACAATTTTGGTACGTTAAATAAAATAATAATAATAATAATACCGTGTGTGGGGAAATCCCCGTGCTGAATGGAGTCGGGAAACCTGCTGCGATCTCCGATCCAAATTCTTTCAGCATGAAATCGGACCTCGAGTCGGAAAAGATGGCCTTCTCCAGCAGCCTTGTCTGCAGCGACAGCTAAGCAACTACGAACCCTTTTCCTCTCTATGGCAGGGTCGGGTACCCATTTTTGTCCTACAGAGTGGACACATGGGTAATCTACTGGACGGTATTTTTACACAGCCGGCTGCCTACCAAAGCTGCAACCCCTAGGCTTGTTCGTTGGGGTAGTCCTGGCCGACGCAGGTAGGTTCTTTCGAGCGAGATGGGCAGTAAGTCGGGGCCTAATGGGGCATGTACCATGTAAGTAGGAAAAAATTCTTTCAAAATGGAGTGGAATATGTAGAGATTGGCAAAATTTCTAGTCGTAATAGCTCACCCCCTCATGTTGGTGACCAGCCTTGCCCCACGAAAAAGAGGCCATCAAATAAGGGGTACAACAAGGCGGCAGCCAGCTGTATAAAATTACCGTCCAACACCACCCTTGTGTGCCAATGGAACAAAAAGCGGCACGCGACCCTGCCATAAGCCGTCAAAAAAGATTAGTGATGATGGATTCAGGGAGAATGTTTTAGCAGCTGATGTGGTTAAGAGATCAATTTTGGCAGGACACTCCACTAATTTTGTTGATTTCTTGCTTCGTTGGTGTGTTAGGACCCTTCAGCTACAATCGTCATTGAAACCCCGTCACTGCGTAGTTCTAATGCAGTCTGTACAGGCACTACGCCGTTACAACGATATTTGGGTATTAGCACTACCCAGTGTTCTCAAGTGGTCACCCATGCTAGTACTAGCTGGGGTTACGTTGCTTAAGCATTGTGTTCAGCAGTGATCTTCAACGCAATACAGCCGCTCCCGGTGCAGTTTTCTTAGACTTCTACTCTACCCAGTGGTTGATCAGAGATTGGGGAGCTGGAAATCCCTTTGACTCGTTGAAAGAGAAAGGTAAACCAGGTAAATAAACTGTTGTGATTAGCCTGATTAGCAGTATTTGAAAGTTGAAGGTCATCTTTGAAAAAGAGATGAAACGGTAGTAGGAGAACGTGACTAAAGGAAAGAGGTGCATGAAAGGTTGACCAAGGACGTTAGGCAATTTTTCTCACCTGTGGTCAATTCTTACCCTTGTTACTTCTATGATCCCTGATTTTCTAGTCACCTTTCAGGCACCCTCTAAATATTAATTAAATGAGCATCATTTTTCTTGGACCTTAATCTTATTAATCAATTGCTTGATTTATGCTTGGTAGTTAACGTCGTCAGCTCTGTGATTAACAACCTCTTTTGTCACGATTGATGAGTTCGATCCTGGGTCGAGGTTAGCAACTTTTATTTTCTAATCGACAATAATAGTGTAGGAATTGGATGGATGAGCATCACGACCTTGCATACTTCATGAGCTTCACTTGAGGTTCCTGATCTCAAACTCATTCAGATGACGCTGAGACAAGAATCGATCCATCGGACACGATCTTTTTGACACAGCTAATTGTGCATTTCTAGAATGGAGACTCGTCCATTTACGTCATAAAACTCAACCATGCTTCCTTGATGGACTCGATGAATCGTTTGTTTATAAGAGGACAATAACGGGTTCATCATTCACAGCCACGAACAAACCAGACCATTCTAATGCCTATACAGTTGAGATGCTTTTTATGGTTCAACGAGGCTTGTTCATTTGATTTGACACAATTTCGCTTGCATTTGCATTGATGTCGACTGGTGATGTCTCAGTGTGTCATTTGAAATGAGGACACTGCATGACGTTGCAATCACTGCACTACGAGCAACTCAGTGGCCTATGGCGCCAGCTCGTAACGTTTAATGGACCTTCGTCACCTGGTGACGTTTAGCCGAACTACGTGACCTGGTGACGTGCAGCCGAACTACGTAGCGTGATGACGTTTAGCGGAGCTACGTGGCCTGATGACGGGTAGCGGAGCAACTTGTGCCCTGATGACGTACAGCGGAGCGACGTGGCTTGATGACCTAGTGGAACAACTAATGGCCTGGTGACGTATAGCGGAACTATGGGGCCTGATGACGTATAGCGGAACTATGGGGCCTGATGACGTATAGCGAAACTGTGGGGCCTGGTGACGTATAGCGGAACTATGGGGCCTGGTGACGTATAGCGGAACTATGGGGCCTGATGACGTATAGCGGAACTATGGGGCCTGATGACGTATAGCGGAACTATGGGGCCTGATGACGTATAGCGGAACTATGGGGCCTGATGACGTATAG
>JAAFCE010001036.1:10673209-10692406 GCA_013389805.1 Trigoniulus corallinus
TAGGACTGACATGGGTGGTCGCTCGGGAAAGCTGGGTACTGCTAATACCCAATAATCGTCGCATTGGTGTAGTGTCTGTGCAGTCTATGCACTAGAACTATGCAGTGGACGGGTCTCTAATGACCTTGTAGTTAACGGGACCTTAAACACCAACAAACAACAACAACGAGAACTGGTGTACTTACCACTACCCTGTTGCTACCTCTAACGTACCCCTCCCTTAGCTAGCAGATACCACTTCTGCCAATTCTCTCTCCATCTTTTCGCAATGTCTCCCATTCTAAGTAGTTAAAACAGATTGGACAAATGGGTACCTAACCTTCCTCCTATAGGTGTACGCCCTATATACCTGGCCTCAGAAAATAGTGTACGACGTTAAACAAGACATTGAATGTGTCTTCTTCTTTTTAAGACAGGACCCAGTGTTTTCGTTGCACATACTGTATAACGAAAGCAATGGGTTCGTTAAAAATCGTACAGTGACATCATCTATGCTTATGAGTGAATTGTTAGGTTACGGTCGAAAAACGACACTGTTTTCAGGTCGAATTAAATACATGAAATAGTCGGTGATGACGCCACTCAGTTAACGCAATTTGTAGACGAATAATGCGAGATTTGGTAACAAAGCGATGAATTTTTTTGTCTTTTAATGGCCACCCTAATGGAGTTTTGGCAATATCACTTTCTGGTACAGTTAGCTCACCCAAACCGCACCACTAAAATTATATCATCAACTACAATGCGTAATACTTTCAATTATCACGAATTCTCAGTGAGTAACACGCTTGATAACTGCGTCAATAGTTCTAAGTTCGATACTGGACTGAGATGGGTTGGCTTCTTTCCAGCGAGAGAGAGAGAGAGAGAGAGAGAGAGAGAGAGAGGCCCCTAGTGAGCCTTCTGTCGGATGAGCACTAAAACGTTCTAGCCCTCCACTCCAGTCTGTCTCCCACCAGGTCCCCGTCCACCTCACACACTACCATATCCTTACGAACAACCTGTTGCCACGTCTGCTTCGGTCTCCCCTGCCCCTGATGCTACCGACCACCTGCATTCCTGGCAAGGACCTAACGAGCTCCTCCTCCCCTCTTCTCATAATGTGCCCATACCACCTCAGTCTATTCTCCCTCATTTTTTTCTGCGATGTCCACCACCTCCAACCTACCACTAATATACGCATTCCTAATTCTATCAGCTCTCGACACGCCACTCATGTACCGCAGCATTCGCATCTCAGCTACTTGCCTTCTCTTAACGTGGCTCTTCCTTACTGCCGAACACTCCGATCCATACAGCATAGCTGGCCTAACTACTGCCCTGTAGAACTTCCCTTTCAGCTTGATTGCGACCCTTCTATCACACAGGACTCTGCTTGCCTGTCTCCACTTCAGCCACCTCCCATTTATTCTACGGGTCACATCCAAGTCTGTCTCCCCATTGCTTTGGAACGTTCATCCTAAGTACTTTACCTCTTGCACCTTTTTCACCAGTTCTCCCCTCGAACGTACGTCGCTGTTATTTTCCTGTCCTTCCCAATTGAAAGCTAAATACTGTGTCTTCGTCATGTTCATCTGTAGCCCTCCCTTTTCTATCGCTCTTTAATTTCATGGGTTGAGGAGTAAGCCAAGAAGCCATAACAGGACGAACCCTTAAGAGGCTGCTCACGGGAGATGAGGAGGTAGGTGTAGAGGACGTAGAAGAGGGGAAATTTGCAGCACCCAAGGTTCTTTACCAACCAACCATGTTGTTACTAACGTAGGCTTGCGCTGCTTAACTTCAGTAATCTCACGAGAACTGGTGTGTCCAACGCAACTTGGCTGCACTAGTCCCTTCTCTATCTGTTCTCTGCTGTCGCTAACCTTTCCGATATCGTCAGAAAATGTCAAGCACTGAGGGGCCCAATCTCCTACCCCCGTAAGCAGTTCGTCCAAAGCCAGGATGAAACGGTATGGACTAAGTGCCGAACCTTGGTGCACCCCAACCTTCACTGGAAAGCCCCCGGTATTGCACTTCAACTAACTTGCCAACTTATCTGGGCATAGTTGCCCATACAGTTAAAAATTGAGGCTTGTAAATTGACCCTATTTGTGTCGAAACTACATTTTCAACAATGTCTTGTGTCTTTTCAGCATCTAGACTTTTGAACAAAAAGTTTAAAGAAATGTATCTTGACAATGTTCGCAACATGTTCTTGTCTTGCAACAAATTGAACTAAAACTCGTTTCCCTTTTATCCCATGTCATGTTTTCTTATCTTATATTGTTGCCAACATTCTGGAGAATGGTTACACCTCTGTGGGGCAGTTGTCTATTTAAATCAGGCCTGATTTAAATGTTACCAATATTGAGCTAAACATCTTGAATATCTTTAAAGATGATGCCAACATTGTTGCTAAGCTATACATCTGAAATGTTTTTAAACAGTCGCTAACATTTTTACTTTCCCTTATCTAATTGAAGCCAACGTGTACGTGTTTGCGTTATGATTAAAAACAATTACAGTACTACCAAAACAAATGTTGTCAACACTTAAAAACATGCTTGAATACTTGATGCAAACATTGTTAACAGCGATGTTGATAACCTGATTAAACATACAGTAGCTTTAAGAATGGACTTGAATCTATTTGGAGAATGACACAATTAACCCATAACGCCACTTGACCGCAACCAGATGTCGGTCAATGGTCAGAGCTTCAAATCTTTTTTTTTTTAATTTGCGCAAGCGCATTATTCTCCTGTTTCTTTTCTCAGGTGCGTCAGCAATTTCTTCAGGCTTTGAAATATGTGAAATATTTTAGGCAGCATAAATGTGAGGAGACTTGGAGAGAAGGTTACGCATCTAAAATATTCACGAATTTTTACAAGACTAGTAATATAATTATTAAAAAAAAAATAACATTTGAATAGTATTTCTGTTTGACACGAAGCATTCAAATTTTAAAGAACAAGCGAAACCTGTTCTGGTGTCTGAAGTGGGGAGAGAAGGGAGGCAAGGAGGGAAAGATTCAAGTGCGCCATGGTTGACTGATCATATTATGGCATCTTCAAATAAAAAAATTTCACCACAACTCACCTGCGCTGCTCACCTTCCCACTTTCGCCGTCATCACTTTGTTTTTTATTAGGCACTGATAGTTAGTTACCCTTTATTTATTTCCCTTGTCTATTATGAATTTTAAATCGAACACAGCAGACTACAGGTAGTTTAGGTGGCAAAGGGTCGTTTCCCTTACTGTCTACATAACTCAAAACACCGGTCTTGGTCTAAGATGGAAAGGGTTCTTTCCAGATGGAAGGCGAGTCCGGGATTCCACTCCTCTCACCCATAGAAGCCACTCACCTCTGCAACAATCGGATCTATATTCACAGAATCAGGGACGAGCATGCTACCATTGAACCACTAAGGCGGGCCTATCGGCGTCGTACTCAATTTATGTGTCAGTGGTTCTAGGTTCGATACTGCATCGAGGTCGGTTTGCTTCCCTTGGACGAGAGAGGCCCCGAGTGCGCCATCCGTCGGATGGGAGGTAAAACCGTGGTGCTGAACGGTGTACAATGTCATTTGCACGTAAAGAACCCTCTCTACTATGCAACGAGTAGGCGAGACAAAAATTGCCAGGTGTAGGAGCTCGTCCCTGGCTTCTGTGGAGTGACCCAACGAACAGTAGACCGACGATAAATAAGCGAAGGGGTTGTAGCTTTCGTCAGTAGCCAACTGGGTAAAAATACTGTACAATATGTCGCCCATGTGTCCATTTACAGGGACAAAGGCGGGTACCCGCCCTTGCTATAGGCAGGAGAAAGGTCAGTAGTTGGTTTTTTTGCTCTAGTAGGTGGTGTGAATGTTACCATTGTTCAATTTCCCAGCTGTCGAGCTAGGTATCACTGGTTCTATTAATAGCCCGGTGAGGCGGGATGTTATTTTGGGAGCTATATAAATGGTTTTAAGGCACATTGTGAACTTCTGTTTGACGTCCAGGTGACCCGAATTCAGTTTCTGATCGGCGGTGATGGTACTACCGTATCATATTGATCCAGTCTGTGTGTCGAAATTAATACGGTGATCTCATTGTTCCTTAAAAGCAGTACCGGACTTACCATCAGGCTAAGTAGGCTGAAGCCTAGGGCCTCAAGATTTAGCGGGTTTCAAAACTTAAGAAATGGACCTCAAAAGAGCTTGAAAAGGGTCTCAAAATTGAAATAGCCTAGGGCCTCTCAATATCTTAATCCGGCGCTGCTTAAAAGAATGCCGGAGTAGAACTTGGGTAGTTTTTTTTGCTAAAGTCCAGTTTTGACCGAATAACACCAGCAATGGAGAGACCTGGTCAACTGTATCTTTACAACTACGTAATAATATTTTCATCTTTAAAAGGCTTTTAGCAGTTAAAGAGATAACGACTCGCAAACTTGTAAAGTAGAATTTGCAAGTGGCTAGTTCATTATAAAAGTTCTTCCAGTAATGACGTCATTGGTGGTCTAAAAATGACAAGGACGAAGTATAATGCCTAAAGTTCCTAAACAATTACCCAATGTTATCCTCGCAGAAAGTGTTGTATATTTTTAGGGTAAGTAATGCAATAGTATTTTTGTGTTATTCGGTGGTGACCAATCAGTCGACAAAGCATGTTGGCTTTGTAGTGGACCAACTCAGAGGAGAGTGAAATCAAATTTTAAATTGCTTTGATAAGGAAGATATCTTAATGACTTAAATTATTATTATGATATCAAAATTATGACTCCCTTCAGATTTTTAATTTGTGTGGAGGTTAATAAAATTAGACCAACAAATACCAGTTTTTTTTTTTTGTAACAGGGTAGTAGTGATGCAAAAATCAAAGTAGGGTTCAATAACATTTTTAGTTTTGAAAATATGAAAAGTGTGCTTTCCCCTCCCTCTTCTTCCTCCTTCTTGCTTAAAAAAAAGGGTTGCTTATCATACATACGTATTACAATTTAGCGCAGAAAAGTTGCTCTATTTGGCGGGGAGATGAAAAAAATGATATTTGTGTTGTTGTTTTTTTTCTCATTTAATTTAATCGAGTTTTTAATCAATCAGTGGTTTGTAGCAACTCTAATGCCCAATACTACCAGTAATAAAATATTAAGAAAAGAAATCCTGAAAAACATCAAAAGTAAAAACCAAAATTTCTTGATAAAATATAAATTTAGTGGTAGTGTATTTGTTGTTTGTTGGTGTTTAAGGTCCCGTCAACTACAAGGTTATTAGAGACCCGTCCATTGCATAGTTCTAATGCATATACAGTCGAACTTCGCTATAACCTACCCTGGTTATAACACTTTTTGGCTTATAACACACACAAGGGAAAGTCCCAGCCAGCGCTAATGCATAAGATATAGAAATTGATTGGCTATAACACACTCGGATATTGCATATAACACACAACTGGTTTGGTCCCTACAGCACTTTAAACGTGTGAGAGACCTTGGATATAACAAACAGCTGTAACATGAAACTAGATGGCACACCCCACAGCTTAAGTAAGGCTATATGGTGCAAGAGTTTTCCTATCTAGGATCAGTTTTCCAGAGCAATGGGGAAATCGACTTTGACGTGGCCCGTAGGGTTAATGCAGGATGGCTTAAGTGGAGACAGGAAAGTGGGGCAAATTTTACAGAACTGTCATTAGGCCCGCTATGCTATATAGCTCAGAGTGTTGGGCTGTTAGGAAGACCCATGAAAGGCAAATGCAAGCGGCTGAGATACGAAAGCTACGCTACATGTGTGGGGTGTCATGACCTGAAGCTACCTAGTGGTAGCTTGGGGTTGGCAGATATTGCAGAAAGGATGAGAGAGAAGCGCTTGAAGTGGTATGGGCATGTGATGAGGAGGACCTTATTACATCCATTGTGGGACTGCAGGTAGTTGGGGGCACCAGAGGTAGAGGAAGACCAAAACGGGCGTGAGTGCAGGTGGTGCAAAGGAATATGGTGGCATGTGGGGTGGAAGGGGACTTGTTGGGGGATAGGCGGGAGTGGAGGATTAGAACCCACAGACCGGAACCTGCCTCAGGCGGGAGAAGGGTTAGATGATGATGATAAAAGGATAAAATTCTCAGCAGTGTGGAATCTGGCAAAATTGCAGCTGACTGCAAGTGTGTGCGTCTTGAAGTATAATTATACAAGTCTAGGTCGACTAGTCTAGGTTGAATTTATCTTGAAATTAGCACATTTTTGTTCAGTTAACATAGCTTTGGCATCATTTAGCATTGTTTCTGTTTTAACACACACTCGGTTATAAGACACAGACACGAGCAGTCCCGACGGTGTGTGTTATATCCGAGTTTGACTGTACTGCACAGACACTACACTAATGCGACGATTATTGGGTATTAGCAGTATCCAGCATTCCCGAGCGACCACCCATGTCAGTACTAACTGGGCTCGCGTTGCTTAACTTCAGTGATCAGGCGAGAACTGGTGTGTCCAACGCAACTCGCCGCTCCCACAGTGGTAGTGTAGAATGTTGCCATGTGATAGACACGGGCGGATCCAGGGACGGATCAGGGAGAAGAGCACTTCAAAAAAAGTGCGCCCCAAATTAGTACTGACATGGGTGCTCGCTTGGGAAAACTGGGTCTGCTAATACCCAAAAATCGTTGCATTAGTGTCGTGTCTGTGCAGTCTCTGCACTAGAGCTATGCAGTGGACGGGGCTCTAATGACCTTGTAGTTGAAGGGTCCTAAAATACCAACAAACAAACAAATAACCGGTTTAGCCAACTGCAGATTGGACTGGCAGTATAGAAATGGGAATAGCAAATGCAAAAATGCCTCATCAGTTACAACGTTGAATCATGCATCAGTTGAAATATGCGCCCCATTGAGCCACTGGATTACTGGATTAGTTTCAAGGGTTGGGGAGTAAGCCAGGCAATCATCAGGCAACCCTTCGGAGGCTGCCCACGGGAGATTAGGATGTAGGTGAAAGGGCGAAGGAGAGGAGTACCTTGCAACACCCAACGTTATTTACCAACCACCCATGTTGGTATTGACGTGGGCTTGCGCTGCTTAGCTTCAGTGATCTCACGGGAACTGGTGTGTCTAACGCAACTTGGCTGCTTGGGAGAAATTGCTTCATTTTTTCCCCTGGATACGCCCCTGGTAATAGAACTCGGTTAAATCGATATACTGAATCGGATAAGAAACTATACTATTACAGTATTGCTGATTGTTCATGACGATGGCTACGAGAGAGCTCTATTCGGGATTTGAACGATTAATGCTGGGGATGGATTTGAGGGGCAACTTAAGCTGGATTCGAACGTTGACACCATGTTGAATCGTCACTTTTTGTTTGTATAGCTGTCGGGTATTTACTACTTTTATTGCGATTGTTATAACAATTTTTCTACATAATTAATAGCACTTGTTATATGCCATTCTTTCAAATTAAAGATGTATGTATAGTGACCCCCGAGGAGGGGAGAGGAGGAGCTTATTTGATCCATTGTGGGACTGCAGGTATTTGGGTTGTTATTGTTTGTTGGTGTTTTAGGGCCCTTCAACTACAAAGGTCATTAGAGCTTCGTCCACAGCATAGTTCTTATGCAGAGACTGCACAGACACTACACTAATGCGACGATTTCTGGGTATTAGCAGTACCCAGTTTTCCCAAGCGGCCACCCATGTCAGTACTAGCTGGGGTTGCGCTGCTTAACTTCAGTGATCAGACGAGAACTGGTGTGTCCAACGCAATTCGCCGCTCCCCCTGTTTTTTTTTCTGAATGATTAAACTTCTAATGCTTCCATAATCAGGTTTCTCAGAAACGTTAATAGTGTTTAAGAGTCGTTTGAATTACGGCAGTTGATTGAATAACCGATGATATATCCAAATGACATACCCTGATTAATAATAAGTAAAATAAGTATCCCGAGAATTTAACATATTTAGAACCTAGTTTGCTCCATGTGTGGTCCAATGCCGTCTTAATGCATGGGCCCCACGCTAATCTGTGCATGTCAAGTGACCATCTACTGTATATTATCATAGGGGACCAAGCACAATGCTTTGTCCAGGGACCCATGATGCTGATAAGACAACACTCGTGGGTTCCAGGATAGAATTTGTAGAGCCCACTGCATGTGTCCCCTTATCTCACTCTGCTCCAGCCTCCCTTTTCTTCTTTTTCTACCCTAACGGTTTCTAAAGCGGGCTTCACAACAGCGACGGGAACGTAAAACGTATTTTGTGCAGAGGGGAGGGGCGACGGGTACGTCATGTGGTGGAGGTGTGCTCTTATTGGTCAAAAGGCTTACGTTTAACGGGAAAGTTGAATTTTTTTCAACTTTCCCGGCCGTTGCCGTTCTCATTCCCGATGTTATTGTGAAGCGGGCTTTACGCTTTTATCGTCCCTCTATTTCTGTTGGTTTGTCAAAATAGAATGAAGTAAACCCCCATTGTAAAGAGGTTAGTCGGTGGAATTCAACGTTAGTCGTTCAACATTAAATTATCATATTAATAACACTTTTGAAATTGTTTGAAAAAAGTGAATTGGGTTCAGTTCGTTGGTTTTTTAGGGCCCTTCAACTAAAAGGTCATTAGAGCCCCATCCACTGCGTAGTTCTAATGCAGAGACTGCACAGACGCGACACTAAGGCAAGGCGCAAAATGAGGCCGCAGGGTGACGCTGTTTGACGCAGCCCTTCGAAATTCTGCTAGCAGGCAATCACTGTTACGTTGAAAGCCATTTTAGTTGACGCAAATTGCCAACCAGTATGTTGAAAAACTGCGATTCAATGTGCGGTGATTGCCTGCCAGCAGAATTTCGCAGGGCTGCGTCACTCTGCGGCCTCATTTTGCGCCTTGCCTAATGCGGCGATTTTCGGGTTTTAGCAGTACCCAGTTTTCCCGAGCGGCCACCCATGTCAGTACTAGCTGGGGTTGCGCTGCTTAACTTCAGTGATTAGATGAGAACTGGTGTCATCATCATCATCTCGCCCTCCTCCCGTCTGAGGTAGGGTGGGGTCTGGGGGTTCCCGCCTATCCTTCACCAAGTCCCCCTCCACCCCGCACGCCTCCGTTTCCCTTTGCACCACCTGCGTCCACGTCCGTTTTGGAAAGATGAGAACTAGTGTGGCCAACGCAATTTGCCGCTCACAATGAAGTGGTCTTAATTGCTACACATAGTCAGTACAGTAAGCAAATCCCTAATTCACAGGCAGAGGAAAACGAAGTAAAATTCTTATGATTACAGTCATCATTGAGGAATGTTTCCGTCATAGTTCATTGCTTTGGCCTACCAGTGTGCTACTTAATGAATATCTTAACAGCATCTTAATTAAAATAAAGAAGTGATATCGAACGAATCGGAATGAGGCTTGGTTGTTGTTTGTTGGAGTTTAAGGTCCCGTCAACTACGAGGTCATTAGAGACCCGTCCACTGTATAGTTCTAATGCATATACTGCACAGACACTACACTAATGCGACGATTATTGGGTATTAGCAGTACCCAGCTTTCCCGAGCGACCACCCATGTCAGTACTAACTGGGCTTGCGTTGCTTAACTTCAGTGATCAGACGAGAACTGGTGTGTCCAACGCAACTCGCCGCTCATGAGGCTTGGTGGTGGGCTGTATTAGTAATGGGTTGATGGATTCCATCTACTGTAGCTAGTCATACTGATTACCTTCCTTGAAAAATTTACATATTCCGTTGATATAGGGTGACCTGACGTCCCGATTTAGACGGGACAGTCCTGATTTCAGACTTCATGTCCCGCCGTCCCTCTCTAGTCCCGGCGGGACGCCCGTTTGTCCCACTTTGTCGGCAATTTCTCAGAAGCATTCACTCGTCAATGAAATATGTATCCTCTAGGTTGGCAACTGATCCTCGTCTGAATCAAATTAAAACATCACGCATCCTGTGCTGGACCCGTCCTGTGACCCAGGGAATCAATTGGAATGGTTGAAGTGGAGACAGGGAAGCTGAGTCTTGTGTGATAGGAGGGTCCCAGTCAAGTTGAAAGGGAAGTTCTGCAGGGCAGTGGTTAGGCCTGCTATGCTACATGGATCAGAGTGCTGGGCAGTGAGGAAGAGCCACGTCAACAGAATGCAAGTAGCTGAGATGGGAATGCTGCGGTACATGAGTGGGGTGTCAAGAGCTGATAGAATTAGGAATGAGTATATTAGAAGTAGTCTGGGAGTGGTGGACATCGCCGGAAAAATGAGGGAAAGTAGGTTGAGAAGAGGAGAGGAGGAGCTCGTTAGGTCCATTTCAGGAATGCAGATGGTTGGCAGCACCCGGGGCAGGGGGAGCCGAAGCAGACGTGGGAGCAGGTTGTCCGTAATGTTATGGCAGTGTGTGCGGTGGAGGGTTAGAACACGCACACCCAACCCGGACGCAGGCGGGATAAGGTATGATGATGACGCATCCTGTGCTGGATGGACACATATTCAAGCTATAAGGTACAGTAGGTACGAAGTCACAAGTTTTGTTCTTTGCTCTTCAGGAAAGCATGTCTCACCACCCCTACTTAGAGGCCCTCACCAAAAGCCCCCGTCCCGTTTTGCCCTCTGTAATATCTGTCACTTTAGTTGATACTTTATTTCTGAGATATACCACTACACTGTCTAGGACAGCGGTGGTCAACTTCGGGGCTCCGCGGCACAGAGCGCTGTGGATCCCTGGAGCACCACAAACGCTAGCCGTCTATCTCTATCTAGAGCTCTAGGTGTGGTTTGCTTGAGAAAATGCAAATGTTTCACTTTACAAATGTGTCACTGCACTCTTCTTTTTCTGTTTAAGGTTTCTCTTCTGCGGTAGCAGTGTGTTGATCGTTGTCCAGCGATGGATAAGTGGTTAAAAACTGGAAGGATTTCTGGAACAAGAACTTGTTCCTAAAACATTCCATATTATGAATTTGCTTACTGTCATTTCTGTGCATGTTTCATTTTTCAATATTGTTGAATCAAATAGGGGCTCCGGCGAACAAACTGACTTTTAGGTAAGGGCTCCACGATTCCAAACGGGTTGGAACCACTGGTCTAGGAGAAGATGATAAATATACAGTACTACACGTCGATGACTGTTGAGATTCCTTTTCAGAGTTGTTACCGACTGCTCCGGGCATTGAGAGACTCACAAAGAATTTCTAATCTTTCAGACATTAACGGAGGCGCGTGGGAAGTCAAGGTTACTCAACGTTGGAAGTCCAATGACATGATAAATAACTGGACTCTATTCAGAAATTTGACAAAACATTTATTGGAAGAATGGTGTTAATGAGACTCCACATAGTTTGACTCGCCTCTTTCCACCACTGACGAATATAATAACTACTTGGTTTCGAATCCAATTAACTTGTTTTATTACTGCTGAAAAAAATTTGATACTAACAGTGGTGGATCAATTGTTTGTTGGTGTCTTACGGCTCTTCAACTACAAAGGTCATTAGAGCCCCGTTCACAGCATAGTTCTGATGCAGCGACTGCACAGACACTACACGAATGCGACGATTTTTGGGTATTAGCGGTATCAAGTTTTCCCAAGCGGCCACCTCTGTCAGTACTAGCAGGGGGTTGCGCTGCTTAACTTCATTGATCAGACGAGAACTGGTGTGTCCAACGCAATTCGCCGCTCCCGCGTGGCGGATCAAGCACAACCTAGTTTCGAGCCCCCCTCCCTTTGTTGTGAATACTATAGTAGCTCCCTAAGTACTGCTGTCAGTTTATTAGAAAATACTGATGAATCAAAGTGTTTCTTTTAAAATAAATTGCTAATCCTTTGGCAGTTGCTCGTGTTCAAAGATCCATCACTGGGTGCGAGGCTGGAGTGCCATAATCATCTCATCCTGCCATTAACTTCTGAGGGCTTAAATCTGAAGACGTGGGCTTTCAAGCGACGAGACAACACGGTGGCTGCGAAGCTCCTGAAGCTGACAACAAGAACGATGGGTTCTTAGGTATGTCGTATGACCAGTTCCCCGGCTCTCCTCCCACCCCTTTCCTCAGTTATCACTATGCAAAGGGTTCTCTTTAAAACTTGTTTTGCTTTGTCTTTGCGTAGTACCTCGTGGTGATGGCTCTTTCTGTAGCGGTAGGTTCGTTTCAGACCAGTTCCTGCTTATTCAAATATTCCAAGGGGTTGTTCTGTACTTGAATAACCTTTGTAGTCGAGAATCTCGTTCAATACTCAATTTACTACCTCATTTGCAAGACATGGGAACCTGGTCAGAGGTTTAGAGGGTGGAAGGTAAGAAAAATATTGGCACCCGAAATAAGGCTAACGACCTGTGTGGTCCGGTTTTTAGAATACATAGTGTAATATTTGTCCAGCACCTTTCGTTTGGCGTGGTACAACAAAGTCTTATCTGGATCTTGAATAATTACACTTTTGATCAATTCAAGGATTTGTGTTCTTTGCATTTAATAGTTAATTAAAAGAGGAGGATGAGCAGCAGCAACATACCGTTTGTAAAACGACTGCTTAGTTGAATGTGGCCTCGCACTCGAAAATATGTAGCTACTACTGGATCTCGGCTGCATTTGCATTTTATTCAAAACAAAAGGTTGTGTGCAGAGACCTGGCTCTGGATTAGGGGATAGTACTATTTGTGGTGCACCTTATTGTCATCATCATCATACCCTTATCCCGACTGTGGTACAGTCTGGTGGTTCTAGCCCTCCACTCCCGTCTATCTCCCACTTGATGCCCCCGTCCACCCCACACACTACCATATCCTTAAGGGAGCGGCGAGTTGCGTTGGACACACCAGTTCTCGTCTGATCACTGAAGTTAAGCAACGCAACCCCAGCTAGTACTGACATGGGTGGTCGCTCAGGAAAACTGGGAACTGCTAATACCCAAAAATCGTCGCATTCGTTTAGTGTCTGTGCAGTCTATGCATTAGAACTATGCAATGGACGGGTCTCTAATGACCTTGTAGTTGATGGGACCTAACACAAACAACCATATTCTTACGGACAACCTGCTCCCACGTCTGCTTCAGTCTCCCCCTGGCTCGGGTGCTTCCCACCATCTGCATTCCTGAAATGGACATAACGAGCTCCTCCTCTCCACTTCTCATTACGGGTCCATACTCCCTCAAAATATCCTCCCTAATTTTTCCGCGGTGTCCACCACCCCCAGGCTACCTCTAATACTGTATACTCATTCCTAATTCTATCAGCTCTTGACACCCCACTCATGTACCACAGCATTCGCATCTCTACTACTTGCATTCTATTGACGTGGCTCTTCCTCTCTGCCCAACACTCTGGTCCATATAGCATAGCTGGCCTAACCACTGCCCTGTAAAACTTCCCTTTCAACTTGATTGGAACCCTCCTGTCACACAGGACTGCGCTTGCCTGTCTTCCCTTCAACCATCCACCATTTATTCTATGGGTCATATCAGAGTCTATCTCCCCATTGCTTATTGTCGTGAAATATAAAAAAAAAAAGGTATTCCATCAATTATTTGATGCACAGTGATCATTATCCATATACTGCTCTGGAAATTCCCGGATTTTTCGTAAAGGATAAGAGTGAAAAGTAGGATTTCTAGTCAGTGTTGTTTTGCCATGAAATGGAATCTTAAGAATGCCACTTCTGTGTCACTTCTCTGTAATTTACAGACGATGATTGCCCTTAACAGGCGAACAGGTTGTGAAAATTCAGGTTCAGAAAATGCAGACCATCTAACTAAACACTTCGAAAATGTCATTTTGTTTTTCAAAGCAACTTCCTTGGCTACTTCTTTTTCAAAATAAACTCATGGCGAGATCAGCAGAAATGTATTTGTTGGGGTCTGTGTGCGGGGTAGCGCATAGTATGGACATAAGAAGGGAGTAGGAGCTGGTTAGTTCCATCAAAGAGATGCAAATGCAGTAGAGGTATGCCAAAGCAAGTATGGAAGTGGGTTATTCCGAAAACCATCGCGCTGTTTCAGGTGGACACAGGCCTAGTTGAGAAACAAGAAGGAATTGAGAGTTAGAAATCGCTGATCCGACCCTGTCATAGCTATTACAAAGGTCATGCAGTCTAATGCAGTCTGCACAAACACTACGCTGTAATGAAGATTTTTGCGTGTTAGCGGTACCCAGTGTTCCCAAACGGCTACCCACGTTTGTACTAACTGGGGTTGTGTTGCTTAACTTCAGTGATCAGACGAGAACTGGTGTTTTCAACGCAATACAACCGCTCCGGCATAGGCGGAATCACCGTGTAATAATTATGAAGCGCAAGTTGACATCTCAAAAGTACATGTGTTTCTTTGCTAATATTGTCCGAAAATGAATCCGCCCCCAAGATTTTTCTTGAACTCCGCATATCCTAATTATACTCTACTCGCATGTTCCAGGTTCCTGGCCGGGCAAGTGATATCTCAGACAATCGGGAAGCACGCCTGTTACATCTTACCTGACGAAAGTTCGGTGTGCATGAACTGACTGTCACTAACACTGGTCAGATTCGAACACTAAAGTGCACATGCACTCATAAATATGCCCAGTCAGAATTGCCTACCTGAGACCAAGAGAATCTACGTCAATGATTCTTAACCTGTGATGCGTAGACAACAGGGGCGGATCCAGAGGGGGGGCAATGCAGCAATTGCTCCTCCCTCAGTGCCTCAATGGGGCGCAACTGATGAGGCATTTTTGCATTGCTTATCCCCGTTTCTATACTGCCAGTCCAAAAGTTGCAGTGCAATCTGTAGTTGGCTAAACCACTGAAGATAGGACATTGTCTAAGGGGCAGTAGGGGACCTATAGTAAGGGATTCTGAATATTTGAAAATATTTGGGGCGCACTTTTTTTTTTTTTTTTTTGAAGTGCTCCGCCCTGAATCCCCTCTAGATCCGCCCCTGGTAGACAAATGTCCTAAGATGGTGCTTAGAAATTATATTTTAAAAAGTCTCTTTCCAAAGTTTTGGCCTCAGTTGCAAGTAATTTTTGGACCTATAGAAGAGGGATCTGCAACAACCTTTTGTTAGTTCTTGGGAATCTCCCATAGCCTAAAATGTTTCGTGGGGTCCTTGAAAATTAAAGATTGATTACAGTGCCGGATTTAGATAACGAGAGGCCCTAGGCTATTTCAACTTTTTTTAAAGCCCGCTAAATGTTGAGGCCCTAGGCTTCAGCCTAGTTAGCCTAATGGTAAATCCGACACTGCTTGAGAATTACTGATCTGTGGAGTTTGTTGATCTGTAATTGTTCCCTTCACTAAAATATTAGGTAAAGGGTGTTTCCACTATATAAAACCTCATCATGCGAAAAATACAATTTAGATTTGTGTTCATACACTATGAAGGATAAAAAATGTATATTTTCTTGGCTAATTAGATAGAGAGAGAAATTTGCAGGGGTGTTTGACGTCATTTTGATGTCACGGTCGCACGAAGAATTTGAGCACAAGACAATTGGCTGTAAGTCATATACCAAGCTGGCTGGAATTGGTTTCTTTGACGATGGCCTGCTGCTAATGCTATTGAGGTTAACTATTTACGTCAGAGGTCCTTCTGAATTGTCACATCATCAGTCCTTGTTTCTTTGTTGTTTTTTTTTTTAAATTTTAGTTATTCCATGGTCTTTCAGTTTCTTAGTTCCAGCTCATGGCCTTCGTAGTTCCGACAATAGTCTAGTTTGACTCTAGAACTCCCCATCATAGACTTGTTCCTGGCTGAGGTATTCTTTCGGACAAGAGGAAATTCCAATGTATGCCTCTTGTCGGATTGAAAGTAAAGCTGTGGCTGCCTGAGGTGTTTATTATGTCACTTACATGTAGTATAAGAATCTTTTCTATGTAGAGAAAGACTGCGTGTAGATCGGCGAAATTTGCAGCTGTACCAGCTCGATCCCTCCCCCCCCCCGTGACTAGGTGTGTTTAAATGCAGGTGCAGGAATACGACGAAGTAACCACTAGCCTTATTTCAAATCCGACGAAAAATTAATGTTTTGATACCTTTCTCACGATAGTAGAAATTCATTCGTCGAGGCAAACCATCGACTAAATTCACTAAAGTGTAAAACAGGCTGGTGAATTCGTTCATGGATATCGTGGATGGGCAGGTGGCGTTTTACTTCATTTCTGACATAAGGCACCCATTTTTTTTTTCAGGAGCGGCAAATTTCGTTAGACACACCAGTTCTCGTCTGAACACTGAAGCTAAGCAACGCAACCCCAGTTAGTACTGACATGGGTGGCCGCTTGGGAAAACTGGGTACCGCTAGTATCCAAAAATCACCGCATAAGCCAAGGCGCAAAATGAGGCCGCAGGGTGACACAGTGTGACGCAGCCCTGCGAAATTCTGCTAGCAGGCAATCACTGTTACGATGAAAGCCATTTTAGTTGGCGCAAATTGCAAACCAGTATGTTAAAAAAACTGCGATTCAATGTGTGGTGATTGCCTGCTAGCAGAATTTCGCAGGGCTGCGTTACGCTGCGTCACCCTTCGGTCTCATTTTGCGCCTTGCCTTAGTGTAGTGTCTGTGCAGTCCCTGCATCAGAACGACACAGTGGACGGTGCTCTAATGATCTTGTAGTTGAAGGGTCCTAAAACACAACTAACAAACAAACTGCCAATCAAACTACCATGTAGTTGTAGTGGGTTTTGCTTAATGCGGGGCAAAGCGAATAAAAGGGTTGTGCCATTAATTCAACTGCCAATTCGCTCATGAGGTCCTGGGGAGCGGCGAATTGCGTTGGAAACACCAGTTCTCGTCTGATCACTGAAGTTAAGCAGCGCAACCCCAGCTAGTACTGACATGGGTGGCCGCTTGGGAAAACTGGGTACCGCTAGTATCCAAAAATCGTCGCATTAGTGTAGTGTTTGTGCAGTTTCTGCATCAGAACTACACGGTGGACGGGGCTCTAATCACCTTGAAGTTGAAGGGCCCTAAAACACCAACAAACAAACAACATGAGGCCCTGCTGCCTCCCTCTGTTTCGGAATTCCTTACTCAGGGGTACCCCATCTTTTCAAAGACAGGAAAATAGTGAGGTGTAGAAGAGTAGAGAGTGATGTATTAGCGGTGTGGAGGCCGACCCATAAAACACGCTGACGTGTTTCTCTGCACTCAGATAAATGGGCCACTTAATTAAAATAGTACGGGTGTAGGTTACCCACCCTGACTAAGTGGTGAGGTAAGTATTTTTCTTCTCTTTTGCTGATATTCGCATGATGGGATATATAGCACATAAAACGCCATCCGTTAAATAATCTTTATATTTGAATGGCAACTGTTCATCGAATGAGTATACAGTACTTGTTTTTTTTTATGTTGATCGACTATTAAACGGCATGCGTTGACACTTTTTCCCAATATATGAGGGCCACACCCCGATTTTCTAAGCGAAAAAAAATTAGGCCGCTTCAGGGTGATGGAGCCCTCCTTTCTTAATCAAGATTCCCTTGCATCCTTTATTTGCATCCCAAATATGCATTACGATTCGTCACAGGGAACTACTGTCTTCTCTGCCAAAGATTTTTTTTCATCATTTTCCTTTCAGTTACTTGTGACTCACCTGAGGACGTCAGTGTGCTGTTTGCAAATGACGGGGGTAAGAAGGAGGCTCAAAGTGTCCCAGTGGTAAATGCCAGCATTGCTTCCAGTTAAGTCATAGTAATTGAGGACTACGTTATTACTTCCAATCAGATCTCTCTACAGCAATCCTGGGGGCAATGGTGCAACCTGTCTTTTCCAGGTGAGACAAAAAAATAAGGGACTCCATTTTCCTCCCCACATTACGCCCCCCTTTACCTTAACAAGATCCGGATGTTCTCCAGAAAGATAATGAGTAAAGAAAATATCAGGAAGTTAAATACTGTGTTTTGTCAACACCGGTAAATTACTTGTTTAACTTAACTCTAGCCTTTAAGTGGTGGGATGGTAAACTTTCACACACTTGGGAAATTTTTGACGTTTTGCTCTCTAGGATGAATGCACTTGTTCCATTTCTTAAAAGAAATAGTATTTTTGGCACTAGGATTGAACCCACATTCCTGACTTCATAAACCAAACATGTCTATGGATTAGTTTGAAGGGTTGGGGAGTAAGCCAGGCAGCCATAACAGGACGAACCCTTAAGAGGCTGCCCATGGGAGATAAGGAGGATAGGTGAAAGGACGAAGGAGAGGGGTAATTTGAAGCACCCAACGTTCTTTACCAACCACCCATGTTGCTATTGTCGTGGGCTTGCACTGCTTAACTTCAGTGATCTCACGGGAACTGGTGTGTCCAACGCAACTTGGCTGCACAATGGTCTTTTAAATAGGCGTTAGGATAATTCTTGAATATGATCCCCGTTTAGTATCTTCGCATCCCATTTTGCCAAAATTTCCGGCTTCGGTAAGTCATTGATAAGGTGTTGGTCTCATCAGATTGTGACTATAGGATCGATTCTAATGCCGGTGCTAGGAGAATTGAGAAAGTCGGTTCCTGTCGGTTCAACCCATTTCTTCACGACAAACCGGCAGTCAGCAGTGTATCTTTTAGCACCCTAATAAGTTCAACTTCCATTCCAAATCAAAACAAAGCAACTCCTACCCCATTTCCCGCCTATGGCAGGGTCGGGTACCCATCTTGTCCCTCTGAATGGCCACAGGGCGATATATTGGTCATACATTTTTCTGCAGCCGGTTGCCGGCCAAAGCTGCACCCCTACGCTTATTTATCGTCGGTCTAGTGTTCGTTGGGGAGTGCTACCGACGCCAGGGGGCGAGCTCCTACATCTGGAAATTTTGCCTGATCTACCCGTTGCGTAGTAGAGAGGGTTCTTTTACATGCAAGTGCCATCGTACACACCCACACGGGACCTCGGCTTTACTTCTCATCCGAAAGAAGACACACTCGCGGCCTCTCTCTCGCCCGAAAGAAGCCGACCCACCTCGGTCCAGTATCGAACCTAGAATTACTGACGCAGTTGCCGAGCGGGCTAACCACTACGCCAATATTTCACGGCGTGCTGTGGAATCTGTGATCCACTCATTCCGTTATTCAATTTGTTAATGTCAACGATGCCAGTTTTCTCGCCATCTAAGATGTTGGTAAACGTCCCTTGAGAGGACTACAGAGGAGTGGAGAGACTGACCAGTGATGACACTTGACATTGATTAAGATGGGTAATTACTTGTGTATAATCAGCAAACCTCAAGACATCTTGGATCGGGTGGAAGTAAGACCAAAGTCACTTTCAAAGGAACCCTTTTTAGGCGGAAAAGAAATCCATAGA
>JAAFCE010001036.1:10692806-10732229 GCA_013389805.1 Trigoniulus corallinus
CGGCAGAAGTATGAGGTTGAGCGACAGGGCGAAATGAAAATACAAACTGTAGTCAGGATTGAACCCTCCCCCATCCTGTAACTTGTTAAGACAGATGATTACTCATGATTAACTGGTTTGTCTCGTGAGCTAGTAGTTCGTAAGTTCGATCCTATCTGAACCAAGTTGTCTTTATTTCGGGCTGGACTGAAGTCGCCTGTGGTTGTTGTTGTTTGTTGGTGTTTAAGGTTCCGTCAACTAAAAGGTCATTAGAGACCCGTCCACTGTATAGTTGTAATGCATATACTGCACAGACGCTACACTAATGCGACGATATTGGGTATTAGCAGTACCCAGCTTTCCCGAGCGACCACCCATGTCAGTACTAACTGGGCTTGCGTCGCTTAACTTAAGTGATCAGACGAGAACTGGTGTGTCCAACGCAACTCGCCGCTCCCTTGACTTTTGGTGGCGTCTGAAGGAAAGTAACTGACATTGGTCTCTTGTGATTTGCATGCTATCACGTAAAAGAGCTCTTTTTTACACGGAAAACACTCGAAAAATTCACCAGGTGTCAGGGCCCACTCTAAGGGGGTGCAGCCCGAGCATTAGTCCGGGGCGCGATTTTGGCTGTAAATGTGAGAAAAACTGCTGCTTGAACTTACATTATGTTCTTAAGGAGCTGCAATTTGTCTTTTTGTCCGGGGCGACGTAAGCTCTAGAGCGGACCCTGCAGGTATATCAACAGTCTGTCCTTTCATCAGTCCAGCGTAGGGTAATGGCCTTCAGAGCTGACAGGCCAATGTTAAATAGCCAACTAAACTTACACCTCATCCTCGTGATTTTCACTAACAATTGTTCCTCTGAATCTAGCGTGTCATATTGACGGAGTTTCTCATCAGTTTTGGACAGGTTTGCCACAGAGATATAATTTTTAGGATGTTTGTTTGATGAAAGAAAGTTCAGGGAACCTCTTTACCAACACCCCTCCCCTCCCCTCGTTTGCTCTACGTTGAAACGTGGTGGTGTCTAGCTTGTGTATTTCTGTTGATCTTGCAGCACCAATACAGCATTAGATAATTAGTCGGTTTTTGTGACTTACCTGTGGTCAGTCTATCGAGAGATGTCCTTTGAACCTTTTTTCTTCTTCTTCTTTTTCTTGAAGACGTATTACCGTTGCTTGATGACGAAGTTTTATTAACCAAATAGCCACACTCTGAAATTTGGCCCAGGCTTCACAAAAACAAAAAAAGGAATGTAATTGTGACGTCACTTCCTTGCTTGTAGAGTATTCCGTTAGTAGAAAAGAGTGGTTTTGGTTAAATGTCGGTGACGACTGCTAACAGGTCCCTCACAAAAAAATATTTGGTTCACAGGAATCACACTTACTGAAAAATATGGTAAAAATCCAATTCTCCGAGTATAAAAATGTTGCAGCTGGTGTGGATACCGTGCGCGCACTTTAATCTCGGTACACCTCACCCAGTCTCGAACTCACAGTGGTTGCCGCAGTAAGTAATGACTAGGAATATAAGAATACTATAAATCGTTGTTATTTTGGGGCGGAAAGTTTAACATTAGATATAAATGATATCCGGCTTTGAATTCAGACTTTTGTCCTTATGTTTTCTTGTCTTGCAGAAGGAGCAGCATAAGCAGCTGCTGCCACAGCGATCAAAGTCAGACAGTGAAGTGAATGATGACGGAAGCTGTTGCGCAGAAAGGATTTAATGTAGTTGCTGGAGTTCGAGCCCCCCACCACAACAAACTCCTGGCATCCGATTTGCGGATTCAGCTCATGGAAGGAAGGTGCGGTTGTGGACTACGACGACGACAACATCCGAGTGTCCAATTCAACAACTTCATGTTTACAGACTTGCTTTTGTATATATCTAGATGCTCGAATGAGAAGTGAGCGAAGGGGGAGACACACCGAGGTGTGAGTGACCAGCTTGTGACGACGACGGTTATCTTGGATTGGTGAAGGTGAGCAACTTGAGCTCCTTGCACCTCTTGGAAGAATGTGCGCGCGCGCTCTTTCTTTCTCTCTCTCTCTCTCTCTGAATACTTCTACTTAACCTCCCACCTCCTTCCTCTCAGGTGAGTGTACAGGTAAGAAAGAAAGACGCTGCTATGTGTTGTGGCGCTGTTTTTCCGACCGATCAGAAGAGAAAAGGAGGAGGTTTCCTTCTGCTACCAAATGCCAAATCACTTTTGGTGGGTCAGTTCATTTTTAGACATAAGAGAGAGAGAGATTGAATATGTTGTTGCTGAAGAAAGAAAAGAGGTGCACATTTCGGCTGATCGTCCGGTTTTTTCGTACCGGAGTAATCGACGTCAACGGGTGGACAATTTCAATCTGAAGGCAACGGAAAAGTTTTCCCCAGGTCGACTGGGAATATCCAAACAGATGACGTGTTGTCATTGAGGGTGGCCCACGCTGGAGACATCGTACTCGCCAAGTTCTGTTGTCCCATTTGTCGTCCCGTCACGTTCCCCACGTATTGACATCTATTTTCTTCTCTTCCCTCTCCCCCCTCATCTGTGGTCCTAAATACTGATAAAAAGCCAAGTTCAAAACAACGATATTTGAATTTTTGAGTAAACGACTACACTTCTTTTTGTTCCTAACTGCCCCTCCTCCTCGTCTTTCGACGCCGTCCTAATCAAATTCGGTTCATTCTGTCAATCCCGTTAAATTTCGGCGGACCTGGTCTAAAACTCTGTGTACAAGCTGTCAAGTTGTACACCTGATAATTTTACCAATGTCAACGTCTATTTTAGTGTTCATATGGAGGAGTTCTTTTTATGTGCACCGGCGTGATCGTACAGGCCCCACACGGAGCCACAACTTTACTTTCCATCCGACAGAAGTCACACTTGAAGCTTCTCGCTCATCGAAAGATGTCTTTCCCCACCTGGATCAGTATCGAGCCCGCAGCCACGGACTGGCAAGCCAATCGCACTATTATTCAGCCGGCGAAGTGAACATCAAACCTGGAGTTGAACATGGGCTAGATCGGCATAATAAGCAGGTGTAAGAAATCGTTCAGTCTCATCCATCATAGACATCGCATCTGACACACTAACCCTGATAGGCACCAGGATGGATCACAGACTCCCTTCCTTGTATCTCGTCATGTATGAGGTGACTATTAGAGGGCTTCATGGTAACGTCGACAACCCTATCTTGTACAATCATTAATCTGGACCTTACGGTATCGTCGTTTCTCGTCTCCCCCCCATTTAATTGTCTTTCTCTATCCTGTTCAGTTTCCGCTTTGAGATTCCGACTTCATGAGTACCTGCCCAACCCTGTCAGAAATAGGATAAAATGAATTTGGGAAAGTCCGTGTCTTCTGCAGGATAGAGGTAGTGTGACCATTGTTACTTCACATTGATCAGGTAATAAGCGTGTATCGTTTGTTGGTCAAAGTTGCACGCTAAAGGAAATACGTTGAAAGAGGAGGAGGTCCCGGTTGTCGTTTGGAACATCCCTGTTGCTTACTGCTGTTGTGCAATAGGTCAGACACCATGCAAATATGATAACTAACAAAGCATTAATTTACCTGCCAAAATTTCTATTTTGGTTGTATAATGTGGTATTGGAACGCGTCGGGTAGGCCGACATCCCCCAACAGACGAGAGAGCCAATATTCCTGCGGGTTCCAGATGCCTGGCTGGAGTGACCCCAGTCAGAGCATGTTCAGTGAGTTTACAGAAGTTTCGCCTCCGACATTTCGCTCCCGAGTACTCTTCGCCCCCAGAGCTTTTGCCCCTCGGATGTTTCGCCCCTGGGAGGGCACATGGGCATATATTTCTTTTTGCTTTGTTTACTATAATAATATCATCATCATCATAATCATAATACCCTTATCCCACGTGTGGCAGGATTGGGTCTGCGGGTCCATTGAACATGCTCCGACTGGAGGCACCCCAGCCAGGCGTCGGAGAACCCGCAGGAATATTGGCTAAGGTTGTCTGAGGGGGGATGCCGGTTTACTATAATAATAATTTTTAATAAAATAAAAAAAACACAAACATAAAGCAAATTTTCTAAATAAAAGCAAAATAACAAAAAAAAATCGGCCATTTGCTCCAGGGGCGAAATGTTTGGGTTGTTGTTTGTTGGAGTTTAAGGTCCCGTCAACTACGAGGTCATTAGAGACCAGTCCACTGTATAGTTCTAATGCATATACTGCACAGACACTACACTAATGCGACGATTATTGGGTATTAGCAGTACCCAGCTTTCCCGAGCGACCACCCATGTCAGTACTAACTGGGCTTGCGTTGCTTAACTTCAGTGATCAGACGAGAACTGGTGTGTCCAACGCAACTCGCCGTTCCCCTGAAATGTTTGGGGGCAAAACGCCCAAGGGGCGAGAAGTACTCGGGGATGAAATGTCGGGGGCGAACGTTCTGGATCCCTGTTCAGTGGACCCACAGATCCTAACCAGCCACAGGCGGGATAAGGGTATGATGATGAAAGGGGAGGAGGTTAATCTGTGAAATGTAAGACAGGAAGATAAGAAAAAAATGGAGAAAAATTGAGTTCATGATTCATTTCTGAAATGCAATATTGTAACTCACGCTAATTAGTGTGTTTTCTTCATGGAAGTGATTAACAGGTTTGACATGCTAAATAGTCGTATGTTTCTATTTAGGTTGTATCTCACTTTTTTTTTTACTTAAATTTGTCAGGGTTATTCGCCGCTCTTTATTTTTCTGTTGATGAAGAAAAGTGGCGAAATGTTCTATTAAATGAATTCGTAGGCAGAAAACTTGTTTCTATCATCAAAAAAGTCGATGGACGATGGTTGGCCGACCTTTCTTCTTCTATCAGAGTTCTGACATGTTTCTGATCAGGATGTTCGTTCGTGTGGTTCTTCTGGTGGTGGTGGTGGTAGTGGTGGTGTTGACAGTAGTCGCATGATTTGTTGCCGCCTCTCTTTCTACGTCGCGTTGTCCTCATTGTCCCAAGTTGTTCCGTTGCCTAGTTGCACAGGTTGGTCCAGTGCCATCTCGTCCACTTCATATTCACACGCGATTCATTCAGATAGAACCCTTCTTACTTTAGATCACGTCCTGCACGCCTGAAAGGCATTAGAAGACCTAAGCAGACGTGGCAGCAGGTTGTACGAAGGGATATGATAATTACTGTAATTTGTGAGGTGGATGGGAGCCCTGACGGGAGAGGAGGAGCATTTTTTGTCTCATCTGTTGGGTTGTTGTTGTTTGTTGGTGTTTTAAGGCCCTTCAACTACAAGGTCCACTGTGTAGTTCTGATGCAGAGACTGCACAGGCACTACACTAATGCGACGATTTTTGGATACTAGCGGCACCCAGTTTTCCCAAGCGGCCATACTTGTTAGTGCCATCTGTTGGGAGAGGCGAATTGCGTTGGACACACCAGTTCTCGTCTGATTACTGAAGTTAAGCAGCGCAACCCCAGCTATTACTGACATGGGTGGCCACTTGGGAAAACTGGGTACTGCTAATACCCAAGAGTCGTCGCATTAGTGTAGAGTCTGTGCAGTCTCTGCTTAAGAACTATGCTGTGGACGGGACTCTAATGACCTTGTAGTTGAAGAGCCCTAAAACGCCAACAAACAACAACAGTTTCTTCTGTTCATTTTCTGCAAGTTTATAGGTCAGCATGTCTTGATAACCAGTGCCGGTTTAAGGCGCGGGCTGACTGACCACTCGCTCAGGACGTCAACTCTTTTGGGCTATTATACCGGTTATCCACCTGAGGCACTAACAGTTGATATTGTTTTGATTTAATATTGAAGTATAGAAAGACTAAAGGGCACCCAGGGTGAAAGAATTATTTGGTCCAGTCCGGTCGCTAATAAACTTCAATTAAAATTAAAACTGGCTTTTAATGTTGCGAACAAAATTTTGTTTGCCATCATAAGACGAGTAATGTTGCGAACAAAGTAATTGTAAGTTAAACGCGGATAATTTCGTTTTCTTCTTGAAAATGAAACACAGTCGACAGACACTTCAGTTATATGATGCCAGCAGAGCCCTCTCTAGCATTTATGCCACCCCGTCTATTTCCTACCAGGTCCCTGTCCACCCCACACACTGCCATGTCCTTACGGACCACCTGTTCCTACGTCTGCTACGGTCTCCCCCTACCCCGGATGCTTGCTACCTACCACCTGCATTCATGGGATACACCTAACGAGCTCCTCTTCCCTTCTTCTCATGATGTCACCATGCCACCTCTGTCTATTCTCCCTCACTTTATCTGCGACGTTCACCACCCCAGGCTACCTCTAATATACGCATTCCTAATTCTATCTGCTCTCGACACACCCCTCATGTACCGCAGCATTCGCATCTCGGCTACTTGCATTCTATTGACAGTGGCTCTTCCTCATTGCCCAGTACTCTGATCCAAGATGAAAAGGTATGGACTAAGTGCGGAATCTTGGTGCACCCTAACTTTCACTGGAAAGCTCCCAGTGTTTCCCTCAGGTGTCCTTACCTGGCTATGGAGCCATCATACATATGCTGGATTATTCGAATAAACCCTTCTTCTACCCCCCCCCCCTTTTCGTAATACTTCCCAAACTACTTGTGTTGTCGTTCCCATCCATTTGACTATTATTGTATTGACTGAGGGGAATGTTGCTTACTTGTCTGCAAACAGTTGCACTGTTTGCTGGAACATTATGAGTAGTTGATGGGAAACAACGCGTGCTGGTCTGGCTACCTACTTTAAAATAATGGAGCCATGTTTCTTTTTTTAACTTAGTCTCCCCTATCTAAGTTAATTGAGTTAGTATATTATTCAGTCAACAATAAGAATAATTATTATAATAATGATAACAATAACGTCATTATTTAAGAGTAACAAGTTCATTTCATTCACAGTTGTCGTTGGCACGCCGAATTTCGACGTGTTTTCTGATGTCGACTGTTGGTTGGGGAGAACAGTTATTCGTGTTTCATATGAAGGTAATGAACCCGTTGTTGTATTGTATTTTGGTTTTTTTTTTTTCTCTCTTTCTTAATTTTCCGTATGATAATTAATCTACTACCCTACATATCTACATTTCTTGTGCTATGAGACAGAGGTGGAGAGGGGAAACTTCCTACCGCCCTCTTTTTCTATTTCATGATATACCGTCCCATTTCTGAATTCGTCCTGCCCCGTATGCAGATGACTAATAGTATTGCTAAAGTAGCGCGTTATTTTTGTTTTGAAAAGCCTCTTCTCCTCTTTCGCTTTCACCCCTTTCGTTGTCTCTATAATCAACAACCCATAAAATAAATTGAAAATGATTTCTTTCTTTGAAAAATATTTTTTTCTTCATCGTATTTGAAGGAAGCTTTTTTTAAAATCAAATTCTTTTTGCGCAGTCTATGTGGTGTGCTTATATTTAGGACATTGAATATAATAATAATAATATTATTATTTTTCTTACTGTTTCAGAGATAGTGGCGATCAGCACACGCACACGGAGGTGGAGTATGCGGTGAGATTTCGGCCCCGCACCTCTCTCAATCTCTTCATCATCACCTACGGTATGACGAGGAGGTCATTGGCCTTTTTCAGGTTCCTCTTCTTTTTCTTCTTCACGCTGAAATGATTATAGAGTTAATTTTATTTCTGTTTAAATAGACGTCTGTTTCAATGTGAAATTTTCATACACGAGTTTCTTAAAATTTTACATGGTTAATAATTGTTTCGTTTCGGCCTGTAGTTAACTAGTTGGGTGGACATCCGAGTGTGACAAAAAAATATGGCAGACTGAAGGGGCTATTCATAAAATGATGAGTTGCGTTGGTATTACAATAATAAGAGTATTTTCCCTCTGTTTCTGTCTTAATAGGGTACCTTTGAGTTCTGCAGGACCAAGCAGAAACACAATTGGCGAACTCGGATTCAGTAGACTAGAAAGACAGCCATGACGTCTGATTAGCAAGGCACAGAGTGAAGTGACAGGATAAATAAGGTCGAAGGTAATTAACTGATGTCGGCTCAGTGGCCTAACAACACAATGGCAAGTTTCTAGAATGGAACCCTGACAGAATTAAGTTGGATGCTTGCGACAGCTCTTTGGTTTTAGACTGAAGTGCTTTAGGGACTACGTCATTGAGTATTCAA
This sequence comes from Trigoniulus corallinus, assembly GCA_013389805.1. NCBI lineage: Eukaryota > Metazoa > Arthropoda > Diplopoda > Spirobolida > Trigoniulidae > Trigoniulus > Trigoniulus corallinus. The sequence continues at coordinate 10,700,911 of JAAFCE010001036.1, forward strand.
AGTGATATATTTTGGTACTTAGCTATACCACGGGGCGGGGGCACTCTGAGCGCCCCTGGTGTTTTGTCAGTCTTGGCACCCTACTATTACGCCACTCTGCCGGGTGTACTATCTTCTAATTTATATTTTGGTCAGAATGTGCTAGTGAGGTATCAATCTAAGTCCCTTCAAAAACGCTCTTCACTTCGGCGATTAAATAGTAGTCTGCTTGATTCGTGAGTCCATGGTTGCAGGTTCGATTCCCTTCCGAGGTGGATGGATGCTTTCGTTCTATTCTAAAGGAAGGAGGAAATTCCAATTTGGTTGGAATCTCAAATGGTGGCCCAGTGTGGGAATGTGTACCATGTCACCAGCTCTACGTGAAACAGCATATCGAGGTGTTAGAGCCAGCATTCTCTTGGCGTTGGTAAATTCCCTATTGAGTATATAGTGCCTAGATTCGATCCTAATCGAGGCCTGCAGTTTCTTCTCAGCGCTGAGAGGAAATCTTCAGATGACTATTTCGTCCGGAATGAGAAGTAAGCTGTGGTTCAGGAGGTGTGTTCGACGTCATCACTGCATGGAAAAGAATCCTTTATACACAGAACAAATTCGTAGATTGTCAAAAGCTACAATCTTCAAAACGGCCTATGTGAGATCAAACAGGGTACACCAGGTGAACAAGGCTGATGATTTTTTTCGGGATCCTAAGGAGTAATATTCAAATGTACTTTCCATCTGGTGGGGAGCGAATGGACTTTCCATCTGGTCGGATCACTGAAGTTAAGCAACGCACCCCCAGTTAATACTGACATGGGTGGCTGCTTGGGGAAACTGGGTGCTGCTAATACCCAAAAATCGTCTCATTGGTGTAGTGTCTGTGCAGTCTCTGCATTAGAACTACGCAGAGGACGTGGCTCTAATGACCTTGCAGTTGAAGGGCCCAAAAACACCAACACACCAAAGAAATCCATCTGGTGGTCAGTGCTGTCGTCATCTTTGATTTAGTGTACTAGTGACCCGAGTCTTTTGAGCTCTTTAAAGGATTAATGTATGTAGCGGCGGATTTAGCACCTGACAGGCCCCAGCCGCAATTCAATTTTGAGCTCCCCCCCTCTAAATATTTTCACCAGTCCAAACCCTACAATGTGCATTCTACAGCACCCTTCTTTTACTCTGGCTGGCATTGTTTTTTGTCATTTTAAGAGTTGAATTTTGAGGCCCCCTAGATTTATGAGGCCCAAGGCGCGCGCCTCATGCGCCTGTGGAGAAACCGCCTCTGGATGTATGTATAACTTTCCTCCTGCTCCTTCTCCAAATTTTGGATAAACAAACATCCCCCACGTGTAGAATGTCGTCTTTCCTCTGGCGTGTGTTGGCCTTTAGAGCTGACCGGCCAACGTTACTAACCCAATAACCGACTTACCCACCAGTCTGTTGTCAGACATTGGTACTCACTGTCCTCCCGCGCTAATAGCCTTGGGTCAAGTTGTAATTAAGCCAGTGGTCGTCTTCTCCCACTGTCGTGCCATTTTGGATAATGGTAACGGGCAGGGGAGGAGGAGAGGGAGAGTCTGCTACGTTTTTAAAGTGGGATGATTATTTGTAACTCATTCCCATGCTGATTATATAAAAATTTAAATTTTAAAAAGTCATTGTATTCAAGTCACGAATGAAAAATCTATTTAAAAAGTGGAAAAAAAATCTAAGGGAGAGAAAATGAACCACAAAGAGAAAAATTTGATCTAGATTTTTCAATTGGAATAAAGAAAGAAGAAAAATGATTGTCGATTGTGACGTATGACGAGTCATCGATGACGTCAGTAGTGAAGCGTGAGAACCTACGTGCACAAAATTAATGTTGGCATTTGGGTTTTTTAAACGATAATATCAAAAGGACACCCTCCCATTAATATTAAATGTTTCAGCTACTGCCAAACAAACTTGACACAATTAACTACCACTTTTTTTTTAGAAAAAAAGCGAATAGTGTATGTGAAATTATTTTTTCTACGTGCTGAGGGCCACTCGTGCCTTATGTCCAGTTTGTTCGTTCAGTGAAGGACAACACCACTTCTACTTGGTTATTTAACGTTGGTCTGTCTGCATATGAGGCCAATTACCGACCCCCAGGGAAAGCCTAGCTCTACAGGTAGACACTACTTTTTCTGGGTGTTAGGGACAGACATACTTACCGGGAATCACTTAACTCGACCAGAATCGAACCTGTGTGCATCATCATCATCGTCATCTTACCCTGCTCCGCCTACGGTGGGGTCGGGTCTGCGGGTTCTTATCCTCCACTCTCGCCTATCCCCCACCAAGAGCCTCTCCACCCCGCACGTCTCCATGTCCTTCTGCACCACTTGCTCCCACGTCCGTTTTGGTCTTCTCCATCCCTGGTGCCCCCACTCACATGCAGACCCATGATGGACCTAATAAGCTCCTCCTCCTCCTCTCCTCAGAATCGAACCTGTGATCATTGGTAGAATTAGGTTACCGTTGCGGGCTTGTACTTTAGAGGCCACACTTTACTAGTTCGATCTCTGGTTAAAGTGAATGACTTCTTCCTGGCGGCAGGGAGAGAACCCTGTGGTGTGTGGGTCTGCCAGATGACGAGTAGAAGTCTGCACGTACAAGAACCCCTTTCTATACGGAAAAAGAAGTGTGCTGATTTAGTGATTTCCAAGCTATAGAAAGTTGTCCCCTGGGATTGTAGGATTGTAGCCCCTAATGGATTACTCGCTTGACGTTTCCCTGTTTTCAGTACTCAGATACTGTAAAACCATTGGCCTTGCCCCGGGTCGAACCTGTCCTAGGAACTCAAGAAGTGGGTTGACCCAAAAGCTGCTTTTTTTGCTGGAAATCGACCCGAAGTCTAAGTGCTCACTGAGTGCTTACTGTCTTTTGTGGGTCTGCTGTCTGGTGACGTAATGCATTTTTCTGCTTGATGACTAATATAGTGGTTCATAAGATGATTGGCCTTAAACATGGATATTGACACTGGCGGTACTACAGGCGCTGTTGACGTCACTATGTTGCTCTGCATACTTGGAATTTGTAACTTGCATAGACGGTTTTGTTTCCTCATTATCCTTGAATTTTTTCGTTTACAGATCTGACTACTTTGTCCGACAGCCCAGTACCCCACATCCCCCTTTCCTTCAGCTTCCCAAATCTGCTGTCCTTAACAGAAATTTCCAATGACCTCAAAAATTTATGACGTTAAAACACCTTTTAGGGCCCTCCTATTGAATTCTAGTCTAAAACTTTGAGTGACTTTGTTCCAGTTGACACGTACTGTATGTTCTCTTCTGTGCATAAAAGGCTTCTTTGTATACACCACACGGTGACCCGGGGCTTTACTTTCCATTTGGTACGGAAGGGCCAAAGTTTGGGTTCCTCCTTTTCTCTCTGCCTTAAAAGCTATTATCTCTCCTCCGTCAGCCTTGAACCTGCGAACTAAGAATTGGTTACCAATTGATTCTCAGATGGGCTGCTTTTCCGCGTATTTCATTTCGTAGGTGTTTTAGGGCCCTTCAACTACAAGGTCTTTAGAGCCCCGTGCACAAGCACTACGCTAATGCGACGACTTTTGGGTATTAGCTGTCCCAAGTTTCTCTTAGCGACCACCCATATTAGTACTAGCTGGGATTGGGTTGCTTAACTTCAGTGATCAGGCGAGAACTGGTGGGTCCAACGCAATAAGCCGTTCTTTCCGCATAGAAAGGGTTTCGTTACACGCCATTTGGGGAAATTACCGGCAGCCACGACTAGTATTGAACCGGAGCGCTCTGAGGTTGAGAGGTCAAGCTTGCTGCCAATTAAAGTTACTGAGTGGACTGCTTGTTGTGCACCTACTCGTAATTTTAACCAGCATCCTGCCTTCTTGTGTCAATGTCAGGAGTTATTTGGTTGACTTTGGGAAATGCTCAATTGAGACATTGTCAATAATTTTTTTTGGTGATCTTAAATATTTATACTCTTGACCTAATTAGACTAATGATTATTAAACTCGGGAAGACATTTTTCTACCTGAAATTATTTGGAAGAAAAAAAAGTATGGTTTCGTTTGGTATCTGGGTCTTGAACAGTCGACCATGAATTTTATCTTTATGTCGTCCGATTAATGTTGTGTTGATTGGGTTTGACATGCGTGTTACTTTCGACTGTCCCTTTCGTGCATTGTCCTTAGCTGCACTCGTTCATCGAAGTCGTACAAGGATTTAATTTCGGTGCATTTCCTTCCCCCCATTCCTTTCTGTAAATTAAAATTGCTTTTCAGCCCGCCCGAAATGAACAAGTATTATGTCATACCTGTACTTTCTTGACTCGTGAACTCGTGGTACGCAGGCTCAATCCTTGTCTAGGTCGGTGGTTTCCTTTTTCAACCTAACCGGAAGGAAATTTGGCTTCTTTCTGACTCGGATCGATAGTAAAGCCTTGACCTATCGTGCTTAAAATGCCACAACTACATTTAAGTTATTCATCGTAGTCCTGTCTGCTCTCCATGCCAGTAACCTGCGCCAAAATAAATGGCCCTACAACCTGCTCCCATGTTTGGCTTACCTCTCTTATATAGATTGGACTCCCTGTAGATGGACTTAAGCTGGTCTCTTCCTTCTCTCCTATCACAACATGCCCATAATATTACATTATGTTGGGAGCGGCGAGTTGCGTTGGACACATCAGTTCTCGTCTGATCACTGAAGTTAAGCAACGCAAGCCCAGTTAGTACTGACATGGGTGGTCGCTCGGGAAAGCTGGGTACTGCTAATACCCAATAATCGTCGCATTAGTGTAGTGTCTGTGTAGTCTATGCATTAGACCTATGCAGTGGACGGGTCTCTAATGACCTTGTAGTTGATGGGACCTTAAACACCAACAAACAACTACATTCTGTTGCATCCTAAGATTTTTGCGCTCCAGGTAGGGTCGAACCAATCAACCTTTCGATTAACAGCCCAACGTGCTAGACCAGCGTCCGGCAACCTATGCCACCCATTTTGGTAGCACGCATAAAATAAAATCTTCAAACTATGAACCAAATATTGAGCTGCTAGCTTCCAAAATTGAAGCCCCGTGTGCGTCTTCCTCTGGATGAGAAGTAAATCTGACGCCCCGTGTGGTGTACGATGGCATTTACGCGTGAAAGTACCCTCTCTACCTTGCAGTAGATAGACGAGGCAAAATTCCCAGGTGTAGGAGCTCTTCCTCTGGCGTCGGTAGAGTGGAGTACCTCAAAAAAAAAACAGTACACTGATGATAAATAAGTATAGGGCTTGCAGCTTTGGCAGGCAAAAACATCGCTAATATATCACCCTTGTGTCCAGTCAGAGGGACAAGATGGGTACCCGATCCTACCATAATCGGGATTTTGTTTGTTTCGTTGTTGTTTTGGGGCCCTTCAGGTACAAGGTCCATAGAGCCCGTCCACTGTGCAGACACTACACTAATGCGACGACTTTTGGGTATTAGCGGTACTGAGTTTTCCCAAGCGGCCACCCATATTAGTACTAGCTGTGGTTGAGTTGCTTTACTTCAGTGATCAGACGAGAACTGGAATAAGCCGTTCCCACCATAGTCGGGAAAGGGGTTAGGAGTTGCTTTTATCAGACAGTAGTGTAGTATTAATAATGCACCTGGATGTGACCTGAGGAATGGTCAGTTTTTCAGTCCGTCTCTTCGTGATCATTGGAGTTAAATGTGAAATTGCGAATTCACTGTCTTGTGTCCACCTGTAGGTCACGTCTTTTAGGGATCGGTGTCATTTCCCAGCCAAGATGACCTCCGTAATTGATTGGCTCGGCCCGTAACACATTCACCATATCGCCTTTTAGCGCTAATATATTGTTCTTGTACAAGATTATACATTAGAAATGTATGTTTATGGTTGAATGATTTGCACTGTGCAGCCCTGATTAAGAAGGGTGTGGTAGCATTCTACCGGACCACCTAATATTTTAGTCTTCAAGGAGGTGCTGGAGAGTAAGGAGGCTCTCTCCTTTCCATCCGTTCACTAGACTTTCGTAAGTTAATGCATGCAAGGATATCTCCTAATAAGACATTAGGTACCATTTGAAAAGAAACCTTCAGTAGACAAAAAAATACACTGGACAGAATGAATGAGCAATTAATCTTCTAACAAGCCCCAAATGGTTAACGGGCGTTATATTATTTTCCTTCTCCAACCCGTTATTCTTATATTTGGTACATAATCTTTCTTTATTTTTTATTAGACGGTATGGGAGCGACACCCAAGTTGTAAACCTCATTGGCCCGTTTCGGTAATTTTGAGGAAGGTCAGTTAGCGCAGGAGCTTTTAAGATGGAACTTATTAGGTTAATAGTTGCCAGAGGGCGAGATACTGAACTCCGACACGTGAAAGTTTTGTCGTTGTAGTACGTGTTTTTTTTTCTATTTTGCGGTCCCAGTCAGGGAAACAAGCAGTTTCCTTATTTAGTCAGGTCCAGCTGAGTTGCGTTGGACACCAGTTCTCGTCAATCACTTAAGCAACGCAGCCCAAGGTAGTACCAACATGGGTGGTTGGTTTAACATTGGATGCTGCTAATTTCCACTATCCTACATTCCCCACTCCTATCTTCCTTTCACCCGCGAGTAGCCTCCACAAGATTCGGCCCGTATGGCTGCTTGGCCGAATCTTGGCCCCTAACCTGTTGGCATAACATACTAACATACCAACAGACACAGGCTCAAGGCAACATTCATTGAACGTGGCTTCCTGGTATGAACCTCATTACTGGATACTGTGGACGGATGAAGTTTCAGGGCTTATTCGGAAAAAAAATTGTACATCGCTTGTCCGCTTGGAGTGCAGTTCGTTACCTGGACCTAGGACCCGCTATCATCCCTCCTTCATCAGGAAAAATGCCATTTTGGCGGTGGAGGTGTCATGGTGTGGGTAGGCACCCACTTGTTCTACACAGGCTGCTGACTGCTCCACATAGGACCCAAATGATGGATAGAATATCTTTAAATTGTGGATATTCAGCGGATTGATTGACAAGCCAGATCTCCACACCTGATTCCTATTGAACATGTTTGGGATGCACTTGGAAGGGTAACTTGTGTGTCTGTTATAGGTGACCATACCCCCTATTAGCCTCATTTTTGACACCACGTTGCAATGTCAGATTTGAACACACCATGGCAATGATTAGAAGTTTCCTAGCTACTAGTTCCAAAAAATTATGATTATTTTAACGATATTAGACTAAAGACCTAGTCGTCTACTTTCACGCTGTCAATTTTATGGTTTTTTATTGATGTTGTTGTTGTTGCGAGCTTCAAAACGTTGAAAGCACTTTAACTATAATGCTCATTAATAGTTTAACCACAGTGGCCTGGTTAAAAGTTAGTGATGTTTATTGAATGATGTCGAGCACGCGACTGTGTGGCTACCACGCCTTCTAATTGTCTGAATTACGAGGGCAACCGGCGGCCCACACGAGTAAGGAACTTGGGGAGTAGTACCAGGGCCATGTTACTATTTAAACAAGGCAGTCAGCTGCCTAGAGCAGCAACTTGTGTCCCTGTAACAGGAAAAAATTCAAGGAAGGAAAGGGGGTAGCTGAATAGGTAACTACTACCTTGGTTTCGCCTTTTAAATGACGCAACATTTGTCGTATGGCGATTTCGATAGGCTGGTAATTCAAAGCGGTAATTCAAAGTATACAGGTTCGCTTCTGGCCGAGATCAAAGTAACTCCTTTGCCGCTTATGGCAGGGTCGGGTAACCATTTTGTCCCTCTGAATGGACACAAGGGCAATATATTGGTCATAGCTTTTCCGCAGCCGGTTGCCGACCAAAGCTGCAACTCGCTTCTCGCCGAGATCGATGAATTTTTAATAAGCAAGCTAGGGAGGGAGAGTGAGTGCGTGCTCTTAAGAAATAATCTTGCACGTACCAAATGTAGTAAAATGGGGTAGGCCGGCATCCCCCCAGACAACGAAGCCAATATTCCTGCGGGTTCCAGAAGCCTGGCTGGGGTGCCCCAATCAGAGCATGTTCAGTGGGCCCGCAGACCCGACCCTACCACAGGCGGGATAAGGCTGTGATGTTGTGATATACGTGAATTTATCAAAATGTCCAGATGTGGGAGCTGGCCTTGGTGGAAGAAGACTGCCCCAATAAAGGAAAATAAGCCGAAGATAAATGAATATAGAGGTTGCAACATTCTAGGGTAGGTACCCGGTTGTGTAAAAATGCCGTCCAACAAATCGCTCATCTTTGTGTTTCAATAAGACAAAAATGGGCACTCGACCCTGGGAGCGGCGAATTGCGTTGGACACACCAGTTCTCGTCTGATCACTGAAGTGAAGCAGCGCAAGCCCAGCTAGAACTGACATGGGTGGCCGCTTGGGAAAACTGGGTACCGCTAATATCCAAAAATCGTCACATTAGTGAAGTGTCTATGTAGTCTTTGCATCAGAACTATGCTGTGGGCGAGGCTCTAATGACCTTTGTAGTTGAAGGGCCCTAAAACACCAACAAACAACACTCGACCCTGCCATAGGAAGGAAAGGGGTACCTGATGGTGATGATGAGTAAGATAGGAGGAACTACGGTTTGAGGTTGTGTGACGTGAGGACTCCTCGTAAAGGAATCCTTTTACAGAGTCAAACACACGTGTGATACACAAAATTTCCAGGTATAAAAGCAGCTCGCCTCCTGGTGTCGGTTAATTACTTCCCTTTCACTATTGGGTTACTCATTTAGATCAAGTTTTCAACGTTGCAATTTTTTAATAACTACCTGTGACTGCTATTCTCGACTCTATTACGACTCCTCCCCATGTTGGTTCTGTTGTCTCTTATCTGCCACCAATGGTACTTCGCAGTGGCGTAACTTCAGTTGTGGCGCCCGTGGCGCAAGAGGTATTCGAAGCCCCCATCCCCTGTTGCTTGTCCTGAGTAGACATGGTACGCGCATGTAGGGTTTTTTTATGTGCCACAAAGTCGTCACACGGCCATTGTGTCACGGCGGCTGATTTTCAGCAAGGCAGACAAGGCGTCCCTAGGGTGACCCTTTCTCCGTCGCCCGGGGCAATTTGACACCGTCGCACCTACAAGTGACGCCACTGGTACTTCGGTTACACGCAAAAAGACCACGGCAATTTGACCATGGGTAAAACGACCGCAGTAAAAGGACAGCAAGCAATGAGGTTGCATGGCAATATGACCGTGGGTAAAAAGATCACAAACAATAAAGTCGCACAGCAATAAAGATCGCAAACAATAAAGTCGCACAGCAATAATACCTGGTTTTACCTGGTTACTATTTTACCTAGCGGTTGAAGTGAAAGATGCATGCAATGAATTATCTTTGGAAAGTACCTTTACAATGATCTCTACTTTCCGTGTTTCGGTCCCCCGGCCTTCTCGCCTTCGGCTCGAAGGCCTCCTCCCCGCGAACAGCAAACATATCGATTCTGTGAATGATCTCGTGTAGCCAGGAATATCCCGTGTGTACGAATCTCGCTTTTCTAGGAACTCCGCCTACTCATTTTTGCGACCTTTTTGGGGGGTCTTTTTACCCTCGATCATATTATCATGCGATATAATTTTTCGCGTCCGTTTTTTTGGCGGTCTTTTTACCCTCGATCACATTACTGTGGGATCTAATTTTTTGTGGCATTTCGCCACGGTCTTTTCACCTACGATCATATTGCCAAGGCCTTTTCACCTGTCACGGGTACTTCAACCTTTCCCCTTACGCTTCCCAACAGCTCGTCAACTTTAGGACTTCTTGTGAAATCTATTGGGGTATTGTAATAACCGTTAGACACACCATATTGTGTGTCTCACGTCACTTGCATTTCCATCAAGGAAAAAGAAAAGAGTTGAAGGAGAGATACTCCGGATAAAAGGGAGTGATTGGCGAGGAACCCTTTTTGTGTCTAGCTGACTAATTTCATAATCTTTTAATTGCTCACGGTTTAAATTGAAAAGACATTCAATGAATATTTAAATTTGGGTTTTGTCTATGAAATGTACTGATGGATAGGAAAAAAACGGAAAAGAAAATGTGTCGTTTTTGGATCAAGGTGGAGTGTTGTTGTTTCTGCGATAACCTTGGAAACATTCCTGCTACATGCCTGCCTACCTACCTAGCTACTTTTCACTTTTGCACGCCTTTCCTCCTTTTCGCCGTCATCCTCTTCAATTTATTTAATTAAAAGATTGCGTTGGATTCTGCTTTTTCTCTCTTCCCCCTCTCGGTCCCTTCCGTCTCACTGCCTCACCCAGTGATATATTGTGTTCCAGAAGGAAAAGTCTTTGCACAACATTTCAAGGTTCATTTCATTTCTGTTTCCCTCTCTCCCCCTCTCGACGTAGCGTTTTCAAGTAAAGTCGTAGGTGATTTCTTTTATACCGGCATCAGGATGAGAGCTCTTACACCTAGAAAGATTGCTGATGCAAGTTTTACTCCAAAAGGAAATGGCAATTTTATATGCAGGTGACATCGTGCGCATTCGCCCATTCATCAGAAGGGCATGAAGGGCCCTTTCGTCGGATGGAAAGCAAAGCCATGGCCCCGTGTGGTGAGTACGATGTCACTTGCAAGTCGAAAAACTTGCAACTATGCAACGAGTGGATTGGCAAAATTCCCAGGTGTAGGAGTTTGCCTCTTGACATAGGGGGATTACCCCAACAAACAGTAGGTTGGCGATAAACAAACGTAGGGGTTGAAGAATTAGGTGGGTAGCCAAGTGCTTATCAATATCGTCTATCGATCGCCCTTAAGTAAGAGTGGGAGAAAATGAGTACCCGAACCTGCCATATGTGGGAACTGTAGTAGTAGTTGTCTTGTGGGATGATTTCTGAATGGGACGTATCGCATGTTCTATAATAATTTTCCGAATTTCTTTATGTTCCTCTGATCTGTACTCTCCTCCTGGGTCCTGCTCTCTCCGCCGGAGGTAAAGAGGAAATGGAAGAGTACTTCCAAAACCTCTTGAATGCTGCGGGGTAAAGGGGGGTGTGGCATCGCAGTGTGGCATAGAATAGGGAGAACAGGAACCAAGTGGCTCGAGAATTGCAAGGGGATGTCCAAGATTGTGGTAACTATAGAGGTATACAACTAATGAGCCACTCCATGAAGCTCTGGAAGAGAGTAATGGAATGTCGCCTCAGGGGTAAAACCAGTGTCCGTGGAAATCAGTTTGGTTTTATGACAGGTAGGCCCACAATGGAGCCAATCTTTATTCTGAGGCAGATGCTAGAGAAGCATAGAGCAGCAAAGGAAGATCTCCATGGCGTCTTTATCGACCTGGAGAAGGCCTATGACAGTGCCCCACGACAAGTAGATTGGGAAGTATTAAGAAAAAAAGGGGGTAGAGGAAGGGTTTATTCCAATAGTCCAAGATATGTATGAAAGTTCAATAGCCAGGGTAAGGACACCTTGGGGGAATACTGTGGGCTTCCAAGTGAAAGTCGGGGGGCACCAAGATTCAGCACTTAGTCCATACCTTTTCATCCTGGGTATGGACGAACTGCTGACGGGAGTAGGAGAATGTACCCCCAGTGCTTGGTATTTGCTGACGACAGAGGCGGCTCGTGGGGCAGGCAAACCTAGGCGGCTGCCTAGGGCGGCAAATTTCATATGGACGGCTGATTTCAGAGGTACATCCTTGCCATGCAGTCTATCATTCATTTAAAATGTTCATAGTCCTGGGGTTCCCAAATTTCTCTGATTTGTTGGGCCTTTTCTAAATGTTGGTATTGGGACAAATGCCAAGCACGTGATGGACGCTTGGACAATTTAGAACTGTATTAGATTCATTGGGGGCGGCGGGTAATGGACTCACTTGCCTAGGGAGCCTGAAACTCACGAGCCGGCCCTGGCTGACGATATCGGAAAACTTAGTGAAAGCAGATAACAGATAGAGAAAGGACTACACGACATCAGAGGAACGATAGAAAAGGGAGGGCTAAAGATAAACATGAAGAAGACAGAGTATGTAGCTTTCAATTGGGAAGGAAATAACGGTGATGTAGGCTACGTTCACGGGGCGAACTGGGGAAAAAGGTGCAAGAGGAAAGGTACTCAGGATCAACGTTCCAAAGCAATGGGGAGATAGGGTTGAAAGGGAAGTTCTGCAGGACAGTGGCTAGGCAAGCTATGCTCTATGGATTAGTGTTGGGCAGTGAGGAAGAGCCACCACGTAAATAGAATGTAAGTAGCCGAGATGCGAATGCTGAGGTACATGTGTGGCATGTCGAGAGCTGATAGAATTAGGAATGAGTATATTAGAGGTCGCCAGGGGGGGGGGGTGGTGAACACCGCCAAAAAAATGGAGAATAGGGTGAGGTGGTATGGGCACATAATGAGAAAAGAGGACGAGGAACTCGTTAGGGCCATACAAGGAATGCAGGTGGTCGGTAGCACCCAGGGCAAGGGGAGACCGAAGCAGACGTGGGAACAGGTTGTCCATAAGGATATGGCAGGGTGTGGGGGGACGGGGACCTGGTGGGAGGTGGACGGGAGTGGAGGGCTAGAACCTGCAGACCCGACCCTGCCTTTGGCGGGATAAGGGTATGGGGATCATGATTATGATCTGTACTTGATACTGTTAGAGAGCTGGTGGATTCTCTCACGACGGACAAGAAAGACGAAAACATACAGGTGAAGCAACCCCCATCCCTCTCGATTGGGAAGTAAAACCGTGGTCCTACTTACGTGCAGTGTTGCCTCAACCAGGATCTATCCTGTAACCGTGGACTCATGAAGGCTACCCACTGAGCCCTGTTTTACGTGGAGCGGAAAAACACAAATCTGCATATTCCACTTGTAAGGGGGACCTTCTACATTCTGGCGTCAGTAAATGATCGTCATATCTGACAGAAGGTTAAAAAAGGGCAAATTTATTAAAATCGGACATCTTAGGTTCGCCCTGTGATTGTAGTTTATTTTCTGACTTCTGAATGGAAAATAAATATGGAAACCGTTGTAGTCTGTGTGGCAGGGGCCGCCCGCACCCATGGACGGGTTTTCGGGTTAAACCCTCCGCCCCCTCCTTCATGGAAAAATAGATCAATGAGAGATGCAGTTTGTTACAAAAGAGTACTGTGAATTTAAAATGATGTTACGGGAAAAGTTTGAGGCCCTCCTCCTCCCCGCTCGCAATTTTTTCCTTGCTGAACTTCTGGTCGGGGAAACATGGGCAGTTCGTCGGACGGTATTTTTACGCAGGCGGCTGCCAATCTAATGCTGCAACACCTGTGCTTCTTTATCGCCGGCCTATTTTTCTTTATTGGGGCATTTTTGGGTGTGCACCTTGCTGTGTGAGGTATCTTATTCCAGTTACCCGTTCCCCGAACCCTACCCTGAAAGAATACGAGGGAAAGCAGAGGAGGATTATGATGATGACCACCACTCGACAACTGAGGTGCTATGCCTTATTTTTAAGTTTCACTTTTTTTGGCCGGAAGGAAGCCGCTTACCTTGACCAGATCTAAATTTCTTGAAAGACAAATGGATATAATATTCACTAGCGAAGCTACCGAAACAGTTCCATTACGAATTTTGGACTCCACCTATCCTATTTCTATTCCGTTTTTAAAATTACTAACTTGTATGTTTTATCTTTTCAAATGTGAAGTTTACGACATGTTTTCAACAGTATTAGGCTACAGCTGCGTGTTGTAGATCATCATAAACGCTTGTAAATCCATCAACCTGCATATTCAATTGCTTTCTTTAAATTACATTTATTTTCTGAAATCGAAAGTAGAAAAGAAGAGGAGAGGAAGGGGTTAGTAGCCATTTTAATCATATAACAACCGGTTACCAGTTATTGAAATAAATCAAGATTATGTAGAGGACTAGGGTGTATAATATTTTGACAATGGTCTATTAGAATCTTGAACAAGAAGGCAAGAGATGAAAAATAACAAGCAAAAGTGGGATGAGTGTAAGAGGAAGTAAACGGCCAGGCCCAAGTAAAAATAGCACTGCCTACCCAAAAGACCGTTAGCTGAATTGAGTCACCCCAAATACGTAGCAGCTGATACGGCTGAGTTGCGTTGGACACACAAGTTCTCGCCAGCTCACTGAAGTTAAACAGCGCAACCCCAACTAGTACTGACATGGGTGGCCGCTTTGGATTGTTTGTTTGTTTGTTGGAGTTTAAGGTCCCGTCAACTACGACCCGTCCACTGTATAGTTCTAATGCATATACTGCACAGACACTACACTAATGCGACGATTATTGGGTATTAGCAGTACCCAGCTTTCCCGAGCGACCACCCATGTCAGTACTAACTAGGCGTGCGTTGCTTAACTTCAGTGATCAGACGAGAACTGGTGTGTCCAACGCAACTCACCGCTCCCTACCTCTTTGGAAACCTAGGTACTGCTAATACCCAAAAATCGTCGCATTAGTGTAGTGTCTGTGCAATCTCTGCATAAGAACTATGCTGTGGACGGGGCTCTAATGACCTTGTAGTTGAAGGGCCCTAAAATACCAACAACTAAACAATAAACCGACATGGGTGGTTGGTTTAACATTGGGTGCTGCTAATTTCCCTTCCCCCTACAACCCGAACTCCTCCCTCCCTCTCACCCGCGAGCTCCTCAAGGTTCGGCCTGTTGCGGCTGGTTGGCCGGCTCCCCAACCTGTTGGTATAACATACTAACGCCACAGATTTGAACCTAGGATGACCGAAATAGCGGCAGGATTGAACTTGGGGCAGCGGAATCGTGCAGAAACTCGGGACCCCACACAATAGAATCTCATAGAAACGTGTATCTCTGTAATAATTGTCGTGGCGTTATTTTTGAATGTTCCCTTCTACTTTGGGTGGAGCTTAGGCCCCCTCGTCTAAACACTAGCAGCTGGTAAACGTGTTTAACACCTTTAATGGACTGTTACGAGGATCCCATCCTATTTCCCCTTCCCCTCTTCCTTCTGGAAATTGAAGTTAAAGACCTTGGCCTCAATAGCGTTGATGGTCACTTTTCAGCCCCCCTATGTAATATTGTCCTTGAGGCACACAAACCTAACGAACAATGAGGATTGTTTGGCTGGGATTTTGCTCTTATGTCAGGTGATCAGGGGTTGCAGGTTCCTCTCCTGTGTGATTAAGATTTGTTTTTACTTCAGATGCTGAAAGATTGGCAGGCCAAACAACCGACTAGTACAGTCACGTTGCGTGCTGGTCCGGTTGAAGTCGGGTGCAGGTCGGGATCATGGGCCCTTTTGAAGGACTGAAAGTGAAGTCGCTGCTGGTCGTGCTACAGATCCAAATAAGCTGGTTTGATTTATTCAAGGTCATAGGTGTCTGTATATCCACCCTTGTTAAAAAAAAATTGGTTTTCATTGTTTACTGTGATCGATTGATGCCGTCAACCCATTGTCCTGTGGGGGCACATTGATTTGTAGGACACAGAAGTAGCGGTTCAATTCCGAGAAAGCGCAACGAATATGTAATGGATTTTTTGCACTCGGAGGCACACCTGACGTATCATGGAACTTGGTGGCACTGTAACAGTACTGTTGTTTGTTTGTCGCCATTTTTGCAATAATTCACACACAGATTTGCACCGCGTTCAAGATTTCAGGTCAGGGTTAATGCCTGTCGTGGCCTCTGTGCAACGAGAAACTTCCTTTCCGTCGCTCCCCTGGAAGTATTTGGGTTGGTGAAGTGTCCCAGTTTGCCTAAAGGAACGCAAAAGAACGATCCATAGAAGTGGCCACTGCAATTGACCACAGAGCTTCACAAGGAAAAAAACTACAAAATCTTATTACCGAACCAGGTACGGATTAATTTAGCGTCGTCCTACTTCTCTTATTGACGTAAATCCCACTTCAAGGATTTGGATCACTCCCTTCAGTTAGGTGTATGTGACAACGGCACGCTGCAGGGCATTCTTTGGACTTTACCTGTTTACCACGATCTTGACAGATCAGATGTCATTCTTAAATTGATTTGGCAGTTTAATTCAGGGCTTTTGCACCTGAAATATTGCCCATGAGCACAATTCTAGAGTGGTTTTCCATCCATTCGAAGGCGTATTTGGAGCTTTCCTCTTGTCCGAAAAGGTCATTCGCGTCTACCAGGAACGAACCCGCAGCAGTGGACCCAGTGCGTTACCCTGCTTTTACGATGCACACTGCCACGATGGGTTCTAGGTCCGGATCTAAGTTAAATTGCACCTCTTTTTTTTAGAAGTTATAAGTTTTAACCACCTCTGTTAATGTCAGTTGACTTTCCGGTTCACAATGTGTGTGATTGTGACGGAACAAAACTCGTTAAGAGCGCTTACTCTGACCTTTGACCGAGTCTGTCTCGAGAATTTAACAATCTCCCCCTCCCCTCTCATTTTCAATTCCGTGCATGTTGTTAGAGTTCTAAAATACAGGGTCATTTTTCTTCCGAATTTTGATTTTTATGACATTCCAGTTTTCATTGTATGGTAATAAACTAGAAGTCATTTGGAAAATGACAAACTTGTCGTTTTGATAAACGGAAGTAGGTGGCCAATGTCAGGGTGTGAGGGCAGAAGAATTTTCGGTGATTGTAAAGATGTTCGGGTAGCGTTTTGAGTTTGTTAGTTTGTTACACCAGCGGGTGGGGGAGTCGGCCAAGCAGCCATAACGGGCCGGACCCATGTTAGATTCAAATCCCGGACTGTCATAGAGCAGGCTTAACTCTTCAGCATCTGTTAGTCCTTTGCGATGCGTAGGATATCACCACTGCACGCAGTCCTTTCTAACCCCTCCCCCCTTCCTGGAACCTTCTGTTGTCTACCATCCGAGGATGTGCAGTTGTCAGTACTGAATGTAAAGTAACTCCTAATTGGAGATTGGAGAACAATTGGCAAGACTGCCACCCTGGCTAGGAATCGAACTTGTACCAATGGCTCACCCTGCGAACGCAGTGCCATAACCTGTCACGAAGTACAAGCGCTACTTGCGAACATCTATTAACCACGCAGCGTGCTGTGAATATTATGTCAACTTTGATGACTTCTTTTCTTTCTGAAATTGTGATTTAGGTCGACAGGTTAGCTCGGTGGGCAGTGGTCACTTTCGTTTTTCACGCTAGCTAGACAGGTGTATTAGGGAATAGTTACGAGTCGTTGCTGTTGTTCATTAGACGCCGGATGAAGGGGAAAGAAGCGAGGTTAAGGTGGTACCATAAAAGAGTTAAGTGGACGATGACCGACAACAAACATTGAAGGACAACAAAGCAATAATAAAACCACTCCTGAAAACAATTGTGACAAAACATCCCGACTGTGGCAGGATCTGATCTGAGGATTTTAGCCCCCCACCTATCTACCACTAGATCCTCATCCACCCCCCACACTACCATATCCTTTCGTGCAACCTATTTTCACGTCTGCTTAGGCATTTCCCTGCCCTGGGTGCTTCCAATAACCCACATCCATGTGATGGACCTAACCACCCCCTCCCATCTTCTCATCACACGTCCATGCTGTGTCAATCTACTCTCTCTCTCATGTTCTCCGCGATGCCCCCCTCCCAAACTACCGCCTAATCTACTCATTCCTAATTCTGTCTGATTTCGACACCCCACCCATGCACCGCAGCATTCACGTTTCATTTTACACTTATGGGTTGGGGAGTAAGCCAAGCAGCCATAACAGGCCAAACCCTTAGGAGGCTGCTCGTAGGAGATAAGGAGGTAGGTGTAGAGGGTGTAGGAGAGGGGAAATTTGAAGCACCCAACGTTCTTTACCAACCACCCATGTTGGTGTTAACGTGGAGTTGCACTGGTTAACTTCAGTGATCTCACGAGAACTGGTGTGTCCAACGCAACTTGGCTGCACAAGAAGCCACCCCACCTCTGTCTAGTATCGAACCTAGAACCACTGACGCAGTTCTCGAACACGATACCCAGGCACCGAGGCAGGATAACTGCCATGGCTTTTTCGGACTACGCAACACACTGATCCGTACAGCAGGGCTGGCCTAACCATTGCCCTGTAGAATTTCGCCTTCAACTTTATTGAGACCTTTCGGTCACATTGGACTCCACTTGCCTGTCTACCCTTCATCCACCCTACATTGATCCTATGGGTCACAACGGAATCTTTTATCTTATTGCTCTGGAACACTGATCCTAGGTCAGTGCCGGAGTTAGATATTGAGAGGCCCTAGGCTATTTCAATTTTTAAGCTCTTTTCAAGCCCTTTTGAGGTCCTTTTCTTAAATTTTGAAGCTCGCTAAATGTTGAGGCCCTAGGCTTCAAGGGGGAGCGGCGAATTGCGTTGGACTCACCAGTTCTCGTCTGATCACTGAAGTTAAGCAGCGCAACCCCAGCTAGTACTGACATGGGTGGCCGCTTGGGAAAATACCCAAATACCCAAAAAATCGACGCATTAGTGTAGTGTCTGTTGCAGTCTCTCCATAAGAACTATGCTGTGGACGGGGCTCTAATGACCTTGTAGTTGAAGGGCCCTAAAACACCAACAAACAAACAACCTAGGCTTCAGCCTACTGGTAATCCGGAACTGTCCTAAGCATTTAAACTGCTGCACCTTACACCACCTCGCCCCCAGAGTGTATCATCATTATTTCCCTGACCTTCTTCTGGGAACGATGACTGTATTTTACCGTTGCACGCGAGCTTAGTCATCATCCTGTTAATATTGTGAATACAACCTTTATCAATCTTTAGATTCATTTTGAATCTAGTCCGTGTTTTTTGAATGACCCATTCTAACTTGCATTTATTGGAATGTATTACGTCACGGTTTTCAAAATGGCGTTTTTATAACCGGCTGAAACTTTAAACGTTTTTCATAGAAATTCTGTTTTCTACCTAGATATCATGACAAGGAGAAAAGACGATAGAGAAATAGAAGAAGTAGCCTTCAAATGACCATGATTAACCTAATTTTAAAATTCATTTTTATTAAAATGAATTGGTGCACGGAAATGATATTTTTACCACGCAAAGGTATTGTAAACAATCTTTTGTTTGGGTCAAGAATAATTAGATTTCATATAAAAAACTGTCTTAATACACAATCTAAGGTTACAACCAAGTAATTCTCAGCTAATTATCTTAATTATTAAATATAACGAGGTTAGATAGCAGATAGTGTGACTACTGCTTACTGTAGCGTAATAGCCTACTGCGGCATTGACGTTCGATCCTGGCTGGCATGATGACTGACTTCCTGGGCCCTAATGCCCATAGTAGTTGTGGACCCAAAAGCACCAACAAACAACAACTGTGTGTGCTTTCTAACATCAGGTCCGTAGTACTCATCATCGTACCCTTATCCCTAGCCCTCCACTCCTGTCTATTTCCCACCAGGTCCCCGTCCACCCCATACACTGCTATATCTTTACGGACAACCTGCTCCCACGTCTGATTAGGATTTCTTCCCTGTCCCGGGTGCTTCCCATCACCTCCATTCTTGAAACGGACCTAACGAGCTCTTCTCCTCTCCGCTTCTCATTACAGGTCCATACTACCTCAACCTATTAAAGTAACAAGCAACTCCTAACCCTTTCCCGCCTATGGCAGGGTCGGGTACCCTTCTTGTCCCTCTGAATGTACATAGGGCGATATATTGGTCATAGTTTTTTTTCTGCAGCCGGTTGCTGGTCAAACCTGCACCCCTACGCTTATTTATCGTCGGTCCATTTTTTCGTTGGGTAATGCTACCGACGCCAGGGGGGCGAGCTCATACACCTGGAAATTTTACCACATCTACCCGTTGCATAGTAGAGAGGGTTCTTTTACGTCTACGTGCCATCGTACACCTACACGGGACCTTGGTTTTACTTCTCATCCAAAATATGGCACACTCGCGACATCTCTCTCGCCCGAAAGAAGCCGACCCACCTCGGTCCAGTTTCGAACCTAGACTACTGACGCAGTTGCCGAGCCTGCTAACCACTACGACACCGCGGCGGGTCAACACCCCAACCTATTCTCCTTCATTTTTTCGGCGATGTCCACCACCAGGGCCGTGACGAGGCCGTGGCGAAGAACGTGGCCGCCACGGGCGCAACTGGATTTGGGGCGCTAAATGTTTAAGTTTTTTTGTCATTATTGGGTTACAGGCAAGCAAAAGTTAGACACTTGTTACGGGCACTTCATATCCCCGTTACGGCACTGTCCACCACCCCCAGCAGTGCCGGATTTTTTAAGTTTTGAATTCCCGCGAAATGTTGAAGCCCTAGGCTTCAGCCTACTTAGCCTAGTGGTAAATCCGGCACTGACCCCCAGGCTACATCAAATATACTCATTCCTAATTCTATCAGCTCTCGACACGCCACTCATGTATCTCAGCATTCGCATCTCGGCTACTTTCATTATATTGATTTGGCCCTTCCTCACTGCCCAAGGGCCCTAGTACTGACGTTTTAAAAATTGAAGGAGGCTGTGTCTTACATCCTACAAATTTGCTTGAGTTGCACACTTGCTTCTTCAAGAGATTCTGCTTTTTGGTAATGAGTGGATTTTTCATCATTTCTGATAGACACCCCCCTACATTGACCTCAGGATGTCCCTCACTCGCTCTCATTATCTCGTCTGTAACGATATTGTCTTACAGGCCAAATATTTGAGGCGCAGGGCCTCGCCCTCCCTCTTGCCGTCGGCCTCTAGAATTCAAAGTAGGTCGATGTTCTGCAAACCAATTAGAATCAGCAGCTGATTAACGAAGATGAATAGTTTGATGCACAGCGTGGCATTGACACACCTCGTAGTGTTCAGTAGTTGTATTGTCCACGTGGACCATATGTTCCCGTTCAGGAGATGTCAAGTGCCTTGTATGGGTTTTTTTCTTCTTCTTCTTCCTGAATGTTTCCACCTTTAAAAAGGTCTTGTCCTTCATGTTTGTCAAGATGACCCCGGATTTTACGTCTACTGCTATCAATTTAAACAATCTACCTTGCTTGTTTTTCTTTCTGGATATATAAATATACTTGGTATTTTTCGCTTGAAATAGCTGCTGCTGCTGCTGCTACTACTATCACATTTCCTTTCTTACTTGTTTATTTCACTTTTCTATCCTCCTCCTTTATTTATTCTTGAAATGACCAATTTATTTTTCTATTTCGAAGATGGTTTCTATTCAAAAAATACTGCAATAAATTTATTCAAATCCAATTTAAAATAATTGAATGACTAACATGAACAGGATGACTAAGATTTCGTGTCTAGAGAAGAAAGAAGTAGTAATTTGGGAATATACTGTCTGGCCAAAGTAGGTGCAGCTACAGGCCAACGGGGGGAGGTTTCAAGGCTGAAGGCGTCCTAGAAAGAGATGACTAAATTCTGTTTACGACCTTCAATGGGAATCAATGAAATATGATGATACTGTGATTCAGGACTGGAATTTGTCTGGTTTGATTGATGCAACACACACCTGTCTGCTTCTCGAATTTTTACAGAGTTGCTTTCTCGACCCCCTGGTCTAACAATTTCAGTAATTCGTTTCGTGGGATACTTTATGTCCTCTCCCCAACCTCTCTCCCCGAACCTGCTCCCCTCTCGTCTACCTCCAAATTGTGCATGGAGGTAAATTCCCACTCACGAGCCTTGTGACTATTATGATCCAAGCTCAGTCCGTGCCTAGAAATATGGGATGTTTAAGGTGGACGAAAGTGAGAAGGGAAAAGGGAAGGTGATGGATGTCTTCAGGGTAAGAGGTGAAGCAGTGACTCTTTATGGCCTGTGTCAGATTCATTTAAAAAAAGCCCCTATTTCATTGCCCAGTGGAAGAAACCTGCTTACTCAAGCTGGGATCCCCATTTTGGCGGCTCAATGTTAGGGTGATTTACTTTGAGCTCGTGGATTCAGATTCGATCCTCGACATTGCAGGTCTGCGAAAGAGAGGTGCAGTAGAACTTTCCAGAACTCTTTCCTCTCGGCATAAAATATACGTAGGCCCTTTATGTCGGCAAATATTCCCAGGTGCATGACCTGGTCCTCTGGCCTCGGTTATTGCCTTCAGTAATAGAGGGGTCGACGTTGAATGACCAAAGAAGGAAACTATAATCAATCGAGAATTGAACCTTCTGACAATGAGACTAAGTTTTAAGCAAACCGCCAAGTTAGCCGTTGGTTTACAATTCCCTTGGCTATCATCATCATCATGCCCTTATCCCGCCCGTGGCAGGGTCGGGTCTGCGGGTCCACTGAACATACTCTGACTGAGGATTTCACGGATGAAAATCGCATGGATTCATCAGTTTTGCATTTCGCAGCTTTCTGCTTCCTGTGGACGCCAGACATTAGCACGTTATCCCAGTTTTTTACACCCGATTGATAAGTTTCGAGTAACCCCAAGTTGATCAAAAGCAAAATAAATAAATAAAAATGTTACCCACGTCATCCTTTGGTAACATCAAAAGATCACCTGCAAAAGACCTTGGGTACCTAGTTCAAAAGCAATACAGCATACTGCCCTAATTATCCATTTTCGTTCTTTGGTCCCCATTACCTTCCAGATGCCCATTGGTCCTAGTACTCGGAGGTCATGGCTCTCGGACGGTTACCTGTCCGACCAACCTCGGCGACATGAATGGGCGTCCCCTTGTTGGGCTCCGTGGCTGGCAGGGACTGCGGACCGGGAATTCAAAATTTGCACCCATATGAGGCAAAATCCAAAAATCTTTCAACCTACGGTGCAGGGGATTAAAACCCCAGTGTCGGCGGCCGTCAGGGGTGAGCGAGGGAGCCCCCGGTCGTCGTTATTATCCGCAATGTCGCGGGGTGCAGACCTCAGCTCCTGTGGCAGATAATGCATCGAGGTCTTTTGTGGGGTAGGTCGGCATCATACCCCACAGTCAACACGTCTACTATTTCTGCGGGTTCCAGACGCCTGGCTGGGTTGCCCCCAGTTAGAACAGTTTCACCAAGAATAGGGGCTAATCTTAGATTAGGAACGTGGAATGTGGGGGCCTTTACAGGAAAAACAGGGGAATTAGTGTAGGAGGATTATTGTAGCTTTTCTGCAGAAAACCAGGCGGAGAGGGATAGATCAAGGGCCCTTCGTGAGGGTACAAGCTTATATACACAGCCAATGAAGGGGACGAAATGGGCTGGGTATAGTAAGCCTATTGAATTGTGAGCTGCATGTAATGAGACCCCACCAAAGCAGACGTGGTAGCAGTTTGTCCGTTAGTGTATTGTAGTGTGTGGGGTGCACGGGGCCCTGGTGAGATAGGCGAGAGTGTAGGGCTAGAACCCGAAGACCTGACTCTGCCACTGGTGGGATAAGAGTATGATGATGATAATCAACCATCCCGACTCGCTGGTGTAGTGACTGAACCTAGGTGGGTTGGCTTCCTTCGGGTGAGTGAGATGCCCAGAGTGCGCCTTCCTTGAGATGAGGGGTAAAACTGAGGTCCCGTTTGGTGTATAATGACATTTGCACGTAAAAGAACCCTCGGTTCTATCTAACGGGTAGATGAGGCAAAATTTCTAGGTGTAGAAGCTGGGAATGGGGTTTCCTTGCCATAGGCGGGAAAAGGGTTAGAAGTTGCTTTTTCAACGCTAGGGATAGGGATGTACGTAATTCAGAGACGTTAAGTACAGTGGACGTGGACGCCAAAAGCTTTACTTTCCATTCGGGTAAGAAAGACGTCGTGTAAGTTTCCTTTCCTCTCGTAAAGACCGCTACACACGATCAGTTTGGTGTGTCAATTCGGTGTGCACACACCGAACTGATACACCAAACTGACGTGTGTGTGCAAAAAAAGTTTTTGATCACACCAAAAATTTTAACTGACGGTGTGAAGAAATTGTATCACAACGGCGTGTCAATCCGGACTGACGTCAATCCGAATTGAGCGTGTGTGGGGTTGCTCACATCAATTGTTCACTTTTTTTTCTGCGCATGCCCAAACATGGATAAACGTCATGATTAACAAATTGCACCATGGTAACGGTAGAATTACTGGTTGATGTGGACAATCAAATGACGTCACATGACGTTTCACGAAAAGGAACATAAGTACGTGACACACCAAACTTATCGTGTGTGGGCAATTCATTCCTTCACATCAAATTGAGCATATCGATGTGCACACACCGAACTGACACACCAAACTGATCGTGTGTGGCGGGCTTAAGAGAGAAACCACAGGCTCGAACCTGTGAACTTCGAACTCAGAGTCATGCAATCGAGAGAGAAACATTTAGATTGTGTTTTTCCGTGCTAGTGGTTTCATCTGCTGTATGGAGAAAGTTAAGGAACACGTCTGAGGAGTTCACTAATGTGCATTCCTTTCAGGTCTGATGGAATGTAATTTCGGCCATTGTGGAGGCGGCATATGTCTGGGGTCAAGCATGATATGGCTATCTTCTCTCCAAACGCCCGCCTCTCTCCACTGATGCCCAGTTCATTAAAATGTCAAGGATATTTTGATCATCAACAGGAAGAACAACATGAAACGTGATATGATGAAAATGTTGTTTTATTTTATAGTGAATGTGTTTATTTCGTGATAAATTTCATTTTTTTCGTCGTTTCCCTTTACCCCTTTGTACCCCCACATACCCAATTTTTTCTTCTTAATTTCCTTGTCCATGAGAATGGACTTCCTAGATACAAAATATATATATTTGTGGTAGCAGACAAGAAAATTGAGGTCATCATCAGTATTGCTGCTGATTTAAGAAAGGGATTCTTGAAGAAAAATGCGAAGGTGTTTCTTTTGACTTGAACAAAGGATTACTTTCATTGTTGGCAATTTTGTTAAAAAAAGCTTTTTTTTTTGCAAAAAAAACAACTGTGGGCCTTTTTCTGCCAAAAAGAAAAATAAAATATGAATTGAATCATTTTATGTCATGAAAATGTTAGCTGTTAACTTGTCGACTGACCCACGATTTACAACTGACGTTTATTCGACAAGTTGTACGTGTTACCTTCGAGAAATCTTGAGATTCAAGTAAATTATCAAAAATTGCGGTAATTTTTTTCTGGCAGAATTTTATGATGAAAAACTGAGAAATTAATGGCAGTCATTTTTTTCATAGGATAACAATTAACGTCGGTTTCTTAGCTGTGAAGGCTATTTTCCTGCCGCCAGCTGCAGTTCATCCACACAACGCCAGGGGGCAGAGCGATCTCTTATACCTGGGGATTTGGCCAATCGATACGCATGTTTTACTCTATGCCAAAATGATTCTTTTCCATACGGTGGTGACATTGCACAGGCCTGCACACTGGACCTCTGCCTCACTTTCTTCTGGCATACTTGGAGCTTCCCCGGGAGCGGCATTATGGCGTTGGGCACAGCAGTTTTCGTCTGATCACTGAAGTTAAGCAGCGCAACCCCATCACATACTAGCATGGGTGACCTCTTGAGAACACTGGGTACGACTAATACCCAAAATTCGTCCTAACAGCGTAGTGTCTGTGCAGACTCTGCATTAGAACTATGCAGTGGACGGGGCTCTAATGACCTTTGTAGTTGAAGGGCCCTAAAATAGCAACAGATCAATGGAGTTCCCTTCTCTTATCTACATCAGTCCTCCTGCATTTGTGCAGAGACTGCACAGACACTACACTACTGCGACGATTTTCGGGTATTAGCAGTACCCAGCTTTCCCAAGCGGCCACCCATGTCAGTACTAGCTGAGGTTGCGCTGCTTAACTGCAGTGATCCGACGAGAACTGGTGTGTCCAACGCAATTCGCCGCTCGTTTATAGCTGGTGCGGTGCGATTTCCGTCCTCTTGCTGGCGAGACGAAGGGAAGCCTCCCCGCCAGGTTCGCATTCCACACGATCAGTTTGGTGTGTGTGCGCATCGATGTGTTCAGTTTGGTGTGAAGGAACGAATTGCCCACACACGATCAGCTTGGTGTGTCACGTACTTATGTTCCTTTTCGTTAAACGTTATGTGACGTCATTTGATTGTCCACATCTACCAGTAATTCTATGGTTACAATGGTGCAGTTTTTTTAAAGATGACGTTTATCCATGTTTGGGCATGCGCATAACAAAAAAAGTGAACAACTGATGTGAGCAACCCTACACACGCTCACTTCGGACTTCACACCGTCAGTTAAAATTTTTGGTGTGAGCAAAAACTTTTTTTGCACACACCAAACTGATCGTGTGTGTGGGGCCTTAATGTAGTCCCTCATCTTTACTTAGGGTCGTTCTGGATCCCATGTAGCAACCTACAGCATTTCTTGCCTTAACCCCCCTTTATGGACCCCCCCCCACACACACACTAGTCTTCTGACCTCATCATTTGATACAAAATTGTGTTGTATATTTATTATGTTCGCAAACTTTTCACGTCACGACAATCTATATTGAATATCGATATACAGAATATCGATGCGTTGAAATGAAGCAGTTGTGCGGCACGCGTCCTGCTCTCCAAATTGATTCGAATTGTTCTCATTTGTATTCATGACGTTCGTAGAAGTCAGTGACCTGTGACACGTAACTTAGGGGGAAATAACAAAGCATGTAATGACGCTCTCACTTTTTTGTTTTTTTTTGTCTGAAGACTAGTCTTTTGTAATCATTTCATTATGACACCACTCTCCTCCCCCTCCTATGACCAGGGGCGGATTTCTGAATAGGCTAAAAAGGCTATAGCCTAGGTCGGCAACATTCTGAGTTGTGAATTTAAAATTTCACAAATAATAAACTCTAACTAGTGTAATTCTTTTAATTCAAATGAAATAGTAATAAAAGAAAGGTATTTGAGCAACGTGTTTTAGGGGCGGCAAACTTATAAATCCGCTCCTGTCTATGACATATGTTGCAGAACAGGTGGATTTTTTGTTATGTAGGTGCTATTTTGCAATAAGGGATAAGCCAATATTGAGAAATCGTTAAATCCTGTCGACAATGCAGGAAAACTTTTCCAGGAAAAAAGATTATCCTATCCATACGTGGTTTGCATTTCCAAATCCGGGTTAAGAAGTGTTGGGGAAAGTCATTTTGATTATGTCTCGACTTACCAGAATCGAATTTTCAAAACGGGGAAAAATTTGGACAGCAAGAAGCCTTTCTTATTTCTTTCCTCACTGTTCTTGTCAATGCCATTGTGATAAATTAAGACCTTCTTATTCGGGTTGATTATCAGGTTTTTTTTTCGCAGTACGGATGGCCTTCCATCCTTAGCACGAAAGGGGCACTTCCTCTAGCTCCTGCTTGGCGTTGCACGGCAGCTCAGTGGTTTGTTTGTTTGTTTGAGATTAAGGTCCCATCAACTACGAGGTCATTAGAGACCCGTCCACTGTATAGTTCTAATGCATATACTGCACAGACACTACACTAATGCGACGATTATTGGGTCTTAGCAGTACCCAGCTTTCCTGAGCGACCACCCATGTCAGTACTAACTGGGAGTGCGTTGCTTAACTTCAGCGATCAGACAAGAACTGGTGTGTCCAACGCAACTCGCCGCTCTCTCAGTGGTTGGGAGCTTTATTCTTGAGGTCATGGTTGGAGAGTAGATTCTGGCCAAAGGACCGAAAAGAAAGGGATTGAACTTATGTACCGGTAGCTGGCAAATGAAAAAAAAAAAACAACAACAACAGCTCCTACCCCTTTCTCACCTCTGTAGGACACATGATTGATCTTTTGGGCGGTATTTTTACACAGCCGGCTGCTGACCTAAGCCGCAACCCCTTATTCTTATTTATCCTAGGTGGCGAAGTGGGTAGCGTGCTGGACCGAGGTGGGTGGGGATACTGGGCCGAGGTTGTTTCGCTTCTTTCGGGCGACCGAGGTCCCGTGTGGTTTCTACTATGCCACGGGTAAATGAGGGAAAGTTTCCAGGTGTATGAGCTCGCTCCCCCCCCCCCCTTGGCGTCGGTGGAACGTCCCAACGAACAGTAGACCGACTATAAATAAGCATAGGAGTTGCAGCTTTGATCGGCAACCGGCCGTCCAATATATCACCCTTGTGTCCATTCAGAGGGACAAGAGGCCTGCCAGTTAGCAGTTGATTTTGCATGCTACTCGTTACATGGAGCCATGGCGCACTCGGGACCTGTCTCGAATGGCTTATTGCGTTGGACACACCAGTTTTCGTCGGATTACTGAAGTTAAGCAACGCAACCCCAGTTAGTACTGACATGGGTGGCTGTTTGGGAAAACTGGGTACTGCTAATACCCAATACGGTAATCGTCGCATTACTGTAGTGTCTGTGCAGTTTCTGCATTACAACTACGCAGTGGACGGGGCTGTAATGACCTTGTAGGTGAAAGGCTCTAAAACACCAATGAAAAAAAGGACCTGTCTCTCGCCCGAAATATGCCAACCCACCTGGATCCAACATCATATTTGGAATCAGTGACGTAGTAGTCGAGCACGCTGCCTCTGCGCAGATCTGAACGTAGCCTACCGACGAACGTGAGATAAATGCAAACCCTTGCATGAATCGTGCGTTATGTGAATATAAAAAGCACCTTTATTAATAATGAAATTCTCATAAAGTCTGATATTATTTTGATATATTTTTTTCTACCCGGAAATGTCAGAGGACAGACAAAAAAATACGTTAAGAGGGTATAGCATTGTATACATACATCTACTTTGAATTTTGATGATTACAATCTTGATTTCTACTTTCTATTGCTCGTCTCCGCCCTGTGAAACTCCATTAAAACTCATCATCTAACGCATTTCTTTCACTCTCTAAACATCCCATCGCTATTTTGTCACTTTTACTGAGGTTTCGCGGTGTTTTCCACTCTGAAAACAATACGATGAATACTAGTCACCCTACGTGTGTGTGATTCAGTTCTGCGGTTGTGGACAATCTGTGAAGGACAGGTGAGAGAGGGAGTCTGTAGAAGTGTTTTTAATTGGAAAAATATTTAGGGGGGAAAGTATGGAAAGTCTTTGGTTTTTGCCATGTACCCTCGTTCCAATCATAGAATTCCTGTTTTTGTATCTCACCCTTTTGTTTCTGGTATCCAAAAAAATTTCTACTTAGAGAAACAATGTTATCATATTCATCCAAAAGGACCTTTAAGTTGGGCGTGGTCCCATTCGACTGGGCTAGTCACAACTTTGCCTGGGGGTAAGCCTGTGTCAGATGATAGAAGGATGGAATTTCTATCAAATAGAGATGTCGAATGAAGTTAGTTGGCATTTTCTGTCTTGGAGAAGGTGCAACTAAAAATAACTCCATAACAGTAGCATAGCGTTGAAGTATCAACAATAGCATGATGGCGGGGGTAGCACACCCCGCCTTTCTCCCCTTCTCTTTTTTTTCTTCAGGTAATTCATCAATATCTATTATGTATGAGATGTTATTATTTTTATTTTACTCCCATCCATCATTTACCCCCCCTCTTCCCTCGTCGTCCTACTTCACCTTGACTCTTTTCACCGGGAACAACCTTTAACATTTCAGTGGTTTTGTCTCTAGCATTACAGTCGAATATTTTTTTTTTGTTATTATTAAACGGCATAGACCCACCTCGGTGGCGTAGAAGGTAGCGTGCTCGATTATTGCGTCAGTGGTTCCAGGTTCGATTCTGGTCGAGGTGGCGGACCCGAGTGTGCCTTCCGTCGGATGAGATATAAAACCATGGGCCTGTGTGATGTACGCTGTCATTCATACGTAAACGAACCCTCTCTACTATGTAACGGGTAGATAGGGCAAAATTCCCAGATGTAGTAGCTCGCCCCCCTGCCGTCGGTGGAGGGCCCCAACAAACAGTGAGAGCTACCTATTGCGTTGGACACACCAGTTCACGTCTGATCA
Source organism: Trigoniulus corallinus (assembly GCA_013389805.1). Lineage (NCBI taxonomy): Eukaryota > Metazoa > Arthropoda > Diplopoda > Spirobolida > Trigoniulidae > Trigoniulus > Trigoniulus corallinus. The sequence goes on from JAAFCE010001036.1 coordinate 10,730,598, forward strand.
CTGAAGTTAAGCAACACAAGCTCAGTTATTACTGACATGGGTGGTCGCTCGGGAAAGCTGGGTACTGCTAATACCCAATAATCGTCGCATTAGCACAGTGTCTGTGCAGACTATGCACTAGAACTATGAGAGTGGACGGGTCTCTAATGACCTTGTAGTTGACGGGACCTTAAACACCAACAAACCAAACCAAAACCACGTCTAATCACTGAAGTTAAGCATGGCAACCCGTGGGTGGCCGCTTGGGAAAAACTGGGTACTGCCGATACCCAAAAAAATCGTCGAGTTGGTGTAGTGTCTTTGCAGTCTCTGCATAACAACTACGCAGTGGATGGGGCTCTAATGACCTTTGTAGTTGAAAGGCCCTAAAACACCAACAAACAGTATACTGGCGATAAATATGCATAGGGGTTGCAGCTTTCGTCGGCAACCGCCCGCGGAAAAACACAGTCCAATATATCACCCTTTTGTCCATTCAGAGGGACACGATGGGTACCCGAGCCTGCCATAGGCGGAAAACGGATTAGTAGTTGCCTTTTTGAACGGCATATTGTTTCATACTTAAGATAAACAGGCAGAAGACATTGCATTTAGCTTTCAATTTGGAAGGACAGGAAAATAAAAGTGACGTACGTTCGAGGGGCGAACTGGTGAAAAAGCAATGGGGCGATAGACATGGATGTGACCCGTTGAATCAATGCGGAGGGGCTGAAGTGGAGACAGGCAAGCGGAGTCCATTGCGATAGGAGGGTCCCAATCAAGCTGAAAGGGAACTTCTACAGGACAGTGGTTAAGCCAGCTATGTTGTACGGATCAGAGTGTTGGGCAGTAAGGAAGAGCCACGTCAGTAGAATGCAAGTGGCCGAGATGCGAATGCTGCGGTACATGAGTGGCGTGTTGAGAGCTGATAGAATTAGGAATAAAAAGTGAGGGAGAATAGGCTAAAGTGGTATGGACACGTCATGAGAAGAGGGGAGGAGGAACTCGTTAGGTCCTTGCCAGGAATGCAGGAGCGGCGAATTGCGTTGGACACACCAGTTCTCCTCTGATCACTGAAGTTAAGCAGCGCAGCCCCAGCTAGTATTGACATGGGTGGCCGTTTGAGAAAACTGGGTACTGCTAATACCCAAAAATCGTCGCATTAGTGTAGTGTCTGTGCAGTCTCTGCATAAGATCTATGATGTGGACGGGGCTCTAATGACCTTTGTAGTTGAAGGGCCCTAAAACACCAACAAACAACAAACGCAGGAATGCAGGTGGTCGGTAGCACCTGGGGCAGGGGGAGACCGAAGCAGACGTGAGAACAGGTTGTCCGTAAGGACATGGCAGTGTGTGGAGTGGACGGGGACCTGGTGGGAGACAGACGGGAGTGGAGGGCTAGAACCCGCAGACCCGAACCTGCCACAGGCGGGATAAGGGTGTGGTGATGATGATGATGATATATTGTTTCATACTTCTTCGTTGATGGCATTACGAATTCTTTTAAAATGTAGCGTGAATTGACATTACCCCTATCAATCAACCACGAGCCATTCTCTCAGCAGGAGCTGTATACGTGTGGGAAGGACTCCTTGATTGGGCAACTTTGCGGTTTCCCCATATTTTTCCTTATGTGTACTAGACAGAATAATG
>JAAFCE010001036.1:10737229-10759885 GCA_013389805.1 Trigoniulus corallinus
TTACTGTCTCAGAGCTGCATGAAGCGGCTCGTAAGTTTAATACCTCTATAGTTACTACAGTCCTGAACATCACCTTTGTCCTTGAATAGTGATTTAGTGTTTAAAGTGGAGGATGCTGTGGATCAGTGGAACCAATCCAGACCACAGAAAATCTACTCACCGAGACACTAAATTTTATTAAGTAAAAAAAATAACGTTGATGGTAATCGCAGAACAATCGGTCATCACAAAAATAAAAATGGATGAAAAATATGCCCGACAAAAGTTGCCCCTCTTGATATCTGTTGGGTCCCAATATCCATGGAAGAATGTCTGTCTACTCTGGCCTACCCGTGTGGTCATTCTGGGTGACAAGGGCCAGCCACCAATAAGCATGCGACACTTGTCACCACAGTACCATACGTCAGGTGTGGCCAAAGGGTTATGCTCTAACAAAAAGGGTCCAAGGGTAAAAGAAGGAAATTAACGTTTCTCATGTGTGAATGCTGTTTCTGTTGAATTTTGAAATATTGAAACAAAAGGATACCTGGAAAGGGTTGAAACAAAAGGGCACCTTGAAAGGGGTAGCAATATAAAGCATGACCTAAGAAACGGTTACAAAATTTTCTTAGAAAAGATGGTGAAGAAAAGTGGGTGCGTGAGAGGTGTTACCCCTACAGTGATATTATCCAACTCTCTCACCATTTTAGCAGGTATTCTATCTCCACTACATAGCTATCCTATTGAAAGGTTTCCCTAGCCACTCGTCTCCTGTGATCCCCAGGCAGTTCCACACTTTAGTGGAGACTCTTTCATCTTTCTAAGGTCCCTAACTATTTCTTCCTGCTACACCCTATCTATCACTTCAGTAGTGGTAGGATGGGTGTCATAGTCCTCTTCTGTGGAAATACTCTTCCCACCAGCAGGAAGAAACAAGATCCTAACTTTGCCATACTTGACAGTTAAAGCATGAGTATATCCTTAGTTGTCCCATCTCTGATCTTAACCAGTTTAATTATTGTTAAGGTAATGACCCTGTCTTGTCTGATTGCTCCCTCTTCTCGTCATTCCACCCCATGTGTGCTTGCCCTACACTGTATCTCCTACTCTAACTTGGTCTAAAATGACTTCCCCGCATTTTCTAAGTTTTCTAGGGACCCTGTCCCACATGTCATCAGTAGTCCCTTCCCAATTCCAAGCTATCTGGTTGTGCACTTCTTGCTGAAATTCCTATTTTGCTGGGCAGTTTCCACCGCCTTATAACCTGGCCCCCTACCCGTGAATGTGCCATACCTACCCTTTTCATTAGGATTTCTGACAGATGTAAATTTTGCCTCTGGAGAGAGCCCAGCAATCACATATCATTCGCTCTTGCCACTTTTAAAATGGACTGCCCTTCCCGGATTTAACGTCCAGTAACTCCATCCTCCATGAACCTCTTCATATTCCTGCAGGGGTTGCAGTTTTGCTTGGCAGCTGGCTACGTCAAAATGCCGTGTGTCCCATTGGAGCAAAAGTAGGTGTCCCAGTGGCGTAAAAGTATGTGTCCCAGTGGCGCGAAAGTAGGTGTCCCAGTGGAGCACAAGTAGGTGTCCCAGTGGAGCACAAGTAGGTGTCCCAGTGGAGCAAAAGTAGGTACCCGACCCTGCAAAAGGCGAAAAGAGGGTTATCAGTTGCTTTTTCTTTTTTTATATCGTACCAATGCACATTCCTCAGACCCTTCATTGCACGTCCAATTTGACGAAAGGTACACTGGTGCTCCCTGCCAGAACCAGAAAAAAGGCGTCGGCCGACCTCGGTGAGGGCTGCTCCCGCAACCTGAAACCAAGCATGATGGTGACCTTTAGAAACGAATCTACTAACAGAAATAGGACAGAGGCAGATTGACAGAGCTTAAATGGAGGGTAAAGGGTTGCAGTTCTCTCAACAGGGCACTGTGTGATGAAATTTCACCTCCCTCCAGCCGAAAATGAATATTCTTATCAGTTCTTATTATCAAACCTCTGCTTTGAAGGTGCCTTTGATATTTGGTTTCATCAGGTCAAAAAAACAAAAGAAAAACATATGAATTTGGGAATTTATAATTGATGTAGGGGTGCATATTAGACATCTTTTTATCTTGCATTTAAACGTTTCTTGCACAGGCGAATTGATTAGGTAAAGTAATTATACACAGGAGCGATCTCAGAAGACTCCCAAAGTAAACCACGGTATAGAGTCACCGTGCATGTTATGTTGTCGACTCATGGATGGTAGGTTCATTTATCGTCTTAGGCCAGCCTCACACTGGAGCCGGCTACGCACGACACTACACTAATACGACGATTTTCTGGTATTAGCTGTACCCAGTTTTTCCAAGCGGCCACCCATGTTAGTACTAGCTGGGGTTGCGTTGCTTAGCTTCAGTGATCAGACGAGAACTGGTGTGTCCAACGCAATACAGCCCCTACCCCCCCTTTTTGTTTCCTTATGCGCCATCTCACTTTGGAGACTACGCGGATACACTTCCGACTTACGATTAGATCCTATCTGGTTGGGACGTAAGGAACTGACTGCCACGCAATTCTGAAGAAGTCTGTCGAAGTCGGTCTATATGTGAGAACTATAGTCGTCCGACCAAGTCGGGCATAGTCGGCTCCAGTGTGAGGCTAACCTTAGCAGGGGGAGCACTTCAAAAAAACCAGGCGCCCCAAATATTTTTAACTATTCAGAATCCGTCGTGTGGGGGTAGGCCGACATCCCCCCCCCAGACAACTTTGCCAATATTCCCGCAGGTTCCAGACGCCGGGCTCGGGTGACCCCAGTCGAAGTATGTTCAGTGGACCCACAGATCCGACCCTACCATAGGCGGGATAAGGGTATGATGATGATGATTTAGAATCCCTTGTATACTTCTAGCCAACCATTGCAATAGGTCCTCTACTGCCCATTAGACAATGTCCCACGTTTAGGGGTTTAGCCAACTGCAGATCGCACTGCAACTGTTGGACTATTATGCCTATGTTTCACTATCAGGTTGGGGAGTAAGCTAAGCAGGCATAACAGGCCGAACCCTTAGGAGGCTGCTCACGGGAGTTGAGGAGGTAGTGACCGGCAGTATAGAAATGGAATGGCAATGCAAAAATGACTCATTAGTTCCAAAATTGAATCGTGCATCAGTTGAAATATGAGCCCCATTGAGGTACTGAGGGGGGAGCAATTGCTGCATTGCTCCCCTTCTGGATCCGCCCCTGAATCTTAGAGAGGGTGCGTTTTACTTTAGCGAATGAGATAGGGACCTTTTGTCTAATTCATAGCAAATCCATTCGTTTTGCTTGAAGTACAATTAACCAAACTCAACTGATGTGCTGTCAAGAATCTATAATTTGGTTAGTCTCGAACCTGCACTCAGGTGTCGAATTTAGCTCGGTAAAGTTCTTCACTGTGATTATTAACGCTAGTTTTCACTTCATCTCTTTTCGCTTCATCGTCATACTCTTATCCTGCCTGTCTCAGGGTCTGGTCTGCGTGTTCTAGCCCCCACTCCCCCCAGTCTTCCACCAGCTCCAGTGGCGTCCCGAGGGTATTCTGCGCCCGGGGACAAAGACCGAAATCTGCGCCCTCTAAACAATGCGAACCGCATTTTTGCACTCCCTGTCTTCTGCGCCTGGGGACATGTATCCCCCTTCGCCCCCCCCCCTCGGTACGCCTCTGACCAGGTCCCTACACACTACCATATCCTTAGGTACAACGTGCTCCTCGTCTGCTTTGGTCTCCCCTGTCCCTGGTGCTCCCAACCGCCTGCAATCCGGTAATGGTCCTAAAGAATTCTTCCTTCCCCCCTCTGTTCATCGCATGCTTCACATATGTTTTATTTTCTTCCGGTTATCCACAAAACATTTCGGAGGGGAAATTAAGCTAAGATTTTTGGAGTATACTGCTTGAGGATGAAGCGCTGTCTTTATATGTATGCTCTTTTTATTGTTTGGCGAACATGTTTCGAAGTATTGCGCTAGATGGCGCCGATGGTGAGTCACGTGATTGAAAGGCGGAATTTAAAGACATCTGCCCCCTGCCCCCGCGGATAATGCTTTGTGGAGCCGATGTGTTGCCGTGTTTACCTACTAGATGGTGCTATTAGTAATGTTATCGGTCGACCAGGTGAGCCACCTGTTTGAATGTCGTTTTTGAGTCTATTTTCTACTTGTCGTTTCATCATCATCATCTCACCCTTATCCCGCCTGAGGCAGGGTCGAGCCTGCGGGTTCCAATCCTCCACTCCCGCCTATCCCCCACCAAACCCCCCCTCGACCCCGCATTCCTTCATGTCCCTTTTCACCACCTATTCCCACTACTGCCTCCCCTACTCCGTCCTACTCCTGGTGCCCCAAATTACCTGCAGTCCCATGATGGACCTAATTAGTCCCTCCTCTCCCCTTCTTTTAACATGCCCATACCACCTTAACCGATTCTCTCTCATCTCTTTCGCGATGTCTCCCACCCCCAAGCTACCTCTAATATAATCGTTTCGGATTCTGTCGGCTCGTGGCACCCCACTCATGTAGCGCAGCGTTCGCATCTCAGCCACTTGCATTTGCCTTTCACCCGGCGGTGGCACAGGACACCATTTGTCTGTCTCCATTTCAGCCATCCTGTATTAATCCTATGGGTCATGTCGGAATCTATCTCCCCATTGCCCACCCCCACATCGAATCTCACTCCCTTGCCCTTGGCCACTGAAATTGAAAGCTAGGTACTCAGTCTTCTTCATGTTTACCTTAAGGCCCATTCTTTCCATTGCTATTTTAATATCTTGTAGTCCCTTCTGTGCATCCTCTTTGGACTCCTCAGGGTTTCCCACATCATCAGCAAACACCAGGCACTGAGGAGCCCATTCCCCTATTCCCGTCAGCAGCTCATCCATTACTGGAGTGAATGAATATGAGTTAAGAGCTGACCCTTTATGCACCCCAACCTGCACATTGAAGCGTGCAGTATTCCCCCATGCAGTCCTCGCCCTAGCAATGGAACCATCATACATACCCTGCACTATCCTAATATGGCCTTCATCAATCCCTTATATTCTTAAAACGCTCCATACTACCTGTCTAATGACACTAGGGAGATTTAGAAATGCGTTTTTTGAAACGTACGTCACGGTTAGCAGACGAAAATGGAAACGCGCAGGCGCAAACACCAGCTTTAGATACGGAGCACGTACTATTAGACGTACGATTTGCCTGACCTACGGAGGACCGTACGATTTAACGTAGCATTTGAAACAATGCTTCCTTTCGCGCTTCCTTTCACAAATCCCTAGGTGGCGCTTGCAGCTCAATCATAAGTGGGTGCGACATCGTTGTGCAAAAACTCATTTTTAAACATTTATCGTACGTTGATCACGTGGTGTTCTGACGCTGATGCGTGCGTACGTTTTACCTAGTACTAAATCTCCCTACTACCATATGCATTCTCCACGTCAACGAATACTGCATGAAGGCCGTTCTTTGCTGCTCTGTACGTCTCTATTAACGGTATGTGTCGTAGAATAAAGATTGGTTCCATGGTAGACCTACTGGGCATAAACCCAAATTGATTTCCCCGGATACTAGTTCGATCTCTGAGGCGACTTTCTATGACTCCCACAGCTTCATAGAATTATGTTCTACTTGTTTAAATACAAAAATATGCACACATATTAAACGTCACATAAAGTCTTATTTATTAATTATGATCCTTAAGTTGTCTAGGATTGATAGTTAGGAAGACAATCCCGCATTATTATTTATTTGTATGCTTCTTTCGTACAGACAGATTTAACCCCGTGAATGTCAACAGTAGTAGTGTAACCTGGAGACAAATAGTGCCCCCATTAAGAGGGAGGAAAGGGTTTTATTTGCTGAGTTACATGTATTTCTCAAAATTTTAGTTGGTTAATTGTCAAAGATATGGTTTTGCTGTCTGCTCTTCCTTTTCCTGATTAAAAGACAATCGGATGGTGATGGCATTTAAGCAGATGATTGTTCGCTGTTGTCACTGGTAGTGGAGCTGAGAAGGGGATCAGAACGTCCCATTCTTGGAGGTCCCAATCTTGGGACATATCGGTCTTCTCGTCCCACTCTAGAAGGCGGTGATCTTGTAGGTAGAGTAGAGCCATGTGCTCGTCCCATTCTCAACGACCAAAGTCTCTGTTGATAACCAGTTTTTCCTGACCTTCCCATGCGAGGAGTGAACACTGCCCTACTGGACACTTCGAATGGTGTGACCTGGTTTAACGATAAGGGTTCATCGATGCGGTATGCGCGGCCGAGACGTGGAGTGAATGGAGATGACGCTCTCTTATCAGTGTTGTCTTCATCGTTGTCGTCGTTCTGCAAGTTCCCTCGGGCCATACTGGCAGAGGACGGCATCGCCCGTCCTAATCTAGGGCTGAAAATCATCTTTTTATCAACTCCATCTGTAATCATCACAAATTCAATACGTCATTTAGATGATCCATTCAAATATTTGAGACATTTTTTGTAGGTAGGTGCATGTGAGTAGCCTTGGTCTGGTCACCTTGTTTGTTTGTTGGTGTTTTAGGGCCCTTCAACTACAAGGTCATTAGAGCCCCGTCCACGGCGTAGTTCTTATGCAGAGACTTTGGGTCTTAGCAGTTTTCCCAAGCGGCCACCCATGTCAGTACTAGCTGGGGTTGCGCTGCTTAACTTCGGTGATCAGACGAGAACTGGTGTGTCCAACGCAATTCGCCGCTCCCTGTCTGGTCACCGACTGGCGTCAAAGCAAGGAAATTGTTCCCCTCCTCAGAAAGGGAACAGCCTAGCGATAATAAGAGGGATTGTGGCGGGCTACGTAAATGCTATCCTTTATCAGTTCAACCTACGAGACAACAATGTATCCAACCCTGCCATAGACGGTTTAAAGTGTCGATCACTTGTCTCGGTCAGGATCAAATGTGTGCATAATGGACTCAGGCTGCCGGAACTAAAGCCACCCATTGAGGTACTGAAAGTGGCAGTAACGCAGACTTTAGTGTGTCACAGTACTTTCTGTAGTCGCCCTTGTCCTACCTCTAAGACCCCGGTCTACGGTTCTTGTTAGGGGGTCTGAATTCACTTACCTTTGTAGGCGACGATTGCCCATGGTGTCTTTCGAAGCATGTCGCCTAACTCCTTAGTTTTGCTCGTAAGTGAAGTAGCGTTCTCCAAAGTAATGTCTCTAGGGCTACCCTCCGCTGTATCGTCCTGAGATCTTTTTCGTCGCCCAAAACGTGGAGTTAACACGCCTCTGGTGTAGCGAACGGCGAGTAGGTCGTCTGGGATGGCGAACTCTTGTTTGTCTTCCAGTTCTGATGGTTGATAAGCTGTTGCTAACCACGTGTTGAATGGAGTTGTACGTCCGATACGAGGATATGGAACCACCACCTGACGTTTGTCGTCTACGTCATCCAAATCTGGATGATACAGAACTGGGATCCAGGGATTGAGTGTACGTCCAACACGTGGAAATGGAATGAGTCCTTGTCGTTTGCCTTCTTCTCCTTCAAAGACCATACCTAAAGCGGATAATGAACAACATCATATTATCATTAGATTGAAGGTTTTATTGATTCAATTGTCAAATTCATTTTGGATTTGGTACCACTTCCTGTCTGATTGAAGTTCCGGAACAGACAAATTGTAGGATTTTCTACTTTCTCTGGGATGACTCACTGATATCTTACATTCTGTTCATCATTAATAACAGTATTTCTAGGTCCAATTTCCTCTATTGGCAGGTCCCAATTGTTCATACCATACGATTAAAAAGGTTAGAGCATCCGGTTAGCAGTCACAGACGTAAAGCCACCAGCCCAGAATCATCTTATCATTTCTCGATGACTCGTTTTTGGGTCTGACGGGAAAGGCGCATTGATGGCGTACTTACCTGTCAAGGTCATGGTGCGCGGGTGGTTTTCCTGGACCGGTCACCCTCCAATGTGGAATCAAAATTTGTATTAGTGCCAGTGTGCAACGGGTACCATCATCTCTGCAAGATCATCACACCCTTGTTCCGCCTATGGCGGGGTCGGGTCTGCGGGTTCTAATCCTCCATTCCCGTCTATTCCCAACCAGACTTTCATCCACTCCGCATGCAATCATGTTCCTCTGCACCACCTGCTCCCACGTCCGCTAGCACGCGACACCCCACTCATGTAACGCAGCATTCGCATCTCGGCCACTTGTATTCTCCTCTCGTGGTTCTTCCTCACTGCCCAGCACTCAGATCCATACAGCATGGCGGGCCTAACTACAGTTTTGTAAACCTTACCTTTCAACTTTATTGGGACTCTGCGGTCACACAGCACCCCGCTTGCTTGTCTCCACTTTAGCCATCTGGCATTGATTCTGTGGGTAACGTCGGAGTCGATTTCTCCGTTGCTCTGAATCACTGATCCTAGATACCTAAACTCTTTCACTGCTGGTATCACCTCATTTCCACAACGAATTACACCCCCTTGGTCCTGGCCGCTCCAATTGAAAGCTAAGTACTCTGTTTTCTTGATGTTCACCTTCAGGCCGCCCCTTTGCCATTGCTGTTGTAATGTCCTGTAAGCCCTGTTGGACCTCCTCCTGGGACTCTTCTAACCTTCCTACATCGTCAGCAAATGCCAAGCACTGGGGGGGGGGGCAACCATCATCTCTGCATGAGATAACCCCTTATCTTCTGCTACGAATGATGTGCAGACTGGACATCGCACAAATTTGTTATGTTGTGCTACACTAATAACAGGCTGAACCCTTAGGAGATTGCTCGCGGGTGATGAGGAGGTAGATGTAGAGGATATAGGAGAGGGGAAATATGAAGCACCCAACGTTCTTTACTAACCGCCCATGTTGGTACTAACGTGGGCTTGCGCTGCTTAACTTCAGTGATCTCACGAGAACTGGTGTGTCGAACACAATTTATTTTCCAACAATGAGAGGAGCGGTGAGTTGCGTTGGACGCACCAGTTCTCGTCTGATCACTGAAGTTAAGCAACGCAAGCCCAGTTAGTACTGACATGGGTGGTCGCTCAGGAAAGCTGGGTACTGCTAATACCCAATAATCGTCCCATTGGTGTAGTGTCTGTGTAGTCTATGCATTAGAGCTATGCAGTGGACGGGTCTCTAATGACCTTGTAGTTGACGGGACCTTAAACAACAACAAGCCAGACAACAAGCCAGTCCAACAATGAGAGAAGGCGCCCTAGTGACGGTTTTAGTCATTTTTAGTCCCGAATTTAATTCACGGTAGGCTCCTGCTTCTTTTATTGGTCTTTCTTCCCGTGGGTGGGCTACAAGCTACAACTTTCGGAGAAGGGTAACCTTTAAAACCCGGATGTGTTGCCTTTCGGCAGCAAAAGATGAATTTGACGTTTCTCGCCTGCTAGAAAAAGCACCACTTCACCTGGTCAGGACTAGAACGTTCGAAACACTTAGTTTTCAGGTGGGCGGACTAGTTAATTATGATGCCTTTACTCTTCGACCGGTCAGTTCTGATTAATGATAGGGCCCTATAGAAGGGTTTTTCTGCGTATAAAGGGTTCTTTGTTGTGCAAGCGACTTTTATATACCGTATTCTTGTTTACCTGAAGTGGAATCGGTTCGCTTCAGGGCTGGGGCGCATTCTTGCAGCGCTGGAAAGAAAACCTGTTCCTTCGAGCAGAATCGACCCTTCAACCGTAGTCTCAGATATCAAGCACATTAGCACAGGGCTGCTACTGGAATGCATGAAAGTCGAGAGGCTATGAAAAACTACTGTAGTCAAGTGTAAAGAAAATAAAGATCAAATAACTTGAGCGCCGCAATAAGATCGTTTCCAATAGTGAAATGCCACCAAAAGAAGGTGTTTGTGGATGGCCCACCCTCTTTCATATAATTGTTCATTTAATTTCATTGGAATCGGATGATTGAATTTGAAACCACCTAGTAACGTGCGAATTTTTGATCAAATCAATAGTTGAAAGTGACTGGGCCAAACTAACACGGCTGTCCACTCCCCACACCATCTTATCTGAGAGATCAAATTTTATTTTTATTATTGATCGTAACTGAAAATTCATTGATAATAACTTTTAAGATATCGACCTTCTTGCTAGGAACTACGATGAGTTCTTTGTGGTCCATAGGCTCCTGTGTGGCCCGCGAATGACGCCTGACCCACAAAATAAATATGGGATGTGTCAGCCTTTCCAGCACATTTTACTAAGTTACACACTTCTTTTCCGCATAGAATGAGGTCGGACGGCTTGATTATTTCGTCCTACTAAACCCCAAAAGAAACTTCAGGGCGCCCTTCAACCCAGTTATCTACTTTTATCCCTGCCTTTGTCTTTGGCTAGGCCAAAATACCGAAAACACCACAGTTGCTAATTTTAAGCGGTCAGATGCTTTTATTTTTACAGAGCTAAGTTCAAATGATGCTGAGAACTCCGAAGTTGAGGTACCCGTCGCAGAGTAGCAGTTTGGACCTGTTCAAGTTTCTGACTGTTCCTTATATTGAATCTAGAACTCATTTTCTACTCGGTCTGCTGCCCTTAAAAAGGTCACTTGTCTCTAGATCGAGTCAAACAAGGGTTTGCAATCTGAGGTTGGTTTATCCCAAGCATAATCATTCCAAACCCTTTTCAGCAGGCATGTTAAACTGGGGGGGTACCCCGAGGGCCACATCGGTAACACGTGCATTGTCATGAGGGCCATGCAGTATTAACCCTTCTTTTGTAATTTGTTTTTAAAAGTACCAAGAAGCCCGGCCTGGCGGTATCGAGTTTATTTAACATAACAATTGTCGAAATGGTATTTAAAAATAATTTCAATCAAAATATGGCACATGGCACCCCATTCCAACTATGCCGGGGGGGCTGTCCTCCCTCTCGTTACTCCTATGAGTAGCAGACTGCATATGCATATATACTACATGATATCGATTGTGAGGGCCGCAACTCTAGGCTTCTAGGGCCGCCAGTTTAACATCCCTGCTTTTCAGGGTTGGAAGCGGGAACGTGTAATTAAGTTTCTAATATCTTTACATAGCCGGCTGCTGGCCTATTATTTAACGACCCCAATTTACTTCATAGCTGGCGCTACTGCTTTCAGTAGGCGAGCTCCGTGTAGAATGGGTGACATCGTACACACCACACGGTAGGGCACCGGTCTAACTCCCAATCTGTCGGAAGGCGTAATTTGGGTTTCCCTTTTGACCACAAGAAACAGTTTGTCTCGACCAGGATTGATCCTGTACTCTAAGCACCGAGCCACCGAGACAGATGGTTGCTTACCCCAGACTGTAAAGAAAAACATCATTTTTCGACTTACCTTGACCAAAGCATAATATCGACAAGAATATAAAAGTTGCAATGGGATCCATAATTTTGAAACTGTGACGTCACACTTGGACCTTTAACTTGTTAGAGCACTGTTGTGTTTAGTTAGAAGAAGATAACGATGGGGATGATGATGGGTTATGGTAACTGTAATATTTAGAACATGGAACGACGTTGTCCTTGGAGCTTGGAGAAAGTGAGAGACAGAGTCTGAGGTGTGATGATGCTGTTCTTGGGCCCAGCAAAGAGGTTGTGTCGACAGAATCCAACTTCAGGATGATGTTGCTGCGAACGTCTCACACCACAAACTCCACTGTGACACGATTCTATTGGCTGGTTATATTACATTTGGTGTAGCATGTGTAGAGGGCGGGCGGGTGGTGAGGGGAGTGAGTTGGCAGTGGGGGTGTGTGGGGTTGTTGGTGGGAAGAAGATCCTGGGGATGAAGTCCTATATGCACTCATCCTGCTAGTGTTTATGTAGGCGTAAAAGGGCAACTGAAGGAGCGCTGAATATGGCAGAAAGCTGTCTATGGGAGGGGGTTGGTGTTGATCGCCCTGTTCTTTCCATGTGAACCCTCCTTCAATCCCTACACGTCCGTTTTTCACCTCCTTTGAGATGCTCTTCTTTCTGTTGAGTAACATTACGCTGAAATGAAAGAAAAAATGTCGACACTAGAGGGAGCATCCGTGTATGGTCCATATTGTACTGAATGATTGCATCTTGATTGGTTAATCGCATACAAATTTTTATACCCTCTCCCTCGCTCTTTAGGCCCTCTTTCGCTCTCCTCCTCCTCCTCTCATCTCTCCTTCTCCTTTCCCTGTTGCAAATTTCGTCAATTTACCCACTACCCTACCGATGTTACGACTTAAAAGTTTAGCTTTTCGCACATCATGATCGACGTATGATAATTTGATACTTAATTTTAGTACCTGTTTTTATTTTCAGGATATTAGTTTTAGTCCTGCATGGCGCGCCATAATGACGCTTTTTTCGGATATCAATAGTTGATTTCTTAACCTCACGTCTGACCACCTGTTAAATATAGCATCTGAAAATCGTAGGGTCGATCTTGTTGAAAGACGATTGAGTATTTAGGACGGGAAAGGAAGGAAAGCCATGGTGTGCCTGCGAGGGTTGTGGGACGAAAGCTCAAAGTGTGCCTTCTCTCAGATGGGAAGTCAAACTCTCGACCCTGATGGGGAGCGGCTTATTGCACTGGACACATCAGTTCTTGTCTGATCACTGAAGTTAAGCCAACACAACCCCAGCTAGTACTAACATGGGTGGCCGCTTGGGAAAACTGGGTACTGCTAATACCCAATAATCGTCGCCTTAGTGTAGTGTCTATGCAGGCTCTGCAGTAGAACTACGCAGTGGACGGGGCTCTAATGACTTTGTAGTTGAAGGGCCCTAAAACACCAATGAAACAAACAAAATCGACCCATATGGGGAGGTTAGCATGTCACATCCACGCATAAAAGAACCCTTTCTACACCAAAACGGGAATCCACGTTGGTTGGTAAAATTCTCGGGAGTATAAACTCGCCCCTCTTATAGTATTTGGAAATGGACCTCAAAAAAACATCTGCATGGTTTCAATCTGATGTTTGAACAAGTTACCCTTGGGAACGTGGGTACAACCCTGTCTTGTGTCATCATCATCATCGTACCCTTATCCCGCCTGTGTCAGGGTCGGGTCTGCGGGTTCTAGCCCTCCACACCCGTCTATTTCCCACCAGGTCCCCGTCCACCCCACATATTGCCATTTCCTTACGGACAACCTGCTCCCACGTCTGCTTTGGTCTCCCCCTACCCCGGGTGTTACCGACCACCTGCATTCACACTGGGATACACCTAATGAGCTCCTCTTCCCCTCTTCTCATGACGACAACCCTGTCTTGTGTACCGGCCTTTATTTGGGTCTCAAAAAGCTGCCGAAATACAAAAACAACGGTTTTCCCGTCTACGGCAGAGTAGGGTAGCCATTTTGGTCCCATTAAGACGCATGGGTGGTCAGTTGGACTGCATTTTTACGCAGCCGGCTGCCAAGCAATTGTTGCCACCCTTAAACTTGTAGTCCCTAGCAAGTGGTGGAATTGATTGGGCGTTTGCGGGCGGGATGACTTCGATTCCATCTTGTGTAGGCACAATGGTGTTAGCATCGAAAGATTTGGAGGAACCCCACGGGCACTCGTAGAGGAGTCTATTCTGAACGGATGTGACAGATCTGACACGGTCGATGCCTTGTTGTTACAGGTACCCTCTTGTCCTGTTGGAACCGGGAAACACGAGCAACATTGTTAGGCAGCCGGCTGCCGACCGCCGTAGCGTCTTTGTTATTTTTAACGTCTACTTATTTCCTTCATATGGGTGGTTTCGGCCACCGACTCAAGAAGGTGAGCTCTTAAACCTGGAATTTTTGCCCATCCCCACGTATTTTTCACTCCTTGTAGAACATGTCACACGGAGCCAAAGTTTTAGTTCCCGTCCGACAGAAGGCATCCTTGGAGCTTCCCCCCCTCGCCTCAGTCAAGGAACGAACCCGTAATCAGCATGGACTCAAGAAGCCTAGCCCTCTAAACCGAGCCTGTTTGTTTGTTGGTGTTTTAGGGCCCTTCAACCACAAGGTCATTAGAGCCCAGTCCACTGTGTAGTTCTTATGCAGAGACTGCACAGACACTACACTAATCCGTCGATTTTTGGGTATTAGCAGTACCTAGTTTTCCCAAGAGGCCACCCATGTCAGTACTAGTTGGGGTTGCGCTATTTAACTTCAGTGATCAGACGAGAACTGGTGTGTCCCAATAATGATGAATAAATCGTACTAACGAATCATCCTTTTTCTGAATTCCTAAATGGGATGATAGTTGTACCTCAATTCCACCCATCTACTAATGCAAGAGATTTTATGTGCAGTGGTGACATCCATCGTGGGGACATCCCCCCCCAGCTTACCGTCTCATCCGACAGAAGGAATAGTGGGGGTTTCCTGTCTTGCACGCTTTCTCAAGTGAAATTCTTCACGTCGTCGACCAGGATCGAACCTGAAACTATGGATTCACGAGTTAGACACACCCTATCCCTGAATCATCTGACTGGGAGGGGTAGAGGGTTAGTTTTTGATTTAAAAATTACTGAATTGTAAGACTTAATTGAATTTAAAATGAATTTCTTGCTGTTGGGTTTGTCTGTAAATGTCACTGTAGGTGATAGTTGTCTGGATGCAGTGCTGAATCACGTTGTTAATATGCTTTTGATCAGTTTCGATCCAGTGATTGGCCGATTGCAAATATCTTTCTAATCTTCATATCCGTGGTTGTGTGTCATGACTGTTTGGTAATAGTCACAAATAAATATAAATTATCTTTTTAGCCTGCGAAGCAGATTAAATCGAGCTAAAGGATTGATCCTGAAATGAATCCCTCCAAGATGGCGTCCCGTGGAGAATATATTTCGTTGACTTGTTTGCTCTGATTGTTATTTTTATTGTTATATAATCAATCGGAGCAGTCAATATTTTTATATGGTTATAATTGCAGTTGATTAAGACACGTAGTGAGTCCCAAATATTTGAACGCTACGACCCCTCGCCCTCTTTCTGTCCCATAATTGGTGCCATGTTTTATGACCTTCGTGCTATTTATAATCACATTTCATTTTATGTCTCTCATCTAATGATGCAATAATAAATACTCTGAGTTTCTCTCTCTCTCTCTCTGTTTTTTCTGAACCTCTCAAACCGAGCCTCTCACCCTCTAAACCGAGCCTGTTTGTTTGTTGGTGTTTTAGGCCCCGTCCACAGCATAGTTCTTATGCAGAGACTGCACAGGCACTAATGCGACGATTTTTTTGGTATTAGCAGTACCCAGTTTTCCCAAGCGGCCACCCATGTCAGTAATAATTGGGGTTGTGTTGCTTAACTTCAGTGATTGGACGAGAACTGGTGTGTCCAACGCAGTTCGCCCTCCTGACCTCTCTCTTGTCAACGTAGATCCCTGATCCGTGTACATCAATTGGTTCATAAGGCCGTGGACCGTATGCTCCTTCTTGACCTACATTCGGCTTTTGCCTGTTTTGAAATCCATTTGTGGACCGGTTTGAACACCTGAGAAGTAGATCAATCTATGAAAATTCTCTACTAGCATGAAACTGAAATCGTACCCACTACCCTCACCTACATGACAGGGTGCAGCTTAGGCCGGCAACCGGCTGCAGAAAAAACTATGTCCAATATATCACCCTGTGTCCATTCAGAGGGACAAATGGGTACCCGACCCTGCCATAGGCGGGAAAAGGGTTAGGAGTTGTTTTAGTTGTATTTCAGATTGAATTTACTTATAGAGTTTTTTTCCCCTTTAGAATTCAAAGAGCAGACCTAGTCCTGACCAGGATGGAGAATTTCACAAGGGAATCAAAGTATCGAATTGATGATCAGGAGCACGCAACTCCAAGAGTTTCATCTACGAGCTCCTTACGGATCCATAAACTTTAGTTGTGGATTTGATCCCAGCCAGCTGAGATAAGTTGAGAGGAGAGTTCCCCAATGGGATAGGACGTAAATTCGTGGTTTTCTGTGGTAAAATAATGTGTAGATCGAAAATATCCCCAGGTGTAAGTGATCGTCCCTCTTCTACCATCGGTAAAAGGAATTGTTCTGAGAAAAGAACGTAGGTCGACAAAAATATACCGGGGTTATAGCATTCTTTTACCGGTCGACTAAGTAAAAAATATGTCCAAAAATTCGACCTCGTCTTCCTGGAACCAACTACACATATGAACATCCGACCCTGTCATATACAGACAGGTATCAAAGGTATGAATTAAGACGTCTGAGTGGCGTGTGTGAGATGGGAAAAGGATGGGGAACGGCTATATTGCATTGACCACACCAGTTTTCGTCTGATCACTGAAGTTAATCAACGAACCCCAGATAGAACTGGCATGGTTGACCGCTTGGGAACACTGGGTACTACTAATACACAAACCATCGTAACAGCGTCAGTGCCGTAACGGGGGTATGAAGCGCCCGTGGCAAGTGTCTAACTTTCGCTTGCCTGTAACCCAATAATGACAAAAAACTTAAAAATTTTGCGCCCCAAACCCAGTTGCGCCCGTGGCGGCCGCCTTCTTCGCCACGCCCTCGTTACGGCCCTGAACAGCGTAGTGTCTGTGCAGTTTCTGTATTAGAACTACGCAGTGGACGGGGCTCTAATGGCCATAGTAGTTGAAAAGCCCTAAAACACCAACAAAACAATGGGCGGGAAAAAGGATAGTTGTTTTTCTGCACAACAAGTATGTATTATGTGATTGCCCACTGTAAAGGGGCGAATCGGTTCTGAAGACTAGCGTTGGACACACCAGTCCTTGTGAGATCACTGAAGTTAAGCAACGCAAACCCACGTTAGCAGGGCCGGCCTTCTCTATAAAGGGGCCCAGGTGCAAAAATCCTTTTAGGGCCCTAAAATATTTTTCCAAAAGTAAAAATAAAAGGATTCAGAGTAAAAGGACTCCTCTTAGATGCCCTCCTATCCCATTCTGAGAACCTTCCGAATTTTGGAAGGTATCGCCATTGCATTTATGAGTTGGTCTGAAGGTGTGAAAATGTTCCACACCTTGGAACATTTTCAGTTGGACATGTGTCATTATATTTTTTTTTATTACACTTCTGATTATTAAAGGTATTTTGGTTTTAACAACCCCAAAATAATAGCATTATTAAATTATTGACTCTTAACCGCTAATTCCGGGTTGTCCAACCTGTGGCCCATTCAGGCTTGTAATGTGGTCCATGGGGCATCATTTCTAATTACGCATTATTATTAAAGCCTACCTGCTAAGTAACACCTAACGTTATCTTCACCCATTTTGGATTTGACAGCCTGTGGCTGGCAATCAGTTCATGGAGCAGCCGAGTGACCCACAACACCAGAAAGGATGTACAACCCTGGTGTAGTTCAATGGCAGGGTTGTTAGGTTACGTTTAGGTTATGGTGCATTGGCAGGGCCGAATGAGGGACGTTGCCCCTACAATGACGTATTAAACTTTTAACATTAGCAATGATCTGGGCCCTGATGGGGCCCCTCAATCGTGCGGCCCGGGTGCAATGCACCCTGTGCACCCCCCGGATGGCCGACCCTGCACGTTAATACCAACATGGGTGGTTGGTAGAAGACGTTGGGTGCTGAAAATTTCCCCTCTCCTACATCCTCTACACCCATCTCCTCGTCTCCCGTGCGCAGCCTCCTATGAGTTCGGCCCTCCTATGAGTCCTCCCCAGCAAGTTAGAGTAACATAGAAATAACATATCATCCTTGCATTTCGTAGGAAGCTATTTAATGGGCTTTGGTCTACCTGTCCCCTCCTTTTCTCCGTATGTATTGAGTTTCTCGTTCTCCAATCTTACTTTCCAGATTAATCGTTTCCGTTCTATCCTTCAGTTATGTATATCAGTGGTTCTCAACTGGTGCTCCGCGGAGCCCTGCTGGGGCTCCATAGCAGGATTTTCGAGGCTCCGTGGCACAAAGCGCAACGGATGCCTGGGCACCACAAATCTCTATCTATAGTTCTGTGTGTTTTGCTTGAGAGAATACAATTGTTTCATTTTGAACTTGTGTGTCTATAGCGGGGGTTACACGCTCAGTTTGGCATCAGTTCAGTCCATGATCTTGATCAAGAATAGACTGATGCCAAACTGATGGATTGATGGATGACATTACACCATCAGTCAGACTGACCATCAGTCTCCTCAAAAACCCTGATTGCGCAAAAGAAACGATGGATTGCAATAAGGGAAAAACTTGTATTGCAATTCGAATAGGTTTAGCAACAAATGGTAAAAGGCAGCGTTGGACCAGGGGCGGGTCCATATGGGGAGCAATGCAGCAATTACTCCACCCTCAATGCCACAACTGGGGTGAAGCCATTTTTGACAAAGCAAGATACATGCATTAAGAACATACCTTGCTAGTGAGATTTTTCATGCTAGACCCATAAGCCTAGATCTCCACCAGCACCCAGGCAACACCTTTGCATTTTTCACCTATTCCAGCCGCTCCACCCCTGAACTTCTTCCAATGTGGTGGTTTCACAACCCTCCCCTGCAGTGATACAGCGCTGGAAATGCCAGTATCACATGCCTGACGTCCTCCACTTGATCCCCACAGCCCTCCTCTCCACCTGTGATCTTTGCCATCCTCTGTTTTTCCCCCGGTGACCCAGCTTTTGCCCAAAACAGAAGGGAGCCCTCCCACATATATTATTTCACATGTATTGTACTCGTATAAGTCTTTCTCTGGTTCCAACGGTTGTACAGGCATTGTTACAGGCAGTGCTGGATTTAGATATTGAGAGGCCCTAGGCTATTTCAATTTTCAGGCTTTTTTCAAGCCCGTTTCTTAAGTTTTGAAGCCCGCTAAATGTTGAGACCATAGGCTTCAGCCTACTGACCAATGTGGTAAATCCAGCACTTAGTCCCAGAGACTGGGGAGGGGTTAAAACGTATGTACCTCCATTGCTGTCCAAGCAGTGACCGACACCAGACTGGTGAAAGGCGCTCACACGATCAATCTGACGTCAGTCACGCACAGACTGACGAAAATTATCAAAAAATTTAAAAATCCGTCAATCCATTCCATCAGTCTGTCAGTCATAATGTTATACATCAGTCTGGCGTCATTCTGACCACAGTCATGGACTGAACTGATGCCAGACTGAGCGTGTAACCCCCGCTTTACATTTACGTACGGTAGTTGTATTCTCTCGCTACACTGGGTCCCTGTAACATTTTCTGCTTGAGGTTTCTCTTCTGCGGTAGCAGTGAATGGACAGGTGGTTAAAAACTTGAAGAATTTCTGGAACAAGAATTTATTCTAAAACATTCCATATTATACAGCAGGGGTTCCCAACCTTTTTGTACCTTAGAGCATATTCTAAAATATAAGTAGGGTGGCGGGCGCCATTAATTTTTTTTAATGATATTTATAGTTGGATAAGGGTAATAAATAATTAAAAAATAATGCTAAAAT
This sequence comes from Trigoniulus corallinus, assembly GCA_013389805.1. Lineage (NCBI taxonomy): Eukaryota > Metazoa > Arthropoda > Diplopoda > Spirobolida > Trigoniulidae > Trigoniulus > Trigoniulus corallinus. The sequence continues at coordinate 10,756,563 of JAAFCE010001036.1, forward strand.
GGAGATCTATATTTTCAATTTATTAAATTTAAGTTTAAAAATAATGATTCACAAATACTGTATGTTTATCCGAAAAATGATTTTCTTTTAAATTTTTAGTGAGCATAAAGACAAATATTTGTTGCCGCAGAACAGTGGCGGGCGCACATAAAGTGGTCGGCGGGCGCCATGGCGTCTGCGGGCATAGGGTTGGGAATCCCTGTTATACAGTATATTTACTCAAAGTCATTTCGGCGCATGTTAATTTTTTCAATATTGCTTGAATCAAATAGGAGTTCTGCAAACGAACTGGATGCCAGATAAGGGCTCCACCAACAAACTGAGGAGCGGCGAATTGCGTTGGACACACCAGTTCTCGTCTGATCACTGAAGTTAAGCAACGCAAGCCCAGTTAGTACTGACATGGGTGGTCGCGCGGGAAAGCTGGGTACTGCTAAAACCCAATAATCGTCGCATTGGTGTAGTGTCTGTGCAGTCTATGCATTAGAACTATGCAGTGGACGGGTCTCTAATGACCTTGTAGTTGACGGGACCTTAAACAACAACAACCAACAAACTGAGTACCGCTTAAGTACCGCTGATCTTTATCGACACCTTCCTGGCAAAACATGGTAAGCGACAATTTTTTTGGGATTTTCACTTTGTTTTATTCAGTCATATTCTGCATATTATGTCCTTATTAACACTGCAATCAGTTTTATACTACTGTACATTAAATAGTTATTTTACATTTTAATGTTTAAAAATATTATCGTAAGCGACAACTTTGGAATGTGTTTAAGCGACAACATATTTTTCTGTTTCTTTTAATCGACATTTTCTATAGCGCTTACTATAAAAGTTGGTACTTTTAACTTACCCTTAAAATGGTGTGCTTTTCAGCAAACTGATTAATTTTTTTCAAATTATATTTGCTGCAAAAACATTGTAGCCATCCCAGAAAAGTCTAAAAGACCACTCTCACTTCTTGGTCAGTAATAATATCGCAAGCGCCAACCCTTGACACATGGACCCAAAAAACTATCATAAGAGACATTTGTTTAAAAATTTATTCAAAACGCTACATTTTTTTAAGTTTAGAATTAATTTAAACATTACATGGCTAACTTTGATTAAATAAACTTTACAATTTTAAAAAAAGAATAATAAATAAGTAAATAAGATGTTTTTCCTATTTCCTGTAAAATTTGTGAAATGTCGCTTACGATATTTTACCGGGAAGGTGTCTATACGCTGTTCTACACTTCTGCTTCCACTCGGTCCTCTTAAACTCAATGATCCCATGCCCTGCCTTCGTTAAAGAAAATGGGGTTCCGAATAGAACATAAAGGGATCTTTTAGGTGCAAGAATCTCATTTAACACAGTAGGATCTTACCTTTTCCCCAATTTTGGGCGAAAGGCCTGTTAGAGATTTGCAACCCGTCCGATATAAGCCCTTTCTGAGGCTAATAGCTATCTAACATCAGGCGATTAACTGATACCTGTTGATTTGACTTATATCCAGAACACTCTGCAGGTCATGTTGACGCAGCATTACTTGCGTCAGATACGTTGCTGAAAGTGACGGACTGCGTAGAAAAATCATAATTTGTTGTGTTTCTTGTGTCAACGCTCTATAACAGAGAGCGTACGTCAACTTGACCGACTTGGTGAAATCGGCCCTCTACATGAGAGAAAATGAGGATCCTCAAACGGATGGGATGATCTGTCAGATGGGATGTAAAGCCCGGTAAAGCCTGGTTAGCCTCATAGCTTTTAGTTGGAATGGTAATGGAAATACTGTAATGATGAACTAGTTGAAGTACCTGGGACTAATTCTTCATATAATGGGGGAGCGGCGAATTGCGTTGGATACACCAGTTCTCGTCCGATCACTGAAGTTAAGCAGCGCAATCCCAACTAGTGCTGACATAGGTGGCCGCTTGGGAACACTGGGCACTTCTAATACCCAAAAGTCGTTACATTAGTGTAGTCGTCTGTGCAGTCTCTGCATAAGAACTACACTGTGGACGGTGCTGTAATGACCTTGTAGTTGAAGGGCCCTAAAACACCAACAAACAACAACAACTTCAAATAATGAGGAAATAGATTCAGATGTGACACGTAGAATCATTGTAGGAATTATGAAGTGGAAACGGGCAAATGGAGTACTGTGTGATCGAAAGGCCCCAATAAACTTGCAGGTGAAGATCTACAGGGTAGCGGTTAGGCTGGTTATGCTATATGGGTCAGAGTGCTTGACAGTGCACAAAGAACCATGAAAATAGAATGAGAGTTTCAGAAATGCCCATGCTGAGGTACATATGTAGGTGTGAAGCACTTAGAATTAGGAATGAGCATATATTGGGGGTCTTTTGGGTGTGGGAGTCATAACAGACAAGGTAAGAGAGTATAGATTGAGGTGGTATGGGCATGTGATTAGAAGAAGGTAGAAGGAGTTCGTTATGTCCATTACGGGTATGCTGGTTGTTGGAAGCACCCGGGGCAGAGGGATACCAAAGCAGACGTGGGAGTGTGTGTGTTATTGCGTGTGAGGTTGGATGGGCACCTGGTGGGAGATAGACCCGATCCTGCCCTAAGCTTGAAAAAGCATAATGATAATGAATTTAGTTAACGTCGGTTTTTCGACTGCGGAACATAACGAACCTACCCCAAGGGTTGGCTGCGAGGCTCTTTCACCTAGGAATTTTTCTGGAAAGCGCATTTTGGACGACACACTTCTTGCTCGAAAGAAGCAAGGATCGAACCAATAACTGGGACTTAAAAGCACTTTTGTCGTAGGAGTTCGTTTTTTTGCTTCTTACGCTGATGAATAACCTTCAAAGTTAAGATACCGTTATTGAATGGGGAAACAATTTCGGAAATGGAACCTTGAAAGTAAATTTCTAGTTCAAGGTTTCTCGTTTGTTCTTCATTTTGAATTGATGCATGATTGTAGGCCTATACTTCATTTTTCCATAACATGATTAATAACAAAACAGGAAGTGATCTGGGTCATAGAAAATAGACTAAATTTGACCATATTTGTCTAAATGAATTGTTAGCATCAAATTATATTCCCCCTCCTTTCGAATTTGAGCTTTTTTTTGTTTAAAAAAGCCCACAATGTGCTTCTACCTATCCTCTGTCACAAGTAGGAGCTAAACCTGATGCTTACCGTCACTTAGTGATAGCGTGCCTGACTCGTTAGTCAATGATTGCAGGCTCAGCCCTGATCAAGATAAATGTGCATTTCTTTCGGGAGAGAGAGAGGAGCGCCTTGGGAAGTAAAGTCGAGGTTCCGTGTGGGGTGTATGTGATCGCACCACCACACGGAAACAAC
>JAAFCE010001036.1:10768305-10813011 GCA_013389805.1 Trigoniulus corallinus
CCTCTCTCTTCCTCTCTCTCCCTCTATCTCTCTTTCTCTCTCTCCCTTTCTCTCTTTATCTCTCTCCTCCTCTTTCCCCTCTCCCCATCTCTCGCCCCCTCTCTCTTCCCATCTCATTTCCCATCTCTCCCCTCTCTCCCTCTCTGTCCTTCACACATACATCTGAAAGGATATATTCACCTCTGTCAGTGTTGAACCCCTGCAACAATGGACTCACGAGTGAAGCATGCAACCAGATGACCACCGAGACCTATCCCCATCATCATACCCTTATCCCGCCAATGGCAGGGTCAGGCACTCCACTCGGGATTGCTCTGACTGGAGGCACCCCAGCCAGGCGGCTGGAACTCGCGGAAATATTGGTCGGGTTGTCTGTGTGGGGGATGCTGGCCTACTCCACTGCTTGTCTGTGGAGGATGCCGGCCTGTCCCACTAAATGACCGCCGAGACTAACCACCATAAATTCGCAATCAAAGTTTCTAATTCATATTTAGGAAGAAAATTGCACTTTAGATACTGTATGTCTCCTTCACTCGCTGCTACAAAGCAACTACTAGCCGTGTTCTCGCCTATGGCAGGGTTGGGTGCCCGTCTTTGACCCTCTGAATGGACGATCCATTGGACGGTAGTTTTACGCAACTGGCTGCCGATCAAAGCTGCAACCCCTATGCTTGCTTATCGTCAGTCTACGACGTCGGGGGGGGGGGGCGAGCTCCTACACCTGTGAGTTTTGCCGCATCTATCCGTTGCATAGTAGAGAGGGTTCTTTTACGTGCAAATAATATTACACTGGACCACGGTTTTAATTCCCATCCGAAGGAAGGCTCACTTTGTACCTCTCTCTCGCCCGTATCGAACCTGGACCGCTGACGCAGTAATGGAGCACTCCACCTCTTGCACCCCGAGGTGAGTCCCTCACTTGTTGTAACCTACATGGATAATTCAGTAAGCTATCTATTTGACTCTTGGGAGTCAGGTTCGATCCTTTACCAAAACGGAATAGTTGATTTTGGTCAAAATGTGGTGGTGGCGACATCAATCGCTGCACTTAAAATGAATCATTTCTTAGCGGAAGTGAGAACTGTACGAATAGAATTAATGACCAAAATAAGAGCTTGATCTGCCTTGAGGTGTCGCATTAGTAAAAAAATTTTGGGACGTTGAGGATCGCATGTAGGATCGAACCTTCGCTCCATGAGTTCAACCGTATTACTAGCTCGACGAATTCATTCATTCATATTAAAATTGAAATACAAATTTGTTAGAAGTAAAACATCCAGGATGGCCTTCCATAGCTTCAATAATTCATGATAGTGGCAGGGATTCTTAAATTGGATTTGAGATTAAATATCTCATTGGGATGAGTCCACATACCTGCCGTGGTGGTATCTATTTGAACATCGCACAATATTAGGGGATCACGTCAATTTGGCGCATGACAATTTGGCGTACGACAATTTGGGGTACATACACATTCGGCGTACGGAAAATTTGGCGTATGACAATTTGGCATACATACCGATCTCTTGGGTGCACACATTTGTTCAAAATTGCAACTGTCATAACCAGTGGCAGATCCAGGATTTTCGTCGGGGGGGTTAGCTAATACAGGGGGGTTGAGCTAAACCTCACATATTATGCAAATATAAGTTTATATGTGCTGCATGGGAGGGGTTGCAACCCCAAAAACCCCATCCTAGATCCACGCGTGGGCATAAGTCATTGCAACGGTCCCGTATAACACAGTTGGGTTTGTTTGTGTTTTAGGGCCCATCGACTTCAAAGGTCATTAGGGCCCTATAACACAGTTATGGTAGGCATTCATTGTTCTATTACCTTGCAATGAGATCGTTATGTACGCCTAATTGACGTACGCCAAATTTGTATGTACGCCAAATTATATATGCGCCAAATTGCCATACGCCAAATTTGTATGTACGCCAAATTGTCGTACGCCAAATTGACTTCGCCAAATTGCCATACGCCAAATTGTCATGCGCGAAATTGACGTAGACCCCAATATTAGTATTTCCAATCCGGGTGGCAAACTTTTCCCTGCCGTCCAACATTAATCCCCGGCTCGAACCTGCAGGCTACGAGCTCATTAGTGAGCAATACAAGTGTTACAGAAACTAGAGCCGAAGGAAACCCTTGAATTTGACGGAAATTATAACTGGTGTCTATAATTTTAGTATGCAGGATGTGACAGCTGCACGTCTTTCCTAACCCTTTTCCTACCTAGGGCAGGGTTAGATACTTAAGCATCGGTAGAATGGGGAACAGACGGGCTATTTTTATGCAACCGGCTGTCACCCTAATACAGCGATTCTCAACCACTGTGCCGCGGCCCACTAAAGTGCCGCGAGATTCAGGGAATGTGTCAGTGGCGTACCGAGATTATTCTGCGCCCGGGGACAAAGATCTGCGCCCTCTGGCACCCACTAAGCGCAATTCTGCGCCCGGGGACATCTGTTCCCCCCTCGCCCCCTCCCTTGTTACGCCACTGGAATGTGTCGCCACTGCGAATACCCATACATAAGAAACGTCTGACAAGTAGTTCAATCGGTTCTACCTTCCTAGGAGAGACTGGCTAACGGAGCTATGTAGTCGTTTCGTCTACTAGTCACCCGCTTGATGTGTGCATAGGGATAGATTACAAGTAACTTCCAACCCTCTTCCCGCCTATGGCAGAGTCGGGCTTGTGTCCATTCAGAGTTTTGTTCCTCTGAATGGACACCAGGGCTATATATTGGACAGTGTTCTCCCACAGTCGGTTGCCGACCAAAGCTACAACCCCTATGCTATTCATCGTCTTCTGCTGTTCGTTGAGACATTCCACCGAAGCCAGGGGGCGAGCTCCTACGCCTGGAAATTTTTGCTTCCTCTACCCTTCCATAATAGAGGGGATTCTTTCACGTGCAGATGCCATCGTACACCACACGGGACCTCGGTTTTACTTCTCATCCAAAAGAAGGCGCACTCAGGGTTTCTCTCTCGGCCAAATTAAAGCCAACCCACCTCGGTCCAGTATCGAACCAAAAACTACTGACGCAGTTATCGAGCGTGCTACCCACTGCGCCACCCTAGGCGAGTTTTTGTATAGGGCAGTGTTGGCGAACCTATCACCCGCGAGTCACAAAGTGACCCGCCGAGCAATTTTAAGTGACCCGAGCGTGATCATATCTAGTTTATCGTCATGGGGGACATCGCGGAAAAATGAGGGACAGTAGGTCGAGATGGTTTGGACACGTAATGAGAAGCGAGGAGGAGGAGGAGCTCAGGTGTACCCAGGGCAGAGGGAGACCAAAGCAGACGTGGGAGCAGGTTGTCCGGAAGGACATGGTAGTATGTGCGGTGGACTGGAACCTGGTGGGAGGTAAACGGTAGTGGAGGACTAGAACACACTGACCCGACCCTTCCAGTGCTTTCACCTGACCCGCGGACAACTTTTTGTTTTTTTTTCGTGTTATTGTGACCCGTCTTAAAAAAAGGTTCGCCACCACTGGCATAGGGTTAGGTTACAACGGTTTACGGAAGTTTCGCCCCCGACGTTTCGCCCCCAACATTTCGCCCCTGGGTACTTTTCGCCCCCGGAACTTTCGCCCCCACACATTTCGCCCCTCGGACGTTTCGCCCCCGAACATTTCGCCCCTCGGATGTTTCGCCCCTGGGAAGGTAAATGGCCGGTAAACGACGTAAACGCAAACTTAAAACGTAAAATTTACGTCGTCAAAGTCTTTTAAGTGATATTCGTCTGCTAAATTGTACTTAAAAAAAAATAGCGGCAGCGTCGATGCTTAAAACTACCAACGTAAAAGTTGGCGCATGCGCGTGTCGCTACCTTATGTCCGAAAACACATCGATTTGTAGGGCACTAGTGGTTTTTTAAATTAATAACCTTTTATATTAGATGGTAAAGGGAATTTCCAGATATTTAGGCTATGCCTTTCAGAAAGTCTATTAAATTTCTATCGTTGATGTCCTCCACAATGCGTAGCATTCTTGCCGAAATTGCTGAATTTTCACCTAACCTATTCCTTAAAACACTCAGAAAAAGGTCCGAACGAACAATGCTGTTTTTCTAGTTAAAAACGGAATAACAAAAAAAAACCGGCCAAAATAAGGTAAAAATCACGGGCTGGCATTGACTCAATGGTCAGTTGGCACTAGCCCTTGATTTTTACCTTACCTAAAACGGAATAACAAAAAATAACAAAAAGACGGCCATTTGCCCTCCCAGGGGCGAAACATCCGAGGGGCGAAACGTCCGAGGAGCGAAATGTGTGGGGGCGAACGTTCCGGATCCCGGTTACAACACAACTTTGTGTGCCCCGAAATGTGTCGTTGTTAGTGTGCCGCCAAATTTTTCAATTATTAAAAGTGTACTGTGACGAATCGCTGCCCTAATACGTAGGGATGTCGTAGCGTGTGGGGCCAACGGGAATCTGGTGGGAGATAGGCCGGAGTGGAGGGTTAGAATCCGCAGACCCGACCCTACCACAGGCGGGGTAGCTGTATGATGATGATAGCTGTGGGCCTAATGCTGCAACTCATTGCTTATTTAACATTGACCACTTCTCTTCGTGGTAATATTTTCGTGCACCGATGCCAGGAGAGCTCTTCCGATCTAAACGTAGAAGCCGCCGTCGCGGCCAGGATCGAACCTCAAGCCACAGAAGTCCTATCTTTCACTGCACCACCAAGGCGGATGAAGGCCCTTTCCTACACGAATAAATGTGTACATGAGTGAGACTTCCAGGTGTGTAACTACTGTACTTATCGTAAGTAAAACGTTGGTAGTAAGCAACAGATGTTTACCAAGGAGACAGGCAAGTTTTACAGAGCAATGGTTAGGCCAGCTAAGCTATATGGATCAGAGTGTTTGGCAGTGAGGAAGAGCCACGTAAATAGAATGCAAGTAGCCGTGATGCGAATGCTGCGGTATAGACACGTAATGAAAGGAGGGGAGGAGGAGCTCGTTAGGTCGATTACCGGAATGCAAGTGATTGGAAGCATCCGGGGCAGGGTAAGACCGAAGCAGACGTGGGAGCAGGTTGTCCGTAAGATAGGCGGAAGTGGAGGGCTAGAACCTGCAGACCCCCCCCCCCCTGCCACAGTCGAGATAAGGGTATGAGGATGATGAATCCTTTGCCCTTTATCCCGCCTCCGTGGCGCAGTTGGTAGCTCTCGGTACCTGCATCAGTGCTTCTAGGTTCGATACTGGACCGAGGTGGGTTTGCTTCTTTCGGGCGAGAGAGCGCTTTCCTGAGAATGAGAAGTAAAACCGAGGTCCCGTGTGGTCAGTGGCGGTTTTAGGCATTTGCAAACTGTGCAAATGCACGGGGCCTTGCTTTTGCAAGTTGCAAATTTTTGGAAAGGGCCTCGCACTTTCAATTTGCACAGGGCCTCGCGTATGCTAGAACCGCCACTGCGTGTGGTGCACGATGACATTTGCACGTAGAAGAGCCCTCTCTGCTATGCAACGGGTAGATGAGGCAAAATTTCCAGGTGTAGGAGCTCGGCCCCCGGCTTCGGTGGAGTTCCCCAACGAGCAGTAGACCGACTATAAATAAACATAGGGGTTAGAGCTTTGGTCGGCAGCTTGCTCCGGAAGAAACACTGTCCTATATATCACCCTTGTGTCCATTCAGAGGGACAAGATGGGTACCCCACCCTGCCATAGGCGGAAAAGGGTTAGGAGATACTTTGAAGCCGTTGCCATTTGTCTTACGAACCACTATTTGTTGTAAACAGTGCCGGATTTAGCACTAGGCTAATTAGGCTCAAGCCTGGGGCCTCAACAATAAGCGGGCTTTAAATCTTAAGAGAAGAGCCGCAAAAGGGCTTTCAAAGGGCCTCAAAATTGAAATAACGGGCCTAGGCCCTCAAAATTGAAATAGTCTAGGGTTTCTCAATATCGAAATCCGGCAGTGGTTGTAAACTATTTTCGGTTAATAACTAAAACCGGGATAACTGGGGAAGCTTTTCAATAAGATAGCCAGTGGGGACCGAATGCCATCTGCATGGCGTGAGAGTTGGATTGTCCCACTGTTCAAGTTCAAGGATGACGCCCAGGACAGTGGGAACTATAGAGGCAACTCCGACGTCACTCACAGAATCAATGCAGGATGGCTAAAGTGGAGACCGGCAAGCGGTGTACTGTGTGACCGCAGAGTCCCAATAAAGTTGAAAGGCAAGGTTTACAAAACTGTAGTTAGGCCCGCTATGCTATATGGATCTGAGTGCTGGGCAGTGAGGAAGAACCACGAGAGGAGAATGCAAGTGGCTGAGATGCGAATGCTGCGTTACACGAGTGGAGTGTCTCGTGCGGAAAGAGTTCGCAACGAGTATGTCAGAGGCAGCTTGGGGGTGGGAGACATTGCGGAGAAGATGAGGGAGGGTAGGCTGAGGTGGTATGGGCATGGGATGCGAAGGGGGAGGAGGAGCTCACGCGGTATATTATGGGGCAGCAGGTGGTGGGTGGCATCAGGAGCAGGAGGAGACTCAAGCAGACGTGGGAGCAGGTTATACAAAGGAACATGATTGCATGTGGGGTGGATGAAAGTCTGGTTGGGGATAGTCGGGAGTGGAGGATTAGAACCCACAGACCCGACCCTGCTATAGGCGGGATAAGGGTGTGATGATGATGATGATGAATTAAAATTGGGATAAATCGTGGGGTAGGTCGGCATCCCCCACCGACAACTTAGTCAATATTTCCTGCGGGTTCCAGACGCCTGGCTGGGGTGCCCTCAGTCAGAGCATGTTCAGTAGACCCGCAGACCCGACCCTGCCACAGGCGGGCTAAGGGTATGATGGACTAAAATGGGGGTAAAATTTATTGTTGAAAGATACCAAAGTTTAACAATGTTGCCATAATCAAGCTCGGTATCAATATTCGGTTCCCCAATATTCATTATTCGTCATATGCATTCCGTAGTCTTGATCGTGACAGTGGAGTGAGCCACCGTAACCAGCCATTTGTGAAATGTTCGATTTCGCTGAGTTGACTGCTAAATTAACGTTCCAATCTGGTGTTAGTCTGCTTCATTTTTGTAGTTTTTTTTCCCTTTCCTATTTTTTTTACTTTCTCCGATATGAAAAATATCGAGAACTAATGAAATTTAAAATCGTGATGTATGTTAAAGTACGATGAACGGCGTTGCATTATTCATCACGAATGTTAGTCGGACGTCGACGATGATCTGTTGTAAGATATCAAGGTAACGTTATTATTTTTTTGACTCGAAAGTTATCTTCTAGTAGTGTAAATAAGTATGTATCTCAAGAAAAGTATTTGGAGAAACGACAAGGAGAAAAGAAAATACTGTTGCTCAGTTACTTTCCAAATATTAACTTCTCCCTTCTTTAGCTTGAGAGTCGGGGAAAATGTAGTCGCCCATATCGTACGGTAGCGAATGTTTATGACCTCGTTTTTTTTACAGTTAAAATATTATTCAATTGATTTGTAACTTACGTTATTTCCAAGTTTTACATGTTATATAGTATTGACCTGACATGTGATTCCGGTTTGTACGTTTTAAAATAGTCTCAATCCATTTTTCATCTACACAACTATGCTGGTGTCTAAGTTACTATCTTATTACAGAAAGTAAATTGAAACATACCATACGCTCACTCAAAGTACGCAGGTTCTCTCCGCAGGTTCTCTCCGCAGGTTCTAACGCAGGTTCTAACGCAGGTTCTAACGCAGGTTCTAACGCAGGGGTGGCGAACCTATGGCACGCAGAACAAGTTGCCGAGTGCGCAGTGACCGCCGCGGCGGGTTTGTACATATACAGAATAACCTACAGTTTGGCAAGGCGCAAAATGAGGCCGCAGAGTGAAGCAGTGCGACGCAGCCCTGCGAAATTCTGCTAGCAGGCAATCACTGTTACGTTGAAAGCCATTTTAGTTGACGCAAATTGCGAACCAGTATGTTAAAAAACTGCGATTCAATGTGTGGTGATTGCCTGCTGGCAGAATTTCGCAGGGCTGCGTTACGCTGCGTCACCCTGCGGCCTCATTTTGCGCCTTGCCTTATAGGGTGTTTCTTTTAAAGTAACCAATGCCGTTTTAAAAAATCTATGAGATATGGGATAAAATGGTTAGGAAAAAGTTATAGTTGATGGAGGGGGGCATTCACTTTCTAAAACAGTTCAGAAAGTTTGCCAGTAGTTTTTTCAGGACAATGCAAAGTTACACTTTTTTCAATAGATAAGGGTATTTTTAACTATTGCATCGCATAGCTCTAAAAAAATGTGAAATTTTGATATATCATGTTCCTATACCTAAAATTAAAAATTCACCTTCAAAACTGCATTAATGAGTGTGCACCAATGGCCCAGGGCTACAGGAGGTTGTCTCAAGTATGGAGCTCAGCAAATTGTCGCTCTTTGCCGCTCCAACTAGCTAACTTGGAGCACAAGCCAAGGTGTCACGATCCACGTTAGCTCAATGCTAGCTAGTTGGAGCGGTTAAGAGCGACAATTTGCTGAGCCCCATATCTGAGACAACATTCTGTAGCCCTGCCCCATTAGTGCACACTCATTAATGCAGTTTTGAAGGTGAGTTTTTAATTTTAGGTATAGGAACATGATATATCAAAATTTCACATTTTTTTAGAGCTATGCGATTAAAACTACCCCTATCTATTGAAAAAAAAAATGTAACTTTGCATTGTCCTGAAAAAACTACTGCCAAAATTTCTGAACTGTTTTGGGAAATGAATGTCCCCCTCCATCAACTATAACTTTTTCCTAACCATTTTATCCCACATCTCATAGATTTTTTAAAAAAGGCATTGGTTACTTTAAAGGAAACCCCCTGTATACTACATATATAGCCAAACCAATCTGTAACACCTATGGCATGGTCGGGTACCCATCTTGTTCCTCTGAATGGACACAAGGGCGATATATTGAACTGCCGGTTGCCGACCAAAGCTGCAACCCCCACGTTTATTTATAATTCATCTACTGTTCGTTGGGGCATTCCACCGACCCCAGGGGGTGAGCTCCTGCACCTGGAAATTTTGCCTCACCTACCCGTTGCATAGTAGAGAGGGTTCTTTGACGTGCAAATGCCATCATACACCACGCGGGACCTTGGTTGTACTTCTTATCCAAAGGGAGGCGCACTTCGGACCTCTGCTCCCTCCCCCTCCCCCCAAAAAAGAAATCAATCCACCTTGGTCCAGTCTGGAACTAATCAATTGGTGAAATTTCCATTTCCTGTAACAACCCGGAAGTAAGGGTACCCTACTATCTGGCACGTTAGTACGTCAAGAAATATAACTTTTTCAATTTTTGGCACGCCAGCTGAAGTAGGTTCGCCACCCCTGGCCTAACGTCTAATAGGAAATTAAAACCATGGTGCCTTATGGGTTCTACCCCTCCACTCTGCACGCTATCATGTTTCTATGCACGACCTGTTCCAATGTCTTCTTAGGTCAGGGGTGGCGAACCTATGGCACGTAGAGCAATTTCGTTGGTACGTGGCAGATCCCAATTGTTCATACCACACGATTATGAAGGTTAGAGCTTCTGGTTAACATTCACAGACGTAACGCCACCAGCCCAGAATCATCTTATCATTTCTTGATGACTCGTTTTTGGGGTCTGACGGGAAAGACGCATTGATGGCGTACTTACCTGTAAAGGTCATGGTGCGCGGGTGGTTTTCCTGGACCGGTCACGCTCCAAAGTGGAATCAAAATTTGTATTAGTGCCAGTGTGCAACGGGCACCATCATCTCTACAAGAAAAGCAACTCCTAACCCCTTTTCCGCCTATGGCAGGGTCGGGTACCCATCTTTTCCCCTCTGAATGGACGCAAGGGATATATATTGGACTGCCGGTTGACGACCAAAGCTGCAACCGGCCTAGTGTTCGTTGGGCATCCCACCCACCGACGCTAGGGGGCGAGCTCCTGCACCTGAAAATTTTTACTTTATCTACCAGTTGCAAAGTAGAGAGGGTTGTTTTACGTGAAAATGCCATCTTACACCACACGCGACCTCGGGTTTACTTGTCATCCGAAAGGAGGCGCACTCAGGGCCTCTGCCCCCTCCCCCAAAAGAAGCCAGCCCGCCTGCCTCGGTCCAGTATCGAACCTAGAACTACTGACGCAGTTGCCGAGCGTACTACCAATGAATTGGTGAAATTTCCATTTCCTGTAACAAATTGTAAGTAAGGGTACCCTACTATATATTCCTTTAACATTGTTGTTGTTGTTTGTTGGAGTTTAAGGTCCTGTCAACTACGAGGTCATTAGAGCCCCGTCCACTGTATAGTTCTAATGCATATACTGCACAGACACTACACTAATGCGACGATTATTGGGTATTAGCAGTACCCAGCTTTCCCGAGCGACCACTCATGTCAGTACTAACTGGGCTTGCGTTGCTTAACTTCAGTGATCAGACGAGAACTGGTGTGTCCAACGCAACTCGCCGCTCCCATTCCTTTAACACACTACTGTATCTGGCACGGTAGTAAATCAAGAACTATAACTATTTAAATTTTTGGCACGCCAGCAGAAAAAGGTTCGCCACCCCTGGCTTAGGTCTTCCCTTGTCCCTTGCTCTACCCTCAACCTACATACGCTTCAATCTATACTCTCTCATCTTTTCTGCAATGTATCCCACTCACAAACTACCCCTAATATCCGTATTCCTATTTATATATATTCTCCACACCCCACTCATGTACCGCAGAGTGCGCATTTCTGTTACTTGCATTTGCTTCTCGTGGCACTTTCTCACTGCCCCACAGAGCCATACAATATAGCCGGTGTAACCACCATCCTGTAGAATTTCCCCATCATCTTAGTTGGGACCCTCCGATCACACAGGACTGCTTGCTTGACTCCATTTTAGTCATTCAGCATTAATCTTATTGTCACATCTGTATCTATTTCCCCATTACTCTTGACCAGAGATCCTCGTGACCACCTCGCCTCCAGCTAAGACGTCTCGTCTCCACTCTGACAGTGGTCTTGGAGCACTGTCATAAGCATTCTCCGGATCAATAAGGATTGTATGGAGGTCGTTCTTTACATCTCTGTTTCTCGATCATCTGCCTTGGAATAAAGATTAGTTCCATAGTGAATCTGTCGAGCATGAACCCGAATTGGTTTTCCCGGACACGAGTCCTCACGCGCTCTCCTAGAGTTTCACGGAATGGCTCATTATTTTGCTGCCTCTGTAATTACCACATCCTTGAGCATCGTGGCGTTGCCAAACTCTCCAGGCCATTCAGCAGGTATCCTATCTCCATTAGCTATCTTATTGAAGAGCCTTCCGAGCCACTCTAGTCCCATGGGCTCTAGGCAGTGCCATACATCATCTGTGCCAGTTGCTCAGCACCGAAATCATGTAGAATCAAGATTTCCACTGAATGAATAAATGTCATAGTTTTTGTATACAGTGGTTACAGCCAGTGCCGGATTTAGATATTGAGAGGCCCTAGGCTATTTCAATTTTGGGACCCTTTTCATGCCCCTTTGAACCCCTTTTCTTAAGTTTTGAAGCCCGCTAAATGTCGAGGCCCTAGGCTTCAGCCTAATTAGCCTATTGGTAAATCCGACACTGGTTGCAGCAGCTGGTTTTTTTTGTTTTGTTGGTGTTTTAGGGTCTTTCAACTACAAGGTCATTAGAGCCCCGTCCACTGCATAGTTCTAGTGCAGAGACTACACAGGCACTACGCGAATGAGACGACTTTTGGGTATTAGCGGTACCCAGTGTTCCCAAGCGTCCACCCATGTTAGTACTAGCTCCAGCAGCTGATAACGAGTGACTGACTTAGAGGTTCAACTCTGGTCAAGGTCTATTATTAGTGTGGTAATCCAGTAACTTTCGCCAGGTAGTAATACTATTGATCGTCCTACTACAGTATTGGTAACGGTATAAAGTACTGTAAAAATGACTGTATAAATGACTGTAAGTTCAAGTCTTCTGACCGAAATCTTTGCTTGAATTTACCTTTCAAGTCCAATAGGAAGGAGTTTTCAACTCTATGAAGCCTTCGCAGTACCCCTTGAAAATTCAACTCCACAGGTGGGTGACGAAATTAATGAATGGCCCCTGGCCACATGCAACTGGTAATACAATTACAGGGTGGTCACGTATTTGTTGGTTTCCATTATTGTCTCGTATTTCGATTTGTTAGTCCCTTACCTTTCGTTACTGTTGTTATTGTTAAAGAGAACTTCATTGTATAGGACCATTTGATATACCCAAAGTAATTAAGAGTAGTTCTAATGCCACTGCCGGGGTTGTCCGTAGCCGACGGTCCCAAGTGTCGAATTTCTATATGAAAAGCATGTAATGAAATCTATGGAATGTGGTGTCGCTCTATTTATCTTGTGTTGGAAATGAGACCTTGGAGCATCGTTACGAGACACACTTTGGGTCCTTAATGTAATTTACGATGTCGTGTGTTTCAAATATTAACCTTTTCATTGTTTCTCTGAGTTGTTTATGGTTGCGGTTTATTCTCGGATATTTAAATGAAAGGGCGGAAGTGTGAAGGAAGGTGTTCGGACTTCACTTAGTGGGCGTCCTTGTTTGCGACCCTGCATCACTAGCGACACCTACAGGACAAATTACTTTCCTGGTTTGAAAATATTGATTTTAGGTCCTGAGACGTCGTACGATAAGATATGCAGCATTCATGTCAGTGATGTAGGTTCGATTCTGATAAAACATTTCACAATTTGAGAGCGGCTTATTGCGTTGGACGCACCAGTTGTCGCCTGATCACCGAAGTTAAGCAACGCAACCCCAGCTAGTATTAACATGGATGGCTGCTTTGGAAAACTGGGTACTGCTAATACCGGAAAATCGTCGTATTAGCGTAGTGTCGTGCGTGACATCTTAGTGCCTATGCAGACTCTGCATTAGAACTACGCAGTGGACGGGCAAGGCTCTAATTCTAATTGAATACACTGCAAGCAGCCCTGATAGGCCAAATTGGCAGTGGAGAGAATGACTCTCATTCCTAATTTGTAACCCATTGAACCCCAAGGAACCTAAAGCATAACTGCTATAAGGAGCCTACTATATTGGCACCTTCTTGAAGAAACTTCCTCACTGAGAGAATTCCACTGCCGAATGACCCTTGAAAGAAAAGACCAGTAATACGAGTCTGTTCGTGCCCCAACCTCCTTCAGTTTGAAAGGATGATCCTTTCTCCCCCTAAATCTGCCAAGGATAAGCTGCCCCCCCGGAGTACCGTCATACCCTAATTTCAGCAGTCTGTGAAAAAGCTTAATGCTGTCAGATACCCGCCTCTGATGTAGTGAGTCCCACCCTAATTCCTTGATCATGTCTGAGACACTGAACCTATGAGAGGAGCAATGCAGCACAATTCTTGCAGCCCTCCTTTGTACCATTTTAATTTCCCAAGATAACCCCTGCCTAATGACCACTGTAGTTAAAGAACCCTAAAATACCAACGAAACAAAACATATTTTGAAAATTAAATCCATCTCTGGCGTTAAAGATTAGCGTCAGAAACGGAGTTGGTTATTGACCTTCACCCTCTGCTGCTGAAGGTAATTTTCCAGTGTCACGAGTGACAGGCTTTTGTGACATTCAACTCACTTCCGAAAGAGACCATCTCATCTATCTCGGTCAAGCTCGAATCTGCTTCCATAGACTCGGTCAATCATGCCATCATCGTGACCCCTCTCCCCTTCATATGTGGGATGCTCCCTGCCGGTTTGTGTCGGTTAATAACAAGTACAGTAGGGATTTTGCATTTTCTCGTAACGTGGTCGTTTCGGGACGAAAGACGAGAATGAAAAAGCCTTCTCGTCCTTCACAGTCGTCTTCAATACAATAAGGACGCGAAAATCATAAATAAAAGTGAGAAAGGAGGGCGATTATTTGTGATTTTCTCGGCCTTATTTTATTGAAGACGACTAGGAAGGACGAGAAGGCTTTTTACTTCTCGTCTTTCGTCCCAAAATGCCCACGTTACAAGAAATCGCAAAATCCCTAGTATCCATCTTTAATTTTTTTTATATTTTGTTTGCTGCGTTGGTGTTTTAGGGCCCTTCAACTCCGTCCACTGCACCGACACTATGCGGTTACGACGATTTTGGGTATTAGCAGTACCCAGTGTTCCCAAGTGGTCACTCATGCCTGTAGTAGCTGGGGTTGCGTTCCTTAACTTCAGTGATAAGACGAGAACTGGATGTGTCCACAACTGTTGTCTAAAAGTCATACTTTTAATATCGATGTAATCGAGAAATATTTTTATTGATAATTAGAAATTTAACTAAATAAACTAGTAAAGTGGTCATTCAGACAGCTAACCTCTTAGAGCACCCAATAAACTCAAGAACTGAACGATAAATCCATAAAATATACTTGAAATGAAGTGCAATTTTCATTTAATTTTTTTTTGTTGTACGTTGTCGGTGGCCCTTACAGAACGAATTCTGCATCTTCCGGTGATATCGCCATAGTGTTACTTGGGTTCCATTCTAGCTCTCCCGGTATCTCTTGTAGGTGATGACCATCATTTGGTGTCTCTATGAAACCTGCAGTGTCGTCGTCGTCGTCGTTCCCGGGGACTCTCATTTCCATTTGTTCTGCTGTCAGGCCGTAACTGTTGAAGTCCTCAACGTCGGACCTTAGACTGCTGCAACTTATTCCTAAACACTGGACATCACTGTCAATCTTTTCTACATCTATCACTGTAATGTCGTCGCGCTCTAGGGAAAATGAGTGTTCCACAACTTCTTCTGAAGTGCTGTCCGTGTACTGCATCGTGTCGGCCATAGGCGTCGATAGGTGAGAATCCATCACCACTTCCGGTGATTCCAATGACAGACCACTGTAAAAATGGTGATGGTTAGAGACCAACACGTGATGGCCGTCCATTTTGAGAGGTGCAGTTTGTGACATGTTGTCTACGAATCTAGGTTTCAGGACGAATTCTTCATCGACGTCCTCTTTGTTTCCGTTTCCGGTAACATCATCGTTTGTCGCCATCAATCCACGTTTCTTGCAGTCACAGAGCTTGACGTCCACCTTCTCCCCTTCCTCCTCTTCAACTTTTAGGATGCATTCTTGGACGTAGGGTCGATGGTTGACTTTTTGTATCGTGACCATTCCCCTTTCCTCACTATTTGCATCCTCTTCTAGAGCCACTAAAGTGTTCCAGTCTCGAGAAACCTGAGTGTTGAATGTTTCCTGAGAGATAGTGGTGACAGACTGCTGAAATAGATCTGGTGAAGGTTCGGATATCCAGGAGCGCAGGCCGTTGTCCAGAGTGTCTTCTGATGGAGGACTGACTGCAAGAGAAGGACGGGAATGATGGTGACAAGCAGACTTGGTCACTTCAGGGCAAGTGTCCACTTCGAAAAACTGATTGTTAGTTTCAGATTGGTTCATCTTACTAGGGGCTAAGGCTGCATGTTCCTCTTCGCCCTCTTCTTCCTCATCTTCAAGGATTTCCACAGCCTTGTCCACTTGACCGCTGTCTTTCATAAATTTGTTGTCTAAATTCCATTTTCCTGCAGTTTTATAAGTGGCATGACATCGCTGTCGTATTTCCTTTCGCGGAATCCGGTTTCCGCAGGTGGTTTCAGTGTCCTCTTTGTGGTCTCGTTGTGGACACGATTCACTCTTGTGTCCAAATTTGTGGCATTGGTAACAACGGAGACGCTTGAGGTAACGGCCGTCAGTTGAGTAACCCCGAATTCCGTTGCTATTTCGATAGCCGCTGGGTCGATTCCAGCAGTCGTTGTTGTTATTGTAGTTGGCATGTCTTGCGTGATGGGGTGGCCCTCCATCGGTCAGTTCTACTTCAGCCTTTTCCATGGACACTGCAATTTCGATGGCCGTCTTCAGAGATAAACGAGAGGTGGCAAGTAATTCTTTTTGAATTCGAGATGATTTGAGACCGCACACGAATCGATCGCGTAGTGACTGCTCTAGGTAAGGGCCATATTCACATCCCTGAGCGTAATTTTTAAGAACTTTCAAGTAATCGCCGACCGTTTCGTCCGGTTTCTGTTTTCTAGTCTGGAATTTGAAACGTTCTGCTACAGCCATTGGATTCGGCGCTTGGAGGCGAGACATCATATCTACAATGTCGGTATAGGACTTCTTCGATAGTGCTTCAGGTAGACATAGGACCTTAATGAGTTTATAAGTCTTAGGACCACACGCAGATAAGAAAAATGACCTTTTCTTTGTTGAATCGCTGATTCCGTTGGCATCAAAGAAATATTCGATCCTTTCGATGAAGTCGTTAAAATCCCCTTCTCCTCCTTCTTCTCTAAGTAATTCGATGTTTCCAATGTATTGCATGGTTTTAATCGTCTACCGGAAATGGTTATTTGTCCAGTTGATGTTATTCTTAGTCGAATGAAGTCCCAGGTACCCTCCTCTGGATTTCTGTGACCCAAATGAATGAGATTTAACAACAAAATAGCCGTTAATACTTGCTTTTGTAATTTTCTATTGTCGTCGAAATAGAAGCTACAATTCCATTTAACATTTTCAAAATTTCGAACACTATTATGTTGGTCGCACCACCGTGCGGTCCTCAGGTGAACTAAATCTACTAACGTATGAATACTCCAGGGCAGGGGCGGATCCAGAAGGGGGAGCAATGCAGCAATTGCGCACCTTCAGTGCCTCAATGGGGCGCATATTTTAACTGATGCATGACTCAAATTCAGAGCCGTAACGGGGGTACGAAGCGCCTGTGGCAAGTGTCTGACTTTCGCTTGCCCGTAACCCAATAATGACAAAAATCTTTAAACATTTTGCGCCCCAAACCCAGTTGCGCCCGTGGCGGCCGCCTTCTTCGCCACGCCCTAGTTACGGCCCTGCTCAAATTTGGCACTAATGAGCCATTTCTAAACTGCCAGTCCAACAGTTGCAGTGCAATCTGCAGTTAGCTAAACCACTAAACATGGGACATTGTCTAATGGGCAGTAGAGGACCTACAGTATTGCAATTGCTAGCTAGAATTATACAAGGGGTTCTGAATCATCATCATACTTTTATCCCTCCTGTGGCAGGGTCGGGTCTGCAGGTCCACTGA
Organism: Trigoniulus corallinus; assembly: GCA_013389805.1. Taxonomy (NCBI): domain Eukaryota; kingdom Metazoa; phylum Arthropoda; class Diplopoda; order Spirobolida; family Trigoniulidae; genus Trigoniulus; species Trigoniulus corallinus. Next base: position 10,785,374 of record JAAFCE010001036.1, read on the forward strand.
AAGTACTCTTACTGGGGTCACCCCAGCCAGGCGTCTGGAACCCACAGGAATATTGGGGAGCGGCGAGTTGCGTTGGACACACCAGTTCTCGTCTGATCACTGAAGTTAAGCAACGCAAGCCCAGTTAGTACTGACATGGGTGGTCGCTCGGGAAAGCTGGGTACTGCTAATACCCAATAATCGTCGCATTGGTGTAGTGTCTGTGCAGCATATGCATTAGAACTACGCAGTGGACGGGTCTCTAATGACCTCGTAGTTGACGGGACCTTAAACACCAACAAACAACAACAACAACAGGAATATTGGCAAAGTTGTCTGTGGGGGATGCTGGCCTACCCCACACAAGGGATTCTGAATTTTTAAAAATATTTGGGGCGCCCGTTTTTTAAATTGTTCAGCCTCTGGATCCGCCCTTGCTCCAGGGTGGGCTATTTAGGAACATGATCATCATACCCTTATCCCGCCTGTGGCAGAGTCGGGTCTGCCGATCCACTGGACATGCTCCGACGGGCATCGGGAGCCCGCAGGATTATTGACTGGGTTGTCTGTGGGGAGATGTAGGAACTACTTAGGAACGTACCCAAAAAATTTAAGACAGCAACAAGCACCGTGTGCATGCATTGGAACGCATCATCATCGTTTTTTTCTAACTCCTTCCCCCCCCCCCCCCCGCCTAATGCAGGGCCTAATATCCAGTTGTCTCTTAGGACCGGGAAACCCGAGCGAACCGCCACTGATTTGTTAACGTTGGCCTGACTTCTTTCTGAGAGTAATTTCTTACATCGACACCTAGAGGCAAACTGGTATACAGTAAACCCTCGTCCCGTACTGACTGGTTCTGGACAAGGAGCGGATAATAGGGGCAATAGAGGGTTCATATTGGGGCGCATTTAATTATGTAATATATTAAAGATTATCAAAAGTGCAGTGGCGTAAATCTATTAGCGCCCAAAGGGGCGCAATCCCCCTTGAAGTATGCTCATGGGAACCACTCAGATGTTTCCCCCCTCAGAAATTTTGAAGAATTTTTGAGAAAGTTTGTGTATTTTGCATATTTGATTGGGAATAACATATACAGTACTTGTATATACAATTTTAAAACATTTTGAACAAAATGAAAACCAAATTCGGAAGAAATTTTACCCGATTTTGAAAAAAAAATCCATTAATCAGGAGGATATTTCAAGGAGGCGATTCTAAAAAAAAAATTGGGATTGTTAATCGAGGGATGGCTAAACGAGGGTTTACTGTACCCGGAAATTTTAGTAATCGGGTATAGTTTATTCCGTGGGGTGGTTGAAGAGGAGAAAGGCAAGCGGTGTCCTTGTGATCGGAGGGTCCCAATAAAGATGAAAGGGTAGTGCTGTGGTGCATGAGTGGGGTATCAAGGGCAGGCAGAATTAGGAATAAGTACATTAAAGGTAGCATGGGGATGGAGGACATCGCGGAAAAGATGACAGAGAACAGACTGAGGTGGCATGGGTATGTGATGAGAAGAGGGGAGGAGGAGTTCGTTAGGTCCATTACGGAGTTGCAGGTTATTGGAAGCACCCGGGACAGGCGGAGCAAGTTTTACATAGGGATATGGTAGTGTGTAGAGTAGACGGGGACCTGGTGGGAGAATAGGCGGGAGTGGTGGGCTAGAACCCGCAGACCCGACCCTGCCGCAGGCGGCATATATAACGTGCAGAAAGCGTTCTTTTGCATGCAAGTGCCATTGTACATAGACGCATGCCCTACCAAAAAGAACGGTCTTACTTCTTATCTGACGACAGGCGTACTCGAGGCTTCGCCGAAAGCAGCCTTTCTCCTCGGCCGGCTTCGAACCTGCTGCAATCGTGGACTTACAAAACAAACACACAGCCTTCTTAATACGTGAGAGTTCAAAGAGTACTGCATCAGTTCGTAAAATGTGCGTGTTTCTCGGGTTCGATCTTCAACTGATGTACATTCAAGAAAATACGGCCTCTGGACAATTTGGTGGGCCCGCCGCGGTGGCGTAGTGGTTAGCACGCTCGGCAACTGCGTCAGTAGTTCTAGGTTCGATACTGGACCGTGGTGGGTTGGCTTCTTTCGGGCGAGAGAGAAGGCGCGAGTGTGCCTTCTTTCGTATGAGAAGTAAAACCGAGGTCCCGAGCTGGTGGACGATGTCACCTGCACGTGAAAGAACCCTCTCAACTAGGCAACGGGTTGATGAGGCAAAATTTCCAGGTGTAGAAGCTCGCCGCCTGGCGTCGGTAGCATTCCCCAACGAACACTAGACCGACGATAAATAAGCGTAGGGGTGCAGCTTTGGCCGGCAACCGGCTACAGAAAAAAATATGACCAATACAGTATATCGCCCTTGTGTCCATTCAGATACCCGACCCTGCCATAGGCGGGAAAAGGGTTAGGAGTTGCTTTCGTGGACCTAATTACCTACAGGGCCCGGTTTAAGGGGGGGGGAACCCGGACATTTGTCCGGGGCGCCAAAATTTAGGTGCGCCATTTTGGCTGTAAGTGTGAGAAGAGAGCACGCAAACAGCGCTTCTTCAAGGGGCGGCAATTTGTCTTTTTGTCCGAGGCATAAGGGCTAGAGCAGGCGCTGTTACCCACAAGACTTGACTCCACCTGTGAGAAAGGAAAATGCCATTCCTGACTGGTTGCTTTCGCTTACCTCTTGGTACGGCACTACAGGACTGTTCCTCCTGGTAGCTGTTTTTTGCAAGAGGGAAACGTGGAGCAGTGGAAGTGCCCCAGACTGTTAAACATTTTTGAAAACGGGACTCGATCGTTTGCTGTGCGCTGTGTTGGATTGCGGCCGATTGTTGTTCGCTATACGTGCCTGCTTCCGTCGTTGCCATCCTGTCAGTAAGCACCAGCGCTCTAACAACTTTTACAGTTTTGAATGTTCGTCGCAGTGTGGCGCTATGTACCATCTAATGTGTTGGATGTCACCAAAATTGCGTTTGCTCCTATAGTTCTATAGACAGGCAACGACTCTGTGGCGTTGTTCTGGCTTTCTGACGTTTATGGATAGAATTTGTTCCATCACTATAAGACTTGTGTCTCGCCTATGGCAAGGTCGGGTCTGTAAGTTCTGTCTCTCCATTCTCCCCGGTTTCCAACCAGGTCTCCTCCCTTGCCATGCTCCTCCTCCTTACGTGCTCCCATTTCACTCATCACCACTGCCTGCACTGTGAGCCTTTAATCACACACACACCTGGCCGGGGCACCTCCTTCAGCCGGATATTCTAACCCCATAAGAATATTGGACAGGTTTTCCTTCGGGGTGTACCAACCAACCCCACAGGCTGTTGAGTTGATCCGTTCTAGATATTCATTGCTGTTCTCTGTGGATATTATTTTATCTACTCTATGAGTACCGTCTGTAGGTACGAGTTGGTCTTTATTCATCTTCATGGGTTAAAGTGTGTGACTGTGGGTTCGATGCTCCCCGAGACGAGATTTTCTTGCTTTTCCGCCGTAGAAGAAGAGAATTTGGGAACGGGAGATATAGCTGCTTCTTAGTAGTAATGGGAATTTACTGTTAGCAAGTGCAAGTGAGACAATTGAGCAAGTGAACCTCCCATGTCCTCCCCTTTCGGCTAATGGCGATAATTGCCGGTTGGCTTCTTTCGAGTGAATGAGAAGCCCCGAGTGCACCTTCCGTCGGATGAGAAGTAAAGCCGTGCCCTAGTGCGGTGTGTGATATCATCACTGTACTGCAGTGGTTCTCAAAGCGTGTTCCGTGAAACCACTTCAAGTGTTCCGCAAAAAAATTAATGCACAAATAAAGCAATGGAGAGATACTCTGATGTGACCCGCAGAATCAATGGGGGAGGGGGGTCACTGAATTGGAGACAGGCAAGCGGAGTCCTGTGTGATAGGAGGATTCCAATCTAGTTGAAAGGGAAGTTCTACAGGGCAGTGGTTGGACAAGCTATGCTATATGGATCAGAGTACTGGGCAATGAGGACGAGCTACTGTACGTAATTAGAATGCGAGTAGCCGAGATGCGAATGTTGGGGCACATGTGTGGCGTGTCGAGATCTGACAGAATTAGAAATGAGTATATTAGAGGTAACCTGGGGTGGTGGACATCGCCGAAAACATGAGGGAGAATAGGCTGGGGTGGTATGGACACGTCATGCGAAGACGGGAAGAGGAGCTCGTTAGGTTAATTCCAGGAATGCGGGTGGTCGGTAGCACCAGGGGCAGGGAAAGACCAAAGCAGATGTGGGAACAGGTTGTCTGTAAGGATGTGACAGTGTGTAGGATGGACGGGGAACTAGGGGAGAGATAGACGAGAGTGGAGGGCTAGAACCCGCAGACCCGACCCTGCCACAGGCGGGATAAGGGTATGATGATGTAGTAAATACCAAGTGTAGAAGGTGTACAACCTGCTTTAAAGTTTATTTTTGAATTGTAAGTATTCCGTCCTAGTAAAATGTCAGTTTAGTGTTCCCCGACTTCAAAAAGATTGAGAACCACTGCTGTACTGTACGTAAAAGAATTCATCGGCAAGATTCCCAGGTGTAGGAGCTTGCCATCATGGGGTCGTGGAGGGATGGTGCCCCAATAAAGAAAATAGCCCGTCAACAAATAAATATGGAGACTGCAAAATTAAGTAGTTGGCAGCCTGTTGCGTTAAAATACTATCCAACTTATATCGGCCATGTGCCCCATTGGGGCAAAGTTGGGTACATGATCCTGTCATAAGCGGGAAAGTGGTTCGGTTCGTAGTTTGTACGCGATCCTTCTTCTCTTTCTTGGCGCCAAGATAAAAAGCTACTAACTCTGAAGAGAATCGAACCTTCAAAACTGATATATGACCTCAGTGACGTTCCACTTTAATTTGTTAATGATGTCATAGATGGCGCTGATAGACCACCAGCCATTGTCCTCGTTATGCGCTTCCGCCGGAGAAGATTCAGAAAACAATGTTATCATTCTGCCGGCTAATTAGTCATTTTATAATGCCGTGGTGACCAGTTGAGTCTAATTATTTATTCTACCTTGCCCGTGGGTCACTTGAGTGCAAAGTGGTCATTACTGATGATCTAAATAGTTTAATGTTAATTGGCAATCTAATTCCATGTGAGGATATCCGATGTTCACTTTGAAATAGTTGACTGACCTACTTCAAGAAACAGGTGTTTGTTTGTTCCTATTCTCATAACATTCTGAATGCTAATGTTACTGACTGATTATCTGTAGGTTCAATTCCCGTCGACGCTTGTGGCTTTTCCCCTCCTTTCACAAGATGTCGTAATGGGCACCGAAGAGTAGTTCAGCGTCTAGACATGCAGTTTTTGCCTGAAAGAAATAACACGTATCACTGCCAGGCTAAGATCTAGGAAAAGAGGAAACCATAAACTGGATTAATTTCGTGGGTTGGGGAGTAAGCCAAGCAGCCATAACAGGACGAACCCTTAGGAGGCTGCTTGCGGGAGATGAGGAGGTAGGTATTCAGGACGTAGGAGAGAGGAAATTTGCAGCACCCAACATTCTTTACCAACCACCCATGTTGGTACTAACGTGGGCTTGCGCTGCTTAACTTCAGTGATCTCACGAGAACTGGTGTGTCCAACGCAACTTAGGCTGACCGCATAGTGGAGCGACACGTCCCCGTGTCGCGACGTGTCCCCGCATAGTGATGCTACTAGCAATGCGACAAGTAGCGCTGCTATAAGAGATAAGAGCAACGTGACTAGACATACTTGATTTTGTCGCTCTTCTCTCTGATGTCACACAATGGACACCCAGTTGTTATAGGCGTCGAATTGCGTTGGACCCACCAGTTCTCGTCTGATCACTGAAGTTAAAGCAGTGCAACCCCAGCTAGTACTGACATGGGTGGCCGCTTGGGAAAACTGGGTACCGCTAGTATCCAAAAATCGTCGCATTAGTGTAGTGCCTGTGCAGTTTCTGCATCAGAACTACACAGTGGACGGGGCACTAATGACCGTAGTAGTTGAAGGGCCCTAAAACAACAACAACAAAACTTAGATCACTGAAGTTAAGCAACACACCACAAGATAGTACTGACATGGGTTATTGTTTGAACATTGGGTGCTGCTAATTTCCCCTCTCCTACATCCTTCACTCCTACCACCCTCTCACCCATGAGCAGCCTCCACAAGGTTCGGCCCATTATTGCTGCTTGGCCAAATCCCCAACCTGTGTGTGTGTAACACCACCCTCCAGGTACCCGTCCACCTCACACGCTACCTCATGAACAAGCTGGTCCCATGTCTGCTTTGGTCGCCCCCTGATTTCGGTGCTTCCAACCACCTGCATTCCTGCAAGAGACCCAATGATCTCCTCCCCCTCTTCTCTTTATGTGTCTGTACCACCTCAATCTACTCTCTCTCTCTCTCTCTCTCTCTCTCTCATTCTTTCCGCAATATCCCCCAACCCAAGCCACCCCCTAATATGCTGATTCCTAATTCTATGAGCTCTCGACATCCTACTCATGTAGTGCAGCAATCACACTGTTATTCAGCGGGTATATGGGGCAAATTTTCCATGTGCAGGAGCTGGGTGGAGTGCCCAAACGGACAGCAGACCGACAATAAGTATAGCAGTTGAAGCTTTGGTCAGCAACTGGCTGTGGCAAACCATGTCCAATATGTCGCCCTCATGTCCTTTCAGAGGGACAAGATGGGTACCCGACCATGCCATAGGTGGAAATAGGGTTAGGAGTTGCTTGCTTTTTTGTGAGGACTTCTTGTTTCTTGTCGCTTTTATCTCTGCTCCACTATGCTGTGCCATCACATTACTGGTAGCACTCTTTGCTTGTAGCTCTGCTATTATTGTCGCTCCACTATGCGGGCAGCCTTAGGTGCAGTGGAGACATCGTACACACCACACAGGACCACCACTTCCCAATCAACGAAAGATGTACCAGTCAGGATGGATACTATAACCATGGACTCACGGAATCAAATAGGTGCGAGCCTGCGTGCTTTGAGTTGTATCACCTAGCCTTTTTTCTCGTTTTAATACTGTTTATGAGCATGCTTAATGTGTGCTAGATAATGGTATTGCGCATGCGCTATACAAATTAGGTGAAGGGATGCAGACACCAACAAAAGGTCAGGATCGTTCCTTCAGTCACACACGCAGGAAACGAGTGCCCTGGAGCGAAACTAGGATGACTCATATCGAAATGAATGCAAATTATGATTACAAATTGTGTCGTCGTCATCATTCATATTGAGGCTAAAAACAACAATCAACAATTAATTAAAGCTAGGAATGAAATTGGAGGTGAAAGTCAGGTTAGTTCCCATTCACCCCCCCCCCCCCTCCGTCCCTCTCGTCTGCCCTGCAGGACTCTCACAACAGCACGTAAACCGAACTTCCTTGATTTGAAAGAAATGCCCATTTAAGTCTGTCTCGGTGGTTGCCGGATCGATCGCCTCTGAGGCAGATGGGACGAGGGGATAGTTCCCAGGTGTTTTTCGTTGCATGGAAAGTTAACCTGTGGCCCCCTGTGGTGCATACGATGTCACCACTACACGTAAAGGAACCCTTCTAATCGGAGTAATGTACAGTATACTGTATATAGGCGTAGAACGGTAGGTGGGAGCGGTTTATTGCGTTGGACACACCAGTTCTCGTCTGATCACTGAAGTTAAGCAGCGCAACCCCAGCTAGTAATGACATGGGTGGCCGCTTGGGAAAACTGGGTACTGCTAATACCCAAAAATCATCGCATTAGTATAGTGTCTGTGCAGTCTCTGCGTAAGAACTATGCTGTGGACGGGGCTCTAATGACCTTGTAGTTGAAGGGCCCTAAAGCACCAACAAACAAACAACGTAGATTGGTAAAGCTTACAGGTGTAGGAACTCTCATCCTGGCATTGGTTTTGTCTGTTTGTTGGTGTTTTAGGGCCCTTCAACTACAAGGTCATTACAGCCCCGTCCACAGTGGAGTTCTTATACAGAGATTGCACAGACACTACACTAATGCGACGACTTTTGGGTATTAGTATTAGCCAGTTTCCCAAGCGACCACCCATGTCAGTACTAACTGGAGTTACATTGCTTAACTTTAGTGATCGGACGAGAACTGGTGTGTCCAACAACGCAATTCGCCGCTCCTCCTGGCATGGTGACTGAGGTTAACTTCACGAATATGCCGGCTTTAAATAAGTAAGAGGTTGTAGCATTAGAGTGGCATCCGGCTGCATAAAAACACCTTCCCACAGTTCGCCCGTGTGTTCCCAGGTCCATAGGCTGACCCTCATAGATGGGAAAGGCGTTAAGAATAATGTAGTTCAGAGGGTGTCTCTCTTCCGATCGATCATCGGCAATTGTGTTTGAGAATATTCTCTCTCTGAACCTGGATGTGAAGCGACTGGCTTCAACTGGGATCGAACCTACAGAATATCCCAGTGCAGGATAATTGACCTACAGATCGGAGTCTGCTACTATCTAATGTGTGTCCTCGGCGCTTAAAAAGATACCTTTTCTAGGTGAAAAAATATGCGCATTCACTCTCACTCCCCTCATCCCTATTATAAAGTTTCATTCCGCTTGTGGCAGGGCCGGATACCTATTTGTTCCATTAACGTCGTTGGGGACACATGGGCAAACCACATCCCGTTGCTTATTTATCGTCGGTCTCCTCTTGGGGCCATTTTCTTCTTTACCGACGCCAAGGAGCGAGCTTCTATGCATGGGAATGCAGCGGTGGCATCTTGCCCCATGTCGGAAAGAAGCCATCCTTCTTGGCCAGAATCAATCGCCCTACCGCTGAGCCACCGAGGAAGACATTCACCCTTCCCTTAAAGAGCCCATTATTCAGTTCTTCAGGACGGGAGCGCCGTCTGAGTCAGCCATTGCTCTGCTGCGGGGCAAAGCAGCAACTTCAAAAATAATTACAGTTGGTCACCAAAAGAAATGTCATTTGGTAACTTCGCCTCGTAGTAACCCTTTGTAGACGACGATAGGAAGAGGGGGGGTCATTCACCCTATGTCCACTCTACCACTGAAGTAGATGTTTGAAATTGCACTTTCACTCACCCCACCCCCTCACCCACAGTACACCCCACCTTATCTGGTGACCAAAGGTTAAATACTTTGCGTGTCAACTTAGTTGTTGTATCAGTAGATTCAACGTTGGAGGGTGGTTGGACAGGTAGAGTAAAATTTTCAGCATTGAGGGGGTGGGTGGAGGATAATGGAGTGAAGAGGGTTAATCTGACCAAAAGTCCATTGAAGGAGGTGGATGGTGGTGGTAACTAGGGGCGTGTGTGTGGGAGGAGGAGGCAGTGTATCAACGCAAGCATTACCTTTCTCTAATGACTTCTCTCAGGTGGAATGCAAACAAATGAGGAATGTCAAAAATGATACTAACCCTTTCTTCTCGTTTTTTTTTAAGAAAAAAAAAACATCTCTGAATGTCAACATTTCAAAGAATGAAACTTTATCAACTAATTTCGTAAATAGTTTGGGGTGGTGACGTGTTTTTTGATGAGGTGGGGGGAGAAGGAGGATGAGATGAGAGGCAAGGCAGAGGACGTAAGTTGAAGGTTATACGCCAAAGATGGAAGTCCCAACTGCAGACAATATATGAGGATCCAAACTACACCCTCACCTATCCAATAAACAACCTGGCGACAATTCGCGTATATAAATTATTAAAATACCTTCCCTCACAAAAAATTAGATATAAATTTTATATTGAAGCACGCAACACCCTTTTTTTTTCTCTGATGCAATATGTATCTAAATATTGCAAAGAACAAATACCTGGATACTTTTTTTATATCATTTTTAGGACTACTTCTTGACATCCGCGGTTTAACATGAGGCCGGGGTCAAAAGTCGCACGTGCTTCGATGAATCCTGCTTAAAATAAGTGAATCTTACCTCTTACACTCCTACACGTCCTGGATCGGAATGGGTGGCTTCTTTCGGGCAAGAGAGCCCCAGTAGATTCGTAACATTTCCAGGTACAGGAGCTCGCCTCCTGACGTCACTGGAAGAAAAACATAGGGGTTGCAGCAAAATAGCACGTATGTGTCCCAACGCTGACAAAATTGGGCATCCAACGCAGCTATTGGTGGGAAAAGGGTTAGTGATGTCAAGATTTTTCATACTCGAAAGGTACTGTTACACAGGGCCGTAACTAGGGCGTGGCGAAGAAGGCAGCAGCCACGGGCGCAATTGGGTTTGGAGCGCAAAATGTTTGAGTTTTTTGTCATTATTGGGTTATGGGCAAGCGAAAGTTAGACACTTGCCACAGGCGCTTCATACCCCCGTTATGGCTCTGCTGGTACACTGTCTCTAACACCACTGGGTATGAAAGAATCCTTTGTGAGGCAATATTTAGTACTGACCTCACGAGGTCCATTGGTAGGACGCTTTAAGCTTACAGCACCTTCCTTCATTTTGGAAGTAAAGGAGCATACGTACAGTAGGCTACTGTATTTTCCGTATGTGAGTGTCATGATGTGAAAATTTGATTAGCAAAGTGGCCAAGTTGCGTTGGACACACCAGTTCTCGTGAGATCACTGAAGTTAAGCGATGCAAACCCACGCTAGAAGCAACATGGGTGGTTGGTAGTGAACGTTGGGTGCTTCAAATTTCCCGTCTCCTACAGTACATCCAAAACACCTACAGTACTTCCTCCTCATCCACAAGCAGCCTCCTAAGGGTTCGGCCTGTTATGGCTGCTTGGCTTACTCCCCAACCCGTTAGCAAAATTACCAGACGTAGGGGGTCGTTAAAAAGTGGAGCGGCGAATTGCGTTGGACACACCAGTTCTCGTCTGATCACTGAAGTTAAGCAGCGCAACCCCAGCTAGTACTGACATGGGTGGCCGCTTGAGAAAACTGGGTACCGCTAGTATCCAAAAATCGTCGCATTAGTGTAGAGTCTGTGCAGTTTCTGCATCAGAACTACACAGTGGACGGGGCTCTAATGACCTTGTAGTTGAAGGGCCCTGAAACACCAACAAACAAACAATGGGTAAAAAGTTTCACTGGTAATTCTGGCCGGCGTTTGACGATTTATTGAATGCCCAATATTTCTTATTTAAATAACAATGAAATGTTAATTTCTATGTTTTGTTTGTAAAAGGTTTTATTCAACTTTTATGCACAAAATTTGAGAAAGTCAATGTTGATGACGCGTTGCGCAGTCGCAGTGTTGCGTTTTTGGATGTCAAAGATTGTGAATGAAATGATGATAATGACTAGCGGCTCACACAGTTCGATGAGAAACTGATGCTGTCAAGAAATCAATTGGTTAAGGAATCAGAGGTAGTCAGTCTATGATCGAATTAATAACAGAAAAAGGCGAAAAATCCAAAAAAAAATGAAATATGGATTAACAAAATCAACTCGTGAATCTTGTTTTTATACAGTTCGAAATATATTACTATGAGACACAGTTGGCTACTTCCGGTAGCATGAGAATCAAAGTGAAATTGACGAGATTGCCTTGTGTTTTCTACTGTACAGGGTGCTGAAGAGAAAGAGAGAGATATTCACAAATGTCCATTATTATCATCAGGGCCGGCCTTAGGGCAAGGGGACCGAGGCGACCGCCTTGGACTCCTCGCTGGTGAATTAAAAAATACTTGGCACTGGGGCCCCGCTATCGCCTGCTGCCTTGGGTCCCTCTATCGCCTGCTCCCTTGGGTCCCTTATCGCCTGCTGCCTTGGGTCCCTTATCGCCTGCTGCCTTGGGTCCCTTATCGCCTGCTGCCTTGGGTCCCTCTATCGCCTGCTGCCTTGGGTTCCTCTATCGCCTGCTGCCTTGGGTTCCTCTATCGCCTGCTGCCTTGGTTCCCTCTATCGCCTGCTGCCTTGGTTCCCTCTATCGCCTGCTGCCTTGGGTCCCTCTATCGCCTGCTGCCTTGGGTCCCTCTATCGCCTGCTGCCTTGGGCCCCGCAAACTCTAGGGCCGGCCCTGATTATCATATCCAACCTTATAAATGGCTTATTTATTGAAAGTGGACAGGAAATAGTAGAAGTCAGTTATAATGAGGTGAAGGATCCAAATGAGTTGAAGGTTCAAGGCTGCCTGGGGTTCTTCGTTTGTTCCTTGAATTCGTCAGAAAGTTAAATGCGATCACCTCTACTTTGAATCTACTTGACTGATTTCAATATTGCACACTGAGCACTAAGCAACTAGCAACTTGAAGGTAGCAACATTACGAAGTTTTGGGATGTTTGGGGGAGGGATGTGGTTTTGATGATTTAGTTGCAAAAGTTGTTGCCAAGTCTGTAAACTTTGAGGGCAATTATATCACGCCATTTTGTAAAGTTTGGTGCATATTTTTGAGTGATATTTTTGCTAGTTGCTTGTCTTGTGTGCGACCTGTTATGACCAACTTCCGGCGCATATACAGTGTAGAACAATTTAATGGTATTTTGTGAATATCCCTAACATCTCTGTGACTGACTGTAGGCCGAATAGCAGGCTTTAATATTCAGATTCTGACGTCCAGAGAGAGAGGGAGCGTGATGTCAGTGGCGTCAGAACTCTCAGGCCCCCTTCCATGTCTGTGGCTTGCTACCGGTGACGTCATCTGAGCGTCCATTTCCTTTCTGTGTCGTTGCACTTAAGTACTTTATCGGAAAAGTGTCCAATTATTCACTCTCGTTCTTTGTCTTGTTGACCAATGGTCACCACGATCCTGAAATTGGGCTTCAATGTCCCTGAGAAGCTTACTATCATACTAAAGTGTCCAAAGCATAAACACCATCGTCACTGCTACTGTGAAGGGAACTCAGTCCAGTGTCCGAATTCGAATCAGTGTCGTTGCTCTGATCTTTGACCTTGATGGACAGCCCACTGTCCGGCGTCACACTCATTGTCGTCTTGAAATGAAGAAGGTTTTCGTGTTGTACTCGTAATGCTTCACCTTCCTCATCCGTTGCACTCAGATCCTGTTCCAGAAGTGTCACATAACAGCTTTTGTCTTGCACCAGGCGGCTCAGATCTGCCAAGGCCAATTCGTTCTCTTTAATCTCTTGGTCCTTGCCGGCGTTGATCACTTCCAGGCGCTGTACGCTACCACGGGTGATCTCTAGTTGCATTGCCGCGGCAGCCGGATCGACGTGTCCTTCTCCTATTTCCTCAGGCCCTCCAGAACTTCCTTCTTTCGCATCACTCTGCCACAGGCTGACCTGTAATGTTAACCAAGCGATAACTTCCTCTTCTTTTTCAAGCCGTTCGCTCACTTCCGCCAACCGCTCGTAGTAACGCGCGCAGCGCCGTAAATCTCGCAATGTGATGTCTATACCGTCTTGACCATCCGTGCACTCAAGTTCCCGTTCTCGATGATGTTCCGGACTTGAACTATTGGGAGTGGATGTAGAAGGGATGGCCAGCGCCGGACCCTCTCTGATCGCAGTCTGATGCTGTTGCTGAGTCAATTGAGAGTGACCACTGTCTCCTAAATATGTGTCTAACAAGTAATTGGCACCCATTTCTTCCATCCGCATGAAATGCATTTGTTGCTCGAAACAATCAATTTGTTCGTCTTTGTCTTGCAAACGCCGTAACTGGGCCTGAATAGTTTCGCCCTGGGCAATGATAACTTTCATTAGCCGTTCCATAGTTTCGGTAATTCTACCGTCAATGTCATGGTCAGTTTGTTGATGATGATGGTGGTGGTGGTGCCGCTGTTGTTGTTGCTGCTGCTGTTGTAATAATTTGCGGGGGTGGAACGTCGTTGTCGTTTTGGTTACTTCTTGTCTCCACAGTTTGGACTTCGGCCGTTTCCGTAGAGTTTTCACATCTTTGGGCGTCACTGGTGGCATCCTCTTAAGGGTGAATCTAACGTTACTCTGTTCTTCACCCCAGGTCTTCCACACTTTTAGGATTTTCGACTTTGCATCTAACGGACGCTCCACTTTGCGCCATCTTTCCACGATCACATAATGGTTCCAATCTTTTTCTTCGACGGCTGGTCGGCCCTCAGATCGGAGAAGAGCTCGGACAATGTCTTCGCAAGTTGTCTTTTTGGTTAGGCCTGTGATCCATTTTTGCAGGCCTCCGACCCAAACCGGAATTTCGGCTGCCATGTTGTACAATTGCCTACAACAGAAATTAAAACCAACTATATTATGGATGATTCCTAAAATAGTTCCTTAAATATTATTTCATTTTACAGAGCTAACTCGCTGTCTCTTGGTCCGTGATCTTATGAACAGTATGGCTAACAGCCCTCATTATTATTTGAGACCAATTTGGGAGCGATTTATGAAATCTCAGGATGAGGGTTCGATTCGAGGCTTTGAGGATTGGAGTAAGGCAGACATATGATTCAGGTCAGTGGAATTTTTAAATTTTAGTATGAAGTCAGGATGTAATCTCCTCCGCTCATTTACCCCCCTGATCTCCCATTTCCCCCGGTACTGCGTTTATATTTTACACACTTGCATAAATGATAATGACCATAATAGGGGATCAAGGTTCAAATTTCGGCAATGATATTGCACTTGCTGTATACATAAATTTTAAAACAATTATTGCTATTACGATTATTATAAATGTGTCATTATTACTATGGCTATAAATGTCTTGTAAAAATTGACCATGTCATTTTCTTGACCACATTTCACGGGAGGGGGGGGCGACCGCAGTGATATCGTAGCTCACAAACACGATTTAAGACTAATACCGATTAATAGGAGGATTCTTGATAGGTGGTTCAATTCCAGCACTCAAGCCCAACTAATAGAGTCATAACCATTGCTCGCAGGTTAAATCCTGAACTAGGCCGCTGATTTCTTACAGTTGAAGTAAGAATTCGCCCCCCCCTAGCGTCGGCAAGTCGCCTTCAAAGCACCCATCCCTTCATGACCCTCTCCTGACCCAGAGTCGAACTCACAAACCATGAATTAAGAACTGAAAATACAACCATGGCCGTCCTTTCAGCCTGGCTATTTGCCTTTCTGGTGAGTCTTGGAAACTGAGGGAGCGGCGAATTGCGTTGGACACACCAGTTCTCGTACTAGCAGGGGCTGCATTGCTTTACCTTTACATGGAAGCAAGGAGAGTAGGTCGAAGCATCTTAAACCCCCGCTCCTCCATCACCTCTCTTCTCCCTTCCACTCCCCTCTATATCATTATTCCTTACTACAGCTCTCCGCCCCACAACCTTCGGAGCCTAAGGCCATCCATCACTTCAGAGTCTGATGATATATAACAGGAGATTTGCAGTTCTCATAAAATTCCGAGCTTGAAAATCATCTCACACCATCGGACCATCCCCCTTCCACTCTCTCTTTCTGCCGCTCTGGTTTTTATCTTGACCCATGACATGAAATCCTAGATAGCGCCATCTATGAGTGACTCCAACTGGGTGGTCTTTAGTAGTACACGTCGCCGATAAAACTGACATGTTTTTGAACAAATAAGGAGTGTGAAAATGTACTTTGAAGGAAGGTGAGCGGTGAGAGGGTAGTAGGGCAACAGCAGCAGGATCCCTGGCAGTAAATTGATAAGGGGGCTACTTATTTTTTTGTGCTTGTCCTGCACCCCTCTGGAGATTCTCACCAATGTTTTACATGTATTTCTAATCTATAAGTCGTTCTCTCGATTCCGGTTTGAAGACAAATGGATGATGGTGCTCCATAAGTCAATTAAAAATCCTACTTGTTGATAGCCTTAACGCTTGAATGACCGTCCTGCTTGGATGATTCTGTTTTCTACGTCATTTCTGTCAATAATCCAGCCATTCTCCTCTTGTCACGGAATTTGATCACACTAGCCCAGTGATCTTCAAACTTTGTCGACTCACGGTACCCTTAGAACTATAAGATGATTTAGGGGAACCCCGTCCCACCTTTAGAAAAGTATATCTTACCACTGCTAACGAATTTTCATTTTGACTCGCGGAACCCCCAGAGATGTATTGCGGAACGCTGGGGTTCCGCGGAACACAGTTTGAAGACCGCTGCACTAGCCCGTTGCATTTCCTATTTGTTGAACATCGGACCCCCAGCTCTTCAGATTACTTTCCAACGTTACGGGGAGCGGCTTATTGCGTTGGACACACCTGTTCTGGTCCGATCGCTAAAGTTAAGCAACGCAACCCCAGATAATACTAACATGGGTGGCCGCTTGAGAAAAAGGGGCACCGATATGACCCCAAAACCATCGTAACAGCGTAATGTCTGTGCAGATTCTGCATTAGAACTATGCAGTGGACGGAGCTCTAATGACCTTGTAGATGAATGGCCCTAAAACACCATCGAAACGAAAAACCAAAATCCAACGTTGGGAAGGTGGGAGAGTCAATGAACAAACTACAGGTTCGATCCTAAGCTAGGCGAATGGAAAGTGAAGCCATGGTCCTATGTGGAAGGGAGCGGCGAATTGTGTTGGACACACCAGTTCGCGTCTGATCACTGAAGTTAAGCAGCGCAACCTCAGCTGGCACTGACATGGGTGGCCGCTTGGAAAAACTGGGTACTGCTAATACCCAAAAATCACCACATTAGTGTAGTGTCTCGGCAACTGCGTCAGTAGTTCTAAGTTCGATACTGGACCGAGTGCACCTTCTTTCGGATGAGAAGTAAAACCGAGGTCCCGTGTTGGTGTACGGTGTCACTTGCACGTAAAAGAACCGTCTCTACTACCTAACGGATAGATGAGGCTTTTGTTTCCAGCTGTAGGAGCTCGCCCCCTGACGTCGTGGAATTCCCCAAACCACCAACAGTAGACCGACGATAAATAAGTATATAAGGGTTGCAGCTTTGGTCGGCAACCGGCTACGGAAATACAATGACCAATATAACGCCCATTCAGAGGGACAAAATGGGTACCCGACCCTTCCATAGGCGGGAAAAGAGTTAGGAGTTGCTAGTGTAGTGACTGTGCAGTCTCTGCATAAGAACTATGCTGTGGACGGGGCTATAATGACCTTGTAGTTGAAGGGCCCTAAAACACAAACAAACAACCTATGTGGAAGTGAGACTTTACCACAGCTTCTAAAAGAACCCTTACTACAGTGGCAATATTCCGAGCTGTTCACGGTAAAAGATATTTCTTTGAAGAAGAAGAAGGAGGTGGCCAATATTAAAGTAGGCCAGCAGCCTGACCCCACCATAGGCAGGGAAATGGCCAGTAATGATGTTGTACGTCTTCCCCCTTATGTACCCTTAGAGTCGGTAATTTACCTCACAGACAGAGAAACCAATGTTAGGCAACCACGTAAACCAACCGTTTGACGTACAAAGGGGTTTAGCGTGCAGGTAGACATGGTACGCACCACGCAGCAGGGCAATGGCTTTTATTTCCACCCGCTCGCCACTGAAAGGGAAAAATCATTGACCTCAGCGAGGATCGAATTTGTGCACCGTGAGGTCATGAGGCAAGCATAGTACCAGCTGACCGCGCGCATTGTGTGACATGCGGCGCCAAAGTGAAAAATGTTGTGGGACAGACGAATGAGCACAATTTTCGCATAGCTTAAAAATCACCCGAGTTCGATTCTCTGAATAATAGAGGTCGGCAGTAGTGTGTCTTTTTTTTCGGTACAAGAGGGATTACCCCTTGTTGTTTGTTTGTTTGTTGGTGTTTAAGGTCCCGTCAACTGCAAGGTCATTAGAGACCCGTCCACAGCATAGTTCTAATGCAGAGACTGCACAGACACTACACTAATTGACTAATTGAGTTCTAATGCGACCACCCATGTCAGTACTAACTGGGCTTGCGTTGCTTAACTTCAGTGATCAGACAAAGGGGTTACCCCGTGAATAAAGGAGCCGTCACTTTGATGTTATGAGGATGATGTCATCAGTGAACATTACGATAACCCTTTCTACACGGACAAGAAACGGGTAAATCGGTTAAATTGTCAGTAGCTAGAGGTCGTCCATAAGTAGTCCTCATACCGCATTTACACATTCGCGAATAAGACGAGTCGAAAGCCGGGTTTACACTGCGCGAAACATACTCGCCGCAACTGTTTCCACAGGCTTGCGGCAATCTCGCCCGTCTCGCCCTCCCTGTTTACATTGAGCGAAATATTGCGCGAAGCAAGTATGCAAAACGTATCTAGAGTACCAGTACACGAAGTGGGAGTGGCGAAACCCTTTGATGCGTGTCCAAAAACCGACAGTGCGGTGGCTCACCACGAGGCTGCCTCCCGCAGCGAATTTCGGGGCGAGTCCCCGTTTACACTGCGCGAGTCTTTTTTAATGAAACAGTTGCGCGAGTATGTTGCGCGCAGTGTAAACCCAGCTGAATGACGAGGCGAGACTTTCGTCGAAATGTTCGCATTCATACTTTGGATGAAGAATTACTGTTCACACATTCGCCAAATGTCTCGTCAGATGGTCATTCTCCAATCACCTCGTCGCTAGCGCCCTTTGACTCGTATTGTCTCGACAGCTAGTCATTCTGAAATCGCCTCAGGTCACTCGCGCCCTTTGACTCGTGTCAAAAAACCGCTTTCAACACGAGCGCCACGAATGGCGAGGCGAACCACAAGGTGAATGACGAATGTAGTGTTCACACATTCGTCGAACATGCTCGCCTCGCCACTCGCCTCGTCGTATTCGCGAATGTGTAAATGCGGTATCAGAGTTGACAAGCCGAATTCCCCATTGTTAAACTTATCAGTCGTCTAAAATGTTTGCAAGCCGCACCTTCCCCTGACGGCAGCCTCCTCTCTCCCGAAAAAAAACTTGAGATAATTGAAGTTGTATCAAAAACTGTTAATGAGGTTTAGTAATTAAATCCCTGACGTTTTTAATTATTACAAATGCATTTTATATCAAGTCGTAGAGAGCTGTTAAAATGTTAATTAGCCAATCAGAGCGCCTTTTTTCTTGTCCTCTTCTTCTTACCCCTTTCTTGCTAATGGGAGGAAAGTAAGAGAAAAGGTGTTTCTGCTACTGACATATCATTTCAAGCCTGTTTCTCATTTGGGCCTCCTGAATTTTTGTTCTTTTCTTTCTCTCCCCTTCCTACTTTTTACCCCTTTCAATTCAGTTTATGTCTTTCCTCCCCCACCTCGCTGTTTATGAATCCCATCTCTTTCTGCCAAAAAAAGTACAGTAGTTGTTTTTTTCGGCAGTTAAAAACACGATCAGAAGAGTAATTAAACAGGTAAAAATCACTGGTAACATGCACCCCATGACACTAGGTCAGACTTGAATTTCTCACTGGTCAGTGTCTGAGAGGAAATTTTTTTTATAGTTATCCAAAATCCACACGATTTACATATAAAATGGGGGGGTTCCCACGTTTGTTAGTTGTCCACGTCTATTTTTTTACCCCTGTCTTATTTCAATTAATTGTGTTAATAAATTTATTCGGAACCTGTCATCAAGTTGTAGTGTCTTTAGAGCGGAAGCGCCTTTACGAATTCCAATGTGGGACAGTGAGAAGAAGAAGAAGTATATTTTTAGGTGGGGATGGAACTCTAGGCGGACGTTGATGGGCGAGGGAACGATGAGAATCCATGAATAGAAAATTATACCCATGTCAAATGTATGTTTTAGACATTAAAATAATTTATTATAGATTTTTTTTTCAAAAATAAGTAAAGAGTATGAAGGGAGCGAGACAGGGATGAGGAGATGCTGAGCCTGTGTGTATGTCTGGGACAAGGGAAAGGATAACAGAGGATGAAGGGGCGAAGGTAAGAATTGGGTGAAGCGATGTAGGAGGTCATTTTTATTAATAATTTTCTATAGTAGATATCTAGATTTAAGGGGGAAAAATCTTTTTGAAATTCTTGAGAGGCTTTCCACGCCCTCAGCCGACTCCGCCTTTTTGATGTTTTCACGCCTCAAAATAAAGTTCTTGAGGCGCACTGCATCTCAAGCTGTGCCCCAGGGATACACGCCTCGGTGTCTATCTAGCGATTCTTTCCCTTCTGGCAACCCTACTCCCATAGTGTAGACATTCTTACACTACTCATTTTTTTATACCCTTCTTTTTACATCCTAAGAGCTATTGCTGTTCCTCTTACAGAAAATTTCAGGCCAGTGGTGAATTACTTGAGGGGTGAAAGGAAAATGAAAGGGTACAAGTTGCCCGAAGTCAAAAATTCGTCTTGTTTTTTTCTTCTTTCTCAGGTACTGACTGCACGAATCATAACTCAAAGTGGCACATGTGTTTTATGCTGCAGTTGGTAACTCGGTGAGCAACGTTCTCATCTAGGTTCGATCCTAGTCCTGTGACATTGCGACGCCAGTAACTTTTCATTCGACAGATGACATTGCTTGAACACCCTTCTCCACTCGCATAGCACGGATTCAAATCCCTGACCTTAACTGGGACCGAACTCGCATGCAAGGATCTACTAAAGTAACCGCACTAGTTTTTCGGACATGGTCTCTCGGATGAGATATTAATGTTGACCCAAAACCGGGCTCACCTCAGTGGAAACGTGATTTCCTTCTGACGAAAGCGAGTGAGGTCCGTGAGGAGTAACACCATAGTTCCATTAAAGGTGTGGACAACACCGCGACTACATATTCAGTAAAAGTTCTAATTGTAGGAGTTGGTAGCTTAAGTTGTCGCCTGATTACTGAAGTTAACCAACGCAACCCCAGCTAGTACTGGCATGGGTGGCCGCTTGGGAAAGCTGGGTACCGATAGTACCCAAAAATCGTCGCATTCGTGTAGTGTCTATGCAGTCTCTGCATTAGAACTATGCAATGGACGGGGCTCTAATGACGCTGCAGTTGAAGGGCCTTAAAACACCAAAAAACAAAACCTACCAATCCAACCATTAGACAATCACCAAATCCAACCACCCAGACACCTCACCTCGCCCCTCTCTTGTTAACAAATCTGACTTCTCAGTTGATGAATCACAGGTTCGAGTCTGATCGAGTGGGCGATTTCTCAGTGAGGAGTAAATGTGAAATCTCAAATACGCTCTGCGTTTGTTTGTTGTTGTTTTAGGGCCCTTCAACTACAAGGTCATTAGAGCCCCGTCCACTGTGTAGTTCTGATACAGGACCTGCACAGACACTACACTAATGCAACGATTTTTGGATATTAGCAGTACCCAGTTTTTCCAAGCGGCCACCTATGTCAGTACTACCTGGGGATGCATTGCTTAACTTCAGTGATCAGACGAGAACTGGTGTGTCCAACGCAATTTGCCGCTCCCTACGCTCTACGTCCCGAATGGGAATTCACCTCTATTCAGGAAAAGAATTTTTTAAGTACCAGCCGGCCCTTCCCCTCTGGTTACTTGTCTTCTAATAGACAAACTAACACTAAAAACTATCCAAATTCAAAATGCTAAGTGGCCCTTCTGGGTCCAAGTTTGCCTAATTCAGACCCTGATAAAGATGACAGTTGTAGCCAAGAGTACGCTTCAGTGTTGATGTTAAGAAAAAGTAATTCCAGTTAAGTGATTAGCATGGCTTACCTTTCAGAATGGAAGAGGATGATGTTGCTGATGGCGCATTTAATTAGATTTGATATAAATTTGATATTAACCTAATAATGAACTTTTAACGGTTTTTCTGTTCCAATTCATTAGTCATGAGTGAACTTGATGGAGGACCCTACTCAACCTGTTGCTGTTATCGTATCGCTATTATTCCTAGTTCTGATACGGTGTTGATCTGCGCGCGCACATTTGTGACAGACATGTATCCGCGCACTCGTGTCCGATTCTGACGTCACAAGTGCGAAAACATGTGCTCTAACTGAGAAGGGTGCACTTCTCTTCCAAATGAGCACTCACAACGTTTTTGACACGTGACTGTGAAGTGCTCGCCGACTGCTAAGTGATTCACAACTCACTCTTGAGTGTCTAAGGAAGGAGAGCCCCCCCCCCCTCGTGATGCCACCCTCTATACTCTTTACCCTAACACGTATATTACATCTTAGTTACAAAACTAATCGATAGAGGTCATCATCTTTCATATATTATTCAATGGCCTGTGAACTAGTATCATATTGCAGATTAGATTAATACATTAATGATTGATGACCGGCACTGGTCAAGTTTTCTTTCTCCGTGCATGGAGAAGGGAGAGGGATGGTAGAGCGGGTGGCAGGGCAAGTGACCGCCTTTTTGGGGGAAGCGCAACGGTGACGTTAATTAATCGTATTAATAGTGATAGAAAGCAGCTGCTATCATGTGATAAACAAACGGGAGATTGAGTTGCAGGAGAGATGGAAACAGCCTCAGGCTGAGGGTGACCATGAAAGTGAGATAGGCAGAGAAGAGAGAAAGTGGGAGGTAAAACGGACGGAGAGGCGCTGAAAAGAGAGGTCAGTCGTGACAACTTGCCATCTATGTAGTACATATTTCATCTGCTCTGTGTCACGTTTCCCAAAAGGTTTCATGCTACAAATAAGTAATGGTCATCAAGTTTCATTCTTTCCGCTACAAAGGGCAGAGAGATTCGAGATCGTGTTAATCAAAAAGAAGAAAAAAGGCCATAGAATGGCCTGCAGACTAGCACGAGTGATGGTCAGTCTCATTATTCTCAAAGAGTATTAGATGGCACTGTCGACCTGCGCCTTTTGGTGAAAGTTCTCAAGATCTTCAACCCCTCACCAAAATATGAAAGAAACCACCTGTCTTAGCAAGGATCCTATCTGTGGAACGTGATGAAAGACCTTTCCTTCCCCGTGACGTGCTCCTACGCCTGCGCATTTTGCCCCCCTCCCCCTACACGTATGTTTCATGACGTCATAGCGTGCTGATGGCATCATATATACCACACGGGACAACAGAATAGCTTTCCTACACGAAGCTCTCCGCCTCGACCAGCATCGAATCTGCAACCACGGACTTGAGGAGTCAAGAGCGCTAATTCTGAACTATAAGTACGCCCATTGTAGTAAGGATCTTAAAAGCGGCCCGTGAGTTTCGAAAGCGGTTTGCAGTCCCCAGGTGTGAAGCCAGTTCCAGCGAGTTCCTTTTCCCGTGGGAAAGGGTGCTGCTACGATGCTGCTACTTTATATTCTTATATGGGACATCATCATCATATCCTTATCCTTATTCCTATATGGGGCCTTATACCTACCCATATTCCTATATGGGACCTTATACCTACCCACATTCCTATATGAGACCTTATACCTACCCACATTCCTATATGGGACCTGTGATGTAATTGGAGGTTTGCTCCCACTCGAATTACTGTTGCTCGGAATGGATTTTGTTTCGTTAGTGTTATAGGGCTCTTCAACTACAATGGTTACTACATCCCCCGTCCACTGCGTAGTTCTAATGCAGAGCTTACACAGACACTACGCTGTTACGACGATTTTTGGGCATTAACAGTACCCAGTGTTGCCAAGGGATCACCCATGCTAGTACCATTTGGGGTTGCGTTGCTTAACTTCAGTGGTCAGACGAGAACTGGTAGGGAGCGGCGAATCGCTTTGGACACACCAGTTCTCGTCTGATCACTGAAGTTAAGCAGCGTATCCCCAGCTAGTACTGACATGGGTGGCCGCTTAGGAAAATTGGGTACTGCTAGTACCCCAAAATCGTCGCATTGGTGTAGTGTCTGTGCAGTCTCTGCATAAGAACTATGCTGTGGACGGGGCTCTAATGACCTTTGTAGTTGAAGGGCCCTAAAACACCAACAAACAACAACAACAAACGAGAACTGGTGTGTCCAACACCTAGGAATGGAACTTGAGCATCATGTGCTCCTTGCAACTAGTCCAGCGCCATCCTTAGCAATGCTTGAGGTATTCTTATTTTGTAGTTGTGAACACATGACGTTGTTTGGGACACAGGGAGGAGTGTTTACAAGACTGTACTACGTGGGACAGTTTTTTTTGCTGCTACAATTTAATTATGGATGAGTCAAATGTTATAATTATATTCCCCCTTCCCCCTCTCTCTTGGTTAAAAATTTAATGACCGATGTCAATGAACAGATGAAAAAAATATTTTTTCAAGAAGGGAATAGGAGGAAGAGGAGGTCGAGAAGGCGGTGAAATTAAAAAAAAAACATACTTTTTTTAATTCAGGGTGTCAACTTGTCACTCATTTTGATATCGGCACAACCGTTTATTTAGGGGTAATCAAAGGATTGAACACATGGCGGAATGCTGCGGACGAGCAGCGAGATGAAGGAAGGAGGAGGTGAAGGAGTGACTGATGAGCGTCAGGAAAGGGTGAGGTCCGTGCCTCTTCTATCTTTCCCTCTCTCTCTTCCAATACCCCAGACAATATCAGAGTAAATTGGTGGAATGGATGATGTGAGGGTTATTTATACCCCCTTTCATTTTTTCCACATTTTCCTCTAGGTTATTATTCGACCCGCCTCGGTGGCGCAGGAGGTAGCGTGCTTGATTACTACGTCAGTAGTTCCAGGTTCGATACTGGATAGAGGCGGGTTGACCTCTTTGGATGAGAGAGCGGTCTTCAGTGTTCCTTCCGTCGGATGGGAAGTATAGCCGTGGTCTCGTGTGGTGTACGATGTCATTGACACGTAAAAGAACCCTCTCTACTATGCAATGAGTAGACCAGGTAATATTCCCAGGTGTAGAGCTCGCCCCCCCCCTGGTGTCCGTAAGTTTCCCAACGAACAGGAGGTCAACGATAAATAAGTTTAGGGATTGCAGCTTTGGTCGACTGCTGGCTGCAGAAAAATACCGTTCAACAGATTGCATATGTCCCCAGAGGGGCAAAGGTGGGTACCTGACCCTGCCATTGGCTGGCAAAGAGTTGTTGTTGTTTGTTGGAGTTTAAGGTCCCGTCAACTACGAGGTCATTAAAGACCCGTCCACTGTATAGTTCTAATGCATAGACTGCACAGACACTACACTAATGCGACGATTAGTGGGTATTAGCAGTACCCAGCTCTCCCGAGCGACCACCCATGTCAATACTAACTGGGCTTGCGTTGCTTAACTTCAGTGATCAGACGAGAACTGGTGTGTCCAACGCAACTCGCCGCTCCCTCTGGCAAAGAGTTAAGCGGGCTTCACAACAGCAACGGGAACGTAAAACGTATTTTGTGCAGAGGGGAGGGGCGACGGGTGCGCTCCTATTGGTCAACGGCTCCGTTGCCGTTCTCGTTCCCGATGTTATTGTGAAGCGGGCTTTAGGGCTGTAGTTGCTTTTTTGCCTCTAGGGTATTATTGTCAAGGTGGCCACTGACCACCACCTCGTCAATTCATTGCTCTTTTGAGAGTTGATAGGTCGTCCGCTAGATGGTACAACTGCATACTCGGCAACTGCGTCAGTAGTTCTAGGTTCGATACTGGACCGAGGTGGGTTGCTTCTTTCGGGTGAGAAGTAAAACCGAGGTTACTTGCAAGGTGTAGGAGCTCGCCCCCCCTGGCGTTGGTAGAATTCTCCAAGGAACACTAGACCGACGATAAATAAGCCTAGGGGTTGCAGCTTTGGCCGGCAACCGACTGCAGAAAAACTATGACCAATATATCACCCTTGTGTCCATTCAGAATGACAAGATGGGTACCCGACCCTGCCATAGGCGGGAAAAGGATTAGGAGTTGCTATTATCTTACTTCTTAATGCCTGTCTGTGGGAATCGAACCTTCTCATCCATTTATTGTCATTCGACCCAATTTCGGTGCTAAACCTGCTGGTGACATAACAGTTTTCAAGAGGCCCGTCTCTATAGTGCTTGTTCCTACACGGAAATAAAACATGTATGTAAACCGGCAAATTTTCCAGGCCCTCAAAGTGCATAATTACCTTTCCCTCCTCTAGCGGCGGGGACAAATAACCCTGAAACCAATTCCGTACGAGATAGAAGGTGTACTAAAGATTTTGTAACCAGGGTACCTGACTACCAGCCATTTGATAATTGCGCAGACTCCAACGGTGCCATAGAGCCTCTAGTGTTAGCCATTGGCTCAAATTGTGGTAGCTGACTTGAGTTCCAAGTGCGCAGGTTCTCTGCTGATTGCGTTGGACATCGGTTCTCGTCCGATCACTGAAGTTAAGCAACGCAACCCCAGCTAGTACTGACATGGGTGGCTGCTTGGGAAATACTGGGTACCGCTAGTATCCAAAAAAAAAATCGTCGCATTAGTGTAGTGTCTGTGCAGTCTCTGCATCAGAACTACACTGTGGACGGGGCTCTAATGACCTTGTAGTTGAAGATCCCTAAAACACCAACTAACCAAATCCTAGACAAGGTTAGTGCTTTTCTTTCACATAAGATGAAGACCTTAGGTTGTCCTTCCGCCATGTATAAAAGTTCATGTCCCATACGTGACTGTGGGATGTCACCTGTACATCCACGAACCCTGAGACTCTCCTTTCTATCTCTTTCTCTTCCGCTTCATTTGAGCATAATTAGGATTTGATAATGATTCTTTGTAGTAGGAAGGAATCAAAACCTTTCGACCTGGTAAACCTTTAGTCTGTTATCAGATTGAGAGCTGTTAAATCGGTAGATCATCAACATTAACATGATTTAAATATGCCAAACCCTTCCCTAGCACTCACCCCACCCCCAATTTTCTTCTTTTGTTGTATAATTCAACACCATGATGTCCAATTATAAATTTGGGCCACCATCAGTTTTTCATTTCAATTTCTTTTTTTAAGTTAGTCGATTGACATCATATTTTTTTCATCTTTATCTATGAGAAGACCACCTCTTTTTCTACTCGTTTTCGACGTTTAATAACCCAGTTGATCAGATATAGACTTGTATTATAAAAGGTTGATTAAAACTGCCCTTCTCCCCCTCCCCTACTCATTTTATGCCTTCTCTTCATCCTTCTCTCCTGCAAACGTCATCATCATCATCACCATCTTCGGATGGGACAAGCGAGACTGGCGACTGGAAGAAGCAGTTTATTTTTCCATAGGTCTGTAAAAAAATATCAATGACCTGACCTAAAAGGAGTGAAGGCAGATTTTTCTTAGGAAAAGGAGTTGTTGCATTCAAAATCGTTAAGAAAGAGAGAAATTACGAGGGGCCATTGACCTCTGAACCTTAAAATGAGACTGATAGGCGACAGACACAAGCGATATAAACTTTGAAATGCAATGTATCAAACAGCAGTGTGTTTACATTTTATTGTTATTGTAATAGCTAATTTGACCACCGTCACTACCAACGTCTCCTCTTGCCCCTGCTCTTTTCGACCCTCCTTACGCATCACATTGACCAACATCGTCCATTCATTCAACGTAATGACACGTTTTTCGTGATTGTCCTATTAAGGGCTATTACTTATTTATTATTATTTTTTTTGTACAATTAAAGTGTGTAATAAATTATGCTAATTTCGTGGCAAATTAAAGTTGTTATCACAGTCACGTAAGACAAATTGAGAATTGATCATAATAAAATGTAACTGCAAAGTTAGAATGACCCCGATAACGTGCTGAAATGGGGGAGGGGACGCTGTAGCTAGTGTAGCTGTCGAGAATACAAAAGTTTTGCTGCCTCCTACACATCTTAAAAATGCAGAATTCAAGCTTAGGAGTAGACGTTTGTCTTTCCTGTACTCAATTACTTTCTTCTCGCTTCGATAGTTCTATTAAGGTCCCCACTGACGATCATGCCAAATGGAGTGGTGAGGCAGTGGAGTGGAGTGTCAGGAGTGGCTGGAGTGAAGAGAAATGTTGTGGGGTCACTGACGGATAATCACTTCATTCCAATGCATCACTCCTGAATTAATAAGGGGCGGCTAGTTATCGTCTGATCGCTGAAGTTAAGCAATGCATCCCAAGGTGTGTGTGTGT
>JAAFCE010001036.1:10813411-10824559 GCA_013389805.1 Trigoniulus corallinus
GCTTGCGTTGCTTAACTTCAGTGATCAGACGAGAACTGGTGTGTCCAACGCAACTCGCCGCTCCCAATGCATCCCAAGTTAGTACTGGCATAGGTGGCCGCTTAGGGAAAACTGGATACTGTTTATACCAGAAAATCATTACATTATGTAGTGTCTGTGCAGTCTCTGCATTAGAACTACGTAGTGGGCGGGGTTCTAATGACCTTGTAGTTGAAGGGCCCTAAAACACCAATAAACCTAACCTGAAAATTATTATTAATTACTTTAATTCAATCACCAAATTGTTTGGTAATATTTTATTTGTTATTAATTATTTTTTGAGTTATTGATAAAGTAATTATTACAAGTGTCCTCATGGTTGAAGAATTGCTCCTTATATCAACAGCTTAATCATCAGCCATTATCAGTATGGAGAGAGAAAAAAAGGTCCCGTCCATTTACCACACGTGTCGAGATTGCAATGGTCCAAAATTAACAATGATTTGGCACTCACGAACGCTCCATAGGGCCACTACATCGGTCCATCCCATCACTTTTTCACACTCATGGTCGATTGGAGTGATGGACGGTTGGAGCAGAGTGAAGGATTTTTGGACAGATGGAAATCCGTCCGTTTCTCATCACTCCATCCAATCCACATTATATTATGCATTCACAATTGGTAATTGGAGTGCAACATTCATTTTGGCATGGATGGATTGGAATTTCGTGATCGTCAGTGGGGACCTTCAGTCATGTGCTTCACTTCCGAGCTCACATTTGAAGGTTCGATCCAACATGAAACCAGTGCACATCTTAGCAATGTGTGATTTTACCTCAGGGGAAAGTATAGCCGCGGGCGAACCTGTATGTCTTATAACGTCATCACCGGCTGCAAAACTGAAAGACAGATTGGCAACATTTCTCAGCCCTGTTGGGGCGTGTGTAGGTCCTCATGATCCGCTACAGTACATAAGAATTCTAAAATCGCTTAAACAGTTTTTTTAAATACAGTGCATCATCATCTTACCCTTATCCCGCCTGCAGCAGGGTCGGGACTGCGGGTTCTAGCCCTCCACTCTCGTCTATCTCTCACCAGGTCCCCGTCCACCATATCCCTACGCACAACTTGGTCCCATGTCTGCTTTGTTCTCCCCCTGCCCCGGGTGCTTTCGACCACCTGCAGGGAGCGGCGAATTGCGTTGGACACACCAGTTCTCGTCTGATCACTGAAGTTAAACAGCGCAATCCTAGCTAATATTGACATGGTTGGACGCGTGGGAAAACTGGGTACTGTCTGTGGTGTAGTGTCTGTGCAGTCTCTGCATATGAACTATGCTGTGGACGGGGCTCTAATGACCTTGTAGTTGAAGGACCCTAAAACACCAACTAACAACAACCACCTGCGTACATTAAATGGACGTAACGAGCTCCTCTTCTCATTGTGTCCATACAACCTCAACCTATTCTCCCTCTTCTTTTCGGCGATGTCCATCACCCCAGGCTACCTCTAACTACCGACATGGGTGATTGGTTGGGAACACTGGGTACTGCTATTTTCCCCGCTCATTGGCGTAACAAACTGTTAGCCAGCAACAATTAGATTATTTTTTTTTCATTTTATAAATGATATCTCTTAGGACATGCAAGCATACAAGGACCCGGTCAAGTACGTCTTGATTTCGACAAATACAGAAATGGGCACACATTGATAGAACCTATTGTTCTATCTAATGCCTGGACTGGATTATACTTACGGTGTACTGTATTTTAAGCTATTGAATATTATAAAAATGTAATTTTTCTATTTCAGGATTTAAAATTAGGACGTAAGTATGTCGTCTATTTGACATTCATACATACATATTTAAATGTTTAATTCAGCGCCAACAAGAAATTAGAGTTAAATTATGGTAAAGTATCTTAAGTAATCTTAAACAAGTTGCTAAGAATAATAGCAATAATATGCAAATTATTTTTACAGATTTTTCTCATCTGGGATTAAGGGAACGAACCTAAATAATTGATGACCCGTTTCAGTGAGAAAAATTGAGGTTAAAATCACACGCTCGTATTAAGAGTTTTGCCTATCGATTTTTGATTAACGAAGTTTGATTTCTTGCAGGATTTGTTTTTTTCCTTTAGAGAAAAAAAATAAATCGTATAGCGATATAACCTACATTTCAATGACGTATTTTCATTTCCATTGATGATTTTTTTCTGTTTTAAACTCCTGTTTTTTCTTTTGCCAGATTTTGTTTGGTTTATTGGGTTATTTGTCTTCAATCTGTCAGCTCTTAAGTCATTGCACGACACTAGGTAAAAGGCGACCTTTTAGACATGGAAATTTTGCTGATTTGATCTCAGGACTCGATCTTGGTCGAAGTGAGTGAGTTCTTTTCTTCAGACTGGAGTTGAGTTCGCCTTTCGCTTTTGTTTGGTTCGTTGGTGTATTAGGGCCCTTCAACTACAAGGTTATTAGAGCCCCGTCTACTGCGAAGTTCTAATGCAGAGACTGCACAGACATTATACTAATGCGACGATTTTCGGGTATTAGCGCTACCTAGTTTTCCCAAGTGGCCACCTATGTCAGTACTAGCTGGGGTTGCGTTGCTTAACTTCAGTCATGAGACGAGAACTGGTGTGTCCAACGCAATAAGCCGCCCCCTCACGCGTTAGATGGGGTAAAACGATGGTCCCATCTGTACTGAAAAGAGCCCTTACCAAGGGAAGAGAAAAATATTATGTACAAATTGACAATGAATCGAAATGTAGAAGCTCACATTCCCCTCTGTCACCTGTAAAATATCTTACACATCTTTTCCGTTTAAAGGAAGGTTCTTTTGTACAGCAGTTAGGGTTTTCCTCAGGCCTTAGATTCACTTTTTTCTCCCCTCCTTCTTTCGGGGCTCATTTTATCCATTGACCAAGGACCCATGCAAAACTTTAACCGGCACTCATGGTGGACAGGAAATCCAGTTGAGCTACTGAAAGACTGAGGCGACAAAATGGAATTGAATTAATAACAAGTTGGCCTTTTAAAAGAAATTATTTATGTATTCATTCTAAAAATCAGTGGTGACTCCCTTCAGAGAAAAATTCTTGCTGAATTCACCATCAGACTTGAAGAAGAAATGGTGAGAAATTTGGTTGAGATTCTCAGACAAGAAGAGAGGTCTGTGTGAAAGAAAAGAAGAAGAATCACATAAGAGAGAGAGAGAGATAACGTAAGACAGTAATAAATTTGGATTTTGAAATCCTAATTGAAACAAGTTATTTTTAGCAGGAGCAGAATGATTGAAAATGAGGACAGAGTGCGAGACGAACGACACCTCTCCAGAAGAAGGTAGTGAAGAGGTGCAGACAAAAATACTATTTAAATAATATCTATCAATTTCTTGTTTCTTTTAATTGAAAAAAGAAAACGTTCTCTAGAGAACTATTCCAGTTATAAATTTGATCTCAACTACCAACCAACCTGAATAAGATGAACATTGGCACTTCTTTTGCCAGACGTCTCTATAGATTTCTAGATTAGTATTTCCAGATTGGTCTGTTTTATGTGTGTGTTTTGTCTTACAATCAAAAAACCGGTTATGTTCAACATGATACCTCCTAACGATATATATCAATGTTATTTTGTTATTGTAGCCCGAAGAACCGGAAAAGATTGATCACTAAGGCGCCGTTGTAGCTCAAGGGTTAATGTTTCAGCTTGTTAAATGTCTAAATGCGGGTTCGATCTCACACACTTCTTGTCAGCGCTAAACATCCTTTCAGTTGGGATTCCCCACTTTCCTGAAAGAAACTACCTACCTCGTTTCATCTAGGGTTGAATCTACAAACTGTAAACTCTGATATAACAGGGCCAGACGTTAATTTGGGCCATATCAGTAGAAGAAAAGCAACTTTTAGGTAACCGTTTGTGGGTGACCCCCAGAATTAAATCGGACACTGTCAATGAATGGCATTGTAACCACGGTTGCAATTGGAAATTGAAAAATAGAACGCTAACATGTGCAGCCAAGTTGCGTTGGACACACCAGTTCTCGTGAGATCACTGAAATTAAGCAGTGCAAGCCCACGTTAGTACCAACATGGATGGTTGGTGAAGAACATTAGGTGCTGCAAATGTCCCCTCTCCTATATCCTCTACACCTACCTCCTCATCTCCCGCGAGTAGCCTCCTAAGGGTTCAGCCTGTTATGGCTGCTTGGCTTACTCCCCAACCCATGAAAGTAATCCAGTACCAAAATGCCTATGCCTCTCATCTTGATACTGTATTACAAATGCTCAATATTACCAGCGGTTCGGCTGGTTCCTTCATTATCCCACAGCGCTAAATAGCTGTATTTATAACGAACAGCAATTGGATGTCGTAGATGAGCGACAAACAACATCCTGTTGTGCCATTGGGAAAAAACTTTGCAAGCAGCTTTAGGTAAAAACCACTAGAGCTCATAGAAAGCAATGAAATCCGCCCGGGTCCAAAAACAATGTGTAAAAAAAAAACCACTTGGTCCACCCTGTGGCAGGGTCGAGTCTGTGGGTTTTAGCCCTCCACTCCCGCCTATCTTCCAGGTCCCCGTCCACCCAATGCACTGCCATATCCTTATGGACAACCTACTTCCACGTCTGCTTTGGTTTCCCCCTGTCCCGGGTGCTTCCAATCACCTGCATTCCCGTAATGGACCTAACGAGCTCCTCCTTCCCTCTTCGCATTACGTGTCCATGCCACCCCAATCTACTCTTCCTCATTTTTTCCGCGATGTCCCCCACTCCCAGGCGACCTCAGACTCATTCCAAAAATGGTACTCCGCGGTAAGTGAAATTGACTTTCCGAGACCATTGGTAAAGACCGGTGTTTTCTTCCAGATGAGGGTAAATCTGAAGTTTTCCTTCCAACAAATAGAAATTAAAACTCATGATGTCATCTGCTCACCCACAAGCAACGAAGAAGAATCGAGAAGTATAATCAGAAGATTGCTGGGTGCCGTCTCACGCCACTTTTCTTATTTTGTTGTTGACAGGTGTAAAGTTCTACATGCGGTCTGGAATATCCATGTTGCTTACTGTTATTGTGCAATAGGACACCATGCAGTATTATAACCAACAAAGCATCAACTTACCTGCCAAAATTTCTATTTTAGTTGTATAATGTGGTATTGGAACACGTGGGGTAGGCCGGCATCCCCCCCCCCCAGACAACAAAACCAATATTTCTGCAGGTCTCAGTCAGAGCATGTTCAGTGGAGCCGCAGACCCGACCCTGCCATAGGCGGGATAAGGGTATGATGAGGATGATGATTGACATATGTGAAACGAGAGGTAATATTCCTAATCGCATGCTAAGAATACTTGTGTTTTACTTTTCCAAGTCACTCCTAATCGCCGATTAATGAAGTCTTCATGCATCTAGGATATCACGCCAATTCAACTTTTTTCGGGAGAAAGTTGCTATTGTGAATGTGTCAGAATTGTCAACAGCAACAATAGCACTATAATGACATCGCCCTGCTAATCAAAACCATTTCAACATTCATTTATCTTCATAACTATCAAGTTGCCACCATAAACCTCTCTATCTCGCCACTTTGCCATCTAATTAACAGTATAAAGACTACCCTACTGGTGATATGAAATGACGTCACTTAGGCTAACCCACCACCAACCTACAAAAAAAAAGGGAGTACCAGGTAGATTTCTAAGCCTAAACAAAAATATGCATTTAAGAAGGAATTGCGTTATACATGTTAAGGTGTGTGGACCACCCATAGATATAATTTTTAACGCAAGTGGGTGTCTTCACTATTGAAATCTACATGTTTAAAACGAAACCATCTTTTCTAGGATATAGAGGCGTGGACAGTTTTTTGAAGTGATGGGACGCATACCTAATTAAATTAAGATGTGAAGAATAGTAAATCAGTAGTAGATCTAGCCCATCCAACGATGATCCGCTTGACCCTCAGCACTCCACCCAACTCAAACACCTTCGTAGTATCTACTCTTCGACAAAGAGTAGATAATCAGGCAACAAATTGTTCACCGATTTAAATTTTAAGGCGAGTCTCCAGTGATAATAATAACCATCAAGACCCAATTAGAGCCTAATAGTTTGGCTTGTGTCTGCCTGGCTCATTACAGGGTCTGGTTACAGATAACAGGCCCTTTAATGGGCCCTATCAAGCTGGGGTATATCCAGACGTTATCTACCACGACGACTATATGACTACCCTGGCTTGAGTCGACCCTACAGCATCTACTTCACCAGCTGGCCACATTGGTATGTAATACAGGAGACTGTGAGTTCAATTCTGCACTAGGGCTAGCGATTTACTTAAGAACGAAGCAACCACAGTTCGATGGCATGGCACTTTCAAAAGTATGTTGGCCTTGAAAGAACTTAAGTGTTGCTAATTAAACGAGAGCTCAGTGGATGCTACGTGTGAGGCCAGTTTGAGGTAAGGTCACCTGTTGTTTTTAAAAATCAGTGGTTGTTAATGGCAGAAACGGCTTCCTCCAAAGTCAATATAAGCCTGACGAATTCTTGTCTGATTCAGGAAAAAAAATAAGCATCAGAGAAAACTTGTAGTCTTACGTAATGGTGGTCACAGTCAAGGATGAAGATCTTAAAAAGAGTGTAAGAAGCTCTATCCCCTTATTATTAAAAAAAATCTTATCATCCCACAGTTTCAGGCGATATAAGTGATTCTATGAAGAGGAAACCCATTGAGAAGACACACCCAATGAGGGTGTGGCCGCTAACCCTTCTTCATTGGACACTTTCACGGTTTCATTGAAGTTAGTTGAAAACATTTGGCAACGGAACGAAGAACCTATTGGTACGTAGGCCTCCCTCCTTCCTTCAGTTTGGCTACATGGCACGGCAGGTTACTGGACACGTCCTTCGCTGCTTAATCCTTTGGTTTTTTTTTCTAGAGAGAACACGCGCCTGAAATTAAACGGCTGTTGACCCTGAACAATTTCACAGTGCTTTCGATTTCTTCTTTACTTTCGTCTTTTGGTGTCCTGCCATTTCATTCTTGTTTTGGAATTGACAGTTTTGAAGAAGTTGTTTGGCCTCACATGTGTACTTCCTCACCATAACTTCATAACTGTAAGTTCGATTCCTGATATGATTAGTGTGGTTTTAACTATGTTATCTAAATCGCTATTCTATCTGTCACAGATAGCGTCATCCTCATCTTACCCTTATCCCGCCTGTGGCAGGGTTGGGTCCACTGGGGACACCCCAGTCAGGCGTCCGAAACCTGCAGGAATATTGGCTGGTTGTCTGTGGGGGGATGCCGGCCTACCCCACTGTTCCAACATCACATCATATAACCAAAATATAAATTTTGGCAGGGAAATTAATGCTTTGTCGGTTATAATATTGCATGGTGTCTGACCTATTGCACAATAACTATAATGCAACAGGAGTCAGGCTCATGCCTACATATCTGTCACAGATAGCATAGCTTGTAAATTGTCATCCCATGTAGTGAGTAATAATTCATTACTGCAAAAAGGACCACGTTTCTACATGGAATGAAAAGTAGTATTTCCAGGTGTAGCAAGTAGCCCTTTCCCTTCGTACTGTGATGTCGACAATTCGAGATTAAACTAACCAAATTCCTGAATCTCTCAACAAAAAGATGTCCAACGACATTGGATGCTTAAGAAGAACACACCCCTCACCCTTGCGATGTCTTCCGGGTGGACGCCCTTGTCAATAACTATGTCTAGATGTAAGTTTTTCTGTCATCGACTTCTAAATGGGTTGATAATCGCTTAGTAAACATTTAAAAATCACCTGTTTTGTAATTAAGATAACATTTTTCACTGTTGTTGCCTTCGTTTTATATTTAATCAGTTTGTTTATGTTGCACTTTAAAATGTTGCCTATCTACGCATGTTTCCGTGTAGAAAAGGTTCCTTCGTATGCAGTGATGATGTAGTACGTGCCAAGCATTCAGAACGGAAGCCCCAATTCAACATTCGTCTTCCCACGAGGTTGTTAATGTCCGTGCGCGATTTACGTAAGTATGGGTCAAGTTGGCCAGGGCCTAGGACTGAAGGGAGTTGGTCTTATTTTTTATCTTCCAAAGCGCCAACCTGATTACAACATCCACTGTTAAGCATGTTAGTATGTTACGCGAACGGGTTGGGGAGTCAGCCTAACAGCCATAACGGGCTTGACCCTGTGGAGACTGCTCGCGAGTGACGGGGAGCTAGGAGTAAGGGATGTAGGACAGGAGAAATTAGCAGCGCCCAACGTTCACAACCATACATAGCGGTTATGTATAGCCATTCCCTAACTTTTTTAAAATGCCCTTTAGACTGTAAACTACAGAGTAGTTAGGACTCCTACTCTTTATGCTGGGTCCACACTGGCCGCGTCACGCTGCGCCAAACAAGAAATCGTCGTGTGGCGCTGCACTGAGCGATCGGTTTTCACGGCAAACAGCACAACAATGTGTGAAGTTGCGCACTGGCGAACACGATCCACTTGATGTCGGTACATCAAACGAATATACTCGTTGGTGCTGCAAACACATTGCTGTGTTATGTGCTGTTTTGAGCCGTTCTGCTCCATTTTGAACAGAGTGCTGTTGCAGAGCGCAGCCGGTGTGGACCCAGCATTAGGCGTAACTCCTGATAATATTATGTGCAAACAATTATGATTTCATTGTCGTCCTGAGTGACCATTTTTTATTGTTCGTTCATTGTTGTTTTAGGGCACTTCAACTACAAGGTCATTAGAGACCCGTCCACTACATAGTTCTAATTCAGAGACTGCACAGCCACCACACTAATGCGCCGATTTTTGGCTATTAGCAGCACCCAGTTTTCCTAAGTGGCAACCCATGTCAGTACTAATTAGGGTTGCGTGATTGATTTACCGATTTTAATTTTTCCCCATTTGGGGAGATCATCAGGGGGTCATGGCACTACAGTTTTATTTCTCATGCAGGCCGGAATACTCATTGAGAACTTTAGCTTATACAGTAAATGAAACAAGGTAACCGTTGTGAGTGGTTCGGTAGGTTACCTAGCTCGGTTCGATCCCTGTGGTTATTAAGTAAACCCACAACTCTGTGTGAAAGGGGGGGTTCAGTGTCCCTTCCCTTTACCTGAATAAGAGTAAAATCGGCATATAAGGAAGATAATGATAAAATTGCGCTGATTTGAAGTTACGTTCCTGTTAGTTTCCTATGGGAACTGTTGGGGCAAATCGAAGAGTGCAAGATGCGTGTGAACGGAAACGATACGAAAAACGACAACGTAGATGAAGAAAAGTTGTGAATTGCTGTGTAAAAGTTTGTCTTGCAAAACTGGTATCAGGTTTGTTATTATTTATTAGTGTAATTTTCTTTCTTGTTTTCGGTCATTAGATAACTTAATAGTAGTGTTTATAATTATTTAGATAGCGACCAAAAAAGTGATGTCATTATGAGAAAGACTTGAAAGTTTTACGGTCCACTTGATGTCTGAAGCATTCTTGACCTTCGGTGCCTGGAAATGCAATTATCACTATTTTCCCCTGTATGAATTCCTTTCATTAAAAATTTTGAGTTGGGTTGTGACTTGTGACCGTCGTCAGTCAGCCCAGTAGTTTCGTCCCACTATCTACGTTTAACAGACCTGTCATCCTGCCGATGACAGGCCTGTTAAACGGGAATTGTATGAAACCATTGGGGAGGGGCGATTCCTTTACCTTAGAACAGCGATTCGCAACCTTTTTTCGTCACGGCACACTTTTAATAATTTAAAAATTTGGCGGCATACTAACAATGACACATTTCGGGGCACACAAACGCCAAAGAAAATACTGTACAGCAGAACTCCAATTATCCGAATCAATTGGGACCGGATCCCATTCGAATAATTGTTTTTTTTCTGAAATTGTGAAAGCAATTCGGATAATCAGCGATTCGGAGAGTCGGAGTTCAGAAAATTGGAGTTCTACTATATATAAGTTGTTACCTAGCGCAGTGCAAAAACTCACCTCAGTGGTGCAGTGGGTAGTACGCACAGTAACTGCGTCAGTAGTTTTAGGTTCGATACTAGACTAAGGTGGGTTGACTTATTTCAGACAAGGTAGAAGCTCAGAGTGCGCCTTCTTTCGGATTAGAAGTAAAACTGAGGTCCCGTGTGGTGTACGATGGCATTTGTACGTAAAAGAATCCTCCCTATTATGTCACTGATAGATTACGCAACATTTTCAGGTGTAGGAGCTCGCCCCCTCACTTTGGTGGAATGTCCCAACGAACAGTAGAAAGATGATAAATAGCATAAGGGTTGCAGCTTTAGTCAGCAACTGGCTGTGGGAAAACACTGTCCAATATATCGCCCTGCCATAGGTGAGAAGAGGGGTACTTGTAACCTAGCCCTATGCACACATCAAACGGGTGACTAGTACACTATACTACTACATAGATTTGCTAGCCAGTAGTGAGAACTGTAATAGTCATGTCCATTGGTTCAGACAGTCCATCCTAGGAAGCCAGAACCGATTGAACAAGGCGCGGATCCAAGGGGGGGGGGGGGGGGGGGGGGCAACGATCCCCGAAAAAAAAAAAATCCGTTTCCAACCGCGGCCCCTGCCCCACCCCCCCCCCCCCCCCGACGAAAATCCTGGATCCGCCCCTGGATTGAACTACAGTACTTGCCTGACGTCACTTACGTATGGATATTCAAAGTGACGGCACATTTCAGGAATCTTGCTGCACACTAAAGTGCCGTGGCACAGTGGTTGAGAATCGCAGCCTTAGAATTTTGCTGAACTACAAATATATTCTTCTCCATGTAGAATGGGTTGTGTCACGTACATGGTGGTGACACGATGGGGGGAGCGGTGAATTGCGTTGGACACATCAGTTCTCGTCTGATCACTGAAGTTAAGCAGCGCAACCCCAGCTAGTACTGACATGGGTGGCCGCTTGGGAAAACTGGGTACCGCTAGTATCCAAAAATCATCGCATTAGTATAGTGTCTGTGCAGTAGAGTTGTGCATATTTCAAAATGAAGGTATGCTCGAAGCTCGCTCGCTCATAGCGTAGTAGGGGTATCAGGAATGGGATCACGTCAATTTGGCGCATGACAATTTGGCGTATGGCAATTTGGCGTAGTCAATTTGGCGTAGTCAATTTGGCGTAGTCAATT
>JAAFCE010001036.1:10827934-10910555 GCA_013389805.1 Trigoniulus corallinus
GTTTATGATGGTGGTTCTATTCTGGACCTTGATTTGTTGTAGCACATGTAAACTATGCTATATGTGGGACTCATGCCGATAAAGATTTATGTAACATCTCCCCAAGGTTGGCAGTAGGACACGTAGCATTGCTGAAAATTCAATGACTAATTCATTCTGTCCACCACTCACAGACTAGTTTACAGCTAACAGGAATAACTCCTCGTTTGCTCTATTGTAGAAACAAAACATGGAAAGTGGTGAATTTGTAGAATTGCTCTTACAAACACAGTCGAGACTTTTACCGGCCGGCTTACATGTATGTAGGAGTCGAAGATGTCGGACATCCTGTTTATAGTGGAGATGTTTAGATAGTAGTACAATGAGAGACTTTGTCTCACCAAACCAGTGCCCTGCCAAATACTTGAGCCAGCAGATGATGAATTGAGAATGTAAAGACTGGCGGAAATATATTGGCAAGTCCCAAAATAAATTTGTAAAGAGTGCAATGACATTATGGAGATTTTTCGCCCGACATGTTGAACTGTCAAATGTTAATTAACCTTGAGAGACTGACGGTGTAGTAAGAGTGATAGATCGTGGACAAGATTAGTTACCCACTATGTACCCTCATTTCCCTCTCCTCTTCCATAGCCTTGTGAGTTGTTGGTAATGCGTTTGACTGTTGAGTTCAAGGTGTGGCGGTTCAATCCTGGCCAAGGTGACTGGTTCCTGTTGATTAGGGACACTCTAGTTCGCCTTTCGTCCTAGATAGGAAACGTTTGCCAGCCCCTGTGCAGTGTATACGATGTCATCTGCGCGTTGAGGAACTTTTTACCCGGAAAAGAAAATTCCGAGGTATCTAGCTGACTATTGGCGTTGGGAATTGACCTTCAGAACAAATACAGGCCGACGTTTAATTAAGTAAAGGGTGTTAATCGAAGCTAATTTTTAATGCAGGCTGAAGAACAAGTTTTCTGGTTGGAGAATGGTAATGACACCATCATCATGATAAGAGTATTCTTGAAATAACAGACAAGAACCAGTTTTCAGCCTGCAGTAGGGATGTGTACCCATGATTTATATATAATGGAAGTTGGCAGAGGGGTGTGACATGGGATAACAGTTTTGTCATCACTGGCTACTGTGTGGATTAGCCTCACAACCCCTTTAGTGACCTCTTAAGATGGCAAGAGGATTATATAATTATCGGTAATGCACTTTTGTGTGTAAAATTGTTAGCAGATATCAGCAGTCCGGTTCCCCGGTCGTAGGTGCCCCTGCAGCATTTTAACAGCATCAGTTCAGTCAGTAGTCATCGGCTTAACAGCAACACATTGCCACATACGTCAACAAGCTGCCCTTTTTCATGCAGTCTACTGGCCTTATTTGGTGATCTCACCACCATTTTCTGAGAAAATGAATAAGAAGACAGTTCAGCTAGATCTTTGGTATGAAGGAAACGTAGATGATGGTGCTGACCATATGGTCAGAGACTGACGCCTCCCTTCAACCTCTCCCCTCAGTCGGTCAACTACAACCCTGTAATATAGAAGTCGGTCTTGTCACCATTTTTGAAATATTAATACTTGAGAGCTCTACTTCAAGCAGCAGAAATATTGAGCAGCAAATTATAGTCTCGAGATTTGTGATTTCTCCCCCCCCTCTCTCTCTGTCTACCTTTGCTCACCCGCTCTCCCCATCCCTTTCACCTACTCAAAAAATTGCTAAAGAGGTGGGAAATTCATCTTCTTAGAAATGCTCCCTGTATTTCACTACCGCTGATAATTATTGCCAAATTTTTGTAATGTTTTTTTTTCAGTATCGTTTTTTCTCCACAACAATTCAAAAAAACACACGACCTTCAGCTTTCCTTGACTTGCCTGCGGGAAAAACGTGCGAAATTGACTGTTTTCACCTGGTTGCGGTTTCAGGTAAACAGAGCAACCCTGTGCTATGTTTTTGAAGTTGTACTTCTTACAAAGATCTAGTGCATCCATCACATTCCCGCCTCCCAACCCTTTTTTTGTTTGTACACCCATGATCATTCTCTCTCTTTCTTTGCTGCTTGACTGTCGAAATTGAAACAGAGACCAGTAACCAAATGAGTGTTCTTAACTCTGGTGCTTATGGTGTACAGGTTCAATTCTGATCTAGGTCAAAGGTTCTTGGCAAATGAATGCCTTCCGTCCAATAGGAAGTGATGTACTGTATGTGCTCTGAATAGTTTGGGCTTTGTGACTTGAATGCAAGCAGACTGTGGCTACGGTAAGAAGCTGCTGAAGAATTAGCCCTTCCACCCTACCCCTGCAGGAACTTGTAAGACGTTGGCTGCTGCTCAGGTTGTGTGAAAAATAGGGCTGCGTTCTGGGGAGTGCAGTTGCAAATGTTATTTATACCTCAAGGTGCAAAAAAAGAGTTTTGTAACGTGCAGATGTCGTTGCATAACAAAGGACCACAAGTCCACGACGCGGATGTGAACCATAGAATCAATGTGGGGTGGCTGAAGTGGAGACAGGCAGGCGGAGTCCTATGTGATAGGACAGTCCCAATCAAGTTGAAAGGGAAGTTCTACAGGGCAGTGGTTAGGTTAGCCATGCTATATGGATCAGAATGTTGGGCAGTGAGGAAGAGCCACGTAAATAGAATGCAAGTGGCGTGTCGAGAGCGATAGAATTAGAAATGAGTGTTAGAGGTAGCCTGGGGGTGGTGGACATTGCCGAAAAAGTGAGGGAGAATAGGCTGAGGTGATATGGTCACATAATGAGAAGAGGGGACGAGGAGCTTGTTAGGACCATGCCAGGAAGCAGGTGGTCGGGAGCACCCGGAGAAGGGGGGGACGGAAGTTGACGAGGGAGCAAATCGTCCGTAAAGATATGGCGGTGTACGGAGTGGACGGGGACCTGTTAGGAGATAGACGGGAGTAGAAGGCTGGAACTCGCAGACCAGACCTTGCCACAGGAGGGACGAGGGTATGATGATGACGATGGTGTTTTAAACGGAAAAGATGTTTAGGTTGTCAAAATCATGCAGGTTAGCCTGCGTCCTAATCGCGCAGTGTGGATTAAATTTGGGCCTAACATCCCCAGTCTACGCTGAGACAAAAATACTCCTGTAAATCAGCAAAAGTCCGAGGTGTAAAAACTGGCTCTTCTTTTCTCCCTAAGGGCGATAAATGATTTCAAGGGGCGGACAGATCGGTGCCCTTTATGTGGTGTATACCATGTCGCCACAGTATGTTAAAAAGAACCCTGAACACCCCCACCCCGTAACTCCGAATATAATAATCAGGATGTGGAGATGATGAATTGACGTGCGATTAACCAACCGACCTTGTATCTGTATCGTGTGGATGACCCTACTTATCTGTGGTTTGTTATCGATAAATGCCATTACAACTAATGGCCTTTTTTTCTATATGATACAAGTTAGTAAAGGAATTCATTTGCACTACATGTAATACGGTTAAAAAAAAAGTTACACGTTTTCCCCTCTTTCATGTTAAAATTATTAACTGGTGTGGATGTATTATCGGCAAAAGTCTGAAAGGAAAAAACTAAAATCCACTTTTCAGTGACCACACACTAAATAAGTGTTGATTGTCAAGTTTTGAATATAAATAATGTAGATGAAGTTTTGTAATCTCCAGTTGATCATCGGCGGGTGTTTTTTTTTTTGTGAGGTAACGTGAGGGTCATCTCATTTTCTTAATTTCTTTTTCACTGACCCTTCCCACAACTTTACCTCTCTCCCATTCCCCTCCGCCATTCCTAGTCCCCTATGCCATCAACTCCAACCTCTGTTTCGTTGTCTTCCGCATTGAAAAGAGGGTTCAAAAACTTGTTTTTCTTTTATCCTTATCATCATTCTCAATTGGATTGTCAGAATATGTGGAGTTCTCAAAGACGGCCCTTTTCCTATTTTCACTTTCTTGAAAAGTCTTCAAAATACCGCCTTGCATTCCGAATTTGTTTCATGGGCACGTTATGATCTGGATCGAACCTGAGCAGTTTATTTCGAGATCGAGATTACCCGCCTCGGCGGCGCAGTAGTTCTAGGTTCGATAGTGGACGGACGAATGAGAGAGGGGGGGGGCCGAGTGCGCCTTCTTTCGGATGAGAAGTAAAACCGAGGTCCCGTGTGGTGTACGATGGCATTTGCACGTAATAGAACCCTCTTTACTCTGCAACTGGTAATGAGGCAAAAATTGCTAGGTGTAGAAGCTCGCCCCCCTTCTGGCGTCGGTGGAGTGCCCCAACCAACAGCAGACCGACAATAATAAGCATAGGGGATGCAGCTTTGGTCAGCAACCAGGTGTGGAAAAATACTGTCCAATATATCGCCCTTGTGTCCATTCAGCTGGACAACATGGGTGCCCAATCCCGGGGGGAGCAGCTGTATTGCGTTGGAAAGCTTGGTACTGTTAATACCCAAAAATCGTCGTAACCGCGTAGTGTCTGTGCAGACTCTGCATTAGAACTATGCAGTGTGCGGAGCTCTGAGCGGTAAATTGCGTTGGACACACCAGTTCTCGTCTGATCACAGAAGTTAAGCAACGTAACCCCAGTTAGTACTAAGAAGGGTGGCCACTTGGGAAAACTGGGTACCGCTAGTATCCAAAAATCGTCGCATTAATGGACGGCGACGGGGCTCTAATGACCTTGTAGTTGATGGGCCCTAAAACAACAACAAATCCAAAAATGTGCGGAGCTCTAATGACCATTGTAATTAGAGGGCCCTAAAACGCACAAAGAAATCAATCAATCCCAGATTTGATATCGTTCAAGAGGAGGAGCTTATCTCGGAAGAAAGGGATATCCGCCAAATGAGAAGCCATGCTCCAGGGTGGTGTGTCCAACGTCACCTACACTCTAAATTGGATTCGAAGAAAAATTCCCTGATGTGTGAGCTCGCCTCTCTGGTGTCTGTATGTTATGGGTTGGGGAGAAAGCCAAGCACCATAGCAGGTCGAACCCTTAGGAGGCTGTTCGCGGAAGATGAGGAGGTAGGTGTATAGGATGTAGGAGAGGGGAAATTTGCAGCACCCAACGTTCTTTACCAACCACCCATGTTGGTACTAACGTGGGCTTGCGTTGCTTAACTTCAGTGATCT
Source organism: Trigoniulus corallinus (assembly GCA_013389805.1). NCBI lineage: Eukaryota > Metazoa > Arthropoda > Diplopoda > Spirobolida > Trigoniulidae > Trigoniulus > Trigoniulus corallinus. The sequence continues at coordinate 10,833,027 of JAAFCE010001036.1, forward strand.
CACGAGAACTGGTGTGTCCAACGCAACTTGGCTGCACACCACTCCTAGGTCTGCAAGTGTGAATTACTTGAAGAATATAGGCCGGCGTCAAAACCCTGAATGGAAGAAGACCCTTTCTACACGAAAAGGAAATGTTATTCGACTAATTTTCCAAATATAGGACCTCCTCTCATTTCTGACATTGATATACTGTATATATATATACCTTTCAAACCTGAAAATCTGACGTAATAATACCCAATAAATAAACAAACCTATCCACCGACAGATTGAAGACACCTGGAAGGATTGAGGCACAGCCCACTCCAGGATCGTGTCGGACAGGGGCAGAAGTCTCTGTATTGAAAAGCTCTTCTCAAATATAGTTTGTAGGAACTGTGTTTGTTGGTTGAGGGGAGGACAGGGTACTCAATTAGTTAAGGCGATACTGATAGACTGGTCAATCCAGGAAAAAGACGGACTGCTTGCTTGCTCTGGGGGGCATTTCTTAGATGATGGTTTTTCTCAGAAATAATCTGGGATCTCCTGAAACAATTTGGACTTGAAGCGATCACGCCATTCTTTTGATGCCACATAGTAAATAACCAAGATGCCTACCCTCCTCCTGTGTTTTTGATGGCGTTTACATGGTGGTCAAACCTTCTTTAAAAAGCATTTTTTTTCCTCGTAAACACCTGCTTGCCATACCCTCCGCCCATTCTTTACAAACCCCAGTTTCAACTCGTTCACTGTCAACTCATCCTCCTCTCTATTTTTGTTAATCGCACCAATTAGAGGAACCTTGAAGGAGGTCCAATCGGCTTTCTAGGTAGTGATTAATTTAATTTAGCCTATCAAATCAATTTCATTTCTAATATACTAGTACCTCTTTCTGTTTGGTAATTTAAACCTCAGGCTCAGCCCGAGGTCTTCCTCTTGACTCATTTTCATTCAAGTGTTTACTTCTATTTAGGTGGAGACATACGTGGTGCGTGTTAACTACACCTCTACCTCTCCGAGGTGCATTTTGACTGCTCCTCCTTGGAAAAGCCGAAAAAAAGTCATTATAAGGTAATCTGAAGTTCAAGCCAACATCAGAACTGATTTAAGGATCTGACGGATTGCATTGGTCCCCAACAGAGGACAATAATTAAACGGGTTGGGAACTGAACCAGGCAGTACCCTTGGAAGGCGGGACGAGCGGACAAGGAAGAGGAGAGGGGGCAATCAGCTGTGGACCAAACGGAGAGACACCAGTCGAGACGAGAACTGCTGTGTCCAACTCAATAAGCCGCTCCTCCCTTTACCGAAAGGACCACACGAGGCTGTGATTTTACTCCTCAGGTGCGACCCCTTGAAAATTATCTTCTTTCGTCTGAAATGCACCGTCCATTTTTGCCAAAATCGAACCCTGGGAATAATCACATTAACCATCGTCATTTGAGCTTGTGTGAGTTCTGGTTGTGTGCCCGAGTTGGTGGTATTGGCATAAGCAGTCCCATTCCGGAAAATCCTTGAGATTACGGATAGTGGCGTCGCTAGGGTTGGCGTCACCCCCTCTCCCGAAAACAGCCGCTTCTTCTGCTTTTGTGTCATTCGCATTTGTCATGATACGAGTGGTGCCATCCAGTGCGGCCCGCACCCCCCCTACTGACACCACTGATTACGGAAACGACGTCAATAAGGTTGTTATTGTGGACCTTAAACGTTCTCACAGAAATTCAGAAATGGCTCGTGTTTGGTAACTTTTTTTGTCTGATGGCATAGACCTTTGGAATATTTAGGAGGGGGGAAGGCAATGGACTTCTTGCGCCCATTCGACGAACAGCTCACGGTTATTTATCGTACATAAATTGCACAATTTAGACGAAGCGAAAATAAAGTGAATAGTTTTTTTTTGCTCACTAAAATTAAAAATCCCATTATAGACTGTGGTTCATGTTAATAGAGAAATTATGTGTCTGGATTTTTGTGAAATATTTCATGTTGGCGGAACCTCCTTTTCTTGTTATTTCCCCGCCCGCCAGCCCCTTGGTTGAAATTTACGCGTTTCATCTTGATCTGGTTTGGTCACTACTTTATTTATTAGGGTTGTTATAGAGAGCTGAACTTGATGTTGATCGGAATGGTTCTTGTGTGTATGATCATTCACAGGTACATGGGTCATTCAATTATTGAATATTTCACTTCCTTTAGCATCTCCCATCCCATGTTAGTCTATGCCTCAGGGGCTCCGTGGTAGCTTTTTTGACTTGCCTAGGATTGCGGATCCAAACCCGCTAGAGGTGGATGGCATCTTCCGGGTGATACGAGAAATCAAGTCCCAATCCTGTTGTCTGGAAAGTAAAGCTGTAGTTCCTTATGAAATCCCTTTTGTGTAGTCCCTTTTTCCACCTACGGCAGGGTCGGTACCCATCTTGCCCCTCTGAGTGGACACATGGGGGAGCGGCAAATTGCGTTGGACACACCAGTTCTCGCCTGATCACTGAAGTTAAGCAACGCAACCCCAGTTAGTACTGACATAGGTGGCTGCTTGGGAAAACTGGATACTGCTAGTATCCAAAAATCGTCGCATTAGTGTAGTGTCTGTGCAGTCCGTGCATCAGAACTACACAGTGGACGGGGCTCTAATGACCTTGTAGTTAAAGGGCCCTAAAACACCAACAACTGGACACATGTGTGATATTGGACTTTGTTTTCCCCCAGCCAGTTGCCGACCAAAGCTGCAACCCCTATGTTTTTATTTATCGTCTGTCTACGGAGCGTTTTGGGGGCACTCCACCGACCCCAGGGGACGAGCTCCTACATCTGAAAATTTTGCCAAATCTACCCGTTGCGTAGTAGAGAGGGTCATTCTACGTGCAAATGCCATCGTACACTACACGGGACCTCGGTTTTACTTCTCATCCGAAAGAAAGCGCACTCGGGGCCTCTCTCTCTCTTGCCCGGAAGTCTGAGCGCGCGAAACACTACGCCACCGAGGCGCGTCGAAAATGGCCCCTCTCTACGTGGACCAAATGTGCAAGTCGAGAAAAGGCTTAGATGTAGGACCTTGTCATTGGAGTCTGTAAACTGAAGTTGGTCCAAGCAAGAAGATAGGCCTGGGCCATTGGGACAAATGGCTGGCTACAAGCACGAAGAAAAAGAAATCGAGCGGCAAATTGGGTTGGACACACCAGTTCTCGTCTGATCACTGAAGTTAAGTAACACAAACCCAGCTAGTACTAACATGGTGGCTGCTTGGGAAAACTGTGTACCTCTAGTATCCAAAAATCGTCGCATTAGTGTAGTGTCTGTGCAGTCTCTGCATCAGAACGACACAGTGGACGGGGCTCTAATGACCTTGTAGTTGAAGGGCCCTAAAACACCAACAAACAGGAAAAAATCGAGTGCGAAACCCTGCTGAAGTTCCCTTAACTACTACTTTACCATGCGTTTCTTTGCTTGTCGACTTGTCCCCTTGAGGATGATGCTGATGGGTAGTAACCATTCCCCCCTCACCATCGTTTCTCTCCCTTATTGCCCTCATATCCTTTTTTTTTCAGTTCAAGACGTCAGGTGGTAAGCACTCTTCCTTAAAGATATACTGGTCAGTAAATAATGTGTGAGTGGCTTTAATGGGTGACAATAATTGTTGGGAAAAGGAGGGAAGGGTCATCTTCCTCACCTCTACCTCACAAACAGATTTTAGAAGAAAAGAAGATTAGGGTGACCACCAGGGGATCTGCGCTGGAAGGGGGCATAGATGCTGTCCCGCACCACGGAAGTTTCATGGTGAAGGGCATCATCATCATCACCCTGCCTCCCCCTCTTTCCTTCTTCTCTTCACTTATCCACCCACCGTCCCTTTGAACCAGTCGTTCAAAGTGGGTTGACTGAAATGGCAGCAGCAGCACCGGCCAGAAATGATGAATGTTAATGATGGGTACTAAAGCATTTTTTGGAGGGTCACTTATTGGACACATCCGATACAGATAACCGTCTCTAATCTTTTGCACTGCTTTCCTGGAAACACAAAACTCATTTCCTTGTCAATCCATTCGTAAGTTCCGTAAAGAATGTGAAATGTTAACCCTGTTTGTCGGGTAACTAGTGGTGTGATGGTGGTGGTGTAATTGTGTTATCCCAGGAGAGAATTTCAAGAAAAAAAAGCAACAGTGACCCATGAAACACCAACTGCTGGTAGGCAGGGCCATTATTCCAGAGGACTTTTAATTGGGATCGTGGAAGGTTAGCAATGGGAGGTGACCTGTTGTTATCCCTGTTTTTTTTCCGTTCGTTTCTTATGTGAAGGTGCATGGCCTGCATCTTTTTTTCTTTTCATTTATTTGTTGGCATTTTTGGGTGCTAACAGGTCAGTAAGAAAATATTAACGAATTACTGGAGAGAGAGAGAAGGGTGGGGTGTAGTCAAAGGTCAATTGGATGACTCGTTGACTTCATAATATCGTAGTGTATTGTCTCCGTATGGGACACCTACTGATTGACTTCATTAAAATTCATTATTATAGTGATTGTACTCTGACCCCCTTCCCTCCCATCCCCATCGTTCAGGGGTGTTACGGTTATTTTCGAACAGCTGACCATGCGGTATGTATCGAGGTCACTGACCATTTAATGAACAGCAGGTTGGCAGGTGCGATATAAACTTTCAAGTTCATAGTTTGAAAAGGGATCACGTCAATTTGGCGCATGACAATTTGGCGTATGGCAATTTGGCGTACGGAAAATTTGGCGTACATACCGATCTCTTGGGTGCACACATTTGTTCAAAACTGCAACTGTCATAACCAGTGGCAGATCCAGGATTTTCGCCGGGGGGGGGGGGGGGTTAGGTAATACAGGGGGGTTGAGCTAAACCTCACATATTGTGTAAATATAAGTTCATATGTGCATGAGAGGGGTTGCAACCCCAAAAACCCCATCCTAGATCCGCGCATGGTCATAACAGTCATTGCAACGGTCCCGTATAACACAGTTGGGTTTGTTTGTGTTTTAGGGCCCATCGACTTCAAAGGTCATTAGGGCCCTATAACACAGTTATGGTAGGCATTCATTGTTCTATTACCTTGCAATGGCTGTTGTTATGACTGTTGAAATTTTGAACAAATTTGGGCACCCAAGAGATCGGCACGTACGCCAAATTGACGTTCCCCAAATTTGTATGTACGCCAAATTGCCATACGCCAAATTGTCATGCGCCAAATTGACGTAGACCCTTTGAAAAATAGTAAGTCTCATTCAGGATTGAACCTACGTACGTACTACCAGATGACGAGATTATAATGTAGTACTAATCGAAGTAGGCCTGTATATCATTTTTAGGGGACATCGCGGAAAAAATGAGGGAGAGTAGGTTGAAGTGGTATGGACACGTAATGATAAGAGGGAAGGAGGAGCTCGTTGGATCCATTTCAGGAATGCAAGTGATTGGAAGCACCCGGGGCAGGGGGAAACTGAAGCAGACGAGGGAGCAGGTTGTACCGTTTGGATATGGTAGTGTTTGGGGTGGACGGAGACCTGGTGGGAGATATACGGGAGTGGAGGGGTGGAATCCGCAGACCCAACCGTACCACAGGCGGAATAAGGGCATGATGATGATGAAGTATATCTCATTTGGAAAGTCAGGATGGGGGACCAACGTTCCCTCTAATTCTTTTATGGCGAGCCTGCGCAGAAACTTGCTCATGTGCAAAAATTTGCCTTCGTTGTAAAGTATGTGCGGACAGGGCCGGCCTTAGGACAAGGCGACCGCCTTGGCCCCCCCCCCCGCTGGTGAATTAAAAAAACTTGGTACTTGAGCCCCGCTATCGCCTGCTGCCTTAGGCTTCTCTATCGACTGCTGCCTTGGGCCCCGCAAACTCTAGGGCCGACCCTGTGTGCGGACCTAATCAGCAGGGCACCTTGGACATTTTGCACCCGGGCACACTTTTGTTGACCTTTTTCGTCGTATGTGTCACTTTAGTCTTAAAACCTTTTTGTGCTCACATTATTTCCTTTTGGCGCTAGGTGTAAAACGTTTGCGCGCGCCCATAGCTTAGAGGGAACAGTGGTGGGGGCAATATTGCGTGGCAGTAGCGAATTCGGTGAGCTAATAATTGCAGATTCGATGCTGACCAAGGCTGCGAATGGAGACTACTTACAGAGAAATTAAGAGAAAGTATCTGCCTGGTGTGCAGGCGAACTGAGTTCCATTCCTAGCTGTGGAAGCACGATGGTGGTGTCACCTCTTTATCTTTGTTATATAGGACACTTTGAAGGAAGTATTGTTAACTTGTGGGGCAGGACGGCACCCTCAATAGGTAATCCGCCCACTATTGCTGCAGGTTTTGGACATCTGACTGGGAAGCCCCCAGTCAGAGCTGTCCCACTAAGTAAGGAGGTTAGGCTACGGTTAGGGACGTGGAATGTGGGAATCCGTACAGGGGAATTAATGAACACCCTGAGACATAGAAGGATTAGAGCCTGGTGGGGGGATAGACAGGAGTGAAGGATTAGAACCCGCAGACCCGACCCTGCCATAGGCGGGATAAGGGTGTGATGATGATGAAGGGGGTATTGTTAACTTAGTCCATAAATGCTGGAAGTTTAAAAACAACAATGTAGGCCGGCCTACTTCTATCATGATGACGCAGTACTCGAGCCTCAATCCTTGAGCTTGTCAGACACCTGGTGTCTCTGGAGTTATTTGATTTTCAGGTATTTTTAGTTCAGGTCAGTGGTGATTTATGAATTTTGTTTTGTTGAAATGAAGTGAAAGAAACTTAAAGGCAGCGGGAGATTTTATATTTGACCATTGTCGTATTTCTTGAAGTTTAGGAATTTCCGGTAAGTTCATTTCCTCCCAAAGTAGAAAAAAGGGAGTAAAAAGTAGTAGTAACTGGCGCATTATTTATGTTGTTATCCTTTTGTTTGGAAATGTGTTCAATTTTTTTTTCCAGTTGTGGATTGTGATTTAAGATTATGGATCGAATTGAAAAGTCGTGACCCCCCTCCCTCTTTTTATTGATGGTAACTAGCCAGGGGTCATCGGTATGTGAAGTTGACACTGTGTCCAAATTTATATGCTCTCCTTTTTTTTTTTTTTACAGATTTCCGTCCCCCCTCCACTCCCCCAAAAGTAGCTACAAAAAATCGACAACTCTCTAGTGGACGATGGAAGAAAGACCCTCCTTTTAGACCCTGTCTGACTGAGTGGCTACGTGCAAACCACCATGGAAGCACATGAAAGGGTTAAACCTGATTGCTCGACCGCAGATTGCAATCTGATAACCCCCCTTTTCCTTCCTGCGCATTTTCTAACGATCATATTAAACGCGCAGGATGTCTATGATTTGTTGCTGGTGGTCACTGTGTGTGTGGAGTGTACCCTACCCAAGCGGGCCTCCGAAATTTAATGGCAAGCTATATTTTACAGGGTTTCTTACCCTTCCCCTCACCGCACCCTCTGTAAATTATTTTCCTGAGTCGAAGCCATTTGTTATCTTAAAGGCATTCTTTTCCGGGTTCTCTTCTCCACCTCTTTTGCATGCTTCATTTGGTTTTGCTGGTGTCTTAGGGCCCTTCAACTACAATGGACATGAGAGCCCCATCCACTGCGTAGTTCTAATGCAGAATCTGCACAGACACTACGCTGTTAAAACGATTTAGGTATTAGTAGTACCCAGTTGTCCCAAGCGGTCACCCTTGCCAGTACTATCTGGGCTTGCGTTGCTTAACTTCAGTGATCGGACGAGAACTGGTGTGTCCAACGCCATGCAGCCGCAGAATGGTCCGCAGTGCCTGAGGCGTTGAGCAGCTGAGTTGCGTTGGACACACCAGTTCTTGTCAGATCGCTGAAGTTAAGCAAAGCAAACCCAAGTTAGTACCAACATAGGTGGCTAGTAGTGAAAGTTAGGTACTGCTAATTTCCCCTCTTCTACAGCCCCTCCACCTACCTCCTCCTCATCCGCCAGCAGCCTCCTTAGGGTTCGGCCTGTTATGGCTGCTTGGCTTAAGATAGAACCGCACTTGTGCAGCACTGCACTGCAAAACCATCGCCAAAACGCACTGTAACTGCAGAACTGCGACAGTTGGGCGACAATTCTATTGTCATTATGAAGTTTTCTTCATCCATCACCATATTGTCATTCTAAAATGTGTTTAAAAAATGACAGTTGTGTTGTGCATTGGTGGCGTTCTACGGCACGACACTATGAGACAAAAATGTCTTTCTGGAGGAACTCTGTCCTGCTGTGCAGTGCAGTTACGTGTCGTGCTGTTGCAGTGCAAATTGCGCTATTCAGATACATTGTAAGTAGGCTATATTTTACTGTGCAGTGCAGTGCTGTGCTATGCTGCACTAGTGCAGTTCTACCTTTACTCCCCAACCCGTTGGCATAACATACCATAAATAACAGTGCCGGCGGCTGTCAGGGGTGCTCGAGGGGGCCCCAGGCCGCCACCATCAATAGTCCGCAATGTCATGGGGATAGGGACCTCGGATCCCGCGCCAACTGTTCTGTGTGGGGTAGAGCGGCAAGTTGCGTTGGACACACCAGTTCTCGTCTGATCACTGACGTTAAGCAACGCAAGCCCAGTTAGTACTGACATGGGTGGTCGCTCGGGAAAGCTGGGTACTGCTAATACCCAATAATCGTCACATTAGTGTAGTGTCTGTGCAGTATATGCATTAGAACTATACAGTGGACGGGTCTCTAATGACCTTGTAGTTGACGGGACCTTAAACTCCAACCAATAACAACAACATCTGTGTGGGGTAGGCCGGCATCCCCCCACAGCAAGCAGCGCCAATATTCCTGTGGGTTCCAGACGCCTGGCTGGGGTGCTCCCAGTCAGAGCATGTTCAAAAAGCATAGGGGCAAGTCTTAGATTAGAAACGTGGAATGTGGGGAGCCTTACTGGCAAAACAGAGGGTGGTGTGTGAGGTGGACGGCGACCAGGTGGGGGATAGGCGGTAATGGAGGGCTAGAGCCCGCAGACCCGACCCTGTCGCAGGCGGGATAAGGGTATGATGATGTCTGGGGGGGATGCCAGCCAACCCCACAAATTGAGACGATGCAGACGAATAAGAATAAAAGAATGGAATGTAACAGGGATGAAAAAATCTTTTGAGTCTCGCATACGTTCTAATGGCGCTTCGAACTGTTGCTCCTCCAATTATCTACGTCGCTTCATAACGAAGCAGAAAACTGAGAACGGAAGGAAGCATCCAAATCAGAATGCGTGAAATGGAACTACTGGCGACATTTTCAGACTTTATTTTCAAAGGAATGCATTCAGTTTTAGATCATTAACTCGATAATTTCAAAAATGGTATGTTTGTTATTTGTTTTTACTAGTACTTCGATTATGCTTATACTTATCATATTTGTCTTTCGAGAAGGAAATTCTTAAAAGTACATTACGCTATCGTTAGGGTTATAAGGTTGTTGCTGTTGTAAAAGTTGATCTCATTGACTGGTGGTCAGTCGGCTTTGAGACTGGTCGTCTGAATAATATATTTGATGTTTTTTATATGCAAATACGTAACATTTCTAATCTTCACTTTCTACTCATTGAAGCTCTTCGTGTATTATTGTAGGAGTTTACCCACTCGAACTACAGGTTTGAAAATTTGCCTCAATAGTTCCACTAGCAGTGCATTACTAAATGGTCAGTCACCACTTTGGTGTTATGACCTGTGTCTTAATTTGATTTGACTCTTCATTCTGATCGTCGTCGTTCTTTGCAAAACTCAACTTCGTTTTTCCTCCCGCCTCATTTCTCTTCAGACTTAACTACTTACTGGAATATCGTCTTTTTCAGTTTACTAACCCTTTCTTTCTTCGTTTCAGGTATATTTTTTTGCTTCTCAAGATACTACTGCTCGTGGATATGATAATTTCCTGTTGTGTTGAGGCATTTATTTCCCCTCTTCAACCTTCCTAAGGATGGGGTCTAAGCGCTTACGCCTTCATACAACCACGTCCTATCGCTGCCTTCCTTTCTACCTTCAACCCCTCCTCATTGTACTTCTCCATTCTCTGTAACCCGCCTCGACCCACGTGGCTATAAACTGCCCCTCACTCCCACACCTTTTCATGATAGGCATACATAAACTTACAACGGCACGTGTTGGTCATTGAGAAGCGAGTGCCACGAATAAGACCTGGATTGTTAACTAGTTAGAGCACATAACTGCAGAGGGAGCGCCAGGCGCGTTCCACCTTCAACTTCTTTCTCATTTTTTTTAGTCTTTTTTTTTTTTTTTTTTGGAATGTTTTTGGTAATGTCATCCTTTGTTTTTATGCAGCGAAGTGAAACAGCGTACAATTTGATCAGTAGCGTGATGAATGCTTTAACGAATGTTTTTAGGTACAGTATTGTCCATCTTTTTTTACCCCTTCCCCACATAAATTTCTCGCTTAGTTGGTGAGTTGCACAACATGAGTTCATGACAGCATGTTCGATCCTGGCCTAGATGGGTAATTTCTTCGGGAAGACTTAAGATGTCCGAAGATACTAACATTGAAACTGAATTCCTTTGGTATCTCTCCTAGTTTATCTTTGAGTGAGACGAAAAGAGTAAAGGGAGCGGCTTATTGCTTTAGACCAGTGTTTTTCAACCAGGGTTTCGTGAGGTCCGCCCAAGGATTCCGCCAATGGCAAGGTAAAAAATAAGAAACGAGAACGACTTTTGTCTGTCGAAGATGAACTTCGGGTGTCTCTCAAACATTAGGCCACGAATTCAACTGCTTATACTAACACACACCTGTATCAATTAATGTTTTTTTTTTCCTGTCACTGTATGGGGTTCCGCGAAAGTCTAAATGCTCCAAAGGGTTCCGTCCGAACAAAAAGGTTGAAAAACACAGCTTTAGACACACCGGTTCTCGTTTGATGACTGAAGTTAAGCAACGCAATCCCAATTAGTACTGACATGGGTGGCCGCATTAGTGTTATGTCTGTGCAGTCACTGCGTTTGAACTATGCAGTGGACGGGGCTCTAAAGACCTTGTATTTGAAGGGCCCTAAAACATCAACACTCAAAATAAGGAAAAGAGTGGTGGGCAATAGCCAGCCACCAAAAACTAATCTCCAGCCATTTGCTCACTTGTTTCTTATGTCCACCAATATTGTGTTGAATCTCTCCTTCCACTAGAAATCCAGTCTCACCAGTTTTTAGTTTCAGGTAGGATGAGGATTGATTGGAATTTTGTCTGACGAGTTGGTGACCGGAGTTCAATTCCTCATTCGGGAGCTTTGAAACTGATGTCTGCTGCATCCCAAGTGTTTGTGTTATCACCACTGTAGACAAAAGAACGGCACAATGACTCTCAACTAACAAAATAAACCAAATCTGAAGTTGAACTATGACCTTCGCTTAGTATTTGACTCCATTGCAGTGTAAAAACTGAAGAAAAATGAATCAGTTTTACATAAAGCAGTGTTTTTGTTTCCATTGGGTGAGCAGGAGCTGTGGCGACATGTTGATTGTTGGAGCGGTGTTATGATATAAAACTTAATACATTCTTATGCCTAGTAACTTAAAAATAAATCATAATAACCCTGTCGGTTTAAGGGCGCCAAAAGAGGTCAAAAAACCCTTAAATATACTAGATCTTTACACATAAATAGATGTATATATGATGTGTGTTCAAAAAAATGTTTTTAAATATAGAAATTAATCTACATATTGTGAAATCCTTAGGTTTAATAGACCGGAGGGACCTGAAAATTGAAAGGGGAGGGGATTTTGAATGGTAACTTGTTTTCCTCTCTCTCTTTTAAGGGTCTGAGTATCATCTATATTAAGAAATGCAACTCTTACGAATAATTTATGTGATCTCCGCTTTCATCCCACCCCCTCTACAGACTCCCTGAAATTGGCGTTGAATGAACATGAAAAATCTCAGAAATTTACCTCAGAGATTTCTTAATTTTTTTCTCTTAATAGCATTAAGCAATCTTGTTGTGGGTGGAGAAGGAGGGGCGTGAGGGAGGGTCCAAAGAAGAGTAAGAAGAGGTTGCTAATAAGGTGAATGTTCATGAAATAAGACAAAAAAATAGAGGAATTGACGATCGAGAGAGCATGACATCAGAAGTTGTTATAGATAACATATAAAATCTGTTTATAACTTTTACCCTACGGTACCTAGATCGTCAGTTCGATTCCAAATGTGGGTATCAGTGCTTAATAACTTTATGCTTGATGAAGGGCTCTGAATACATTCGATCATGTCAACTGAACTTTAAAGGGAGTGAAACCTTTATGCCCTATTCTCAGCATCCCACCTTCTGCGGGCTACACACCGCAGGTAGTTATTCCCAATAGCCACTCAATTCTTTTCATTTCCGCGTAGAAAGGGTTCTGCGACGTGCTGTCCCATCCAGTGTAAACCATACCTTACTCCAGTTTCGCACTGGGGGAAACCGCATTCTTTGGTCGAAAATCCTGCTCTGGTCTTACCGGGCTTGCAATCTCACAACTATTTGGCAGGTTGTTTTAAAATTACATTAATAAACGGAAGCTTGAAGTGGGCGGGGATACCATTTTCAGATCCTCACTCTATCACATTTAAGGTTCTTCCATTTAAAGAGAGCGGCGAATTGCATTGGACACACCAGTTCTCGTCTGGTCACTGAAGTTAAGTTAGAACTGAAGCTAGTACTGACATGGGTGGACGCTTGGGAAAACTGGGTACTGCTAATACCCAAAAATCGTCGCATTAGTGTAGTGTCTCGGCAACTGCGTCAGTAGTTCTAAGTTCGATACTGGACCGAGTACACCTTATTTCGGATGAGAAGTAAAACCGAGGTCCCGTGTTGGTGTACGGTGTCACTTGCACGTAAAAGAACCGTCTCTGTGCAGTTTCTGCATTAGAACTATGAAGTGGACGGGGCTGTAATGACCTTGTAGTTGAAGGGCCCTAAAACACCAAACAATGAAATCCATTTAAAAGTGTTATTTCGGTTATTTGGTTATTTAATGTCCACCTGTCAACTCTGAAATGTATTTCCCTAATTTTACCAATCTAAGCATTTATTTCCTTTTAGATTAGGGTTTTCATCAAGCAGTAGACATATTTGGCAATGACTTTCTATCTTTCATTCGACGAAAAAACCCCTTTCACCTTATCAAACTGCCTTCTCAGTCGGGAATGAACACAGGACCATGCAGCTCAATAGTTATACCCCATATCAGTAGTGCACTTATTCACATGGGACTACAGTCGACTGATGGAGCACCTGAGATCTATGCCTCGTCGGCAAGTTCCAACTTTAACCAGGTGTAAACCTGCGTTCAAGCACAAGAAACAAACCAATAGTTGGCAATGGAATTGGCATTAATTTCTCGAGAAGCGCAAGACAAAAAATTGTCGAAAATGTGACCGACCCATTTCGAGTTGGGCTTACTTAAAGACATTGTGTAACAATTTGTTATTGACTGGCGGTTTTCCCTATAGGTGTGATGCAACTGCTACGAGACGCACAGACATGCTTTTTTGAATAACTCACCTGTGTTGTATTTATCGCTTCAGTCGTATTTAATGCACTCTTTCTTCTTTTTGCGGAAAATTCCAATAAATTCTTGGTTTATAGGTTCGCATCCAGAAGTAGTAATTTCAAATCCATTAACTCCATTTGGTATAATCATAGCACAAATCCAATTTCACTCGTACTACTTTGATCCACTTATTATTATCATTACAATTATTTTCAGACTTTTTCTATAATTGACCATAAGATCCAAAGCATTGAATGGGCGTGTTTTCACCTCTGACCGACAACACCGAAGATCATTGTGGTTAACATGAGATCATCTGACGACCATTGACATTTGATTACTCATTGGAAGAGCAACTGTTTGAGCCTCGTTTGGATTCCGATTTATCCAGGATGAAAGTGGAGGTATGTAAAAGAGGAAGGAGGGAATTTTATACTTGGAGGGGTTGATTAAAATCCGAATGTGATGCTGACGTCATTTTAACGCGCGTCGCGGTATCACAAATGAATGAAATATACACATACACATTGTGTCAACCTTATCTCACATGTAGTAGTAGTTCAGACGCACCGAAAAATGATTGTCGTTGTCACTGATTTCAGTGTGGTGTAGGTCGATTAAATCGAAAATAGATTTTTGTGCAGAAAATTGCAAAAGTGATTTGTTGTAGTCATTGATTGTGACGTCATTGTTGATGCTACTGTCTGACAGACATGAGTCGCGGCTACACGGATCTTTAACAGTGGACGTTGTGACTAGGGAAAGAAATAGCTATTTGAACCTGTGAGCTACTAACTACTAAGCCAATCGCAACTGACGGGCAGTTGGTCGCTTAATTTAAGTGCAGAAACGGACGACGACAAGTAAGAAGCGAGAACGAAAGAGGTTAGGTTGTCTTGAAGACGTTGCTTCTTCTGCTCTTGCTCTGCGAGTGCATGTTTCTTACTCGAAATCCACGCATCAACTGAGTGCTGTATTTTGATTCTCCCCCCTTGAGAAGTTTTACCTCCAATGTGTGACGTGTTTGTTTAGCGACCGTGACTCCACCTTTTCTTTACTCGAAATTGACTAAAGGAAGTCAAGAAGAAAAAAATCTCTCCCTGTCCCCCACCCACTTCTTATGTGCTGCTTTTTTTCTTCTGTTCTCCATTGTAAGCAAATTGGTTTGTATTTAGCTTGAAGACAACAGCAACAACCATCTACCACCAGGGGTCAGACACAAAGACTTATTACTCCTTGAACACGACGTGAGGAAGAAGGAGAAGGCACAGGAAGAGGTGGACAGCGTCTTCAAGAAAAAAAAGAGCATTCTTGTGCTTGAGTCATCGTTACTCTTCATTTAGACGACAGCGACGACATTGGCGTGCAGGCCCAAACCTGACGGAACAGGAAAGGTATATTGATGTGATGGCACGCTCTGCCAGAAGAGTGATGCTGAACGGAAAGAAGAGAGGTGAGAGGACAGGGAGGGTTACATTCGACATACTCTCACTGTAGTCACAGTTCACCCTATGCATCTCATCACTACCTCCTCCCACTGTCTTTCTAAAAAGCCATTTATCCACACCAAATATTTCTTTCCGTTCTCCTTTCCCTCCGGAAGAAACTACGTATCCCAGACAACGTCGAGCCTACGATCATAAGCACTTTACAATTGATCTGCAGAAGTGCGTCAGCCTTTGTGACAGGAGATCGTTAAGCCGCAGTTATTACTCTGTGGGGTGTACTACGCGATACTGACGTCAAGGAGCTATTTTTACACAACAAAATGTAATGATCGGCTATGATCCCCGATTTAGAAGATCATTTATTCACTCCACACTAAAGTGTTACTCCTCGGTGGCTCCTGTGTTGCGACATTGCCTTTCAGTTTTTGATCCTGGCCGAGGTGAATTTCTTCTTTCGGTTGATATGAAAGTCATAAGTACTCCTGCCATCGAATGGATGTGGTGTTTACAGAGCGTAGAACAGCAATTTTACAGGATCCACCCCTCCCCTCCCATTTCAGAAGGATGATAGGTCGACGTTCACTAAGCAGAAGATGTGGCATTAAGTGGGTAATCGGCTACGTAAAGATCCTGAAAAATACTGTCCAGCAGTTCCCGGGGCAAATGGGTACGCTATCTTGACACAGGATTTTCCTTTCCTCGTACCATCCTAGATGAATTTGGTTGTGTGATTGCCTGGTGAGGTAATGGCCGTCTCACAATCACATGGATTGCTTTACCTGATCCGTTTCCTGGTGGAAGGCAGGATACCGGGACGGACACGTGGGGCTGTTGTTCTACGCATTTGGTCGGTTGTAATCTTAGAACAACGATCAGGGGTCGATTACCTTGTTGGAAATATTGGATGAGAGCCCAAGTTGGGTCGATGTCTCACAGGGTTATTTTTGTTGTTGAACTCTTGCAGTTCTGTATCAAACGACAGGGGTACTGTCGTCTCTTTCCCACACTCTTGCATAAGCACATACCGTATGTGTACCCTATTTAAGTAGCTCAGCCCGTAGAGTGTTTCCGTCATGAGCTAATAATGTAGGTTCCAACCTGAGTTAGGCTATTGCGGTTAATATTTTGTAGAGTGACAGGAAAATTTGCCAAACAAGATCTGTTATATATCTATATATACTACGTTAACCTTTCTTCACTGACAGAACTGTAGATTGGACCAAATTTACAAGGGCGCAGAGCCCATTTCTCAGCCTGGCTGGAAATGCTGATGTTAGATAGTCCATTAAACCCTTACTAACCAATTTTGCGGTATGTAAGAGGGTAAGATGCTCGTTCACCCTCTTTCAATAGGTCAAAGGTAATTCAACTGACTACTACTTGTACCGGTGGTCGGTCGACGCACTCTAGTGGTGAATTAAGATTCATGTCCAGTGATGTAAGATGTTTTCTTGATGTCAGCGCCTCTTAAAATGATGGAATTTAATTTCTTAAATTGTAACCTAGTAACATAGATTTGAATTCTCGTGACCTCTGTGTCTGTCGCACCTCCTTTTCTTCTTTACACTTCTCACCCCCCCCCCCCTTCCGCTGTGTATCCACACTCCAAATCCTCCCGTGATCCTCATTTTCTTAAGAAAAGAAGGTCATTAGAACATTCTCTCTCAGGTGTCCAGTAACCTATCCTTTCTGTCTGAAAACTGACCTTCGTTGGGGGAAGAAGTCGACTATCTCTTGAAGCGCTGGACTAAGATGATTAATAGAGAACTTGTCAAAGAATCCGTTTTCTCTAAAACTTCTTAACTCTTTATCAACCAAATATTATGCAGACGATCTGAGTGGTAGCCTAAGGGGTGTAGAACCTAGACTGGCCTGTTTTATTATCCAAATTCGTATCCAAATGGGAACACGACAGGGCATCTACGTCTGATTCTCAGAGTTGATTGGCTCCTAAATGGACATTTGGACAATGGTTTTGACGTAATCGACTTGTCTACCACATGCCATCCGATGGAAAATACCTGTCTGTGGCTTCTCCTGGAACGGGACTGTAGTTCCTGAACGATATTTGGATTTGCATGCTGTAAAGGAATGAAATTATATTTCCATTTCACCAGGACATGATAACGTCCCAATCACCACAGGGAAGGTCTCAAATAGATTTCTTTATGGTTAGTAGGCCTGTGTTACAAGAAACGGATTGGGGAGTCGGCCAAGCAGCCATAACGGGCCGCACCTTGTGGAGGCTGCTCGCGGGTGAGAGGGAGGTAGGAGAGGGGAAAATTAGCAGCACCCAATGTTCAACCAACCACCAATGTCAGTACTAATTTGGGATGCGTTGCTTAACTTCAGTGATCTGACGAGAACTGGTGTTCAAGCAACTCAGCCGCTCTTTTAAAGTCAGTTCTTGATTTCTGGCTCTCCCCACTACAAATTTTCAAAAAGAATGTGCTCATAGGTTATTTCAACTTGAAACCTAGTGGAAGGGGCAGGAAAGGTACATTCACGGGAAAAAGAGCAGGTTACTAGGTAGTGGAAATTGCTCCCCACAACAGCTGAATTCGGGGCAAGAGAACCACCGGCAGGTAGAATGCTGATACCGTGTGAGACAGGGTTCCTAGAAAGCTTAGAAAGTGTGGGGAAGCCACTTAGGCCATGCTAGAGGAGGCACAGTCCAGGGCAGGCAGACGTGGTGGTGGAATGATGAGGTGGAGGCAGCCACCCAAGAGGTACTTCTGGAGGTATTAAATAATTAGGTGTAGAAGACGGATACATCACGATAGTGCGGGATGTGTGATGGTCCCATAGTAGGGGAATGAGCACCTCAGTGCACATTATTCGCTGGCGGCGCGACGTAGGAGAACTTAGTGGATCCTAAGAAAAACGCCTAAACGATAAAAAGGGGTTCCTGAAGATGAACATGAAGAAAACAGTATGTAACTTTCAATTGGGAAGGACAGGGGACTTACTCTGTTGAAGCGAGGTAGAAAAACGTGTTCAGAAATTCAAGTCCTAGAATCAGTGTTCCAGAGCAATAGAGAAATAGATTCGGATACGACCCATAGGATCAATGTGGGGTGAATGAAGTGGAGACAGGCCGAAAGAAGAAATTCTACAGTGAGAGAGAATAGACTGAGGTGGTATGGGCATGTGATGAGAAGAGGGGAGGAGCTGATTAGGTCCATTACAGGGATGCAGGTTGTTGGAAGCCCATGGGACAAAGGAAGACCTATGCAGACGTGGGAGCAGGTTGAAAGGAGTGATATGCGGGATATGGTGATAGGCGGGAGCGTAGGACCAGAGCCCGCAGACCCTACCCCGCCACAGGCGGGATAAGGGTATGATGATGATTTTACTGGGACATGAATCTGGTTATTTTTTATTGCCCCGCTGTAGGATTTAGACTTTACTTCGTTGTCCTAGGACAGAAGTCGGTTGAGTCTTCGATGTCCCAGGACGGGAACTAGCAGTTTCTTAATCAGGGAGGGAGCTTAGTCTCTCAGGACTGTAATGTGAGTTGTTTTCCCTGTGTTTGAAACAAGGATTATTACGTTGTCCCAACACAGAATAAATTCCCGCCTTTTTTCTTGTTGTGTCTAGGACAGTAATGGGTTTTTTGTGGTCTCTGTTTAGTCTTAGAATGCAATATGTTGATATGATCGAGTATCCTTACACAAGTTGAAGCTTCAACTAGCTGGCATTCTTGGGATACTTGTATATTTCTGCAAATTTAACGATGTCCTTGCTACTTCCTCCCCCTTACTACCTCATGTTATTGCCTCCCTTCGCAGATTTTATATGTACCTGCCTTCCTACCTGTCTTCCTACCACCCACCAATCTCTTCTCCTCATCTCACCTTTCCCCTCCCAAGTTTTTCAAAGTCTTATTTGAACTCTTCAACAACAGTATCCGGTAGATTATAAATCCAACATCTGCCAGGTTATTAGTTAGAGAAAGCCATAAAATGGCTGCCGAAATAATAAAAAGTTAATAAATACCTGGGTTTAGACAGTTATGAAAGATGCCATAAACCAACTGCTGTGTTATTTTTTTTTGTTTATGTGGCTACTTTTACTCTGGACAAGTGGACTCGTACGGAGCAGACAGGAAGGGGAAGGAGGGAGGGATTGAAAACGAGGAGAATTGAGAGGTCACTAAATTTTGGCGATGAAATATTTAAAACACCTGGTTGAATTTTACGACTCACCTTTTTACATGTAGCATATTTTTTTTGGTATATGTGTGTATCATATTTGTCCGCCTCGGTGGCGCAGTGGGTAGCACGCTCGGTAACTGCATCAGTAGTTCTAGGTTCGATACTGGACCCGAGGTGGGTTGGCTCCTATAGGGCGAGAGAGGGGCTCCGAGTGCGCCTTCTTTCGGATGAGAAGTGAAACCCAGGTCCCGTGTGGTGTACAATAGCATTTGCACGTAAGAGAACCCTTTCTACTATGCAACGGGTAGATGAGGCAAAATTTCCAGGTGTAGGAGCTCGTCCCCCCCCCCCCTCCCCTGGCGTCGCTGGAATGCCTCAACGAACTGTAGACCGACAATAAATAAGCATAGGTGTTGCAGCTTTGGTCGACAACCGGCTGTGGAAAAAACGCTGTCCAATATATCGCCCTTGTGTCCGTTCCGAGGGACAAGATGGGTACCCGACCCTGCCATAGGCGGGAAAAGGGTTAGGAGTTGTGGGTATAATTTTTGTATATCCTTTTCTCTATCATTTTTAGGCTTTTGGTAGGATCGGGTACTAATCATTCCGGAATTTTTAGGCAGAAGCACAAGACTGACAAGGCAGAAATACCAAAATGGAGAAGAGAGACAAGAAATCACTGTAACTAATAAATCAACTTTTGGACCGCACTTCAACATGGCTGATTACCGACCGAATGCCCTAAACTCTTTTAGTACAAGGATCTGTCCTCGCCATCAACCCCCACCTGGACGTCACGCGAGGAATACTAACATGTGTGGTGAGTATGTTTACTTTTAAGAAAAGTAATTTTTGTGTTATCGTCTTGACAGTTGATCGCACTCTGGCCCTATATCCCTTCATGATTGTAAGAAGTGTGCTAAAATGGTTATGGCATCAGGTTGGCAACCACCTGTGTCATGTTGTTTCCCAACGTTTCAAGAAAGAATAACCCCTGCCCACCATTCAACTCCATAGC
This sequence comes from Trigoniulus corallinus, assembly GCA_013389805.1. NCBI lineage: Eukaryota > Metazoa > Arthropoda > Diplopoda > Spirobolida > Trigoniulidae > Trigoniulus > Trigoniulus corallinus. The sequence goes on from JAAFCE010001036.1 coordinate 10,853,117, forward strand.
TCTTCCAATCTTCATTTTTTTTAATTAAAGATTTTGGGCGAGATGGAAACCTTAAGTGACTTTCTGTCAAGGGGAGCAAGTGAAGCAGTTGTCATGGGTGATAGGAATGTAAAATCTCACTGTTGAGACTCTGGCCTGGAATGCGTCTTTCGCCGGTTGCGAAGTAAAACCGGGTTGCTATTTGGGAAGATGTTACCACTTCTTACACGTAGATCGACAACATTCTCTGGTGTAAACGGTTGCCTCTTGGCTTCGATAGGCTAAACCAAGCTACTGGATGGTAAATAACCCTTTCCAGGGTTTAGGAGCTCCTTTCTGAATTAGTTTCATGGGTTGGGGAGTAAGCCAAGCAGCCATAACAGAACGAACCCTTTGGAGGCTGCTCACGGGAGATGAGGAGGTAGGTGAAGAGGACAAAGGAGAGGGGAAATTTGCAGCAACCAGCGTTCTTTACCAACCACCCATGTTGGTATTGACGTGGGCTTGCGCTGCTCAACTTCAATGATCTCATGAGAACTCGGCAATGCGACTTGGCTGCACAGCCACTTGCCTCTTGTCCAACAAGTGGGCGCTGAGTATCTCCAAATAATCTTTCTAATATCTTTGTCAGGGCTACCTTTCTGCTTATCAGTTTTGTTTACTGATATATGACTATTTTGTCATAGGTGAAAAGGTGTTGGGAAAAGATGTAACTGTTCATCTCCTTCTGGGACGTCCCACGCCTTTCTTTAAAGCTGTGACTCAAATCAAGAGAAAGGAAAAGAGGAAATTGAAATGAAGGAGTTAACAAGGATTCATGTAAGGAAATGATGCATTTCGGATTAGATTCCACCCCCTTCTTTAATGTCTTTCCTCGTTTAATATTTAATAAATTTCCTTTCGCCGTGCTTTTGTGTGTATGTCCGTGTATTATTTGGACCTACTCATGCCTGGCCTGTTTTTAGATATCAAAATCTCACGTGAGAACATTAAACGCATTGTTAACCATCCGGGGCAGCAATGTTACTCGTTGCGCTGTTCAATTTTTTTTCCTCAATCTATTCTTGAATTCATTTTTCTGTGAATTCAAGGTACTTCTCTCCTCTTTCCTTGCCCTCCTCTGTCTCGAAATTCGGCGTTAAAAATCTCATGATTATTGTATTCACGCATATTCGTGGACATGTAACTGACGAATTCGATCCCCCGAGGGACCTCTTGGGAATTGGCATTTCTTTAGTTCAAGTAAAAACCCGCCGCGGTGGCGTAGTGGTTAGCACGTTCGGCAACTGCGCCAGTAGTTCTAGGTTGGATACTGGACAGAGGCAGAGGGGGTCCGAGTACGCCTTCTTTCGGATGAGATGTAAAACTGAGGTCCCGTGTGGTGAACGAAGGCATTTGCACGTAAAAGAGCACTCTCTACTTGGCAACGGGTAGATGAGGCAAAATTTCCAGATGTAGGAGCTCGCCCCCTGGCGTCGGTAGCATTCCCCAACGAACACTAGACCGACGATAAAAAGCGTTCAAGCGTGCTTTAGTTCAACTAATAACATTGTTGAAGGCTTATAAGCCTTATATCTGGAATTTAGGATAAAGGTTCGATTCTAATAGCTGCATTTCCACCTTGTAAGAGATTAGAAGACTTTTCGTGAGCACCTTCTTCCCCACGAATGTGTAGGACCCTTCAACTACAATGGTCATTAGAGGCCCGTCCACTGGAGCGGCGAATTGCGTTGGACACACCAGTTCTCGTCTGATCACTGAAGTTAAGCAGCGCAACTCCAACTAGTAAGGACATGGGTGGCCGCTTGGGAAAACTGGGTACTACTACTACCCAAAAATCGTCGCATTAGTGTAGTGTCTGTGCAGTCTGCATTAGAACTACGTAGTGGACGGGGCTCTAATGACCTTGTAGTTGAAGGGCCCTAATACCAAAAACAAGCCCATCCACTGCGTAGTTTTAATGCAGAGTCTGCACAGGCACTACACTGTTACGGCGATTTGGGTATTAGCAGTACCTAATGTTCCCGAGCGATCACCCATGTTAGTACTATTTGGGGTTGCGTTGCTTAACTTGAGTGATCAGATGAAGACAAGTTAAAATTACGACAGGCGTGTTTTCTGATCGACTTTGCACCTCTTCGCGAAGGCACCACCCAGTCCACCCTTGATCCTATTCGATGCCCTTACAGCCCGGTTTGATAGCAGGAAGACAAAGTCTATCCTGGGTTGTTCTTTATCTGATCAGAAGACTGAAGTGTTAAGTTCGTGGTCCCGAGTGAGGGAGGGTTATATAGAAGACTTGATTCCCCCCTCACTCCTTCTCCCGGGTGCCGTTAGATAAATGTTGAATTAGGGGCAGGCTACGGAGGTGCTCTCGTTCTTTAGCCCTATCCAACTTCCGCTTTCTCTTTTCTCAGTTCGTAAGAGGCAGACGTAAGTGGTGTAGGTGTGTCGAATATCATTATTTACTCGAACAAGTCGGTCAGAATTGTAGATGTCGGTCGATTAGCCCTCTGGCGGCGGTAATTGTAGTTCTGCGACCAACAAACGATTTTTGTTTTCCTTCTTGAAATGGAAATTGCCTGGAGTTAGTTTTCAAGGTTCTTTTTGCAACAGGTGCAGTCTGAGCAGTGCAGACATGATGTCACTTTGTAGTCCTTCAAACTTGCACTAAAGCATGCGCAGTTCACTGCCGATACATCTAATGGGCTGGTGGTGTGACTCCAGTGTGTTATGGTCAGCAGGGTCGACCCTAAAGCACCTGGGCGGGCGTCGTGTCGCCAAATTGCTTTCTGAGTTGGTGTGTCTTCCACCTTGTACGTTATTCTACACTGCCATCTTTTTCACGTTTGCCTCAGTAGTTTGACTAGCAACGAACTTGAGTCTTGATCATTGGTTCGATGCCTCGAAGGAGCATTCGAGGCCAGTGGCGTCACGCGGGGGGTGCGGGCTGCACCGTGTGACACCGCTCGCACCATGAGAAATGGGTTGACACCAAAGCAGAAGAAGCGGCTGTTTTAGGTAGAGGGGGTGACACCATGGTGTTGACATCATGGTGTCACCGCACCGGGTGACGCCAACCCTAGCGACGCGACTGCTCGAGGCCTCTCCCGAAAGAAGCCGAGAGGCTTATTGCGTTGGACACACTAGTTCTCGTCTGATCACTGAAGTTAAGCAACGCAACCCCAGTTAGTACTGACATGGGTGGCAGCTTGGGAAAGCTGGGTACTGCTAATACCCAAGAATCGTCACATTGGTGTAGTGTCTGTGCAGTCTCTGCATTAGAACTACGCAGTGGACGTGTCTCTAATGACCTTGTAGTTGAAGGGCCCTAAAACACCAACAAACAAAACCGAAAGAAGCCAGAATCGAATCTGCAACAACGTACCCAGTTTTGTGACTGCACACGACCTTGAGTGGCTCAAATAGTAACTGTTTCCTTCCTGTTCTGGTTCGATCCTCGTTGAAGCCAAGTGAACGTCGCGTTATACCTAGTTGTGCTGACTGGTTAATTAAATCTCTACCTGACGTTCACAGGCTCGATCCTGGCACACCGATCCTTTTCTTTTTGTTTTTTTTAGAAACGGAAAAGAAATGTTCTGGACAGATTTTCTGCGGCGACTTTAAATAACCCAATATACTGAATTAGGTAACCAACAATCCTGTGACACGCCGCCTCACCCTATCTTCACGCCTGTTTCCCCTCTTCCATCCCACCCCTCATTCTCCCCACGCTCCCATCTTTCTTCCTCATCTTCTTTTCATTTCTTAGTGTTCTTCAATTAGGCGGCATTTCATCTCTCAGGGGTCTTGTGTGTTTTTTAGGGTTGCTATTGTTGTTGGTATTATTTATTTCAAATGTTGGCAAAGATGATGAAGGGCCTGTGTGTGTGTTTCTCAACATGAATGATTTCAACGAAATTTTTTTGAAATGCCTTCTAGCGGACCAGCCCAGTTAAGAGAGGAACCTTTTGTTCCTCTCTCTTTCGGACCGTCGCCACTATCCCTGCTCCCTTTAATACACCAACTAATTTAGACAAGAAGCCGCCAGAGGCGCACGTGTCTTATTCCACCTGCAATTGGGTAAATAAGCAAGGTTTGGGAGAGGTGTGGTGGTGGTCTGAAGACCTGATTCCCCGTCTTTCCCTTTGTCTTACATCAGTCTCCCCTCTTACCCGCCCTCCCTTCTATCCAGAAAAAAAGGACGGAATTGGATGAATAGAAGGTATTTTCTCTTTCTGAAGTCAAATTATCATTATTATGATTGTCATTCGCCCTCACGTATTATCTGACAATCCCTTAACGTGATCTGTATTCATGGCACAAAGGGCAAAAAGATGGGGGGGGGGGGGGAATTTCTGTTGATGTCGTTGTCATAGTTTTTTTTCCTTGTCCCGGGACAAGAATTTCTTTCCACTATTCCCTCCATCACCCAATCCTTTCGTGTCCCATTCCGCCTTGGGTCAGAATTAAATGAGAGGAGGAGTTATAAAACAATTGAAATGAGAACCACACGCAAGCACCACCTGGAGGTGAGATATTTAGAAAACAAGGGCTGTCTTTCTAGCTAGTGGGCTGCTGGTTGAATATTAAAATGCGTAAGGACCTCCCAGACTGTTGAACAGGATGTGAAATGAATATATTTGATACATGCTTGTTATTAATAATTTTCATAATATGGGTGGACCTCTTTAGGGGACCTAATGTATGCAAACCATGCAGGAATCTTCGGAATCGAGCTCATAACCCTGTGGCTTCTAAAATAGTACTAGATAAAACGGAAGTGACATCGGGATACAAATTTAGGGTACTCGCCCCCTGGTGTCAGTGGAGAAAAAAAATTTACACCAACGAGAAAAGCAGGCGGATGTTCAATAAGCATGGAATTTTAACATACGGTCGGATAGCAGGCTAGACCCGCCGCGGTGGTGTAGTGGTTGGCACGCTCGGCAACTGCGTCAGTAGTTCTAGTTTCGATACTGGACCGAAGTGGGTTGGCTTCTTTCGGGTGAGAGAGAGGCCGTGAGTGTGCCTTCTTTCGGGTGAGAAGTAAAACCGAGGTCCCGTGTGGGTGTACGATGGCACTTGCACGTAAAAGAACCCTCTCTACTACGCAACGGGTAGATGAGGCAAAAAATTCCAGGTGTAGGAGCTCGCCTCCTGGCGTCGGTAGCATTCCCCAACGAACACTAGACCGACGATAAATAAGTGTAGGGGTGCAGCTTTGGCCGGCAACCGGCTGCAGAAGAAACTATGACCAATATATCGCCCTATATCCAGTCAGAGGGACAAGATGGGTACCCGACCCTGCCATAGGCGGGAAAAGGGTTAGGAGTTGCTTGCTTGATCGGATAGCCGGCAGCATAAAAATTCTGTCTAGTTGTTTTGTTCCTGGGTTCCTAATTTCAGCACGACAAATTGCGTACACAAACCCTGTCATAGTCGGGAAAAGTACTTGGAACGATGATGATGATGATCCTGTCAGAGCAATGTATGGAGTGTTTTTGTTTGTTAACTGAAGAAGTTGTTTAAAACAAATTAAGATTCCTCCAAAAATTGAAAACGAACGAGAAAAGGCTAATGGATGGCCACCCTCCACCCCCTCTCTCTCTTTCTCTTGGAGGTGAAAAAAAAAATGAATTGTTCAGAGTTGAGAGGTTACCAAACTGTTAATAAACTATTTATTTCAGGAGGTTGAATAACCTGAGTCGAGTTGATGGTGTTGAATTTCTGTATCAAAAAAAGGAGCTGCTTTTTGGTGTTTGCAAGAAATTTTGGTGGTGAGAACAAGAACGGTGTCAATAAGGGGGTAAAGTTTTTAATGCAAAAACCCTTAAAATTATGGCCAACTTGTTAAGCTTAACTTTTCAACGTCATATTACCTAATGATAACAATGCAAATGAGTATTAGGAGAGAGGGAGAGAGATGGGATTGCGGTAAATCATTTTGACAGTGGATTCCATGTTGTTGGCGAACAATATTTTGCTCGTTAACACATTCTCAGAACAGGTGTTTTGTGTTCTGCTCGGGACCCCTCTCTGTAGGGGAGGAGCGCGACCTTTTCTTTCTTTCGTCCCGAATGTAGAAATCCATTGCTTACTACGTTTACAAAGAAAAAAACTACTGTACTAACCCTTTTCCCGCCTATAACAGGGGAGCGGGTTCTCGTCTGATCACTGAAGTTAAGCAACACAACCCCAGCTAGCACTAACATGGGTGGTCGCTTGGGAACTCTGCGTACCGCCAATACCCAATAAACGTCGCATTAGTGTAGTACCTGTGCAGTCTCTGCACTTGAACTGTACAGTGGACGGGGCTTTAATGACCTTGTAGTTGAAGGGCCCTAAAACACCAACAAAACAAACGCAATAAATAGCCTATAACAGGGTCGGGATATTTTTGCCGATTGGTTTGGAGAGCATTCATCCTACTTCAAACGGGACAATCTGGCAGTCCGCTGCCAAGTGAACTATCGTCGCTAGTTATGTTATCCAAAATAGGTAGCGGGTGATAGTGTCCCAGGTCGTAATCCACGTGAGGGCCTGCGTAGGTTTAATCAGTGATAAAGTGCTTGACTCTAAAGTTACCTACTTTTGGTGAGTGGCTTCTTTCAGTGAAGGGAGAGTGGGAAGGAAGCCGTTATCACTGGGCTTACTGACCCATTTTCCGCCCATGGTAAGGTTTGGTGTCCTTGTTTACAAAATTTGGACACATGAGCGATCTACTGGACGGTATTGTTATGCAATCGGCTGCTAGCGTAATAGACTGAGGAGATATGGGTATGTGATGAGAAGAGGGCAGGAGGATCTGGTGAGGTCCATTACAGGGATGCAGGTTATTGGAAGCACCCGGGACAGAGGATGACCTACACAGACGTGTGAACAGGTTGTACGAAGGGATATGAAAGCGTGTAGGGTGGATGGGGACCTGGTGGGTGATATCGAGGATGGAGGACCTGAACCCGCAGACCCGACTTCGCCACAGGCGGGATAAGGGTATAATGATGATGGCTGCTAACCTAATGCTACAACGCCTATTTTTATTTGATGTAGGCCTGTTTCTTCGTTGGGGCACTTTTCCTCCATCGGACTTCCCATTCGACTGAAGGCGCGATAGGGGGACTCAGCTGGAAGAAGTCAAGCCATCTAAGTTCTGGATCCACTAACGCAGTAGTCTATCGCGTTACCTCTGCGCCGCTGCAGCGAATCGCATGCTTAAAAATAACGTTCCAGAATTCGCTCGTGTTTCACCCCAGTTCCAGTGGGAAAGATGGGTATCCGTACCTGTGAAAGGGGAAAAAGTGGTAGTGATGATTATGAGGGAAGTACGCGGCTGCCGTACCGATGTCTTGGTGGCTTCCCTCTTATCTGCACTGATGAGCTCGAAAGTCAAGCACTCTACCAACTGTGGCGGGGCGGGAACGGCGAATTGCGTTGGACACACCAGTTCTCGTCTGATCACTGAAGTAAGCAGCGCAACCCCAGCTAGTACTGACATGGGTGGCCACTTGGGAAAACTGGGTACTGCTAATACCCAAAAATCGTCGCGTTAGTGTAGTGTCTGTGCAGTCTCTGCATAAGAACTATGCTGTGGACGGGGCTCTAATGACCTTGTAGTTGAAGGGCCCTAAAACACCAACAAACAAACAAGTGAGCGGGGCTGGTTGCTTTTGTCTTGATGGTATTTTCTGCTGTTCATTCTCCTATTCATATTGTGTTTAAAATAATTTCTTCTGCGGTGGTGTTGGTGGTAGTGGGTTTTTCTTGTCGTTTTCTTTTCTATGAACTAAGATGATGAATGGCTCATCATATCTTTCTTTTGGAATCCACACGCGTTATTAGTTACTTGGTCTCACTTCTTGTGGCATGTCTAAGTCAAGTGAGATTAACTATCGTAAACTTTTGTGTCGGTCAGTAATAAATTGTAGTGGTTTGCCTCAAGGATGGACGGTCATTTCAATGATAATCTTATTTGTAAACCATTATATATTCTCTCTCTCGAAATGAATTTAAGGCGTCCAGCAAGATAAAGAAATGGGGCAGGTCATCTTAAGACGTCCTCCTTCTTCTTCTTCTCCTCGGCTAAAACCAGAGGTGGGTGGTTGATGATGTTTTTCTTACTTCAACTCTACCTCTCCCTCTCCCCAGCTCTCGCTTCATCCATCGGACCTCTTTAACTAAGTGTGCAAGTCATAAGATGTTATATTGTAAGAGGTGTGAATTCTTGTGGCACGTGGATAATTGAAAAATATCCCCCATCTCACTGTATTAAGATGGCGTCGTGGTCCGGCTAGGTGGACCCTGATGACCGTCGTGTAGTGAATCCAGCTCAGTGTCATAAATCAATGATTACAAGTTTGATTGTGATCGAGGTGGGTGACAGAGGTGGTGTCAAAAGCGTCACTCCGCTTTGGTGAACGAAACTGCCCCTACGAAGAAAAAAGAAGAAGGGCCCACGTTATATATTGTACAGCCAAGTTGCGTTGGACACCAGTTCCCGTGAGATCACTGAAGTCAAGCAGCGCAAGCCCACGTCAATACCAGCATAGGTGGTTGGTAAACAACGTTGTGTGCTGCAAATAAACCCTCTCCTTCGTCCTTTCGCCTACCTCCTCATCTCTCGTGGACAGTCTCCAAAGGGTTCATCCTGTTATGGCTGCCTGGCTTACTCCCCAACCCATCGAACTAATCCAGTATACTTAAGGGGTTGTGCCATTAGGTTGGCGGCCATCTGAGTAAATGTGTGGTGCAGTAGATCGTCTGTGTGTATAATCCCAGGTCCGGGGAGCGGCAAATTGCGTTGGACACACCAGTTCTCGTCTGATCACTGAAGTTAAGCAACGCAACCCCAGTTAGTACTGACATGGGTGGGCGCTTGGGAAAACTGGGTACTGCTAGTATCCAAAAATCGTCGCATTGGTGTAAATGTCTGTGCAGTCTCTGCATAAGACTACACTGTGGACGGGGCTCTAATGACCTTTCAGTTGAAGGGCCCTAAAACACCAACAAACAAAACCAGGGCCAGTTGGGATAAATTGTACCCGGCCTTGACATGGGCAGGAAAAAGGATAGGAATAATACCGTGTTTCCCCGAAAATAAGACCTACCCAAAAAGTAAGACCTACCAAGATTTTTCAAGTTGTGCTTTATATAAGACCTTCTCCGAAAATAAGCCCTACGAGAGCCCTAAGGCAAAGAGCATATCCGTTTTTGTTTCCTGCATCTGATAGGGTGATTTTATTAAAGGGAGTGGTGAGTATAGAGCAGGAATTCTCAAACACTGTGCTGCCACTGGGAATAGTCATTGGTAAGTGACGTCAGACAAGTCGTTTAATCAGTTCTGCCTTCCTAGGAGGGACTGGCTGAAAAATTGAGCATGAATATTACTGTTCTTACTACTCGCTAAAAAGCATAGGGCTAGGTTACAAGTAGCAAGGGAGGGTACCCATCTTGTCTCTCCGAATGGACACAAGGGCCATATATTGCACAGTGTTTTCCCTCACCCGGTCGCCAACCAAAGCTGCAACCCCTATCCTTTTTATCGTCTCTCTACTGTTCGTTGGGACATTCCACTGTACCCAGGGGGAGAGGTCCTACACCGGGAAATTTTGCTTTCTCTACCCGTTCCATAATAGAGAGGGTTCTTTCACGTGCAGATGTCATAGTACGCAATGCAGAACCTCCGTTTACTTCTCATCTGAAAGAAGACGCACTCAGGGCTTCTCTCTCGCCCGAAAAAGCCGACCCTTGGACTTCAAAGATAATAGAGAGTTAGTGGTGAACGTCGACTAAGACGAAACGAACGATACGAGATCAAATGAGGCAACTGCATGCTCACGAAAAGCAGACCAGCAATTGAGCTTGCGTATTTGCCTCATTTGACCTCGTATCGTTCGTTTCGTCTTCGTCGCCGTTTACCACTAACTCTCTAATTTTACAGAAAAGAATAAGACATTCCCCGAAAGTAAGCCCTAGTGCTTATTTCGGCACCAAAATTGAAATAAGACAGTGGCTTATTATCGGGGAAACACGGTAATGGTGGGGAGTCCTTCAGCTCTGGTCCTGCAGAGATTTTATTATTTAACTCCAGTTTATCTACTTCTTGAAGTAATTTACCGATGGCGGAGGACAGGATTGTCTTATAAAACTGGGATTTGTGATGCTCTACGGGTAGTTTTGACATGCTCTTCCAGTAACGAACCTGCAATTACAGTCACTTGTAATGCAGTCTATCACTGAGGAACAGAGATGGGGTCTATCCCGAAAGAGCAAGCCAATTACTAACTTTTAGTCTACCATGTTTTTTTTAAAGCTGCAAAAAAATGAACTTCCAAAGCTTTGCTGCCCCTGAATCTCCCAGTACCTTTCTAAAACCTTCCAGATAACATATGGAGCAGCTAGCTCTTTGCACTTTTCTGGAGTCCTGTAGTCCATTGGAGTTGTTTGTTGGAGTTTAATGTCCCGTCAACTACAAGGTCATTAGAGACCCGTCCACTGCATAGTTCTAATGCATAGACTGCACAGACACTACACTAATGCGACGATTATTGGGTATTAGCAGTACCCAGCTTTCCCGAGCGACCACCCATGTCAGTACTAACTGGGCTTGCGTTGCTTAACTTCAGTGATCAGACGAGAACTGGTGTGTCCAACGCAACTCGCCGCTCCCTAGTCCATTGGACTAATGATTAGTAACAACGTAAGTTTATTTTTAATGTTGAATTTATTCAAAATTTTGTATTTCGAAGTAATATGAAATAAATACACTTGAGTATTGAAAACCATATGTGAATTTCATAGCCATCATCACCATCATCATACCCTTATCCCGCCTGTGGCAGGGTCGGGTCTGCCGGTCCAGTGAACATGCTCTGATTGGGAGCCCCCCAGCGGGGAGTCTGGAGCCCGCAGGAAATATTGGCTGAATTGGAATTGTCTGTGGGGGATGCCGGCCTACCCCACTGTTCCAACACCTCATTATACAACCAAAATAGAAATTTTTGGCAGGTAAATTAATGCTTTGTTGATTATAATATGACATGGTGTCTGACCTGTTGCACAATACCTATAATGCAACAGGAGTCAGGCTTATGCCTATATGAATTTCATAGCCATGAAGACCCAGAAATAGAAGGGTTTGTGCCCTTTTCCTTTACAATATTCATCTTATAGCCCAATATTCCTGGGAGCGGCTTATTGCATTGGACACACCATAACGAGCACCCTTTTGTGTAGATCCGCAGAATGCCCATCTGTAATCACCCTCTTATCTGAGTTCCCCTTGTCACTTCATTGGTGTCGGATTTCGGTTAGTGATTTAGTAGTATATTTGCCCAGTGGACGGAATCGACCCTGGACACCTGTTGTATTTTCGGGACGAAAGGATAATTAAGTCTCACGAACAAGCCCTAAGTCAAATAATATTCACCAATCAATTTCAAACGGTAAGTACTGATGTTGGACAAGCAAGCAAATGTCCCCTCTCACAATAACTTGTCTGCTGAATCGCGTATTAACCTAATTTCCATCTATTGAGGTGAACAGGAAGAGGAAGTAGGACCTAATTAATTAGTATCTTATTATTAATTAATTAATTTATTAATTAAAAATTATTGTCAAATTTATCAAGATTACGCCTTAATTTATTAAGATTGAATGATGGAAAAGTTCGACCGGAAATTATTTGAAGGGCACTGTACTGTGCGTGCGAACTGCCCCAACTACACTTTCTTGTTTATTCAAATTCTTCCATAACCTTCAGTTCATGGTTCACAGGTTGATTTTTCTTTCGGACGGTCTTCCTGCCTATGGCGGGGTCGGGTACCCATCTTTGTCCCTCTAGATCAGGCATGTCAAGCTGGGGCTACTCCGAAGGCCACGTTGGTAGCATATGTGTCGTCATGAGGGTCGAATCGTACGCTAGCAAGTGCGCCTGTCCCCCCTCGTTACGCCTCTGAGTGGGTGTAACGATTGTGCGGGCCGCATGCTCTACTTGGACACATGTATGATCAGCTGGAAGGTATTTTTCCGCAGTCGGCTGCCGACCAAAGCTACAACATATAATGCTTGTTTATCGTCGGTGACTGTTTGTTGGGGCATTCCACCGATGCCACGGGACTAGCTCCTACATCTGGGAATTTTGCCTGATCTACTCGTTGCATGGTAAAGAGGGTTCTTTGACGTACAAATGACCACACAGTAGGACACTGGTTTTACTTCTCATCTGCAGGAAGCCGCACTCTGAGTCTCTTGCTCTAAAGAAGCCATCCTACACGGACTCAGTACTCGAGCACAGCACCTCCTGCGCCACCGAGGCGGATTTTACTTTCAGACAAGAAAGGGCGGAAATCGTTAGTAGACCCAGGGCCGGCCATCCGGGGGGTGCAGAGGGTGCATTGCACCCGGGCCCCACGATTGAGGGGGGGGCCCATCAGGGCCCAGATCATTGATAATATTAAGATTTTAACACGTCATTGTGGGGGCAACGTCCCTCACTCGACCCTACCAAGTACGTAACCTAACAACCCTGCCATTGAACTACACCAGGGTTGTATAACCTTTCTGCTGTTGTGGGTCACTCAGCAGCTCCATGGACTGATTGCCAGCCACAGGCGGTTAGGTGTTACATAGCAGGTAGGCTAGAATGCGTAATTAGAAATGATGCACCATGGGCCGCATTACAAGCCTGAATGGGCCACAGGATGAACAACCCAGAATTAGAGATTAAGAGTCAATAACTTAATAATGCTATTATTTTGGGGTTTTTAAAACCAAAATACCTTTAATAATCCGAAGTGTAATAAAAAAATATAATGACACAGGTCCAACTGAAAATGTTCCAAGGTGTGGACGTCTACATACCAAGCTTTCAGACCAATTCATATATGCAATGGCGACATATTAGGACACATGGCATCATCCAAAAATGTAATACCTTCCAAAATTAGGAAGAATCTCAGAATGGGATAGGAGGGCATCTAAGAGGAGTCCATTTACTCTGAATCCTTTTACTTTTGGAAAAATGTTTTGGGGCCCCAAAAGGACTTTTGCACCTGGGCCCCTTTATAGAGAAGGCCGGCCCTGAGTAGAACTGCCATGCAGATGATGCAGGAAAAAATCCCAAAGGACAGAAGCACCCATTTTGTTCTCTCGTTTATCGGAGCAAAAAACTGACCTCAACCAGGGACGTCAACCTGCATGCGTGTTTTTTTGCTTAACAAGCCCAAGTCAACTCTCTGAATGAATCCGCCAGTTCTTGAAATTTCATATTAGTTAGTTGTGGTAATTAATCAATGTGTTTGTTTACAATCAAGTTAACTTGAATTACGCCTTTACAATTACATGCGCTGTGTTGTAACACATATATCATTAGTGTGAAATGGATGTTTAAGTTGAAATTGACAGCACGAAAAAAACATTTCACTCTCTCCTGTTACCCACCGTTCTCCCCTCATCACCTGTACTGTGGCCAAATATATATATAGTCCTATATATATTTCGCCTCAAAACTGGAATTGAATTGTGACAATTCATCATTTCGAATAGATTGTAGTAGTAGCCATATTTGTTAAGGACGTCCACCCTTATTGTGACGTCATTGCAGCAGATGTTGAACAAGGACACGTTTTTTTCATCGCCTTTCAAACACTTTTTTTGGTTTGGTGGGATGAATATGAAATTTGTAGACTCTGACGTGACCCATAGGATTCATGCAGGATGGCTGAAGTGGAGGCAGACAAGTGGAGTCCTGGGCGACCGCCGGGTCCCAATCAAGTTGAAGGACAAAGTTTTACAGAACTGTCGTTAGGTCCGCTATGCTGTATGGCTGAGAGTGTTAGGCAGCTAGGAAGAACCAGCTAGAATCAGCTAGGTGGCTGAGATGCGAATGAGCGCTACATAAGCCAAGGCGCAAAATGAGACGCAGGGTGTAGCAGCCCTGCGAAATTCTGCTAGCACGCAATCACCGCACATTGAATCGCAGTTTTCACCATACTTGCATCAAATAACAAAAGAACTTCTCAGCCTCGCACCGCTTTTTGGTATTGTCACGCCAACTTCACGCAGGGAGCTGCGGCATTGGCACTGCGCTCTGCAGGGTCCCGGGGCGCAGGCACTGAATCACGCCACCCTGCTACTTAACATGCGCATCTACATACTATCATGTGAGCCACAGAAATTTATAGTGAGTCCCCCTACGGAGACTGCGTCTCATTTTGCACTGGGCTTCAGTGGGGTGTCAGGAGCCGACAGAATGCGAAACAATTACGTTAGAGGTAGCTTGGGGGTGGGAGACATCGCGGAAAAGATGAGAGAGAATCGGTTGAGGTGGTATGGGCATGTGATGAGGAAGGGAGAGGAGGAACTTATTAGGTCCATTATGGGACTGCAGGTGATTGGAGCACCAGGAGGAAGACCAAAACGGACGTGGGAACAGGTGGTGCAAAAGGACATGGAGGCATGCGGGGTGGAAGGGGGGCTTGGTGGGGGATAGGCGGAGGTGAAGAATTCGAACCCGCAGACCCGACCCTGCCTCAGGCGGGATAAGGGTGAGATGATGATGATGATGATAATGAGAGGAATATGAATTCGCTTCTTCTCCTTTGCCTTTTCACTCCACAACTGTGTCACGGTACATGTAATTCGCGAATATCCCCAAGTGACATCACGAACGAACTGTCATGTTATAACAGCGCGCATGCGTAGTACGCATTTTAGAACTCTTCCATGAATGTTCGATTTCGCCATCATGAAAATTTGAGAGGAGGCGACAATTTTGATTAGCGAGGTGTTGGAGTTAAACATCGCGTAAATATTGATATTTAATCAGTTAGGGATCAGATATTGATTAAGAAATTGATCAAAAAAAAAGTCTTACAAATGGAAAATACCTGTCGAGGTAGGTGAAACTGATCCGTAGGTGGATTGACAGTACATGTTCCTGCTGTTGATTATCGTGGCATTGAAATTTAGAGACCCGTAAAAATATTTTTTATGGAGCTAAGTTGAATTGTAGCATCTAGTTCGCTTATTGTTCGTTTGAACTTTTATTGGTGAACAAGAAATAGGTAATTTCCTTACGTAGTAAAAAAACAACTTACACCCCCTCCTTTTTTTTCAAGGCCGACAACGTCAAATATAGTTTAAGGCTGTGGATGTAAAGTATGCTAATATCAGATTTTCCCATTTTCTGTCCGAAATTTTTCATGAGTGATTTAAATATACGTTGAGTATTTTTTAACAAAAAACATGCTTCGTATATTCATAAATTTATTTAAAATATAGGCCTACTATTTTGTTTTTCTTCGAAATATTATCGACTGAAATCAAACTAATGCATTTGACATGAGGCTACTTTGCTTGCATATGTTGTTGGTTCTATCCCAATTCTAATCAACATAACACGTTACATACATATCCTATTACCAAGAAAAACATATTTTACACCTCCAAAATACAAAAAAAACCCTGATAAGCAAACTGTTACATCGTTAAAGAGGAACCTTGATATGATTGAATTTCTTTTTAAGGCGTTTTTGAAAGTGAGTTTTTAAATAACTTTATTTATTCAAGAAAGTTGAGTTTTAAACTCGTTAGTAATATTTTAAAACCGTTTGTTTCTATTTTAATTGAATTGCAACACGTGTTTCATCATAATTGCAATTTCTGAAAGCGAAAACTCATTTTGCCAATTTCATTAGCCCACTTGGTGGAGGGCGCTTGCCTCGAGCTCATACGCGGAAGACATACTTGAGACATTTGTGGTTATGTGGTGTGTGGTCGCTGTCAGGGCCGACTGATTCGTGGGTAAGGCGATAGAGTGACTAGACTGATGTTAAAGCCGTTTATTCGTTGGGTTACAGCAATAATCCACAGACTGGTTGAGCCTTTTTAAATGCTGAAGAGGAAAGGAGAGAACGAGAGTCCAGAGGAACCAGAGGGACGAGAGAGAGAAAATTGTGTCCTCCGTTCCACATATAACCACTTTGGGCACCCCTACCAGTAACCGCAGGAAGGG
This sequence comes from Trigoniulus corallinus, assembly GCA_013389805.1. Taxonomy (NCBI): domain Eukaryota; kingdom Metazoa; phylum Arthropoda; class Diplopoda; order Spirobolida; family Trigoniulidae; genus Trigoniulus; species Trigoniulus corallinus. The sequence continues at coordinate 10,869,111 of JAAFCE010001036.1, forward strand.
GGGTTAAAAGGTGAGGTCGCCAGATTGATTGATTGATTGTTTGTGTTTTAGGGCCCATCGACTACGAAGGTCATTAGGGCCCAAGGTCGCCGGATGCTTGACCTGATAGCACCATGGTGTAATCTGGTGATGACACCATGATGCTAACAGATGGTCAGCACTTGGTTGCAGGGAGAGGGAGAGCGATGATCTCTCATTGAGACCTTTGACCTTTTTGGTTCTGGGAAGGAGAGAGTATTGGACAGAGACCCCGCACATTCTTTCTGTTCGCCTCAGCCAAGATCGAACCTCTTGTAACGGATCAAGGGCACTACCACTAACACACCGTGATTATTATGCAGCTCTTTTTTTTGGGGGGGGGGGGTTGTGCACTGTTGGGCTCCCAACTAAAGCATGGGCACAAACCTGGAACCATTTATATAACTCATTATTTCAGACTAGGCATTTTATTGTGCATTTAGGGCTTCACTGGTAATTATTAGCATGAGCCTGGGACGCTTTGTGGTCCAACTCATTCTTCACGTAGTATGTCTTCAACATATTGGGAGACCATGTGTCAGACGTCCTTTCTCCCCAGCATGGTGTTGATGATGGAGTCGAGAGCCAGGTGACCCAGGTTCTCCTCCAGCGCGAGTAGTCCATCTGCTGAAGGCGAAGAATGTGTGATGGGCGTCGTCATCCACCCCCGGGTAGAACCGGCACTCCACGGAAGTCCTTTTTTCCCTACCTTATGCAGGTAAGTGCCGAAGTACCCGTGCCTGCACAGGAACTGGGTAACGTAGTACCCAATCTCTACGTTCCTCCTCAACCCACGGACTAACGTCTGGGATGAGTCTCGCGGTGTTATGTAGCTCTGGATATTACTCAAATTGATATCAAAACTTTTAGTTGCCCCCTTTACGGGTCGACGTCAATTTGGCCCATGACAATTTGGCGTATGGCAATTTGGCGTACATACACATTCGGCGTATGACAATTTGGCGTACGTAAAATATGGCGTATCACAATTTGGCGTACATACAAATTCGGCGTACGTCAATTTGGCGTACATACCGATCTCTTGGGTGCCCAAATTTGTACAAAATTGCAATGGTCATAACAACATATTTCAACAGTCATAACTACAGTCATGGCAAGGTAATAGAACAATGAATGCCTACCATAACTGTTATAGGGCCCTAATGACCTTTGAAGTCGACGGGCCCTAAAACACAAACAAACCCAACTGTGTTATATGGGACCGTTGCAATGACTTATGATCACGCACGGATCTAGGATGGAGTTTTTGGGGTTGCAACCCCCCCATGCACATATAAACTTATATTTGCATAATATGTGAGGTTTAGTTCAACCCCCCCCCCCTTCCCGACGAAAATCCTGGATCTGCCACTGGTTATGACAGAATTTGGGCGCCCAAGAGATCGGTATGTACGCCAAATTGTCATACGCCGAATGTGTATGTACGCCAAATTGACTACGCCAAATTGCCATACGCCAAATTGACGTGGTCCTCCCTTTACATCGTGCATATACTGTATACAGTGGGTGTGAATAGTAGAGTGAAACCTCTCTAATTGGTACACCTGTGGGACCTGGCTAAAGTATGCCAATCAGAAGGGGAGACCCATAAGAGGGGTATGGGACACTTGACTAATACTGTATATGATACACAGGCAGAGATGTTCGTACACCTGTTGGTGGGAATGTATCCTTACCCACCTGTTTCAATATTTCGCAGGCCATATATGGCGTCAAAGGTCATGGTGATGCTCTTAAAATTTCTTCTTCATTCAACCCTTTACTCGCTGTGACAGGGTACATAGGAATGCGGGAGTTCAAATCGAAACAGAATATGGGCAAAAATGTGACAAAGACAAAGGAAGTCAGATGGCTACTATCCCATACCATAATCCTTTTAGTCGCCTCGTGGACGTGCAGTGGTCCCATAAAAGTTAACCCAATGTCCTTTAACTGACATGGAGCCGGTTTTCACAGCAATGGAATGGTGGTCTAAATGTAGTACATCCGTAATTGAAATCGAAGTATTAGATATTTTCTTGACAGTGGGATGGGGGAGGAGAGGGACGTTATTGACAAGGGTAATCCAAGTGCATAAAAGATGGTACATAATCAGTTCCCCTTCAATCTGCCCTCTGTAGAGAACTGAAGGTCATCACCGGTTTAAATTATCACTTGTATAAAACGAAACATGGCTCCCTCTCTCTCTCTATTTCTTTCTTACATTGATAAGGAAAATTTTTTTCTTGCAACAGGTGTTAAGAAACTAGTTACGTGTAAGGAGGAGAACCAGAACAAGCGAGAGATCAAGTCCACCCACACATGGCTCGATTTTTTTCTAGAAGTGATCAGGTTGAGTATACCTGTATGGGGCATTTAATTGGCATGCGCTCGTGCTACATTGTATGTATGACCATTAGAAATCTAATGTTGATGTTATACGCAGGTGGAAATGACAATATTACAGGACTATTATCACGGATTCTCGAGTTGGTAATCATCCCACGTAAATTGTAGGGTTGTCACAAGATGCCTGTCTGTTAGATGGCCCGCCTGAGTGTGCCTTTGGCTGCAGGTTCTCTTCTTCTATTCGTCCGCCTGTCATCATCCGTTTCGTTTTCCAAACGCATTTCTACTCTACAATTTGGAATGCAAATAGTTATCCCCTTCACCAGTCCTCCCAGTGCAATTATATATGTAGATAGTAATTTATGGCGACGAGAGGTTTCCCCCTCGTCTTTCTCCCTTCCTCCCACAGCGATAGATCACTGACGTAAATGGCAGGAAGCAGTCGTCTTTCCTCCAACAAAGACGAAGTGGAGGTTTTATAAGTACCAGTTGAGATTTTAGGCGATATGGTGGAGTAAGTACGCCGACGCATGTTGATACATTGTATCCAGGACCTTCTTTAGGAGAGACATTTTTATATTCTCATGAATATTTAAATTTTTTGAGTGTCGTACAGCTATTTCCATATTATGGCATCGTGGAAAAGTGCTTGTTGAAGATGGTTGTCGGTGGCCATGGCCGTTTTGCAGTATTCGCTGTTGCAGGCTAAAAGACATAAAAATAAGCTGCTTTTTTTGAGAACCAGAAATGGCCCAGCACTTTCACGTAATTTAAAAAAAAAAGGCGAGTAGTACATGCACTTCACACGTCTACGCATGCTCATGTTCACATTTGCATACTTTCATGCACAGGTGCCAGGGGCGGATCCAGGGGGAGCAATAGTGCAATTTCTCTCTCCTCTGTGCCTCAATGGGGCACATATTTCAACTGATGCATGATTCAACTTAGCAACTGATGAGGCATTTTTCCATTGGTATCTCCATTTCTATGCTACCACTCCGACAGTTGCAGTCTCATCTGCAGTTGGCTAAACCACTGAAGATAGGACTTTGTCTAAAGGGCAGTACAGGACCTATTGTAATTTCTAGCTAGATTTATACTGAGGGATTCTGAATATTTAAAAATATTTGGGGCGTATTTTTTTTTAAGTATTCCCCCCTCTGACAGGTGCACTGAACACGTTTGCTAGTTGGTGGCCAACTCAGGAATCTTTACATGTTACTTGTTTTTAGGAGAGGATTGGTTATGAGAAGCGTTCGATAAATCCCGTGGATAGGGCCTCTCTTCTTCTCAAATGTTAGTAGAGAACCTCAGAGCAGATAGACAAATATGAAATAGTCAAGCCGTTTGATTCCTTGAAAGGGTTTAAGAATTTGAAATGGCTATCTCGCGGGCTCGAGCCCCGCGGTGCTCTTCTAGAGTTTTTGAGATCTCTGTAGATGGGTGTCAAAAGACTTAGTATATTTTGGTATTTAAAATGACTCAGTTTCAGAAAAGTGATTTATGCTGCTTCGGTGACGCAGCGGGTAACGTGCTCTGTAACTACGTCAGTGGTTCTAGGTTCGATACTGGATCGAGGTAGGTTTACTTCTTTCTAGTCAGAGAGATGCCCAGAGTGCGCCTTCCTTCGAGTGAGAAGTAAAACCGGGGTCCAGTATGGTATACGATGACATTTGCACGTAAAAAAACCCTCTCTACTATGCAACGAGTATATGAGGCAGAATTCCCGTGTGTAGGAGCTCGCCCCTTGGCGACAGTGGAAATTCCCCAATGTGCATGGGGGTTTCAACTTTGGTCAGCATCCGGCTGCGGAAAACACTGTCCAATATACAACCCTTGTGGCCATTCAGAGGGACCAGATGGGTACCCGACCCTGCCATAAGCAAGAAAAGGGTTAGGAGTTGCTTTGCTAGTTTCAAAAAAGTGTTTTGGCGGTTCATCTTTGGGGTAACCGTAAGGTTAAGATCATCTGAGGCCTCCAAAATGTATGCTTTGCATGGGTGGCCATTTTGGCTAAGGCGGACCCTGGACATGCATACACACCGAACTATGACCAACGACTTGCCATTCGACGTATGGAAGGAAGGTCTCTGTTGTTTGTTTTTCTTTTTTGGGGTGGGGGTGAGGAAGAAAGCAATTTTAATTCAGCCTGGATCGAACCAACATACCATAAACTTAAGATCGAAACACACAGTGGTGGTGTGATACCATGCTTAGGCTACCTGCTTAGGCGACGGTGGACTTAAGCCTTTCAATCCTGGCACACAACTGATGAGTGAGGACACTGGAGGTTGATGGTGTCATGGACCAAAAGGACAGGTTGTTTGCTTAGTTAATGACGATGACCGTGGCTCACAGATTGTTTATGTCACATCACTTGTGATCGTGTGATGGATTTTGAAGAATGCGATAATTCACTCTGAAATCAGGGCGTTTCATTTCGTATTTGGTTAATGATGATGAATAACATGTTTTTGTGCGTGTTTCTTATGTTCGTAGTGCGTGTGCGTGTGTACGTAAAGAATTTGGTTGTTGCAGTATATCTATATGCGTTAAGATGTTAGTTCAAACATGAGTTAACCACTAAAGGTGTGGTACCTGGTTCTTGCATGGGGTGTTGTCTGTCCACAACTTCCACTCCCCCAACATGCACGTTTGTACAAAAAGTTGACAATCTTCCTCCTCAATATTCGTACCTTGTTACCCATCTTTACCTTGTTTTGCCTCCCTCCCGCCCCACATTCTGTCGTCTTTAACCCGTCTTCTCCCCCCCCGTCCCCCCTTGAAATGTCACAATACAAACTTGAGTGTGTTATGGTGCGTGCATGCATCGACATGACAGTTGTTTGACGTCCAATGCTGAAAACCTGGAGTCATTTGATAGATAAGCACTCGCTCTGGCCATTCACGTACACTATACTGCTGCTGGGCGTTTTCAGGATCCCCTTTTTTTGTTTCTTGTCTCGGGGTGAGAGACGGAAAAGTGAGGGGAAGTCAGGAGGGCTAATGAAGAATGGTTATGGCTTCTATTCAAACGTTGTCGATCACTGTCCATAACATTTCTACATGTTTAGTCGCTAGCATTTTGACTTAAAATATGCGGAAGCGCAAGATTAGTGGACGATTATTTTAGTGTGAATGTGTAGTAGTTGTCGTCTCCTTTTTTGTTGTTGTTGTTTGCTTGCTATGAGTGTGTTTTAAGTTCGATGGCCATCGGTCTTGTGGTTTTTTAAGACCTTTCTTTCTGTCTTAAAATGGACATTGTTTTTCCTGTAATTCTTCACTTCTGTTGCACTTGATGGTTGGACTCTCGACTAAAAGGGTTTGGTGACATTTAGTTTATCAATTATTCTGCAAACTATTTGAAACCCCCGCCATCCATCAGTTCCTAGGGTGTCTTCATAAACCAGCCTTGATTGAGGCAGGGGACGTTTTTTTTCTGTGAGTAGAGACAGTCAGAAGTGTCCTCCTTCCTTCAAGTGGGAAATAAAGATATGGTCCTGTGTGGTGTGTACTAGGTCTCCATTGCTGTTAAAGGAATCCTGTCTATAGCAGGGGTGGATCCAAGGGGGAGCAATGCAGCAATTGCTCCCCCTTCATTGCCTCAATGGGTGCATATTTCATCTGATGCATGATTCAACTTTGCAACTGATGAGGCATTTTTGAATTGCTGTTCCCATTTCTATACTGCTGGTCCGCCAGTGGTAGTCCAATTTACAGTTGGCTGAACCGCTGAAGACAGGACATTGTTTAAGGGGCAGTAGAGGGCCTATTGTAATTGCCAGTTAGAATTATCTGGGGCGCACTTTTTTGAAGTGCTCCCCCTCGATCTGCTCTGGATCCGCCCTGGTCTGTAGGGTTTAAACATGGCGGGTTCATGAGAATTACAAGCAGCACCGGATTAAAGGTTTTTAGGAGCCTTACACCAAAGAATAGAATGAGCCCAAAAAAGGTTCTCCAAATGCTGGATTCGTCCCGTGACCACTTGCAGACAGAGATGTGCTGTTATGTAATTGATACGTAATAAGAATCCAGTTACACACCCTTGTTGCTCTTCCTCTGACAAAGACAGAGGAAGAGGAACAAGGCATTACGTTAGACCCACCAATTGTAGTCTGAAGTTAAGCAACGCAGCCCGCTAGTACTGACAGGGTGACCTCTTGGGAACACTGGGTACTGCTAATACCCAAGTCGTCGTAACGGCGTAGTGTCTGTGCAGACTCTACATTAGAACTACGCAATGGACGAAGGTCTAATGACCATTCGTAGTTGGGGGACCCTAAGACACCAATGAAATGGAAAACAATTCCTTTGACAAGGGTAAGCAGTGGTGCCAGATTAAGTGGCTCCCAAACGCCAAAATCCTTACTTTTATACATCAGAGGGCCTTTAGATGGTATGATGAACGACACGCCAACTATAACATCAAGTCCTTTCGGAGTCCTAGGCGCGGGCTTATTTGGCCTATACGTAACTCCTGCACTTTGAGTTAAACGACTGAGGTTGATCCAGTGCTCACCTGCAGAAACCCTGTGGCGTTTACATTTTGCTAAGAGATTTTTCTGCTTGTATTTGAAGCTGTTACTGTCCTCTAATCTGATGGTGTCGAAAAGAGATTTTAAGACTATTACCTCTCTAAAGTGCTGGCAGTGTGAAAGTTTTTGGAATGTGTGCTTGTCTCCGGGTGTTGCCACGCCCGTGTTTGAATACAAATAGTCAGGTCTTCACATTCATCTGTTTTCTCTTCCAGTTAGTTTTTTGTTGACCACCCCCTTAAAGTTAGCAGAGAAACAAGCAAAGTATTCAAGGCAGTCAGGCAATAACCCAGACGAGGACGAGAAGACAAGGAAAAAAATAAAACAGGAGGGAGTGAAGTGGTATGCCAATAAGGTATGCCAGATCTCTATGAAGGGCCATTTAAATTTCTAATGACCATTGTATTTATTGTTTCACCTAAAAGAACAATAGGGAAACGTGGTCGTCGTTCGTCCCACATTTTTTATTCTGGTCGTAGTAGCCGATGGTCAATAGCTCTTCGAAACACCTTGACCACGTAAATCAGATTGAACGTTTATTATCAGATGGTGTGTTTGTGTTGTTGAACAGGCTGCTGCAAGAAGGTTGAAGTGTCGATATTTGCAGAGGCAGGAGAAGGAGAGGGGTGCGGATCCTAATCTCTTAATTTTTTGAGTTATGGCACCTAGTGTCCGTGTTAAATTTTCAGCAAGTTTACTTTGCCAAAGGTGCAAATGGTCTAGTAAAATGACCAGCATATCACCCATCAGTGAGAATCCATCAATTATTTGTTCCAACGTGTAGTCATCTCTGGCCATTATTAACATGCATATGTTGCAAACGCCTTGTTTGGTAACTGTTTGTGAGGTGTGCGGAGGAGTAACTGGCTTTTCTGCAATCCGTGAAACAGCTCCTTTTGCTCGTTTAGTCCTATGTCTGATTCTTGACCGTCTACTCTTCAATTCTGATAGAAGCAGAGAAGCCCAAAATTGCATCTTAAACAGGACTGGGTGGGTGATAAACTGTGTAGTGGCTATCACGTAGCCGCTTCATGCTTAGGATCCGTTTCTACAAAAGCAAAGCAACTGCGAACCCGTTGTTCCGTCTATGGCAGGGTCGGGTAACACTTTTGTCCTACTGGGACACATGAAGGATCTATTGAATGGCCATTTTTACGCAACCGGCTGCCGACCTCATGCTGCAACTCCTAATTCTAATTTAATACACTGCAAGCAGCCTTTTTTGGCCACTATGGCAGTGGAGAGACTAACTCTCAATCCTACTTATGATAACATAATACTCCTAAAACCCTAAGCTATAATTCAGGAACCTCCCCTAATACAATACTAGCTATGGTTGGTTTTCCTTGGATGAAGCCCTCCACCTTATCCTCACCAAAGCTATTCCATTGTCGAATGACTCTTGGCAAAAATGACCAGTAGTATGAGTCTGTTTGTGCCCTAACCTCTTTCAATTTATATGGATGATCCTTTCTGCCTTTATACTCAGCTGGGGACACACTTCCAGCCAAAGGTCCATTACATCCTAGCAGCAGCAGTCTTATAAAAAGGCTAAGGCTGTGAGATATATGCCTCTGGCTTAATGTATCCCACCCTAGTTCCTTAATCATGGCAGATACACTCTCTGTGTGAGAAAACCTATTAAGTACAATTCTTGCTGCCCTCCTTTGGATCCTTTCAACCTCCCAAGATAAGTCCTGCCTGAAGGGGAACCAAATTGGACTGCCATACTCCAAAATTGGGCGTACCATAGAAATATATGCTGTTTCCTTTACCTCCTTTGTGCTATCTCGAAGGACCCCATTAATCAGACGGAGGAATTGACCAGCCCTCCCAATCACTTTACCAATGTGATCCTTCCAATTACCCTGACTATTTAAGACAATTCCCAGATGTTTATGGGTTACAACCCTATCAACCCTAACTCCACCTATGTGATAATCAAAATCTAGTAGCTTTCTAGATCTGGATATTGTAAGGATCCTACACTTCCTCAGGTTTAATGGCAATTCCCATTTTACACACCAATTGTAAATCCTATCTAGATCCTGTTGTAATTGCACACAGGATGATCACCCATCGTCTAATACCCAAGCAGCACATGTGTCATCTGCAAATAGTTCAAGGAAGGAATTAATATCAAGCCCCATGTCGTTCACATAGAGAATGTACAACAAAGGACCCAATACACTTCCCTGAGGGACCCCTGACGTGACTGGTTTCCACTGAGATGCACAACCCTTGAAAATGACCCTCTGTTTTCTATCAAGCAGATAGGACCTTACCCATTGAACAACATTTCTATGTATCCCTAAGTAGGACATTTTTGAGACCAGCTTATCATGGGGCACCATGACAAAAGCCTGTTCAAAGTCCAAGAATACAACATCAACCTGCTTTCTGCTATCTAAACCTTTTTGAATATGATCCATCAAGCAAGCCATTTGGGTGTCGCATGACCTGCCTTTCCTAAACCCATGTTGGTTATTTCTAAGGATGCCCTTCCTTTCCAGATATCCCATTATAGATGAGAATAAAATGTGCTCAAATATCTTGGATACAGCACTTGTTAATGAAACTGGTCTATAGCACTTAGGGTCTGTCATGTCCCCAGACTTGAAAATGGGCACCACATTTGCCAGTTTCCATGATGCTGGAACAATGCTTGTGGCTAATGACTTTTTAAAAATTTCCACCAAGTAACAACTAATAATCCCAGAAAGCTGTTGCAGAATAAATGGTGAAACACCATCAGGACCCATGGCCTTATAAACTGGTAATTTACTAAGTAGCTGCTCAATTCCCACCCTAGTGATAATAACCTCATCCATTCCTCCTGGCAAATCCTTAACAAATTCTGGCTGTGAGTTGTTTCTACTGGTTGCAAAGCATTTTGCAAATGTATTATTAAAAACGTTGGCAATCATAAGACTATCCTTGACTAAATTTCCTGACCCATCCTTAACCACTGTATCCCTATCTCCCTCCTTCCTACACCTCTTTATTTATCCCCAGAATGCCTTTGGATTTTTCCTAAGTCTATCTCCCAAAATGTTCTCATGAAAGTTCTTGTAAGCTTCCTTCATGAACCCTTTAACCATTTTGTGGGCCCCCTTATAGACCACCTCACTATTGACGTCCCTCCCTCTCCTAAGTGCATTCTTAGCCTTTCGCTGGTGTCGCAAAGCTACCTTCACCTCTTTAGTATACCATTCTGGAACAGAGTTTTTCCTTATAATCTTGGTGGGGACAGCTAGTTGTGTACCCTCTTCTAATAGGGCTAGGAATCTATTCCAAGATTCCTCAACACCACAGGTATTAGCAGTGGTGTAAAAATCATTTAATTCATATTCCAGATAAGACTTGAAATACTCCCAATTAGCCTTATGATATTGGTATGCCACCCTCCTTCCTGCCACCCGTCTAGGTAACCTTTTCACTATCTCCACCCTAACCACTGCAAGATCACTAATTCCTTCAATACACTCTACATTATTTATAGATTTGGGCACATTTGTGAATACTGAATCTAAAATTCCCCCTTTCTCGTGTGTAGGCATGGTCACAATCTGTTCCAATCCATTACAGTACATTTGATCAAAAAAAAGAGATTTAGAACTCCTGTTTGTTTATTTATTTTTATTGGGGCACTTATCCTCCACCGACACCAGGGGACGAGCTCCTACACCTGGAAGAATTTACAAATCTACTCGATGCATGTCTAGAAAGGGTTCTTTTACGTGCATGCACGAGAACACTGCTTTCCTTCCTATCGACGGAAGGCTGACTCGAGGCCTCTTGGGACTCGCCTCGATCCAATATCGAACACACTCTCTCTCTTGCTCCTCTGACACACTAGTCAAGCACGCTACCTCTCAAGCGGGTTCAAGGTCCCTTTCCATACAGAAAAGAAATGTACTCTCTCTGTAGCATGAGGAACTGGTGGGGGTGGTTTGAAGCAAGTCAGTTCTCGAGGCAATAGCACGCAAACTCTCTTATCTGTTTGTGAAAGTCGTTAAACTACTAAAAGTGCTCAAACCCGACTTTGGATTAGGACCAGGGTTCTTTTGTCGATATCCCAGTTTATCTTTTGTATGCATCATTCACTCTCTAGTTGCTACTGGTAATGACGGATTGAGAGATCCTTCGTATGAATTGTGGATAATGAGCAAACCAAACGACCAGAACGCATTGAGAGTCACTTTCCCAATCCTAACTGCCTTGTTGCAACCCCAAAGTGCATCTTTGGAATATAATTGTAGTGTGCCTACCGTGGTGGGCCGTTGCACCAACCGCTATACACTAAAACTCTTCCTAAAAGGTGACCTTCATAATTGATAAACTCGCATTAAGCAACAGATTCAGAGTGATAACTCTGAATCTGTTCTAGTCTAATTCTGGGCTCTAAAGACGAGGAGACTGTCCCTGGTAGCTTAGTTGACGTCTTGCTTGATTCTGGACCTTCCGCCAAATATGAAGGATATAAAGCCGTGGTCGCTTGTGGGGACTCTGATGTTCCTTACGCACAAGGAAAAGATCCCCCTTACCGAATTTCGAGCTTCTTAGATTGGGTGGTGAAAAATGCCACACATCACGAGTCGGACCTCCGCACCCCTCATCTAATCAGGAAGGCGAACGTAAGGTTTCTTTTCCATTCCTCTAAGCAACTCCTAACCCTTTTCCCGCCTGTGGCAGGGTTGGGTACCCATTTGTCCCTCTGAATGGACACAGGGCGATAAATTGGTCATAGTTTTTTCTGCAGCCGGTTGCCGGCCAAAGCTGCACCCCTACGCTTATTTATCGTCGGTCTAGTGTTCGTTGGGGAATGCTACCGACGCCAGGGGGGTCGAGCTCCTACACCTGGAAATTTGGCCTCATCTACCCGTTGCGTAGCAGTGAGGGTTCTTTTACGTGAAAGTGCCATCGTACACCCACACGGGACCTCGGTTTTACTTCTCATCCGAAAGAAGGCACACTCGCGGCTTCTCTTTCGCCCGAAAGAAGCCGACCCACCACGGTCCAGTATCGAACCTAGAACTACTGGCGCACTACGCCACCGCGGCGGGTTCTTTTCCCTCCCTCTCGAATGCTTAAATATAGCAAAGTCAGGATCGAGCCGGCACACCCTGAGTTCTAGCAGTTTCTGTTCGAAAGTTGACTGCTAACTCCGAAAGCAGATGTTGAACGTCTGTGTTACAAGAACGTGGACATGGAGAAGAAGGAAGGCCCAGGTAATGGGTGGCTGGGTGCGGCGCTTAATGAGGTGTTCAACTTTACAGGTTGACTGCGCTTGGATGTCCGGAGGATGGTAATCTAATTGGGAACGATGGCGGGAGACGTAGTAGAGAAAGGTGACCCTGAAGGACTTGTAGCAGATTGAGATTTGGTGTGGGTGGTGGCAGTGCAGTGATGGTATGCAGTGTGCAGTTTGTAGTGGGTGCAGAGAGAAAGAAAAGATATCAAAAAAAAGTACTTCAGTACCCACCTCTTCCTCTTCTGCACCTCCACAAGACGGAGCTGAAGGAGTAAGTGGGTGCAGACAAGATGTGTGTGGGGGGGGGTTGGGGTGGGGTGTGCGGAGGCGTGCATGATAAATATTGTCTCGGATGATGAAAAATGAGGAATAGATAGATATTCGAGGTGTAATTTCCAGCCGACTGCTTTGTGCCAATTACCCTTAACCTGCTTTCTCTTGGATGACGGGGGAGAGGAACAGGCCTCCCCCTTTTTGGGCAATCGCCTAATTTGCCCCCACCCTTCTCAACGACTCACTACACACACCTTGACTATCCTATTTCCGTTCTCCCCTTCCCCTCCCTCCTTTCTCCACTTCAGAATCCACCTTACCTTAATTTTTGGCAGTCTCAGGTCGTCTTTCATCTACTACTCGTGCCAATTTGATACTCGTACCCCTCTTGCCTCCTCCTCCTCTCCGCTTTTTCCCTTGAGTTGTTTGGAGGTAGGACTCTACTAATCGGGATATCGTTTATGGTGCACCGCACATCGGTGTGCGGGGGCGGGCCGTTTTCTTTTCTCTTTATGTTTTTTTTTTTTTTGAAGTGGGGAGAAATAATGGACCACTTCCCACTGAATTGCCACCCGTGGGGCGCGTGCCCAAATTGCCACTTGCAACGTTAACGGCCCAGTTGGTATGTGACCTTAGTGACTCTTGAAGTGTGGGTAGAGAAGGTGGTGCAGCAGACGAATGAAAAATGGGAGGGGGATGGAGGGCGAAAGCCAGACTTGTGGGTGTTCAGGGTGGGCCTTACTTGTAATGGACCCCGCAGTACATACACGTGCGCCTGTGTGCGTGAAGTCGAAATGTTGCTTAACAAGTTTTTTTTTATCCCCCCCCCTCTCCCCTCCACTTTTTCCCCATCCACATTTCGGATGTGCTCGTTTTATGTGAAGCAGCGGAAAGCACTTGATAAATGTTTCTTGTTGAGGATTTCTTTGTTGATGTTGCTGCTGCATAAGAAGAGCAATAATAGCCCATTGTCACGTGGCCGTGGTTTAAATTTTTTCTGACCAAATCTAAAGGGGTGCCTTTATATAACAAAAAATAAATTGAAATTGTAGAATTATAATGTGTTAGTAAGTCTTTTACAGAAAGGAATTAGAAATAGACACGCAGATTTAAATGTTTTTTTCGGCAGAAAGGTGTTGGTACCAGTCACCCACACGCATCCCACGATGATGTACTCTCTTCAACGCTTCTGCTGACTGTTATTTTGACGTCTTTAGAAATCGATTTAAGAACATGTGGTCGGGTCAGGCACTGCACCAAGAAGCTTATTATGGACTGGGTCATTGTTGTTGACCACCCATCTTGAGATTTCAGGGCATCAAACAAATTACTGGTGCGAACCCAGTGCCTGGGAGCTACCAAAACTTTACTCAGCACAACATGAATAATATTCGGTTAGAAAAGACATGTGGTTCGTTAACGTTGATCTGTGGACTCTGAAGGCCGTTTGTCGACCTCAGTGGGCCAGGGTTATGGGCTCTCAAATACAGTATCTTTAAATTTTGAGCATTAGGATCGTCAAGAACGCATCGGTGGCGCAGGATAGCATCAGGAACGCATCGTTACCCATTCATTCGGACAGACGGCAGGAGCAGTTGGGGCCCTAAAGAAACCACTGGGACTATATGGCATTTGTTCATCAGCATAATTTTTTTGTTGGGGCACTTTTCCTCCATTGATTTCAGGGCAAGCTCCTCTACCTGGAAATGCATGCATTCCTATGCCTGACATTGTACACACCACACGGGGCCATGGCCTAACTTCTCATCTGACGGATGGTTCACTAGGGTCTCCCTCTATCATTGGCCCGGAAGAAGCCACCTGCCTCTCTCTCCAGGAACCGCTTATGGCAGTAATCTCGCAAACTGTTCCACAATAGGAGCTGTAATTGTTTTCCAAATTAATCCGTTTTATAAACGGAAGTTCCCGCGAAAAGTCCACCAACCTTCTACCTTGTCAGTTCTAAGTCTCTAGTACCCCAGACCCTTCGGAGTGGAATTGTGCATTTTGTGATTACTGGCTAGTCTCACTCTTGTGAATTTGGCTTATGCCTTGCTCAGGGTCCCCATTCGGCAACACTGTAATACCATCCCCCGAAAAGAGGTAAAGATTTAATACGATTCCAGGACGAACATGTGCTCGAGAATCGTCCTCGAGATAGAATTACGGTGAGTGCATAAGGTCAGGTATCACTTGAATTTTTTTTGATAGCCCTCTTATAGAATGGGGAAGGGGAATAGCGATCGCTTTAAAAAAAAAAGGATGCCGCCTGGTAATTATGGCGGCAGGCGTGACGTCACGAGCGTAGTTTTGTAATGTTTGAGGTTGTGCAGTAGAGATTGTCCAAAAAAAGTGCATCAATTACACCTCTCCCTATTTCACGAGCCCCATCAACCCTAACAAATTAAGTTATTCATCTTACGCCCTTACATCCCCGATGCTATTCTTTCTTGGTGGCCTCCCCCACTCGTAGCTAGACCAGTTGGAGATTTGGTTGTGCCTGGGGGAAGTTATTAGTGGGGCCCCAAGGCAAAAAAGAATTTTTTTTTATAGAAATTTGAACGTGTGGGGCCTCTACTGAACCTTTCGGTCAGAGATCCAAAAAATTGACATCTCAGCCAGCCCTGCTTATAATCTAAGACGGTGTAGTGATGAAGAATGGGAGCGTCGAGAATCGTCGCCCGGCACGGGGGATAAATTTACCTGGGCCGCGTAAAAAAACATTGCGGGACGATTCCGGACCTTTTCTTGTCTGCCTTGGATGTTGATTTATGATTCCGTGGTTAAAGATTCGAGACGGGCAGCCTTTTTGATATCTTGTGGAGCGTGTTGGATGGCCTCACCACCAAAAAATGAACCGTTTCTACACGGAGCAACTTACACGCGTAGATCGGAGAAATTCCTAGTTTGTTTGTTGGAGTTTAAGGTCCCGTCAACTACAAGGTCATTAGAGACCCGTCCACTGTATAGTTCTGATGCATATACTGCACAGACACTACACTAATGCGACGATTATTGGGTATTAGCAGTACCCAGCTTTCCCGAGCGACCACCCATGTCAGTACTAACTGGGCTTGCGTTGCTTAACTTCAGTGATCAGACGAGAACTGGTGTGTCCACTGCAACTCGCCGCTCCCGAGAGAGAGAGAGAGAAAGAGAGAGAGAGAGAAATGGTCAAGTGCCCTACTTTAGAGTTGTTTGTTGGTGTTTTAGGGCCCTTCAACTACAAGGTCATTAGAGCCCCGTCCACAGTATAGTTCTTATGCAGAGACTGAACAGACACTACACTAATGCGGGTACCCAGTTTTCCCAAACGGCCACCCATGTCAGTACTAGCTAGGGTTGTGCTGCTTAACTTCAGTCATCAGACGAGACCTGGTGTGTCCAACGTAATTCACCGCTCCCCTACTTTAGACCCTGCTTCTTTGTAATTTAGTATATGTAGTCTACTGCTACTGAACTGCCAAATTATATAACGGTTGTCAGCCCTTCCCCCCACCGGTTCTGTACTTTAAGTTGTATTTTTAGAAGGGAGGGTGATTAGGTGACTCCACTCCTTCACTTGATGAAATATGAACTGGAATTGTAATTCTTGTGAGTGTCTAAGACAAGTGTAAAATTTGAAATTCTGTAAAACAGCTAGGATTATGTCTTTCCCATTTCTCCAACATCCCCAAACCCCCATCCTTACCGACTGTGCCTTTAAAATTGCTGTGTCTGCTGTCTGTACCTGCTGGGTAAAATGTTTCGGAGGTGAAAGGTAACGTTGGCTAAAAGATACCTTGTTGACATTTGGCAATGACGGACCAAAGGGGAGAAAAAAGTAAGACTTATGGTTTTATGCAATAAAAGAAAATTATGCCCAGAAATTGTGATTTGTTGTTCCGTGCTGTTCATGCGACTACGTTGTAGGGGAAGGGCTCATGACTTTCATTATTCATGCCTTAATCCTGTCTTTCCTCGCTCAGGTGATATGTGGCTGACCATCGTCATTCTGGATAATGACTACCCAACCGGTCTTGAAGATTGGTGAGTGATGGCCGCCGTGCTGGGAATTTCTGTAGTTAGCATACTTATTTGGGAGGATAGGGTCGTTGGGTTCGATTCCTAGCATAATTAAGGAGAGGATTGCTATAATTGTACGTTGCGTCGGCCTTTCCGTAACGATTACATGAGAGGTAGCTTGGGGTGGGAAACATCACAGAGAACATGAGAGAACAGCGGCTGAGGTGGTAGGGGCATGTAATGAGAAGGGGGAGGGGGAACTTATTAGGTCCATTATAAGACTGCATGTGATTGGGAGCACCAGGAGTAGGGGAAGACCAAAACGGACGTGGGAGCAGGAGGTGGGGCAGAGGGACATGGAGATGTGCTGGGTGGAGGGGGAGCTTGGTGGGGGATAGGCGGGAGTGGAGGATGAAAACCCGCAGACCCGACCCCGTCGCAGGTGGGATAAGGGTGAGATGATGATGGTGTACGTTGCGTCGGCCAACAGTTCTCGGTAGGTCAGATTTCCGTGGGTTTTTTTCGTTTCATTAGTGTTTCAGGGCCCTTCAACTACAGTGGTCATTAGAGCCCCGTCCATGCAGAACCTGCACAGACTTTACGCTGTCAGCAGTTGGGTCAGTGGCGTCACTAGCGGGGTGCGGATGGTGCGGGCCGCGCAGGGTGACACCACTCGCACCATGAGAAATGGAGTGACACCAAAGCAGAAGAAGCGGCTTTTTTCTGTGGTTGTTGTTTGTTGGAGTTTAAGGTCCCGTCAACTACAAGGTCATTAGAGACCCGTCCACTGTATAGTTCCAATGCATATACTGCACAGACACTACACTAATGCGACGATTATTGGGTATTAGCAGTACCCAGCTTTCCCGAGCGACCACCCATGTCAGTACTAACTGGGCTTGCGCTGCTTAACTTCAGTGATCAGACGAGAACTGGTGTGTCCAACGCAACTCGCCGCTCCCGGCTTTTTTCTGGAGAGAAGGGGTGACACGGTGGTGTATCCGCACCGAGTGACGCCAACCCTAGCAACGCCACTGAGTTGGGTATCAGCAGTACCCAGTGTTCCCAACTTATCACCCATGCCAGTGTAGTATTTGGACCCACTGGCTTTGGTAGTATTTCCCCATGTGCTTTTTCGTCGGTCTAAATCGAGCTTGTGGCGCATAGGTAACGTGCTGGGCTCGTACATCAGCAGTTGGGAAGGTTGTTTCGGACGTGAGAGAGAACGAGACCCTCCAAGCCGCTTTCCGTGGGGTGTGCACAAGCCACCACTGTACGTAGAAGAACCCCCTACCACATGGATTAAAAGAGGGGTGTGGTTCAGCCAAATCATTAGGTGTAGGAGCTCGCCCCGTGTTATAGTTATCAGGAAAGCACCCCAATGCAGAAAAATAACCGGCAGGGTTGCAACATTATGCTGACAGCCTGCTGCATGAAAACACCACCCACAGGATCCCAGTGGTGTCTCAGTAGGACAAAAATCCCTGCCATAGGCTAGAAAAGGTTGGCGGTTACAATACTATCGATACTTTAATTGCAATTAACCCTCCTCGGTGGCGTAGTGGTTAGCACTTCCCTTCCGAATTTGTCTCATGGGCACATTATGAGCAGGATCGAACCTGGTCAGTTTATTATCGAGATTACCCGCCTCGGGGACGCAGTAGTTCTAGGTTCGATACTGGACCGAGGTGGGTTGGCTTCTTTCGGGCGAGAGTGAGGCCCCGAGTGCGCCTTCTTTCGAATGAGAAGTAAAACCGAGGTCCCGTGTTGGTGTACGTTGTCACTTGCACGTAAAAGAACCCTCTCTACTACGCAATGGGTAGATGACGCAGAATTTGCAGGTGTTAGGTCGCTCGCACACACAACCACTTGCAGCAGCCACTAGTGGTGACCACTAGTCGCTGCACACGGCCACCAGTGGCTGCCACAGGCGGCAGCAACGTGATCTCGTGCTTGCGATAATAGGAAAAACGCCACCACCAGCCACAAGTAGCGAGATACGGCCACTGCCGCAGCTTGTGGGTCAGTAGCGCTGCTGCAAACGCTGCGTCTGCGCCGCGCCTATTGAGTTTCAATTGGAAACACAGTCCGCAGCGTGTGGTTGCCACTAGTGGCCACTGCAAGTGGTTTTGTGTGCGAGCGGCCTAAGAGCTCGCCTCCCCGCTGGCGTCGGTAGAATTCCCCAAAAGATGGACAGTAGACCGACGATAAATAAGCATAGAAGTTGCAACTTTGGTCGGCAACCGGCTGCGGAAAAACTATGACCAATATATCGCCCTTGTGTCCTTTCAAGGGGGCAGGATGGGTATTCGACCCTAGTGACCCTACCATAGACGGGAAAAGGGGTAGGAGTTGCTTTTTGACGCTAATCGCCTTTCCCCCTTCCCCGTGACGCTTCTCTGCGCCACAAAGAGATGACTGCAGGAGGACTTACAGTATACTGTAGGTCGGCGTTGAGTAATTTAGTGCCAATCAACAGGTATGTACTGGACAGGTGTCGAACTCTGTGTTTACCGTCTTGAGCATTGTGCCAAGGAATTTGCGGAACGGCGCTCCTTCTCCGAATGAAAAATAAATGTAATTTGCAAGACCAGAAGTTGTTTTTGATTGATGTTGAATGCTTTACATTTTTAATTGTACTTCCTTTCTATATTTCATTAAAGTTATGCTATCGTATATTTCTTTAACTCAGGTATGCTGCACGAAGAGAGGTGATTGAATACCTGCTTAAGTCTCTTGTGGCCTCCTCCTCCTCCTGACCCCTTCAACTCTGGACCACACAACATGTCTTCGTCATTTTTTTATCCTCTTAAATGACTAGATGAATTACAAGCCATCTGAAATAATATTTTGTTGTTGAAAATCAACTGACGGACTCCAGCACCTGCGGGTATCGCACCCAGGACGAGGAAAAATCTTGTAGGTGTCATACTTTATTTTTTTTCCCCCTATTAAAAGGTGCTTTTGCGGCAGGGCAGTCTGTCGTCAAATTTTGCTGTTCGTTACTCCCTGAACCATTCCGATATCCTTTCGGACCTTTGCCCCGGTGATTTCAATCCATCGTTTATTTGGAAGGGGAGGGGGGAAAGACTCGTCGTTTTTTTTCTTTCCCCTTTCTATCCCAACATTCTTGTGTTTTTATTTAATAACCTACTCTCCACTTACCCCCCCCCCCCTTCTTTTTTCTCCCCACTTATCCACCCCCTCCTTCTCCCTTCACCTAGCTCCTCCGACCTTTCCCATTCTTTGCTGATTTTAATGATAGCTCGAATTGAAATTTTACAACATGACTCCCTCTGATGGCAAACGTCCATCACGACATCCACCTTTGGTGCTCCCAAAAGGTCAGGGCGTGCTAAACCTAAAACCCATTTCAATGTAGACCTTGAAAGATAATGTTTTCTAGAGGGAGGACATAGGAGCGGATGGTTGGCAGGGAAAGGGGGGCTGCTGCCGCCTCTGACTCTGCTCGCTTTCTCTCTTGGGCCATGTGAGGATTATTTATTAACTTGTACAGTATGTTGCATTTCAGTCTCTGTGCAGAAATGATTGTAGATCGGATAATCGAGAATAGGAATGCGTGAAATTTGACCTGTGACTTTTTGGCACGGGCCGGTTCGTGTGCCGTTGTCTTACGAATCCAGAATAGCCTTAAGGGTAAACTAGAAAGAAAAGGACTCTCTGCACGCTGACCTCGGTAGTTGTGTTGGTAGAACAAGTTTCTCTAGCTCGAAGTACTCTGGTTCTCCCCAGACTGAGGTTGGTGGTTTATTCTGATAAAGGGAGGGGGGGCTAAAGAGCTCCCTCCGATATGTAGGTGTGTTAATTTGCACTCAGAGTGGAAATGAAGCACGATAAGTGTTGTTAGCAGTATTAATTGCATCAACTGCCTGACCCCCTAAATCGGCAGACTCGGTCACCTGCTCGGGAGCCTCTCACCTGGCATAAAATCCATTGGTGGCCAATTGGTCAGTAGATTTTTGCATGGGACAATTGCTTAAAAAAGAGGAAATGGCAACTCTATGCTTGATTCAGGAAATTGAAATTTCTTTTTATCGGAAAGTCCAACTGACTGTCGGGTGTTACCCTTCCCCCCACCCCAGTCTCATATTAGTCATTACAAGCTTCTGCAAATTTCTAAGAATTTCAAGTGTTCAAGGGGCTGAATGTAGCAAGGGCCTCAACTGCCATAGTCTAGTGATGAAGTCGCCATGAGCCCAGTTAATAGAACAGCCCTGAGAGCATCAAGTCTCCCTCAACCCCAAAGGAGATGCAGCGGCCACCTTTTTTTTTTAGAAGGAATTTGTTTTCTCATTACTTTTTCTTTACCACTGAAGGTGGAAAATCAGGAGCAGGCCTTGGAGCCTGACTAGGATGGCAGGGGAGCACAGAGTGAAAGTGATGGCTTAACTTGGCAAGCCTTGCACATACATTGTAGAGCTGCTGATGTTGACATTGGAAGAACTCTTGTCCCACACGTCCTGCCTCAGGCCTGCCTCGGGTATCTTTTTACAGGTGAACATCCTACCAGGCTTCCAGTCAAGTGGCTGTGTATGGCAGAGCATGGAACTCGAGACCTTGGAATTGCATAGGGTCTTCCACCGAACAAACATCAGTGGTTGGTAGAGAACCCACGGGTGGTTGGTAGAAAACGTTGGGTGCTGCAATCTCTTACATCTACCTCCTCATCTCCCGCGAGCAGCCTCCAAAGGGTTCGGCCTGTTACCGCTGCTTGGCTTACTCCCCAACCCATTAGTGTAACAGATTTGAATGGCAAATAGAGTTGATACTATTGTCCAGGACATAATGGAGCCACACATAGGTGCACGTTTTGTAAAGGTACCCAAATTTTTATAGGTTAGACATGGTTTTTTAAGCAATGATTTTTTTTTATTTGACTCCATTAATTACTTTGACTACATGGTGAGTAAAGATGACATAAGGCTTGATCCCCCAAAAAGTGCAGTTCAGTAATGCCCTACTTCTACAAGGGTGTCAAAGGATTTTTGGCATTGTTAATATGCACTTCATTAAGGGATATAGTTGGGAGTTAATCGTGCTTAACCCTGCGGTCTCATTATAGGAGGAACCTGAAGAAAATTCTACTGGATGTGAGATGTGGCGGCATATGAGATAGCCGAGTAGAGGACCCGTGTCCCTCCTCCCCCCGGGGGATGTAAAAGGGAAGGTGCGTCTATCTCAGTATACAGAACATAAACACACGCGAACCACACGGATTCGCAAAATAACTACCGTTTCAAATGTCTGTCTTTATGGATTACTACTCTATCGGTATGAATGGTGATGAGATCTTTTTTATGCCCATTTCCTTTGGAGAAGAACCCTCTTTCGCCCAACTTCTTATCCGCCCCCGTCTCGCCATTGGTAGATTTTGGCACTCGCAAGTCTGGAATTTCGATGCAAAAACAGAAGAATGAGAGGAGACAAACGCAATAGATTTAAAGATGAAGCGTCTACAAGAGTACCGAGTTCAATTCCCTGGTATTGAAGACATGATGATGTTAACTACATGGAGGAAAGCCGTTCTCCTCCTTCTGTGGTGGGAGCGGCGGATTGCGTTGGACACACCAGTTCTCGTCTGATCACTGAAGTTAAGCAACGCAACCCCAGCTAGTACTGACATGGGTGGCCGCTTGGGAAAACTGGGTACCGCTAGTATCCAAAAATCGTCGCATTAATGTAGTCTGTGCATGCGTCTCTGCATCAGAACTACACTGTGGACGGAGCTCTAATGACCTTGTAGTTGACGGGCCCTAAAACACCGACAAACAACAACAAATCCTTATGTGGTATCTTGGAGAGCAGTAGGCTGTTGTGCCCAGTGGGACAAATAGCACCTTATTGCATGACGCTGACTTGGATAAGTGGAAACCTTTTAACTCAGCTTGGGGTGCGAACCTGCTCACTTTGAGCTCTACGAAACGATTATGCTAGACCGAGTGGAAAGTAAATTTCTGGTCCGATTCTTACATTTTTTTACAGACTTAAGGCGCGTTCTCACGAGTCAAGTTTTGTTGACCATTTGTAGTTGTTCAACAAAACTTGAATGAAAACTGTAGTGGGAACCTCTGTTTCAATCGAGTTGATCAACAAGTTGATCAACAAGTTTGACCCAGTCAAACTTTTCTTGATCAAGTGGTGAGTCATTCACCATTACCCTTCAAGTGAACAATAAGTCTTTTGTTTAAGGCCCTTGTAGATATACAAAAGTGGACCCATCAGAGGGGTGGACCAATTGGGGGTTAACCAAAATACAGTGTTATCCACACAACTCCTTTTGACCCTATTTGTATTGTAACTGAAACCCCATTTGTACAATGAAACTGCTGATCAGTTTCTATTGAAATGTGTGAACGAAAATTGATTCAAGTAACGTTCAACTTTTGTTGAACAAGTACAATTGGTCAACAAAACTTGACTCGTGAGAACGCGCCTTTACATCTTCAATTTCTACTTGAATTTGAAATTTCCGGTTGAATTTATTACTTTTGTACGGTTGAAGGACTCTGCAGGAAATGACTTTGCCCCACACCCCCATTTCTTCTCTACCGTTTCTGTTTTCTTGATTGGGCAAGGGGTGCACGCTTGTGTGATTTTGGAGAATTTGCAAAACGTGTGATGTGCTGCGAAGTGGCTGCAGTTGGTTAAGGTTGTACAATTGGCAGTGTGCCGCTTGACCTCTTAGTGTCCATTTGCAATCCTATGGGGCGGCTGTATTGCGTTGGACACACCAGTTCTCGTCTGATCACTCGCTGAAGTTAAGCAACGCAACCCCAGCTAGTACTGGCATGGGTGACCACTTGGGGACACTGTGTGCTGCTGATACCCAAATCGTAGTAACAGCGTAGTGTCTGTGCATACTGTGCTTTAGAACTATGAAGTGGACGGGGATCTAATGACCATTGTAGTTGAAGAGCCCCAAAACACCAGCAAAACAAAAAAAGCAATCCGATGGGAGATATAGACTCGGATCGCAGGATCAATCCTGGCTGAATGTAATTTCGAGCTGAAATTTAATGGGAGCGGCGAGTTGCGTTGGACACACCAGTTCTCGTCTGATCAGTGAAGTTAAGCAACGCAAGCCCAGTTAATACTGACATGGGTGGTCGCTCGGGAAAGCTGGGCACTGCTAATACCCAATAATCGTCGCATTAGTGTAGTGTCTGTGCAGTATTTTGCATTAGAACTATACAGTGGACGGTGCTCTAATGACCTCGTAGTTGACGGGACCTTAAACTCCAACAAGCAAGCTGAAATGTAAGCACTTACCCCTCCACGTAAAGTATTCATTAAAACTTCGACATCGTCAATCCTATAGCTCTCTTCTTGCCTATGGCAGGGTTGGTTACTCATTTGTCCTGGGTACTTTTCATATTCAGTTGACCGCTGGCCACATGCAGCAATCCCTTCATTTTAATGCCGACCTATCTTCTGGAGACAATTGCTTTTACAGATGTCAGGGGACAAACTCTTCTACCTTTGGGAGTTCAACTACTGTTTGTTTGTTTGTTGGAGTTTAAGGTCCCGTCAACTACGAGGTCATTAGAGACCCGTCCACTGTATAGTTCTAATGCATATTCTGCACAGACACTACACTAATGCGACGATTATTGGGTATTAGCAGTACCCAGCTTTCCCGAGCGACCACCCATGTCAGTATTAACTGGGCTTGCGTTGCTTAACTTCATTGATCAGACGAGAACTGGTGTGTCCAACGCAACTCGCCGCTCCCATCAACTACAAAAGGCTGCTGATTAAGTAGAGAAGCCATTACGTAGTGGCCGGTTGTCAGTCCTAGAGGCTTCCAACCCCCTTTACCCCACCGAAAGGGAGCAGCGAATTGAGTTTCCCACCAGTTCTCGTCTGATCACTGAAGTTAAGCAGCGCAACCCAAGCTAGTACAGACATGGGTGGCCGCTCGGGAAAACTGGGTACTGCTAATACCCAAAAATCGTCGCATTAGTGTAGTGTCTGTGCAGTCTCTGCATCACAACTATGCTGCGAACGGGGCTCTAATGATCTTTGTAGTTGAAGGGCTCTAAAACACCAACAAACAACAACAACCCCACCGAAAATCTTTATCCTCGGCAAGTTCGATAGGATGCCCTACTTGAAAAGGAAGTTCTCTCTGTACGGAGTTGCACCCTCTTTTTTGCCAGCTGCATTTGTTGGAATCCACCTCTGAAATGGGGTTGGAGGTCATGTGCTGTTAAGAAACAAGGTCCGCCCTTATATTGGACCCCCTTTGGTTACCTCCCATTGCCTTCGTGGTGGGACACTCAACCTATATTTAGTGTCGCCATTAAGTGTACTGTAAAACTCGTTTATACTTTTTTTTAGAGTTGTGAGGGTTTTTTTGGCAGTTTTTCCTAATTTTGACTATATGTTGACATCATCGGATGACATGCTCTACATTCGAATTGTTTCCAAAACGACACCCTTGATTATATGTAACTGTGTCTAATGTGGATTGGGACAAGGGGTTGAAAGCGGAAATGGCAAACATGAGCAAGACCAGAGCTCATGTTAGCAATTTTTGAATGGTCCTGAACCAAACAGAAAGCGTTCATTTTCAGTAGGGCCTACTTATTCAGTGACTGGTCAGCCTTGGTGGAGAGAAGGGGAACAATCTGTCCCACATTAGAAATTTGATATTTCTCGGGTTTTTCAACCTGCCCCGGTACCCTCAGTTGGTAGCGGATTGTGTTCGCAAATTTGATTCTGGTGGATTTGGGAAGGGGGGACTGGACAATCCTCCCTCCAAGAGCACCTCTTATTTTCGAATGAGGAAAGCCGTGGTCTCGTGGCGTGGTCTATGCCATATTACGGAACAGAACCCTTTTTACAAGACAGAGAGCATGCGTGTAGATTGGCAACATTCCCAGGTGTAGGAGCTTGCTTTCAGTTTCCCCTTCCCTCCCCCCGAAACAGGCCACTTATACTCGACCAGGATGACCCCCCCTCCACCACGTCTTCTAACCCCTTTTAAAGATTTGTCCTGCTTTTGAGTTGTAATTTCACAATTTAATGTTATTAAAATGCCGTCCTTGGGGCTTAAATTTAGGACTTGAGAGTTGAGGGGGGAAGGGGAGAGAGAGTAGCTTTGATACTCAGTAGTCGGAGGTGCAAATGGATTTTTGGCAGGTACGTGTTGGTTCGGCAAAGGAGAAGGAATTTGGGTTGTTTCCACTTGGTAGATGACCACAGCATGAGCCTGATACTGCCATTTTTTTTTGTACTGTCAATACCACCTTCCCTCTCCTTCTTGGGTGCTTCTCAGTTTCGTGAAGGGCGAGGAGGAGGGAATTCATCCTGAAATGGGGCACACGACTTCAAAATAGTAGTGGGCACAAGGGAGAGAGAACACCTTTAGAAGAGGTTACAGGGCGGAGGATGCAAATAATCTGTAAACAATAATAATTGTAACCCACTTTCTTAAACCGGATATGGACAGACAGCCGGATAAATGTTGTGCGATTTTTGAAATGATGACCGATTGTGTAAGAAGATAATGATTTATCACACTTTATAATAACTGTAATAATAATAATCATCTTGAGGTGTTGTATCTAAGAAAATTGCTTTCTTGGCGTCTGGAATCGTCCCGCTCAGGGACAGGACAACGGCACTTGTCTTCTGCCTGTACAGGATGTCCTTCTTGTTCTGTAGTCATATGAAGAGGACTTTATTCTTATCCCTTATGTTAAAATTGTTGCAATTTTATAGCGCTGCAGGAGACCTGCGGTTGTTCGGGGTGGATGATGCTTCAGGTAGTGGTGTGGTGGTGGTGAGGAAGAGGAAGAGGTGGGCCATTTGCTGCTCTCGTCCACTACCAGTGGTGAACGTATGCACTGGCAGTCTTTTTGTAGATGTTATCTCGATGGCTGTTTGGAATTTATGATTATGGCACTTTGATTGCACCTGAACGATGTGACCTGACGTTGAAATTTGTGAGCAGTGCCATGTCTCTTTTTTTCGCTCCTGCTGCGTGTGCCGTCCCCTCCTCTACTCGCTGTCAGTGTCCTGTCCCGGTCCTTCCACTCATTTGTCGTCCTCCTTCGCTCCCTCTACCTTCCCAAATCACTGTCTTGTATTTTGACAGTGAGTCGTTTATGTATTTATTGGGAATTTAATGCCGACCTCCTCTTAACTATAAAGGCTATTTGTTGACGCCATGCCAGAGTAGGGGGAGGCGAACTCCTGTACCCGGAAACTCGACTGCTGTATGTTGCTTTTCATTTTAAGAGAAGAAAAGCGTGTTTTCAAGGCCGAGTGAGAGACTGAGGGTGCAACCTTCTGTCCTGAATGCGAAATAAACTTTGGCTCCATGATTTCTGTAATTGTTACTACTGTTCATAAAGGGAACCCTCTGTCAGGGCCGGTGCTATATTTTGCGTGGCCCTGTGCAAACTAATTATCCGGGGCCCCGTGAAAACATGAAGCGGGGCCCTTCTATCAATAGGTTTATTAATCCGCATGCGTGGGGCCCTGTGCCGTCGCCCTGTTCGCACACCCATCACGCCGGCCCTGCCCTCTGTTACTGAAAAATACCATTGGGTCCCACGTACCTCTTCCCTGTGTTCAGAAGTTATTAAATGTGAACTTAAACCGAAAGGGGCCTTCCTAAAAAAAATTGTTTCAGTGGCGCACATGGTGGCGTTCTGGACTCGTGCGTCAAAGTTCGAAGTTCGATCCTGCTCAAGGCAGGCGGCTTCTTTCGTTGATAAAAGAGGCCCTCAGTACGCCTTCCGTCGGATGGGAAGTAAAGCCGTGCACCCGTGTGGTGTGCATCCTGCCGTAGGAAGGAAAGGGGTTAGTCCCCTAAGAAGAAAGGACAGGATCTGTGCGTCAATCGGCAACCGACCTCTGGAAGTTTGTGTTGTTGGTTAGGTTATTTATTACAGAACAGCCTGCTGCTCGTACGTCCGCTTCGGTGGCGCAGAAGGTAGTGTGCTTCGACTACTGCGACACTGGTTCCAGGCCCAGGTAGGATGGCTTCTTTCGATGGAGAGAGGTCCCGAGTGTGCCTTCCGTCCAATGGGAAGTAAAGCAGTGGCCCCGTGTGGTGTAGGATATCATTTTCACGTAAAAGAACCCTCTGCTATACAACGGGTAGATCAGGCAAAATACCCAGATGTAGGAGCTCGCCCACCTGGCGTCGGTGGTGCACCCAAACGTACAGTAGGCCGGCGATAAATAAGCATAGGGATTGCAGCTTAGAGAGAAGCCGCGAGTGTGCCTTCTTTCGGATGAGAAGTAAAACCGAGGTCCCGTGTGGGTGTACGATGGCACTTGCGCGTACAAGAACCCTCTCTACTACGCAACGGGTAGATGCGGCAAAATTTCCAGGTGTAGGAGCTCGCCCCCCCTGGCGTCGGTAGCATTCCCCAACGAACACTAGACCGACGATAAATAAGCGTAGGGGTGCAGCTTTGGCCGGCAACCGGCTGCAGAAAAAACTATGACCAATATATCACCCTGTGTCCATTCAGAGGGACAAATGGGTACCCGACCCTGCCATAGGCGGGAAAAGGGTTAGGAGTTCCTTGTTTAGGGATTGCAGCTTAGGTCGGCAGCCGACAGCAACATTTCGCCCATGTGTCCATCCAGAGCAGTGGTTCTCAAACTGGGGTACGCGGTACTCTGATGGATCGTGAAGAGGCTTTTGAGATTTTGGGCTATTTGCGAATGTACATTTGATGACTAAAATTTCCCATTTTCTGTACAAATAATTGTTTGACAAAAATGTGTTAGTACCAACATGGGTGGTTGGTAGGGAACGTTGGGTGCTGAAAATTTCCCCTTTACTACATCCCCTACACCTACCTCCTCCTATCTTGCGACTGCGAGCAGCCTCCTTAGGCAAGGCGCAAAATGAGGCGGCAGGGTGACGCAGCCCTGCGAAATTCTGCTAGCAGGCAATCACTGTTACGTTGAAAGCCATTTTAGTTGACGCAAATTGCAAACCAATATGTTGAAAACTGCGATTCAATGTGCGGTGATGGTCTGCTAGCAGAATTTCACAGGGCTTCGTTACTCTGCGTCACCCTTCGGCCTCCTTTTGCGCCTTGCCTTAGGGTTCGGCCTGTTATGGTTGCTTGGCTTACACCCCAACCCATTAGAATAACGTACTACCAGTAACATATGTTATGTGTAGTTAATTTAAAAGAGCCTGCGAGCCATCTTAATTGAATAAGGTGTAAAGAGACCGCCACGCAAGAAATCCTAAAAAAAGTTTGAGAACCACTGATCCAGGAGGACAAAGATGGTGCCCGACCACTCCATAGGCAGGATAAAGGGTTGGTAGTTGACATTTGGTAGTCAGTAGGGGTAGGCAGGCATCCCCCCACAGACAACCCGGCCAATAATCCTGCGGGTTCCAGACAGGGCCGGCGTGATGGGTGTGCGAACAGGGCGACGGCACAGGGCCCCGCGCATTCGGATTAATGAACCTATTAATAGATGGGGCCCCGCTTCATGTTTTCACGGGGCCCCGCATAATTAGTTTGCACAAGGCCCCGCAAAATATAGCGCCGGCCCTGGTTCCAGACGCCTGGCTGGGGCGCTCTCAGTCAGAGCATGTTCGTTAAGAATAGGGGCTAATTAACATGAAGAATATTAACGTGTAGTGCCGGGACCCTTACAGGCAAAACAGGGCAAATGGGGGACGGCGGTGGGTGGATGTGGTGAACAGCGACCTGCTGGGAGAGAGGTGGGAGTGGAGGACTAGAACCCGCAGAGCTAACCCTGCCATAGGAAGAATAAGGTTATGATGGTAGGTTGACATGTGGTAGTCTGCTACTCGTACAAGGAAGCTTGCCGCGGTTGCAAGAGCGTCATCTATGACCGGCGATTGGAACTATTTTCTGCTGGAAACATTGAAACTTTTGATTACGACGCACTTGCCGCTAGTTGTATTAACGGTGGCTCTATTGAAAGCGTGAAGTCGATTTTCGGCCATATTTTCTAAGGGCATAATTCGGCTATGGAATCGCGCCGCTCTGCCAACTCATGATGTGGTTTATTGAAGCTAGGGGGCGAACTCGTCTTCGTGAGGAAGTTAGCGATCTGCAAGTGTATTCCGGGCTGTTTTCCATGTAGGGATTGTTTGTTCCATTGGTGACATCGAACCCCCACGGCCACCCCCACACTCCGGCCGTTGACTTGGAGCTTTCCTCCTTCTTGCCTGAACGAAGTCAACTTGCCTTGGGTAGGGGGATCCTGACCACAGCTATTCGAAAGCATCATGGGCAGGAAAGGAACCAACAGTTGGGTCTTCTATCTGTTCAGAGGTGAAGCTGTGGTACCCTCACGCCAAGGTACCCGTTTAACTCAGAATCCGTCATCCTCCATTTTCACGCAGGGAAAGTGTGTCTGAAATGATTAGGGAGCTAGGGTGGGACACATTGAGCCAGAGGCGATTATCTCATAGTATTGGTCTTTTCACGAGACTGTTGCTGATGGGGTGCAATGGACCTCTGGCTGGAAGTGTGTCCCAGGCTGGGTATAAGGGGAGAAAGGACCATTCATATAAAATGAAGGAACTAAGGGCACAGACAGACTCTTACTACTGGTCTTTCTTGCCAAGGACCATTCGACAATGGAATACCCTTAGGGAAAATAGAGTGGAGGGCTTACTGAATGGGAAAGCCACCTTTGCAAATTTTGTAGTGGGGCACAACCATAGCTTGGGGTCTTAGAAATTTTCTGGGTTCTTATGTAGCAATGAGAGTTAGTCTCTCCACTGCCAAATTGTCCATAGCGGCTGTTTGCAATGAACTAGAATTAGAATCCTCCGGTTTCGATCCTGACGGAAAGTGGTCCGCTACACTGCCCAAATCAGGCAAAATTCCCCCGAGAATGAGGTCTCATGGTTGCTGCTATAAATAGCCCGTTTAAGAATTGCGCCTGGAGGCCCAAATATAGAAACTCAGAATGGGTGTTTCGCTGTGGATGGTAGGAAGGCAGTTCTGCGAATGGAACCAACCTACTAATTATACAGTATCTCTCTAATGATGTCCTTTAGTTATCAGTTTTTCGTACGATTGAGGCCCTTAAGTGTGGTCGTAATTGAAGACAAATGGGCACTTTGCAGAAAGGATTCTTATTTGATTTCTATTATGTTTCGTAGAATATAGATGACTGTGAATATCGAGGCTAACAAGTTTGTCGACACTTCGCTCCTATTTCCTACCTGTGATATAGATTTTTTTCGAGAGTGATTATAACAGATAGTGGGACACAATGTGCCCTTACTGCTTGTTTCAGACGCCCTTTGTGGGTTTTGGAGGAAGCGTTGTCTTACTAATTATTGGCGAGTCTTTGTTGTTGTTGTTGTGCTTCTTAGATTAACTCAGGAGCTTGATGAACGACTTGTTAGCTGGAAACCATTCATTAATCGATAAGCGTTAAAAATATCAAATTTAACGGCTGACCTGTCGGGTTGTTGATTGGTGCTTGCACTTGAAGGAGGCAGGTGGGTAGCCAGGTGTCTTCTGACCGGAAATCCAATAAATAAATTTGTGGTGTACTCTGATCATTAGCAGATTAGTAGTCTACAAGTGGTGGAGGGTTAACTTGCAGGGGTCTCTTTCTTTCTCCATTCGACATTCTGTAAGTCACCGTGCTTGACTCTTGAAGTCCCAGTGCACAGGCCCAATCTAAACCCAAATAGATGTGGGGGTGATCTAGTGGAGTTTACATCACAGGTTCAATCCCAACCTTTTTGGGTGGCTTGTGAATGGTGGGAAGGGGAATATAGAACCATGCTGTGTCACCATTGAATACTAACAAAGTTCACACCGTCCCGGGGTCCATAATCTAGTGGTCACCTCAGTATCTGACTTGGCAGCGTGCTTGACTCGTTGAATACACACGAGCGCAGGTTTGATCCTCGGTGATTGTATGAGTGGAAATTTCAAGTGTGAGTTCTATCTCGGAGTCTTGGGGTCCGTATGGGGTATCTTACAAGAACCCCCGATGATGGGCGAATTGCGTTGGACACACCAGTTCTCGTCTGATCACTGAAGTTAATCAGCGTAACCCCAGCTAGTACTGACATGGATGGCCGCTTGGGAAAACTGGGTACTGCTAATACCCAAAAATCGTCGCATTAGTGTAGTGTTTGTGCAGTCTCTGTATAAGAACTATGCTGTGGACGGGGCTCTAGTGACCTTGTATTGAAGGGCCCTGAAACACCAACAAACAAACAACAAGAACCCCTTTTTACACGGAAGTCCACGAAATTTCCAGATGTCCCTCTCTATTCCAGACATCTTTTTTGTGTGTTTGAAATGCTTCTCTCGTCTCTCCACTGACGATGAAGAGTGCCTTTGCTTGCCTCTTCCTGTGCATATTCTTCTAGGACCTACTTTCTTCAGTGAATTGCACCCGATCTCCAACCCTCACTACCCTTTAGACCGCCCATAAGCCGCCATTGCTGAATTGCTTAATTACAATTTTGTATGTGTAGTTTTTGTGGATGTTGACTCAATCTTACATCTGATTTGAAATCTTGTAATTAATTAAATTTGTGTCAGTGTTGTACTTTGCAAATTCCTGACGAAGGCAGTGGAGGTGGATGGGGTATGAATACATAACTGTCTTATTCTTTAATCCTCTACCCACACTTTGTATTGTGTCCTTTTAGTTTGGGTCCTATATCTTCCGCCGAAAAAAAAGAAAGGAGGTGTTTTTTTATTAATTTGCCATGCAGATTAATAATTAGTGAGATATTCAGTTTCTAGCTAATAAATGTGTCGCAAGTGGTGTAAAAAGGAGTAAGAGGAGGAATAGTAGACGGGATGATGAAGATGGTAAAGGCAACGGGAAGAGGAAGGGGGAAATGGCGGGACTGAGACGATTTTTAAAGGAGACGTATCCTAGTAAGGAATACCCGCCGCGGTGACGTAGTGGTCAGCACGCTCGGCAACTGCGTCAGTAGTTCTAGGTTCGATACTGGACCGAGGTGGGTTGGCTTATTTCGAGCGAGAGAGAGAGACAGGCCGCGAGTGTGCCTTGTTTCGGATGAGAAGTAAAACCGAGGTCCCGTGTTGGTGGGCGATGTCACCTGCCCGTAAAAGAACTCTCTATCAGGGCCGTGACAAGGCGGCCGCCACCGGCTCAACTGGGTTTGGTGCGCAAAATGTTTAAGTTTTTTGTCATTAGGGAGCTTGAGTTACACGTTGCGTACAACGTACACCGACGCAAAGCAGACGAATTCCATACTGCGCAGATGCAACATTCCTAATAGGGGCATGTGCACCTGCGCAGTACGCAATTCGTCTGCTTTACGTCGGTTTAAGTTGAACACCGACGTGTAACTCAAGCTCCCTATTATTGGGTTACGGGTAAGCGAAAGTTAGACAATTGCCACAGGCGCTTCATACCCCCGTTACGGCACTGCTCTCTACTATGCAACGGGTAGATGAGGCAAAATTTCCAAGTGTAGGAGCTCGCCGTCTGGCGTCGGTAACATTCCCCAACGAACACTAGACCGACGATAAATAAGCGTAGGGATGCAGCTTTGGCCGACAACCGGCTGCAGAAAAAACTATGGTCAATATATCGCCCTTGTGTCCATTCAGAGGGACAAGATGGGTACCCGACCCTACCATAGGCGGGAAAGGCTGCAGAAAAAACTATGGCCAATATAGCAGACCCTGCCATAGGCGGGAAAAGGGTTAGGAGTTGTTTTACGTATCCTAAGAAGGATTTACGTACAGGCGAATTTGAGGTCCTGAGGGAAGCACGCCTTGCCAATAATGCTTCCAAGATTGGTCAATGCTGAATCGGAAAGAAGTACCACGACCATCATGAAGCCCATAACAGTATTTGGGACTAGGGATATTAGATTGCAGACTTTAACGCAAAACTTCAATTCTTAAGTGGAAGGAAAGGGATGAATGGAGAATGGGGAGTCGTAATGAAAGGGTTGAAGAAGGTGGAATTGTCACTGTAACATAAATTGGATGGAATCAAGGGTAATAGATAGTAATCTCGTCTCGTCGTTTCTTTTTTCGGGAGTGTAATACGAAAGAGTTGGCTTTGATATGAAAATTTCAAAAAATGTTTACAGTACTTTTCTTCTAGTAATGTGTACAAACCCATTGATTTTTTCGATCCTCCCCCTCTCCATCCCTTGCACTCCTCCCTACCGCGCTCCCAACCGTCCTCTTCAGACGGCGGAATAGGGATAACGCCTCCATATTATAAATCCTATGTAATCTCTTGCCAAATTAAAATTTGGTGTTATTTGTTTGGGATATCTTTTTATTTTTCTCTCCTTTTCAGGTATATATATATTTTTAAAATGTAAATGTGGAAAATGTTCTGTTATTTAGGAGGGGGGGGGGGAAACTACTCGGTCCCAAGAGGAGGTAGAATAACTGCCGAAAATGGCGGTTTAAAATGATGCTATCACCGTATGTATTAATCTGTACGTACCGGGATTGGGAAAGGGGTAATTGGGGTGATGTGAAAGAGGAAAAAACACGTCATCATTTTGTGCGTATGTAGACGCGGACGGCTGCGACGACGTCAAACCATCTCACCCTCTCTCAAAACGTGCATTAAAAGTAAAATGAAGTGTTCCTAGTATTGAAAACGAGAAAATGTTTGCATTTGGAGAGTTAAATATTTGCTCAAAAGAAAAGGATAATGCAACGTAGTAACTCAATTATGTGTTGCATAACTTCAGCGTGGATTGAGTGAGGGGGATAAAGAGGAAAGAAAAAGGGTTGGAGGCAGGAAAGTGGGGGGGAAAAAGAAGTGTGTTGAACGGGTCACTCGGTGGCGATATATCCCTCTCCATTCTCTCGGTGCTGTCCGGTCCCCCTTATAACCATCTGTCTGTCAGACCGACAATGACATTGCCTTTGTTAACGTTGCTTCTGGCGTCTGCATTGTTGTGACGCTTCTGCCACTTGACTAGCCTATTAATGACGTCACACATCTAGATTAACGGAAATGTTTCCTGGCAGGTTGTTTTTATACTAAGGTCGCTCGCACACACAACCACTTGCAGCAGCCACTAGTGGTGACCACTAGTCGCTGCACACGGCCACCAGTGGCTGCCACAGGCGGCAGCAACGTGATCTCGTGCTTGCGATAATAGGAAAAACGCCACCACCAGCCACAAGTAGCGAGATACGGCCACTGCTGCAGCTTGTGGGTCAGTAGCGCTGCTGCAAACGCTGCGTCTGTGCCGCGCCTATTGAGTTTCAATTGGAAACACAGTCCGCAGCGTGTGGTTGCCACTAGTGGCCGCTGTAAGTGGTTGTGTGTGCGAGCGGCCTTTAGCCATACTCCACTAAGAACTGTGTTGGGCCATTTGGCGCTCGGTTGTGTCACTCTTTACTCGCTGCTCTGAAGGCCATTTAGGAGTGCCGGGAAGGAGAGTGAACTCCTACACCTGCAAGTTTTGTCACATAAAAAGGGGTCTTTAACGTGCACCTTTAGGCATTGGCTTCACTTCCCAACCGGTAATGACTGACTATTTGGGGTCAAGCGTTGTATCAATGGAGGTCACGTCGACCTGGTAAGTTTTTTCTGGGTCAGGGGTTAACGGTACACTCTACTCCAGTGGTCTCAAATTCACTTTATTGGAAGGCCATATTTACAATAGTGAAACTTTCTGCGGGCCGCATGCACTATGACCTAAGTTATGAGTAAACTACCTATATATAATAAGTGCTGTGTGCATTTTTAAAATGTATAAAATAATACAGCCAGGGTCCGATCTAGCGCTTACGTCGCCCCAGACAAAAAAGACAAGTTGGCGCCCCTCAAGAATATCATTCAAGTTCAAGCAGCAGTTTTTCTCACACTTACAGCCAAAATTGCGCCCCGGACTAATGCCCGGGTTGAATCCCCCTGGAGCGGGCCCTGACAGTAAAGTTTTATATAGAATTTAATTCAACAAAACGTTAACCTATACGTTTACCGTCATTTTTTCCAATGTGCCTATAATTCTCAAACTTCTCTGCGGGCCGCACGAAAGACCATCGTGGGCCGCGTATTTGAGATGCCTGCTCTACTCAATATAGCGAGTTTTTCAGCGTAGTCTCAACGTTTCACAGCAATGGGGAGATAGACTCGGATGTGACCCAATGAATCAATGGGGGATGGTTGAAATGGAAACAGGCAAGTGGAGTCCTGTGCAATAGGAGGGTCCCTATCAAGCTGAAAGGGAAATTTTACAGGACAGTAGTTAGGCCAGCAATGCTATATGGATCAGAGTGTTGGGCGGTGAAGAAAAGCCATGTGAATAGAATGCAAGTAGCCGAGATGCGAATGCTGCGGTACACGTGCGGCATGTCAAGGGCAGATAGAATTAGGAATGCGTATATTAGAGGTAGCTTGGGGGTGGTGGAGATCGCCGAAAAGATGAGGGAGAATAGGCTGAGGTGGTGTGGACACGTTATGAGAAGAAGGGAAGAGAAGTTCGTTAGGTGCATCCCAGGAATGCAGGTCGTCGGCAGCATCCGGGGTAGGGGGAGACCAAAGCTGACGTGGGAACAGGTTGTCCAGGGGGACATGGCGGTGTGCGGGGTGGACGGGGACTTGGTGGGAGACAGACGAGAGTGGAGAGCTAGAACCCGCAGACCCGACCCCGCCACAGGCAGGATAAGGGTATGATGATGACTATCTCAGCGTAGGAGGAGTTGTTGGATGTTCATATGACATTTCTCCGTCTAGAGGAAAAATGTTATTGGACCCTATCACCCTCTCCTACCTCCCTCTCACCAATGAGCAATCTCCTCAAGGCTCGGCCCATTATGGCTGCTTGGCCGGCTCCCCAACCCGTTGGTGTAACATATTACCATTAAGGGTTTCTGGAAATGTTTGAGGGCATTTCACCATCCAGAGAATCTGGTTAGACGTACTGGTAAGATCAGTGGCGTCACTAGGGTTGGCGTCACCTGGTGCTGTGACACCATGGTGTCACGCCCTCTCCCAAAAAATGCCACGTCTTCTGCTTTGGTGTCACCCCATTTCTCATGCTGCGAGTGGTGTCACCCGGTGTGGCCCGCACCCCCTAGTAACGCCACTGGGTAAGATGTACCGTATGTTCCACCGGTAATTTTAAACTAATGGTTGAACTTACTATGTCACCTGTCCAGGGGCTTATCTAGGGGGAAGGGGGTATATATGTCCCCGGGCGTCAAGGTACAGGGGCGCCAAAATGAGGCTTACAGCGTTACGTTATAATAATAGTGTATAGTTTGAGATAATAGCAGCTTTGGTCCGCAACTGGCTGCAGAAAAAACTGACCAATACCGTACATATTCTAATAAAGGCCGCCCTCCAATAACCGCCGCCCTTCTAATAAGCGCCGCATCATCAGTGTGAAATAAACAACAGACGCCGCCCTCTAATAATCGCCGCTGCCCTTGCAGTGCTTTTGGCCCTTGCCGCTTGCAGCACTTATGGCGCTTATTGAAGGATTCTCATTCCAATTACTGTATTAGTTTTTAACATTATCATCTGTAAAAGCAGTATCATCATATTCTTATCCGACCTGCAGCAGGGTCAGGTATGCAGGTTCTAGCCTGCCACTCCCCCTGTCCATCCCACACACCGCCATATCCTTATGGGCAACCTGTTCCCACGTCTGCTTCAGTCTCCCCTGCCCTGGGTGCTTCCGACCACCTGCATTCCTGAAATGGACCCAATGAGCTCTTCCTCCCCTTTTTCATTGTGTGTTAATATTTTATTATTTGTCCATTTTTTGGTGATGTCCACCACCCCAGGCTACCTCAGATATGATCATTCGTAATTCTATCAGTTCTTGACACTCTATTCATGTACTGCAGCATTCACACCTCAGCTACTTGCATCCCATTGATGTGGGTCTTCCTCACTACCCAACACTCTGATCCATACAAAATAGCTGGTCTAACCACCACCCTGTAAAACTTCCCTTTCAACTACGTTGGGACCCTCCTATCACACAGGACACTGGTTGCCCTTCTCCACTTCAACCATCCACCATTGATTCTATGGGTCACATCAGAGTCTATTTCCCTATTGCTAAGGAAGGTTGATCCTAAGTACTGGACCTCTTTCACCTTCTTCATTAGTTCGCCCCTAGAAAATATGGCACTGTTATTTTACCATCCAGCGTTATCATCTATGAGGAATCACAAAATTAATAAGCGCTGCCTTCTAATAAACGCCGCCCTCTAGTAAGCGCCACACCAAAAACGCCATGAAATAAATAAATGGCGCGGCATTTATTGGAATAAATACGGTATATTGCCCTATGTCCATTCAGAGGGACAAGATGGGTACCCGACTCTGCCATAGGCGGGAAAAGGGTTAGGAGTTGATTTTGCTGTAGTTCGTAATAATAGTTTGTCTCCAGGCACAAAATGTCCTAATTACGCTGCTGCACCTGTCCATCCTCTGAACGGTCCATCCTCTTTCCGTGTGGGGGGTAAGTGCGACGTCACTACTACACATAAAAGAAGTCTTTGTAGGCTCTACATGGGGTAAAAGTTAGGAGGCAACGAACAACAATTATCACGACT
Organism: Trigoniulus corallinus; assembly: GCA_013389805.1. Taxonomy (NCBI): domain Eukaryota; kingdom Metazoa; phylum Arthropoda; class Diplopoda; order Spirobolida; family Trigoniulidae; genus Trigoniulus; species Trigoniulus corallinus. The sequence continues at coordinate 10,907,099 of JAAFCE010001036.1, forward strand.
TGGAATTGAACTCAGTCTTCCTGCTCACGAGAAAGATGTGGAATTAGTGTCACCAAGTCACAGCAAAAGACGATAAACACAATGAGTAATTTTGGTTTTTTTAAAATTGTACGCAATTAAAACAGATGTTTTTTATTTTTCGTGTCAGACGTAAAACCTCTTCTCGTTGCATCAGAAGGCGATGCTTAATATTGACGTCAAGGGGCTGGACAAGAGGCCTTCCATTGACCACTAACTATCTGCTGGCTAAACTTTCACATCTTCTAGCATTTTATCTCCTTCTTCTCGTCATATTCCAAAATGTAATAACGTAATGATATTTTTTTTAAATCGTTACATGTGTGTCTGAAATTATGAAAATGGCCGAAATGTTAGATAGTTTGTCCCAATTCTGCCCCCGTCCTCTCAAGTGACCATCTGTGAGAAAAGGGGTTTTTTCTTATCTTATAACTAAAACGATTATATATTTTCAGACCTAAGAAATATAGATTTTTTTCTCTCTCTCTTCCAAAATTCCTTTTTATTTCTTGAAAAAGAAAGAAAAAAATTAATATTGTATTGCAGACAATGTTATATCTACTAACTTATTACTTGAGGAGGTTTTGCCTTCCCCCAAATCCTCCGCCTTCGCCACCAGCATCAGGCTATTTCTCAGGTCAATTTCTAAATTTTTGGAGGCAAGGAGATAGGTTTGAGGGGGTGGCCTGATATTGATTAAAAATTCTGAGGTGGTGGAAGGAGGAAAAGGTTTTTTTTCTCTGGGCAATAGATTTATAGAAAGCGTTTGAAAAACGTCCCCCTTCCGCCTTGGTTTTTCAATGGTTCGTTCAACTAACATATTTTTTAACGCTGGAAAAGTCATTTACCGCAAACATGTTTTTTTACTTTGGAAAGAAGTTTCTGTTTGCAACACACTGACATTTTTTTTCTTATTTCTGTATTCATGTTCTTCTGGTGCCTTCTAAGTCCATACCTCTTCATTCTGGTTATGGCCGAACTGCTGACGGGAGTAGGAGAATGGGGGCTCCTCAATTCATATTATTTGATGTCGATGTAGGGTAACTTAGTGAATCCAGAGATCAAACAGAGAAAGACCTAAACGACATTAGAGCAGCAATAGAAAAGGGAGACTAAGGATAAACAAGAAGAAGACAGACTATCTAGCTTTCAATTGGGAAGGACAGGAAAATAACGGCGATGTACTCTCTGGGGGCGAGCTGGTGCCAACGGTGCAAGAGGTAAAGTACTTAGGATCAGTGTTCCAAAGCAACGGGGAAATAAATTTGGATGTTACCCATAGTATCAACGGGGGATGTGGAGTGGTTGAAGTGGAGATAGGCAAGCAGACTCCTCTGTGATCAGGGCCCGCTCTAAGGGGGGGGGCAAGCTGGGCATTTGTCCGGGGCGCCAAAATTTAGGGGCGGCGTTTTGGCCGTTTGAGAAAAATATTAATGTGTTAATTACGAAATTAATAGAAAACTTCACATCGATTTTTTCCTTTGCAAAAATTTACAGTGTGTAGTGTAATTATATTGCTTATGTCTAAAAGCTAAAAACAACCATTTATCCCGCTTGTGGCAGGGTCGGGTCTGCCGGTTCTGGCCCTCCACTCCCGTATATCTTCCACCAGGTCCCAGTCCACCCCACACACCGCCTCATCCTTATGGACAACCTGCTTCCAAGCCTGGTTCGGCTCCTCTTGCCCTGGGTGCTTCTGACCACCTGAATTCTTGAAATGGACCTAACAAGCTCCTCCTCCTTTCTTCTCTTTGCGTGTCCATACACCTCAATCTATTCTCCCTCATTTTTTTGGCGATGTTCATCACCCCCAAGCTACCTCTGATGTACTAATTCCAAATTCTATTAGCTCTTCAGCATTCGCATCTCAGCTATGTGCATTCTGTTGAAGTGACTATAGCATAACGGGCCTAACCACTGCCCTGTAAAACTTCACCTTCAACTTGGTTGGGACCCTCTTATCACACAGGCTCCACTTGCCTTACTCCACTTCAACCACCTTGCTTGATTCTATGGGTTCACATCAGAGTCTATCTCCCCACTGCTTTGGGATGTTGATCCTAAGTACTTTTCCTCTTCCACCTTTTCCACCAGTTCGACTCTAAGAAGTATGAAACCGTTATTTTGCTGTCCTTCTCAACTGAAAGCTAAATACTCTTTCTTCTTCATGTTTATCTTTAGCCCTTTCAATCGTCTAGCCTTTTCTATCGCTCCTCTAATATAGTTTAGGCCCTTTTCTACTTGTTCTCTGCAGCCACTAAGACTTGCAATATTTGTTGGCAAATGCCATGGACTGAGGGGCCCATTCTCCTACTCCCGTCAGCAGCTCATTCTGGTTATGGATGAACTACTTGCTAAGTTATGGACTTAGTGCTGAACCTTGGTGTATCCCAAAACTCACTGGGAAGCACCCAGTGTTGAACCTTGGTGCATCCCAAAACTCACTGGGATGCCCTCAGTGTTTCACCAAGGTGTCCTTATCCTGGCTATTGAACCATACATACCCTCTACTATTCAAATACACTCTTCTTCTACCAGCCTTTTTCAGAATATCTCCCAAACAACCTGTCATGCAGCACTGTCATAAGCCTTCTCCAGCTCAATAAAGATGGCATGGAGATCTGATTTCCAAGGACACTAGTTCAATCCTGGAGGCAACATTCTATTACTGTCTCTCAGAGCTTTATGGAATGACTCATTAGCTTAATACCTCTATAGTTACCAAAATTTTGGTCCTATCTCCCATAATTATTTTATTGAAAAGTTTCCCTAGCCACGAGATTCCTGTCATCATTAGACTATGCCCCACTTAAATGGGGATTCTGTCTGGGTATACAGCTCTTCAACCTCTCATCATCCTAAGGGCCCTGACTACTTCCTCCTCTGTTATGCTGTCCACTGCCCCTGAAGATATAGGATGAGGGTCAATGTCACAATCTCCCCTTGCAACACTGAAGAGGTTGTGGAAAGCTCTTACAACCTCTTCTTTATCTGAGATGGGGTGAAGAGGGCCTTACCTTGGCTTATTTAAAAACTTCTTTGTCCCCTTCCTTGGTCTCTAACTGATGATAGAGGGCTTCATACTTCTGGTGTTTGACCAGGGCAATGATCCTCCTAGGTGTGGTCTTGAAAAATATTTACACCATTATTAAAATATTAACATAGAATTCGAAATGGCAATGCTGGAACTTGTTTGAACATACTGCACAGTACATACAGTATAATTCTCTGAACAGAATAGCATTACAACGCAAACACAGCACTGCTTCAATGGGTCGCCCAATATAAAATTGAAATAATATGATTTGATTTGTATTGAAAATGAAAATATACCATAGTTATTCTAATAAGTAGTGCTGCCTAAAAAACCTTTTGTTGTTGTTTATGTTTTAGGGCCCTTCAACTACAAGGCCATTAGAGCCCCATCCACAGCATAGTT
>JAAFCE010001036.1:10913430-10979466 GCA_013389805.1 Trigoniulus corallinus
GTAGTTGAAGGCCCCTAAAACACCAACAAACATAAAAACAACTCTCCTATATGTAAAAGAATCCCTTTTACAAGGAATCCAAATGGGCAGATCAGCATAGTTGACTCCAGGGGGAGAAAAAAAAGTGGTACACTTAATACTTTTCGGAAATCGTGGCTAGCTTTGAGGCAACCAAGATCTGCCTCTTGGATCTAATGAACGACACATGGACATGGGGTGAGTGCCCTTTGCTTGTCGGTACATTAGTGCCGACTTTTAGTTTGTTTTGGGATATCCCACAAGAGGTTGCTTAACACCTCTCTGCTGTCATCTCCCTCTCTCTCCACCTCTCAGAGGGCTATTTCCAGACAACAAGGAAATGAGAGGAGATTGTGGGTCTTTTGCCGGTTCAGGCCACATGACCTATTATTTACTGTTTGTCTTGCCAGAATCCCCTGGCGATGTCTGTCTGGTTTCACAGAGGACTCAATTCGAACGAGAAGCCCAAATTAAATTTGTTAATGCAGCTCTGTAAAGTCAATTCTTTAGGGACATTTCCACTGATCGACAGCAGAGCGCCCCCCTCTCCACTTCTATTTCGAGTCTGTTGTCAATTTCTCTGGAAGTGATCGAGTGGTGGATATGTTTTGCTCGGGTGCGGGCGGACAGGGATGAAGACGGGGAAGGGGGAAATGGAGAGTTAGTAAGATATCCCAGTAATTATCATTAAATCCCAGTTGATGGAAACGGGACAAAAGAAATTTGCATAGTGGCCCATCGAGGGAAGTATTGATTCATCAACTAGAAAGAAACTGGTGTAACAAAGGTGGCCTGGGTAGGGATCACGTTCGCAGACGTATGCACGACAAATTGGAATTGGATTTCAACTATGCTGCCATTAATGTTTTTTGGACGACTTTTTCCAGGAATTTACTTCAATCAGGGCTCTTTTTTATTTTTATTTTACCCCGTTCTCCTTTTCCTGTTGCTGTATTAATCAAAATTCTCAATTCAGCGACATTGGTACCCACTATTGATTTGACTCTGAATACGGTGGGGTTGACTCGTTTGTACAATTCTGCACATTGACGGTCTATTGGAGATCAGGGATTAAGGTTGGAAGAATGGTTGACTCTTGGATCCATGGTACTGAAGTTCAACCCTGACCGAAGTGGGTGATCTTTCTAGCATCCCCTCCGCCAATGCGCGTTTTTTGTATGAAATATTAAAGTGTGATGTTTCTGAGGGCCCCATTCTCCCAAGAGAACCTCCTCTGCACGGAAAATTGCTTGGTGCATCGCTACTCGTTCTCCAGCGTCGATGCACAGCCCTTCTCAGTGGAGCAGAGATAGCATCCTGGACTGCTGCGTCAGTGGGAGCGGCTTATTGCGTTGGACACATCAGTTTTCGTCTGATCACTGAAGTTAAGCAATGCAACCCCAGTTAGTACTAACATGGGTGGCCGCTTGGGAAAACTGAGTACTGCTAACACCCAAAAATATCGTCGCATTAGTGTAGTGTCTGTGTAGTCTCTGCTTTTGAACTACACAGTGAACGGGGCTCTAATGACCTTGTAGTTGAAGGGCCTTGAAACACCAATAAAACAAACGAACAAAATGCGTCAGTGGTTCCATGTTCGATCAGGGACCAAGGTGGATTAGATTCTTTTAGATGGGAAGTAAAACCGTAGTTCCATGCAGTGGCGTCGCTAGGGTTGATTGTTGTTGTTGTTGTTTGTTGGAGTTTAAGGTCCCGTCAACTACGAGGTCATTAGAGACCCATCCACAGTGTAGGTCTGATGCATATACTGCACAGACACTACACTAATGCGACGATTAGTGGGTATTAGCAGTACCCAGCTTTCCCGAGTGACCACCCATGTCAGTACTAACTGGGCTTGCGTTGCTTAACTTCAGTGATCAGACGAGTACTGGTGTATCCAACGCAACTCGTCACTCCCGCTAGGGTTGGTGTCGCCTGGTGCGGGGTGTTGGTGTCACCCCATTTCACATGGTGCGAGTGGTGTCACCCGGTGCGGCCCGCACCCGCTATGACTCCACTGGTTCCATGTGAGATGTACGATGTTATTCGCGTGCAACAGAACCCTTACTGCATGGAGTAAAATACGGGTGTATCTCAACAAAAGTTCAAGTATCTGAGCTCGCCTCCAAGTGTCCTGTCGGTGGATCAAGAGTCCCAACGGAGAAAAAGTAGGCTGAGGATGAATAAGCATGTTAGTAGCCTGGTGCGTAAAATCCCGCCCCACAGACCGTGCATGTGTCCGAATGTAACAAAAGCATCCGACCCTGCGATAAGCAGAAAATGATCAGTAATGATTATTTCAGCAGGTGAGAGAGGGGTAAGTCAGCCCAAGTAGATTTTGGTAGGCCTTGGGAAGTTCTAAGGTCGTCTTCCGTCGTGGAAATGCCAAATGAGAGTAAATGACCCCAGAGGGACTTGCAATGCTAAGCATATTTTTTGCTTTCTTTCAGCTAGATGCTACCAATTCATTGCCGAAGCCTTCCGCCCTGCTTTGTTCCTCGGTCTCATCAGCTGCGTTTTTGCATCTGTTACTCATTGAAGCAGTAGTTTAGAAGTCTTTTCTTTTCCTGGAAATGAGATTATGAGTTTTGTTAAAATGGTTGGCACTGGGTATGTGGAATTGGTGGGAGTGACAGTGACGTGTTCCCCGTCTCCCCTCCCCCTAATCTTTTCTCTACGCTCAACACAATGAAAAGGAGTTACCCTTTGTAGTACTTCTGTGTGCACATAAGGCGTACTTGTGATCGAAGGCATTCCAAAGATCCATCCGGGCGTGAAGTACTAAAGCCTTCGATTGTTTCTTTGATGTATATTATCTCTGGAAACACTCGTCTTATTGTTACATCCTTGACGACATGGTGCCTTGAGATGGATGGACTGTGTGTCAACTCTTAAAAGACTTACATACACGCAACACTTAAGGCGTGGCACTTTCCGAAGCAAGCCACTTTTCTGTTCCTCACTGCTCCGCTCCTCCCCCCTCGGCTTCTTTCAGCTTTGCCCTCTGATCACATTATCACTTGATTCCATCAAGGCTTTTAGCAGTAATGCAGCTCCTGGGTGTCTTTGGTGTCCATCATGTGTCTAACTAAGTGTACCAACTGCTACGCCATTTATGGTCGCAAGACATTCTATAAATAAGATTTATTTATTTGGTTGTTTACTGTTTTTGACCTTTCAGGTCAAGGGGGCGAAAAAAAGTTTGCCTGGGAGTATTGCCAATCTATGCGTGTCTGTCCGGGTGGTTAGATAATGGACAATCAACCCTGTGGTGGCGGTGGTGCCACTTCTGAAGGTGCTTAAAGGATTGATGGCTATTGCGTACCAAGAAAACTATGTCTTAAATGAATTTCTATGTAGCAAGGGTTCTTCTATCCTCAGATAAACTCGCATCTGAAAAAAACTGCAAGAGTTTTGATCAACGTCGTACTGCAGTGCATGATCCGTGACCTAAAGAGACACTCACTACTGATGGACCTGTACGTGAACTGCTGTCATTGATCCTGATCTCTTTTAGAAAACTGCCTGGACAGGATATGCAATCGTCCAGGATTAAAAGAAACCATTTTCTTAAAGCAGGGCACGTATGCTCCTGCATGAAATTGAACTGATCAGGTTTCATTGAATGTTAACAATGCTCTGTCAGCTGGTGCCTCCTGCTCATTTCACTGGATATTGAAAAGGAACGGGAGCGGCTTATTGCGTTGGACACACCAGTTCTCGTCTGACCCTTGAAGTTAAGCAACGCAACCCCAGCTAGTACTAACATGGGTAGCCCCTTGGGAAAACTGGGTACTGCTAATACCCAATAATCGCCGCATTAGTGTAGTGTCTGTGCAGTCTCTGCAGTCGAACTTTGCAGTGGACGGGGCTCTAATGACCTAGTAGTTGAAGGGCCCTACAACACCAAAGAAACAAAATAAATGGGAAGCAACAAACCTACTCCTAACCCTTTCCCCGCCTATGCCAGGGTCAGGGTACCCATCTTGTCCCTCTGAATGAACACACGGGTGATCAACTGGACGGTATTTTCTACAGCCGGCTGCTGACCGAAGCTGCAACCCTATACTTATTTGTCGTCGGTCTACTGTTCGTTGGGGCACTTCACCAACGCCAGGGGGCCGGGATCCTGCACCTGGGAATTTTGTCTCATCTAGCTGTTTCAATGCAAAGATGAAAATGCCATCGTACACCACACGGGACCTCGGTTTTATTTCTCATCTTAAGAAAGGCCCACTAAGGGCCTCTCTGCCTTTCGAAAGAAGCCAACCCACCTCGATCCAGTTTCGAATCAGGAGCCACTGGCGTAGTAACTCTAGCACGCTACCTCCTGCCCCACCGAGGCGGGCCTAACTGGATTTTGGAAAGAAACTGTTTTTGACTTCAGTCTCCCTTGAATAGGGCATCTGGTTGTTCCTGAAGTAGTTGATCCATGTGCAACGTGGTCTCCTATAAATGATTGTCTTAAATGGAAGAGCACATGAGACACGAAGGTGAAAGTGCTCCGTAAGACAATCCGCAGTGTTAGGGCAGCGTTTAATTAGAGCCGAGTGTTGCAATATTCCATATATGATATTTTTGAGACCCCACTCCATTCCAAAAGAAACATTGGCCAATATGATTGTCCTCCCCCTCCTTTTTTATTAGCTGCCTCTGTGTTTGCGGTATGATGTCTACCATAAACAACAGTCCACGTGTTGCAATGGTTGTAAATAGACTCGGTGTGGGATATTAAACGTTTAAAGAGTGGGACATTCCATCTGTTTTTTTAACAGCATCCCCACCCATGAGCTCTACCCTGCTTTCAGAGGAGCGCCTCATTTTCTTATCGTTCACCTCTTTCATTTCACCGTTCAATAAACTTCTGATTCCCTTCTGAACATTTTCTGTTCCCCACATGTCCATCGCTTACGAGATAAGTGATAAGGCTTTCGCCTGCCTTAAAGGCAAACCGGAGTTCAGTTCTTCCTTTGCGGAGAACTTTCCCTTCCTCTGAAGGATTGATGGTCTATCATCGTGATCCCTAACCCAGTGGTGGCGAACCTGTGACCCACTGTGCAATTTCAAGTGACCCGAGCGTGAATCCTATCTAGTTTATCGTCTCATAAACAGCAGACGTGAGAGCAGGTTGTCCGCATGCAAACCGGACCCTGCCACAGGCGGAATAAGAGTATTATGATGCTGGTCTCTATTTGCTACTTTAATAAACTATATTATTATATTTATTTTTTTTTTTTTCATACAATTAAATAGTGCTTGCACCTGACCCGCGGACAACTTTTTGGTTTCTTTTTCGTGTTATTGTGACCCGTCTTCAAAAAAAGGTTCACCACCACTGCCCTAACCCTTTCCTCGCCTGTGGCAGAGTGGGGCATCCTTTACTACTGCTGGTGCACGTGTACGAACTTTACGTATTTTTCCGTACCTAGAGGCAATTTCGTTCAGCCAAGTTGCGTTGGACACACCAGTTCCCGTGAGATCACTGAAGTTAAGCATCGCAAGCCCACGTCAATACCAACTTGGGTGGATGGTTAAGAATGATGGGTGCTGCAAAATAACCCTCTCCTTCGTCCTTTCACCTACCTCCTCATCTCCCGCAGGCAGCCTCCTAAGGGTTTGTCCTGTTATGGCTGCCTGGCTTACTCCCCAAACCACTAACTAACCAGTAATCACCGACCAGAAGGTAAGCTCCTACACCTGGAAGTATTGCCAATGTCCACTCCATGTATAAAGGACCCCTTAACGTTCAGGTAACCTCGCATACACTACACGAGGCTGCAGCTTTACTTCCCATCCGAAGCCATCTGTCTCGGCCACGATCGATAGCTTTGCTGCCTATGTGGGTAGCTGTTGCGTAGGTTCGATCCTGTCCCAAGATAGAAGGTTATATGTTCTGTTGTCGACGTCACTGTTGCCCTTTGTGTCACTCATTCCCCCCAGCCGCTCATTCGGCCAATTTCATTTGAGTGATTAACTTATGAGCTTGAGCTCATATTGAGACTTATAAGCTTGAAATCAAGAGGAAGCATACTACCAACGCACTACGAGGCTATGATGCGGACTATTTCAAAGGGTGGAGGTGAGACCCCTTAGTCCTCCCCCAAACACTTTCTCCTCTTTATCGTCCTCGGTTTCTTCATCCGGTTAAGTTTCGGAAGGCTAGTGACGAAATTGAAACTTTTCCCCTCCCCTTTCCTCCTGCCTGTTATCATCATCTCCACCACCGATTGGTGTTGTTGTTTTGATCAATACGGGTGTCCCATGTCATTTAGTGCTAGGGTGCTACATGTCCAATATAACATCCTAGGACGTGATATTTGCGCGACAAAATGTCAACTAATAGTCTGGATCTTGATGGCGTTGTAACATGTGCCGGGCTTATGTGTAATTTGTGGTGTTGTAATATAGATTGATTTAATACATATATCTGGGGAGAAGGAGAGTGAGGAAGACCCCCTTGGGTTTTTTTTTTATGTTGTAACAATCTTTCAGCACTTGTTCCTCCTTCGTCACTCCGCCACTCGTGGTTCTCTCTCCCTGTTCAGTATACTTTGTTGCCTTTTTTGTCTTTTATGGGACATGTGCAATGACGTGAGTCTCAAAAATGACTACATGTTTGCTAGAGCGCCGTAACATTTACACAAACATGGCCAACATCATGTCGTTTTTCTAATCATAACTGAAGATTGCTTTATTGCTGAACTAGACCTAGTTTGATCATTCTTTTTCAGGCCGTTTTCTGTTTGGGTCGAAGAGAGATTCAGAAGGGTTAACGGTCATCTAGCAAACGATTTATTCAATCCCTCCTTTCCACCAAACTGATTAAACTGAGGAGCTGAACCGGCATCCTCTTCCAGCCTTCAAACGCTTTCTCTGTTTCACGAAATAGTAGGCCTACCATTTGTGAATTTTGAGCTCGTTAGAGGGCAACCTCCTTTTCGGTCAGAATTGAACTTGCAATTATGAGCTTAACACTCAACTATGCCATCAAATGAGGTAATGACCCGACTTCTTCAACACTGTGTCACTGGTTCCAGGGTCGCTCCTGGAACGAGATCTTTGGCTTCATTCGGTGGAGTCTCGAACTAGTGTCAGGGGAAATTGGATTTGGAGAAGGCTTATGATAGTGTTCCACGACATGTACTACGGGAGGTATTAAGGAAATAGGGCTGGAAGAATGATACATCAGGATAGTTGTTGTTGTTTGTTGGTGTTTAAGGTCCCATCAACTACAAGGTCATTAGAGACCCGTCCACTGCATAGTTTTAATGCATATGCTGCACAGACACTACACTAATGCGACGATTATTGGGTATTAGCAGTACCCAGCTTTCCCGAGCGACCACCCATGTCAGTACTAACTGGGCTTGCGTTGCTTAACTTCAGTGATCAGACGAGAACTGGTAAGTCCAACGCAACTCGCCGCTCATATCATCATGATAGTGCAGGATATGCATCAATGGTAACATAGCTAGGATAAGAACTACTTGGGGAAATATTGGAGGCTTCCAAGTGGGTTTGAGGTGCACCAAGGTGCAACAGTAAGTCCATACCTTTGCATTCTTGTTATGGATGAGCTGCTGACTGGAGTAGTGTAATCGGCACCTTAGTGCATGGTATTCACGGACGATGTAGGAAACCTTAGTGACTCTAGGGAACAAGTAGAATAGGGCCTAAGCGATCTGAGAGCAGTAATAAAAAAGCAGGCCTGAAGAAGACAGTGTATATGAATTTCATTTGGGAGGGTGTAGGGAAATAATGGTGACATACTCTGTGGAAGTGAGGTAGTGAAAGAGGTTCAAGAGTTGAAATATCTAGGATCAGTGTTCCAAGGCAATGGAGAAATAAATTTCGATTGCAGCAAGTGCAGCCCTGTGTGATTGGAGGATCCTAATAAAGTTAAAGTAGAATTTTTCAGGGCAGTGGTTAGGTCAACTATGCTGTATGGATCGGAGTGTTGGGCAGTGAGGAAGAATGATAACACTAAAATCAGGGTAGCTGAAAAGCGATCAGGGGTGTCGATCATGGGGTGTCGATAGCAGGCAGAATTAAGAATGAATATATTAGGGATAGATTGGAGTGGGAGACATCACAGAAAAGTTGAGAATATATTGAGATCTTATGGGCATATGAGGAGAAGGAGGGAGGTGGGGCTGGTTAGGTCTATCAGAGGGATGCAAGCTATTGGAAGCACCAAGCACAGAAGAACTAGAACTAGTATGTCCAACGCAATTCGCCGCTCCCTTAGGAACAGCGGCGACAAAGTACACGCACCGGACATTTGTCCGGGACGCCAAAATTTAGATGCGCCATTTTGTCTGCTTCAAGGTTGGCTGCTTCAGTGCTGCTTCAAGGGGCAGCAATTTGTCTTTTTGCCCGGGGCGGCATAAGTGCTAGAGCAGGCGCTTACCACACATTATAACACTTGGGTCCTCTCCCTCACTCGCCGGGAGCAGCCGTATTGCGTTGGGCACACCAGTTTCCGTTCGATCACTAAAGGATGTTGCAATCAAGACGTTTCAAATGCACGGACCTGCTGCTCCCTTTTATGGGATTAGTTTGGTCCATAACATTAGTCCATGCCTTTAGCTATTGTTTTCACATGTATGTTGAACACATGGTGTGCTAGGGTTCCTCTGTTAGCTTCCTCTTAGAACTTGTAATTGCTCCAGACTTTTAGGATGCGATATCGCACTAGTTTAGGTGAACTATTGTGGGACTTGTGTGATAACAAAGTTGAGCAATACAACCCCAGGTAGTAGTAGGATGGGTGACGGCTTGGGAATACTGGGTGCCACTGATACCCAATGGTGTTTTTATACAGGCACCACATTACTACTACTCCATGCTGGGCCCTAATGGCCAATGTAGTCGTGGGCCCTAAAACAACACAAAACAAACTCATTCTCACCCAGCATCCAGCACCACCACCACCAAATTGAATTTTTTATTTCATGCTGCGATTTAGTTTATTCAGGTTTTAAAATGTGATTGTTGCATGTTAGGTAGAGAAGTGGGCCAGTCCGGGGTAGGGAGGGACAAGGTAAATTTCTGAGGGGGCTAGTAAAGGAAAAGAGGTAAAAAGGGATAGAAAAATGGGCAGAAAATATTATTTATTTGGATCATTTGAGTGGCATTATCTCGTAGAAAAACCTTGGACGGCGTAATTTTTTTCCTAAGGAAAACTCATGCATTTTAATAGGGCCTTTATCTGTGCGCATGAATTTTGGGCCTTGAGAAGTGGTGATGGGGGAACAAGACGGGCGTGGATGGGGACTTGAAATGTTTTACTAACGATATGTGTGTATGTGCTGAATTTCTCCGAAACTTAATCGTTCTCTTAGATGTATACATCATTGTGAAGTTTAATTTTGAATGTCAATTAGACTGTTTTTTGATTGTAAATTTCGGTATTTGTTATTGTTATTTGTGACTAGAGGTATTATAAAGGACATATGATGAGAGAGAGAGAGAGGGATGAAGACTTCTAGCCCCGCCCGTACTCCTGAGGTCGGGAAATCTGGGGTTTTGAATGGAAGCGACGGTGATAAAGAAATATACATAATATAACTTATTTATCATTCAATCTCTCCAGATTCCGACAACTCTTTCGTCTTAATCTTCAAATATGCAGATATTGCAACCTCTCTCTCCCCCTCCACCTCCCTTTCTCATTTGTTTGTTGTAATATTCTGTCCCTCTTCTTATACCCCCTCTCCCCAGCTGCAACATCACCCCAAAGGCCCCACTCCATTCCTCTACCATCCAGACAGAATTCAGCTTCTTCTCATCCTCTGTCCTTCAAATTGTCCCCTCCCGACCTTGATTTGTACTTCACTGTCCCCAATCCGTGTTGGCCTTTTATCCCACGCCCTCTTTTAATATTTTAACTGTCCTACTCCGTGAAGGTACTCTTCAAGAGGACACTTGATTTTTAATGTTCGGTGTAGGACGTTATTCTGAAATATGTGATTCAGGCAGGAATATTAATGTCTAATTGAAAAGTTCTGGGGATGGTTTATCCCCTGTGCTCACTTCGTCCCCTCTCGCTGTCTCCACTACATGGCCATACAGTTCCTCAGCCCTCTCCCTTTGCCATGATGCAGGGCCTGTTATCAACATTTATGAGCTCTCTAAATGCAGTCTAAAGAGATAGGAGGTGTTTGTCGTCGTCTCAGGTTGTCATAAAAGCTTCTTTCATTTTAAAATTCTTCATTTGTTATCTCGGTAGAGGTTGTGGTTGCGATGACATCGCTGGTGATTATCGCCCTGGTTGTACTCCATTCCATCACTGAATTTGGTAGGAGTAAGTTGGTAACGTGTTTTCTTCTTGAAGGTGCGATGCGCTGGTTCGATTCTCGTTAACACGCCGAATCAATAAGTCGCCCAGGCAGCTCATTTGATAGCTGCTACTCCTAGGCCCGACCCAATCCTGACTGCAGTAGGTGATTTCTTTAGGAGCCAGAGAACGACTCCTTCATATGCGCTTGTCTTCCTTTTCCGGATGAAAAGTAAAGTCGTTGTTTGTGTAATAGGTCATCAACCATCCCTGCAGCACGTAAAGAAACCCTTTCTAGGAGGATAACACTTGTGCAGATCGACAAATGTCTTTTCCCTTCCTGGGGGATCGCATCACCCTGCTCTTTAGCGTCGCCAAATAACATTCAGAACCCTGAGATAGAGGAAGTGAATTTGAATAAATAAACCAACGGATAAATGGCGGAAACGCCGATAAATAACTTTTTCTTCTCAACTATTTATCCAAATCTATTCTTTCCTGGATCACTCTTTCGCTGAGTTTCTGAAAAGTGTACTGAGGAAGGGGATCTCTTCTCTAGGTAGGGGGCCATTTACTAACACAGATGAAGAAAGTAGGCTCGTACATGCTGTGTTTGTAGAAAATATTTTTAACATGCAGGTCATCATGGCTTTACACCCCTGTGGCATGCCCAGATCTAGGGGGTAGCAAAGGTAGCATTTACCCAGGGTGTGATGTAAAACTCTGCAGAGGTACCAGTGTTGTAGGTGGGGTTTGATGGCACTGTTTAGGAGATGGCAGGTGTGGGCCGGAATGTATTTTGGTGTATGTAATTACATACAAATAAAAGGTCAACAAGGAGGCTGGAGGAAGCAAAAGAAAAGGTCAAGGGGGTCGTGAGGAACCAAAGGCGGCGAAATAGATGGATCGGGTGGCCATCAGCTCATCCTACCAACTGAGTTGTCAGACCTCGAAGTGATATCGTTGCCGAGTATGTCATGGAATTATTATAGACGAGGCTACTTTGTAATTTTTCTGGAAAGTGTAATTAGATATGGCTTCCGATAGTAGCTGTTAAAACAGGAGAGGGGACGGGGTAAATGCCAGTTGGGCCGTTATCTTGGAATCATCATCTCCTCTTTCCTATTGCTTATTGTTCTTTACTATAATCTCAGACCTGAAGGAATAGAAGGGATAGTTTTCTGTAGCCAAAAGATTAGAGGAGGGGAAGAAGTGGGGAAGGGGATACTCCGTTTTTGTGACTGGTATCAAGTTCACACCGTGTGGTAGGAGTGCAACTGTAGACTTGCTACTTATTGAGGGCTTCTATTCCTGTAGCCTTTAAAGATTCATCTGTGATATTCTGTAACAACATTTTAAGAAATGAAATGAACTCTAGAGTTTGCGTTAGTGTCTTTTGAAGTGTGGAGCGGAGATTGAAGAGGAGAGCAAAGAGGATGTCTTCTTTTCCGCAATTCCCTAGTAGTCCCCATCGGCAACATTATCTTTAGGAAATTCAGATTTTCACTTCATGCACCTTTCTTTACCCTGCCCCTTTCCTCTTCACCCTCATTCGTTTCATGTTTGTTTGCTTGTCTGCCTGTCTGACTTACTGGCCTGAGAACTTTATAGATTCGTAAGGAATTGCTCGCCATAGTCAACTATGTTGATTTGCAGTTGAACAAATGTTGAGAATGTAGATAATTTTCCTATTGTAGTGGAATAGAATTTTTGGTTGGTGGGGGAATGCAATTTGCACTTGATTCATTTTCCGGCTCGGAGTTGAGGTGTCGATGTTGTCCACTCTCAATGGAGTGGGTGGGTAAGGGTCATCATCTCTATACAACTTGAGGACAAAAGGTCAGTCAGTGTCTATGATTAGACGTGCATCAAAGTTAGATTATAAGAGACAGCAGGGATTTCAGTCTCGTTATAGGAATAAAGGGGGCTCTGCCAAATTGTATTCCTTGTGGAAAAAAAGGAGGGGCGACCTGCACTATTGCGCTGTGAAATCCAAGGACCTATATAGATGAATGAACAGAGAATAGGCTAGGAAGAGAAGCTCTTGATGAAGGCGTTGGACCCAAAAGACACGTGCCGTTATTGATTGACATGTGGACTAGCTGATCTTTTTGGCCTTTCTTCCCCGTTTTCCCCACCTCTTGCTCTCCTACACGGCCCCTAGCTCTCCAAGCTTTCTATTTCTCCCTTTTGTGACCGCGAGTCTGTTTACTTGTGTGCGTGGTATGCGTCTGGATTTCATCGAGTTTACCTTTCATAGGTCACTTGGAGGTTTAAGGTTGCTAAAGTCACGAGGTTGTTTTATTTTTAAATGTCTACTGTACTGTATACCATAATTAGTTCGGAGGAGATGGGGTGGGAATAGTTGTGGTAAGGGAGAGATAGAATTGATAGGGGTGATGGTTGCACACTTATAAGGTGTCCATTTCATAAGTTTAAAAACATCAGCTTCCTAACTGTTAAGGCTATTTACTGATTGACCCTTTAACATGAAGCTCTGAAATTAATTGACTTTCCAATATGCACTTACCTGACAAGAAAGAGTTCTTTGGCCCATCCTGGTGATGCGATTCACCTTTGCTGGAATTGAGCACCTTTTGGTGATGCTCTAACGCCCATTTAACCTAAGGAACCTCCAAACCAGACCTTAATAGGGCCTCTAAAAATATGCATTGTGATAAATTCTATTTAGGGCATTTTCATACTGAAAATAAATGTGTAGATCTGTCGAGTTCCACATTCAGGGGGTCAAAACTGAACCTTGAACTCGAGCTAAAGTCGCTACCAGTAAAACTACTGTCCACATCCATTTCAATCCTTGCCTCACTGAGGCGCTGATTTGTACTCGATCCAGGCGCTGAAACACAACCCGAGATGATTTTGGCATTACCACGGTTATTATCTAATTACCGTCATATCTCGATATACACGCGAGTGTAGTGCTCAAGTGCAACCCGAAAAAGGCCCACCCTACCTCGGTGGCTAGAATCGACTTTTGGTTGTTGTTGTTGGTGGTGGTGTTTTAGGGCCCTTCAACTACATGGTCATTAGAGCCCCGTCCACCCCGTAGTTCTAATGCAGAGACTGCATAGACACTACACTAATGCGACGATTTTTTGGGTATTAGAAGTCCCCAGTTTTTCCAAGCGGTCACCCATGTCAGTACTAGCTGATGTTGAGTTGCTTAACTTCAATGATCAGACGAGAACTGGTGTCACTAGGGGCGTCACTAGGGGGGTGCAGGCCACACCGAGTGACACCACTCGCACCATGAGAAATTGGGTGACACCAAAGCAGAAGAAGTGGCTTTTTCGGGAGAAGCCAACCCTAGCGACGCTACTGGTGTCTTCAACGCAATTTGTTGTTCCCTCGACTTTTGGTGACATGACTTGAGAAAGTAGCACATTAACTGAAAATCACACATACTCAATTATGGTGGGCCGTATTTCATGACGCTCCATGCTTGAAGTTATGATTTTGGTCACTTTTTTGTGAAATTTTGCTCCTCCAGACCAGTAGTTATTTGCAATATTCGTATTTTAGCGAAATGCCGGAAATAGTGAAATTTAGGAATTTGTGGTGCTGCTGACACTAGTTTTTGATAGTAGTGCGGTTTCATTTCAAGAGTATCATTTTTATAGTAATTTATGTCGTTGTTGTAGTTGTTATTTCGAAAATGAAATTATTTTTCTGCTCATTTCCGCTCTCTTCTTGGTAGATGTCGTTGAATGTCACTGAGGGGGGGGGGGGGGAGAGAGAGAGAGAGAGAGAGAGAGAGAGAGAGAGAGAGAGAGAATTTTCTTTTGTTCCATGAATATCTAAAATAACTACAGTATGTATTTTCTTCGCCTTTTAACTAACTGTTTGAAATATAATAAGACTTTTCACTGTTCGGTTTCAATGGCGAGCTCCTTCTTATGCTTCAGATTTTCGACTACAGAATGCTTGAGTTCAAATATAATAGTTGCGTTGGACACACCAGTTCTCGTGAGATCACTGAAGTTAAGCAACGCATACCCACGTTACTACCAACACGAGTGGTTGGTAGAGATCCTTGGGGGCTGCAAATTTCCTCTCTCCTTATCCCCTACACCCACTTCCTCCTCACCCGCGAACAGCCTCCTAAAGGTTCGGCCTGTTGTGGCTGCTTGGCTTACTCCCCAACCCGTTAGCACAACATAGAACACATAGAAACAATGTCAGAAATGACGTCATCCTGTCATCTTTTCTGCCCGTTTTACAAGGTGTCAGAAAACATTCAAAGCAGTAGACAGGGCTTTTAGGTAATCTAGGTTGTTTGTTGGTGTTTTAGGGCCCCTCAACTATAAGGTCATTAGAGCCCCGTCCACAGCATAGTTCTTATGCAGAGACTGCACAGACACTACACTAATGCGACGATTTTTGGGTATTAGAGCAGTACCCAGTTTTCCCAACACCCTCCTCCTATTCGCCTTTCGTTGGTTTGTTGGTGTTTTTAGGGTTTTGGTGTTTTCACGCAACCCCAAATAGTACTAACATGGGTGATCGATTGGGAGCACTAAGTACTGCTAATACCCAAATCGCCGTAACCAACGTAGTGTCTGTGCAGACTCTGCATTAAAACTACGCAGTGGACGGGCATTTTTGGTTTTAGGGCCCATCAACTACAAGGTCATTCGAGCCCCGTCCACTTCGTAGTTCTAATGCAGAGACTGCACAGATACTATACTGATGCGACGATTTTTGGTTATTAGGGACACCCAGTTTTCCCAAGTGGCTACCCATGTCAGTACTAGCTGGGGTTGCGTTGCTTAACTTCAGTAATCAGACGAATTGTTGTTTGTTGGTGTTTTAGGGCCCTTCAACCACAAGGTCATTAGAGCCCCATCCATTGCGTAGTTGTAATGCAGAGACTTCACAGACACTACACGAATGCGACGATTTTCGAATACTAGCGGGCCCCAGTTTTCCTAAGCGGTCACCCATGTCAGTACTAACTGGGGTTGCGTTACTTAACTTCAGTGATCAGGCGAGAACTGGTGTGTCCAACGCAATAAGCCGCTTTCGATATAGCCTGTCACAGTCACCCTCTTCCCCAATGCATGTAGGCTAACATTGCTGATGGGTCACAACCCTACCTGGGTCTCTTGGATCCACCTCTGCATCCTCAAATTGATAACGAAGCATCAAATAGCAACTAGTGAACTACGTAACTTCCGCAGCTTGTTGCATTTTGAAGGGTCATTCATAAATATAAGCGAGGGTAAATGGAGAAAATTGATAAAGCTTTTTCATTTCGCTCTCTCTAACTCTTCCCTCCCATTTAATTTTTTCTTCCGCTCTTCCTTTTTACTAACGTGTACAGTTTCCGCGGAAAAGTGAAAATGAGATGCAGTATATTTTTTATATTGGAATTTCAGGGATGGGAGGGTCGTAGACTCCAAGGAGTAAATCCTTATCCCCTCCACCTAGTTGATTAAGTGAGCCGCCTCTAACAGCATCAGCAGCAGACTGATCTCACAAGTTTCTTCCTTCCTCTGCCCCCTTCTCTCCCTCCTCCAGTGCGACAAGGATCTTTTCTTAGACTGTAATTGGAGAGTAAAGGGTGGTGGAAAGGGGCATCGAAGAAGTAGGTGCACCTTACTAGACGGCAATGTGGTGGAGAAGGGTGTATATGTGGTGACGATCTTAATAAAAACGAAAGGATTGAAGATTTATGATTGTTTCAGGAGAGTAGGAGGAGACGCAGGCGCAGGAGAAGGAAGAGAAGAAGGAGGCCGAAAACTGAGATGACGATATTTAACTGGTTGGTTTCTTAAGTAAAAATGGTGGATAAGCTAAGTGGGATGTAAGAAAAAGGAGGGATGTTTCTTCTACTCATTTCTTCTTCTTTTTTTACCTCTCTCTCTCTTTTCTCTTGTTGTTACCTTTTTCTTTATTTGATTCATTCGTGTGGAAATCTTAAGTCTTCTGCGCCTGAATTATATCTCACGGTTGGTTTGAGATTTTACCCTCCCCTCCACTCTTATCTCCCCTCCCCGAAATCCCATTCATCCCTCTACTCCCAGATTTCGGCTTTCTACATAGAACCTCAACACACGGTTGCTACACCTACATTACTAGACCCAATCTGTTATGTTTATAGGCTTTCTCTATCTCTCTCTCAGCCGTGTCTGAGAGCTGCAGGCTGCACCTGTACCCCTCCCTGGACTCTTCCCCTTTACTGTCGTCATCCCCCAAGTCTCAAAAGTTGAAAGTATACAAGATGGAGGGGATTATTAATGTGGCATTAATTCTAATTAAGTATTAGATCCCTAATTATCATCCATCCTCAGGGGTGAATGTAGAGTTTAAATATTGCTGATATACAAGAGATGATCATCAGGATGAGGATTTTTTTCTATAGAAATCTAATCAAGAGCACCGTAGTGTTATCTGAGGTGAGAGATGAGAAGGTGGAGGGGTTAGAAGCGATGAGAAGGGTTCAAAAAAAGAAGAATCTGGTTTAGTTAATGTCGATCTACTGCTACCACAGCTGTTATTATTGATGAGAGATATTAGAAAGATATTTAGTGTTCAGTTGATGACCACAAGATCGATTCGAGACTACAAATGGTTTTCTTTGTAGGGGTGGCTTCTTTAATGTCGAACCTGTCGTTAGCTGACCCAAGGAAGGGTTGTACATTGTTTCCTTTCTTTCCGATTGTTTGTGTTTTAGGGCCCTTCAACCACAATGGTCATTAGAGCACCGTCCACTGCGTAGTTCTAATGCAGAGACTGTACAGGCACTACACTAATGCGACAGTTTTTGGGTATTAGCAGTACCCAGTTTACCCAAGCGACCACCCATGTCAGTACTAGCTGGGGTTGAGTTGCTTAACCAACGGAATTCTCCGTTCCCTTTCTTTCCGGCGGAAGGTGCTCTTGACGTTTCCCCCACTCATTCGAAAGAAAAGGGTCGTTGGCTTTGATAAGAATTGAATTTGCGTACCATGAGCTCTGTGTTGCACGACAAGGGTATGAGCATGTCTGGTCTGACTTGGCAGTGCGGCTGCAACTTGAACCCTATGGTTCTAGGTTCTGTACTCTCACCGGATGGTAAATTTGGGACGTAACAAAAAGTGAACTTTCCGTCAAATTTCGAATAGCAACGCTCTCGAAAAGGAACCGCACCGACATTTACCAGATCGCTACTCTAGTAGCCTAATGGTAGCGTTCTGAACTCATCAGTTCATAAGCAAGTGCACATTGCGTAAGATAACTGGTAAAGCTGTGGTCCGGTGAGGTTGGAGGAGTTTTCAATGAGTTAGAAAATAGCAATGAGAGTTATTCTCTCCAGTGCCAATTTGGCCTATCAGGGCTGCTTGCAGTGCATTCAATTGGAATTAGAGTTGTACAATGCACCACTGCATGTCATACTGTAGAACGTCCCATTCCACATCCTCGGGACTCCACTCCTTTCGGGAGCGGCGAGTTGCGTTGGACACACCAGTTCTCGTCTGATCACTGAAGTTAAGCAACGCAAGCCCAGTTAGTACTGACATGGGTGGTAGCTCGGGAAAGCTGGGTACTGCTAATACCCAATAATCGTCGCATTAGTGTAGTGTCTGTGCAGTATATGCATTAGAACTATACAGTGGACGGGTCTCTAATGACCTCGTAGTTGACGGGACCTTAAACTCCAACAAACAAACAAATCCACTCCTTTCCACATCCTTACGGCAGGGCCGAATACATGTAACACACCTTCTCCGTTCTAATCGAGAGCACTGTCCAAATCAGCCAGTTGTAGTTCTATTGTCTAAACGCTTTGATTATCTTTGACCCACTTTTTTCGTTGGGGACAACTTCGTTCACCTGTAAATGTTGCTGATCTTTTACTGGATTAGTTTCGTAGGTTGGGGAGTAAACCAGGCAGCCATAACAGGACGAAACCTTAGGAGGCTGCCCGCGGGAGATGAGGAGGTAGGTGAAAGGACGAAGGAGAGGGTTAGTTAGCAGCACCTATCGTTCTTTACCAACCACCCAAGTTGGTATTGACGTAGGCTTGCGATGCTTAACTTCAGTGATCTCACGGGAACTGGTGTGTCCAACGCAACTTGGCTGCACAAACGCAACTCGGCTGCACTCCAACGCAACTTGGCTTTACGGAGAGATGATTCGCCCCACGAACCATGGGTTTACTTTCCATTCCGCGAAAGGCCCACTTGGGGCTTCTCTCTCGGCCTCGGCTAAGATCGAACCTGTAACCACTAAAGCACGCTACTTTGGTGCCACTGAGGCGGATTTTTTTTAAAGGAACATGCCCCTTTCTGCATTAATTGCACACAAAGCAGAAAGATTTCCACGAAATGAACCCACACCAATTTACCAGAAGTCGGTAAACTATGAGAGAGCACGAAAGGGAAAGTAAACCATTGAAATGGCATATCGTTTTTAATTGAGTCCCGAGTAGTGGCCATTTGTGACGTCACGGTGATGAACTTGGTGATTTTGAAGTATATAATGAATTATGTGTATTTGTATGCATTTAGATATCGTTTCAGATGTAGTTCGCGTGCATCAGGGCATGAGGTGAAGGAAGGGTGTGTGTGTGTTGGACATGGGTAACAGGTGTGGTTTGGTATTAGAGGAGAAGGAAGAAGAGGAGGAAGGTGGGACAGGAAGTGGATCAGCTTGGACCATATGGAGTTGTTTGAAGTCTATTTGTGGTGTTTGTTTGAATAATCAATATAATGTAGTAGTAGTGTTTTAATATCGGAGTAGATTGCACTTAATAGAGGAGACAGGAAGTTTGATTAAGTGGATGAAGCCTATGTGATTGGGCAAATGACATGCCAGCGTCGGATTAATAAGTTGCAGGGGGTGACGGAGAGTGAGATTATAGCTGCTCTGCAGGTGTCAGTAGGGCTCGCTTACTCCCCTTCAGCTATTTTCTTCCTGCACTTCTCTACCTACCCCCATTCCTCTCCTCTCCCTCTCGTTTTGGCGTTGAGACACGCGGTTTTGATTGCTCCAATGTAGGTGAATTAATTAAAATTTCATCGACGATAATCGCTGCTACAAGTATTGTCTTTAAAATTAACTCAATCGATAATGTGGTTGCTTCTTGACTCGCTGGTTCGCTTCTGGACATGGGTATCCGCCGCTGGGATGATTGGGGAAAAATTTGTTAGGCCCGGAATTCATACGGACCTGGACATAATCCGATATACGCAGCCCGTGTAAATTCTCTCCATCCTCCTGGGTCCGGTGACGTCTTTCGACACTCCTGCCGCAGTGGGGGCAAACGGTGCATTTGCTCCCTTTCTCCGGGATTTGATAAAGTTCCCGAGGTTGCTTTTCCGTTTGAAAATGGTGGAGAAGGGCTTCCATCTAAATTCGTATCAGTGGCGTCGCTAGGGTTGGCGTCACCCGGTGCGGTGACACCATGGTGTCCATGGTGTCACCCCCCCCTGGTGGTCCCGAAAAAAGCCGCTTCTTCTGCTTTGGTGTCACTCCATTTCTCATGGTGCGAGTGGTGTCAACCGGTGCGGCCCCCACCCCCCTAGTGACGCCACTGCTTCGGTTTGACTTTATTTATCGACGGCAGGGCACGGGCCGGTCATCTCTGCATGTGAGAGTGTTATTGATCCCAAATACAGTAGGGCCTATATATTTCCCGCGTGATAAGGGGGACTTTCGGAATGGAAGCCGGAAAAAATGCTACTCGGCTAGGAATGAAGGTAAAGTCATGAACTTCAGGAGTCCATCAGTGCCGCTAAAGGCCGCCACACACGATCAGTTTGGTGTGAGCAAAAAAAGATTTTGCTCACACCAAAAATTTTAACTGACGGTGTGAAGAAATTTTATCACATCGGTGTGTCAGGTTCGGACTGACGTCAGTCCGACTTGAGCGTGTATGGGGTTGCTCACATCAGTTGTTCACATTTTTTGTTCTGCGCATGCCCAAACATGGATAAACGTCATCTTTAAAAAATTGCACCATGGTAACGGTAGAATTACTGGTTGATGTGGACAATCAGATGACGTCACATGACGTTTAACGAAAAGGAACATAAGTACGTGACACACCAAACTGATCGTGTGTTGGCAATTCATTCCTTCTCACCAAATTGAACACATCGATGTGCACACACCGAACTGACACACCAAACTGGTTGTGTGTGGCGGGCTTAACAGTTAAGCTACCAAGGAAAATAATTTTTTCGTCTAAATGAGGGTTAATTCGTCTAAATTTCGTCTAAAAGGCCAAGAACCTTTTCCACGAGCACAATAAAGTGCAAATTCGTAAACTTTATAACAACCAAAGCAACATAAAGCAGTTGGTTGACCAAAACTCATTTTTTCTGTTAATGTCAGGGTGTATAGGTTCGACTCCAACATGGGCCGATGGCTTCGGTTAAATTAATTACAGGAAGGCATCCCAAATACTGATTAGGCCAGCTATGCTACAGTATATGGACCAGAGTGCTTGGCATTGAGGAAGACTCACGTCAGTAGAATGCAAGTGGCCGAGATGCGAATGCTGCGGTACATGGGTGGCGTGTCGAGAGCTGATAGAATTAGGAATGAGTATATTAGAGGTAGTCTCGGGGTGGTGGACATCGCCGAAAAAATGAGGGAGAATAGGCTTAGGTGGTATGGACACGCAATGAGAAGAGGGGACGAGGAACTCGTTAGGGCCATACTAGAAATGCATGTGGTCGGTAGCACACGGGGCAGGGGGAGAGCGAAGTTGACGTGGGAGCAGTTTGTCCGCAAGGATATGGCGGTGTGGAGGTGGACAAGGACCTGGTGGGAGATAGACGGGAGTGGAAGGTTAGAACTCTCAGACCCGACCCTGCCGCAGGCGGGATAAGGGTATGCTGATGATGATAAAGGGATCCCAAATACAGCCACTTTTTCAGCTCGATAGCAGTAAATCCTCTCTACTGTGCGGTATTTCATATAAATTTGGGTGGTTGGTAGGGAACGCTGGGTGCTGCAAATTTTTCCTTTCCTACACCCCCTACACCTACCTCCTCCTCACCTGCGAGGAGCCCCCTTAGGGTTCAGCCTGTTATGGCTGCTTGGTTTACTCCCCAACCCATTAGTGTAACATACATACAAGGACCCCCTCTATGCGGAAACGAAAGGAGTACATTTATTCATGGTGAAACAGATGAACGGGGTGGACAGACGAGATCATACATCCAAACACAAACGGAATGCTGGATTTTAAATATTCATGAC
This sequence comes from Trigoniulus corallinus, assembly GCA_013389805.1. Classification (NCBI taxonomy): domain Eukaryota; kingdom Metazoa; phylum Arthropoda; class Diplopoda; order Spirobolida; family Trigoniulidae; genus Trigoniulus; species Trigoniulus corallinus. Next base: position 10,934,945 of record JAAFCE010001036.1, read on the forward strand.
CGAAGACTATCTTTTTTTAGGTCTTAAAGAGGTGACTGTCCTTTCCGAAAGGACAGCCACTGGCCTTTATCAGACATGAACCTGCATGCCTTAAACTTCAGACGCGTTAGGTTCAGTTAGATGGAGTGTAATGGCGTCGACACCTCATCATAAGTGGTATGAGGATCAAGAGGTGACCCCACTACCCTTATTGTCAGTCAGCACTGGATACAAAGTGATTTATGCCACGTGACTGCCCAGAATAGCCCTAAGTTGAGACGCGAAAGCCTCTGCGACCATCTTAAGGAGGAATCTGATGTAAAGTGGGAGTCGCTGTTATTGATCGCCATCTTTTGCAGAACAGGAAAAAATACTGTTCTTGTTCGTTTGTTAACGATTATGCTTCAACCAACAGCAAAAGCTTCCAACCCTCCCCCTTCCCCCTTGTCTCGGTCTCTGTCTCTCCCTCTGTCTTGTCCTCCCGACCCAATATCCTGGCGCCCTGGTGGCGGGGGGCCGCGATAAAAATTGGAAATGTATTGGGGTTGGGACAATAGAGGCGACGCACATAAAAAAAATTATACGAGAGATTTTTATGAGGTTGCTCGCCATGATGTTATCCGGTCATCTAAAAATGGCACTGGTACTCTTCAGTAGCTCGATTTGGGAGGGTATTGGTTTCTTGAGTCTATAGTGCGCAGGTTCGATCCTGAGAGCATAACTGTGAATGTAGTAAGTTATTATGACTCAAACTGACCGTCATCCATGCTGTCAGGCTATTCTTGTTATGATACCGATCTGGGATCGGGCAAGGGGACGGCTTATTGCTTTCGACACATCTGTTCTCGTCTGATCACTGAAGTTAAGCAACGCAACCCCAGCTAGTACTAACATGGATGGCCGCTTGGGAAAATTGGGTACCGCTAATACCGCATTGGTGTAGTGTCTTGTGCAGTCTCTGCATTAGAACTATGCAGTGGACGGGGATCTAATGACCTTGTAGTTAAAGACCCCTAAAACACCAACAAACCAAAATGGGATCGGGCAATATTGGTAAATGGATTTGGGAGGCGGGCGAGGGAACGGAGCAGACTCCAACGTCACTTGGCGAACAGAAGGGCTTCCGATGTGTAACATATGGTCATGAATTAAAGAACGACACTTGAAATGTTCAAATCGAGAGTAATGCGGTAATGTGTTCGTTTAGAGGTTACCCTACTTCTTTTTAATTGTGTGGGTTCGATTCCGCGGTTGATCCAGTGACGGTTTATGGTTTTCCTTTCTTTTCAAACAATAGCTATTATTAATTGGGCTCATGTGTTAAGGTGTGTTATTTAACGTTGTATAGAATTCGCACCTGACAACCAACCGGAAATGATAAGATTGCCGTCTATTTACCCTTTCTCGATTGCGGAGGAGAGAAGGTGGACAACAACGCTGGGAGGGGAGATGAGGCAAACCCCCTACAAACCTGGAAATGTTGCCGAAATTTCACGTATTTTTTTACATTCAGTGGCGACCAGATTATTAGCTGGGATTGCCTCCTGTCCTGGACCGATGCCTTACCCCGCCTCGTTTACTTTAACGTCGACTTATTCGTGAGGTCAATTTCGTTCATCGACGCCAGGATGGGTGAAGTCCAGCTACACCTGGGTATTTCGTAACCTACAAGTGCAGTGCAGGCATCTTACAAGTGCCGGTTATTGTTGTTTGTTGGTGTTTTAGGACCCTTCAAATACAAGGTCATTAGATCCCCGCCCACAGCATAGTTCTGATGCAGAGACTGCACAGACACTATACTAATGCGACGATTTTTGGGTATTACCTGTACCCAGTTTTCCCAAGCGGCCACCCATGTCAGTACTAGCCGGGGTTGCGCTGCTTAACTTCAGTGATCAGACGAAAACTGGTGTGTCCAACGCAATTCGCCGCTCCCACCAGTACCGGATTTAGATGTGAGCGGCTGAGTTGCGTTGGGTACACCAGCTCTCGTCAGATCAGTGAAGTTAAGCAACGCAAATCCAAATTAGTACCAACATGGGTGGTTGGTAGTGAACGTTGGGTGCTGCTAATTACTCCTCTCCTACATCCTCTACACCTACCTCCTCACTCACTACATCACTTACGGTTCGGCCTGTTAAGGCTGCTTGGCTTACTCCACAAGCCCTCAGTGTAGCGTACTAATATTAGATTTGAGAGGCCCTAGGCTAGTTCAATTTTAAGCCCTTTTCTTAAGTTTTGAAGCCCTCTAAATGTTGAGGCCCTAGGCTTCAGCCTACTTAACCTAGTGGTAAATCCAGCACTGCATCTTACACATCTCACACGGATGCCCGATTTTACTTCCCATCCGACCCGACGCAAGAAGCACTTGGGACTTCTCGTTGCAGTAAATCGCCATTTGGCTCGGCCAGGATTGAACCTGCATCACCAGCGTGCGCCCATTAAGTTACCGAGGTGAGGTGCCGTTGGAGTTCTGTGCCCTTACTCAGGACAGGAGAGAAACCACCAGTCGCCGCGATCAGTGTAAGATCCAGAGTTAAGCTCCGCTGTTAAATGAGGTACCAAGACAGGCTGCGAGATTGGGAATCGAACCTCCTGCACCCTTTGGAAGTGTTTTCGTTATCTGTTAACTGTATCTTGGCAACCAACTAGCAGTCACGTGACCTGCATGTGTGAGTCTTTATTTTTCCTTCTCAAATGACATATATAATAGCTACATGTGGATGATAAATAATATGGTGTTGAGATGGAAACTCAAAATTTGATTGGTGGTGATCGTTATGGTCGAATTTTAAGAGACTCCCACACATACACAGGCTACGGCAGGGTGGGACGGGGGGGTATGGTTGGAGAAGTGGGTGGTACTGCCGTTAGGGTTGGGACACCTGTGTGGTTGTTGGAAGATGAGTTTCAGGTTGGTTTTCCACGCTTGAAAATCATCAGAGCGTTGGTGAGAATTTTATGGAATAGCCATGAAATTTATGATTTCATAATTCGTCCAAAATATCCGTTTTCTGTTGCTGGCGTCAACAAAAGGACCTGTTCCTCCTTCTCTTCTCGCCATCTTTCTTCCTACCCCAACATCCTCCTCCCCCCTCCCATCCCTATCCATCAGGAATTTGGATGTTTTTTATGTTTCATGCTGCGTGATTTAAGACTTTACAAAGGTTATCAATGATCGTTCATCCATTTTCTTCACTAAAAATTTGTCTCTTCTGCTTTTCTTTTTCTTTCTGCTTCATTTCTACTAGAATATAATTCGGTTTCTGTCGAATATAACCGTTCTTTCTGCGTTATTTGGTGGAGACTCTCAATCTCTTGGCATTCTGCGCGCCATTCAAAAGGAGATTCTCTGCTCTAGTCCTCGCATTTCTTTGTGGGACACTTTCATTCTGCGCGATTTTGAATGAGTCATTCAATGAAGCCTCCTCTCTGGCCCTGCTCCCTTACCCTTGCTCACCCCTTTCCTCTTTCTTAGCAGCACTGACGTAATTTTCAACTATAATGCCCTTTTGTTGAGTAAGCGCTAAAATTGTCCTCTTCTTGAGTGCCCATCGGAAGTACATTCTATCATATCAATCTTGCTGTTCCCCCATTTTCCCTACTTCCGATTTCCAGGACCTGTAAGGAAGGGACAGTTCCAACATGGCAACGGGACAATTCCAGGAGTAATTTCAACAGAGCAGGTCTTTTCCTCTCCGTTCAGAATCTGTTCCAACAAGGCCAGATGAAGATGCTCCCTGTTCTTATGGAGATGTTGTCCGATTTTTACAGTTCTGTTTTTCTTTTGGAGATGAATCTCTCTCACAAACGATAATGACGTCATACATGAAGGTACTGACTTCCGTCCTGGTCAGCAGGGCATTCTTCTCTTTTTTTAGGGGCTGTCCATCGCCGCCAGGACTCTCACCTTTATATGTGTTATCCTTCAGGGCGCTCAATGGCCGGATGGAATGTAAAGACGGTGTTCTCCGTGTGGGAGGTGTACAATGTTACCGCTATGCGAAAACGAACCCTTTCTAGATGGAGTCTCATTAGTAGGAACTCGCTTCCAAACGTCGTTTCCTCAGCGCATTACCTCCAGAAGGGATCCCGTTAATTTGAGGTATACTGTATCTAGCGCACTGTCAGGTTCAAATGGATTAGAATAGCCTCTAACGCAACTTGGCTGCGTTGGACACACCAGTTCCCGTGAGATCACTGAAGTTAAGCAGTGCGAGCCCACGTCAATACCAACAAGGGTGGTTGGTAAAGAACGTTGGGTGCTGCAAATTTCCCCTCTCTTTCATCGTCTTCACCTACCTCCTCATCTCTTGCGAAAAGCCTCCTTAGGCAAGGCGCAAAATGAGGCCGCAGGGTGACGCAGGCATCCACCGCACATTGAATCGCAGTTTTTCAACATACTGATTTGCAGTTTGCGTCAACTAAAATGGCTTTCAACGTAACAGTAATTACCTGCTAGCAGAATTTCGCAGGGCTGCGTCACCCTGCGGCCTCATTTTGCGTCTTGCCTAAGGGTTAGCGGGGCGGCGAGTTGCGTTGCACACACCAGTTCTCGTCGGATCACTGAAGTTAAGCAACGCAAGCCCAGTTAGTACTGACATGGGTGGTCGCTCGGGAAAGCTGGGTACTGCTAATACCCAATAATCGTCGCATTAGTGTAGTGTCTGTGCAGTATAGGCATTAGAACTATGCAGTGGACGGGTCTCTAATGACCTTGTAGTTGACGGGACCTTAAACTCCAACAAACAAACAACAATCGTCCTGTTACGGCTGCTAGGCTCACTCACCAACCCATGAAACTAATCCAGTAATCCATCCAGACTCGGTTAGGGTCGGTTGAGTTAAGTTGGTTTAGGGCAGGGTGAGTTGAATTGCGTTAGTTTGGTATAGGGACCAATGTCAGGTTCGGTTTAGTTAGGTTAGGAATGCTGGCTATTGGGTTGAGTTAGGGATCCCGGTTCTGTTGAGTTGGTTTATGTTGCGTTATATTAGGCGTGGTTGCAAATGAGAAGTGCATTACATTGAAATCAGTATGCAAGGCCTGTTTTGCCAAACTTGCCTGAGATATCCACCAAATGGACGCAAAACCCCCTCCAGAAATATTAAAGGTCGGTAACCACCCAACATTAGTTGAATTCCTCATCCAATAGATGGCGCACCATTTAGGTTTCTGGCCCTCATGCGTGGACTAATTCCCCCTCTTCCAGCCAGGATCGATTGGTTTGTGTTTTAGGGCCCTTCATCTACAAGGTCATTTGAGCCCCGTCCACTGCGTAGTTCTAATTCAGAGGTTGCACAGGTACTACACTAATGCGACGATTTTCGGGTACTAGCAGTACCCAGTTTTACCAAGCCACCACCCATGTCAGTACTAGCTGGGGTTGCATTGCTTAACTTTAGTGATCAGACGAGAACTGGTGGTCCAACGTAATTTGCCGCTCCGCCAGGATCGAACTTGTGTACCGTTGGCTCAAGAACGAAGTATGGTGAGAATTTATCCATTGGTGCGAATTAAGTGGTCCTTAGATCCTTAGACCTTAGACCTTGGTCCTTAGAATTAAGTCGAATATCCTTTTGTCCTTTGGCGAGGGTATATTGAACGAAGAAATCTTCGGGAGAGAGAGAGCGCGTCCTCCCTGCAGCTAAGATGGCTCTGGTCAAGGCCACGACCACAGTTTTGTAGAATTTACCTCCCATGGGTCGATGGTCACTGCAAGATGATGACCATTGTAATATTCGGATCCACTCCAGTAATTTTCGATTTTCTCTTTTTTTTTTTATTATAAATACAGGGGCGTCATAACTTCATATTCCCTCTTTCGCTTTCATAGATTCATGATTCAGGGCCCGCCTGCCAAGTCTGGATTTGTCAGAATTCAATTGTGCCACATTTGACTTGAGTAGAAACGCTTTAAAGATTTTGTCTATTCTTGAAAGCGCCCCTTCTGCTTTCTTTCAGAAACAACGTTAGCCATACTGCCCTTGACTGCCTACCAACTGCTGGGTCACCTCATCCCTCTCTGCCCCCTGCCCGCCAACTGTGGTTCTTTGCAATGGTCATTGCCGACTAATGGTTGGCGACTTGTCTGGGTTAAATAAAATACACGTCTGTATTAAAGGGTAGTGGGGAAGTAGAAAGAGAGAGAGAGAGAGGGTGGACCCACCCTTTACAGAATGTTCCAGGATCGTAGGACTGCCTTAGAAGGCGACAGGTCAATAGACGTAGTATTGCAAAACTATACTTTTTAGTCGAATATCCAGTAATGCTTTTAAAGAAATGAAATCTATCAAGTTTTTTTCTCTGGTCATTTTATGTATGGTCATTGCTGAAATTCAAATCTCCCTTCCCCTCCTCCAACTGCCCTTTCCTGTCACCTATTGCCCTCCAAGCTGTCCGCTGTTTTTTGATCGCCGATTCTTAATGCTAGCAGCGCGAGTTGTTTGCGAATATCAAATGGCAAACCTGAAATTGTCGACAACGATGTTTGAAAATGGAAGATGAATTATGGGCGGGCGGAAGTTGATTAAATGGAGTTAATCAGCGGAACGAGAATAGTGTGGGCTGAATGTGGAGACAATGTCCAGTCGAATGTGGTCACTGGCGGTGTCTCATATTTCACATTTGTGCATATATTCTACTTTTTGAAAAATAAAAAAAGGAACTTTTGAATTATAACTACAGTTCAATTCCTCTACAGAATTCTGCTTTAGATTGGATGGTCGGAGGCTTTTTTTCTGTTAAGTTATGGCGGGATAAAATTCCGTCGTTAATGTTTTGCGTGAGTTCCTTTGTGCTCTGAGGACCATTACCCTCTCTCCTACACCTAGAGTCCACATGTGCAGCCCATGAGTAGGGAGCGGCGAGTTGCGTTGGACACACCAGTTCTCGTCTGATCACTGAAGTTAAGCAACGCAAGCCCAGTTAGTACTGACATGGGTGGTCGCTCGGGAAAGCTGGGTACTGCTAATACCCAATAATCGTCGCATTGGTGTAGTGTCTGGGCAGCATATGCATTAGAACTACGCAGTGGACGGGTCTCTAATGACCTTGTAGTTGACGGGACCTTAAACACCAACAAACAACAACAACAACAGCCCATGAGTAGCACATTGTGCAGCCAAGTTGCGTTGGATACACCAGTTCCCGTGCGATCACTGAAGTTAAGCAGTGCAAGTCCAAGTCAATACTAACATGGGTGGTTGGTAAAGAACGTTGGGTGCTGCAAATTAACCCTCTCCTTTGTCCTTTCACATACCTCCTCATCTCCCGCGGGCAGAATCCTAAGGGTTCGTCCTGTTATGGTTGCCTGGCTTACTCCTCAACCCACGAAACTAATCCAGTAATCCGGTGGCTCCCTGGTTAGCGTTCTTGACTCGTGATTCCTTGATTTCTGGTTCGAGCCTGGCTGTCTTTAGGGGGGAGCGGTATATTGCGTTGGACACACCAGTTCTCGTCTGATCACTGAAGTTAAGCAGCGCCACCCCAGCTAGTACTGACATGGGTGGCCGCTTGGGAAAACTGGGTACCGCTAGTATCCAAAAATCGTCGCATTAGTGTAGTGTCTGTGCAGTTTCTGCATCAGAGCTGCACAGTGGACGGGGCCTTAATGACCTTGTAGTTGAAGGGCCCTAAAACACCAACAAACAACTTTACTTTTTTTTTCGACTGTTAAAAGTTTTGTCAGTAACTGCAACGTTTTGAAACCCTTCTTCGATGGGATGGGGTAGGGCAGTTCTAGAAGAGAGAGAGAACGAGACCGACCTAACTATTGACTGGTGTCGTATGACAAAAATACAAAGAAAATCGGCTTAAAATTTTTGTAGAAAACTCGTATTGTGTTGAATAAATCCGGCATCAAGAGTGGTGGGGGAAGGAGTTTGGGACTTGACGGCTTGGGATGCGGGGTCGGAGTAGAGTTACGGAGGGGAATGGTATACCGTGGAGGGGACTGGTGAGGACAGACAGAGGAAATCGAAAATCAGAATCCTTAATATGTTTGCGTCATAAAAGGGAGTATCGAGAGGGAGAGGAGGATTGATGAAATGATGCTGTGCGGGGGGAGGGGGGAGTTATTGCCCTCCCCTTCCGCCTTCACAGGACGAGGTGAGGGCTCATCATCAATAAGAGAAGGAAAGGGCTTACAATGGATGAGATGAAGCTTGAAAGAAAGGTCCTCGTTACCAGTTTGTGATGCGAGCTGATATGGAAATGAAGACAGAATGATGCTGATGGAGAGGAAGATGATGATGACGACGACGACCATGAAAATGATGCTTTTCACCAGTGATATTGAGATATTACCGGTGGCGATGATAGTCTTCTCTCCCCCTTCATGTTTCTCTCTTTCTTTTCTTCGTCATTTTATGCGGTTCTTGGCGAATACGTGCCGGATGGGAATGGTACCGCACTACAACACCTGTTTGTCCTTGATGACGACGATTTTACTGAACGAGTTCCTTCTAGTAGAGGCTGAGTGATGTCAGATGATGATTTTATTGATCACATATCAAAAATCTTTTGAAGGAATCCGCTATTGTTTTCCAGTCGTGATAGGCACTTAATACAAGGTTCGATCCTTGCCTGACATCTGAGAGAGTTTTGCTAAAGGTGCGCTCTACTCAGGGATATCTCTTTGGGAAACACATTTGACTTGTGAACTCATCGATCGCCCTGGTGTCTGAAAGCATAATGGTCAGCAAAATTACCAGGTGGTAATCAATCTCTTTCCTCTTGTCGTCATCATCATGACCTTTTGCTTTCTATGGTAGGGTCAGATAATCAATTGTCCTCTGGAACCGAAAATGCACGAGCGAACTATTTTCATACAACCGACTGCCTGCAACCCGTTACACTGACCTATTTTTCTTCGTTGGGTCATTTTTCCTTCAACGGCGCCAGAGGACGACTTTCTACAAAGGTTTTTGCTTCAGGCAGTGCCGTAACGAGGGCGTGGCGAAGAACTGGGTTTGGGGCGCAAAATTTTTAAGTTTTTTGTCATTATTGGGTTTCAGGGAGGCTCAAGTTAGATTCTTGCCACAGGCGCTTCATACCCCCGTTACGGCACTGGCTTCAGGTGATATCGTACACAGCTCAAACTGGACCACGACTTTACTTGCCATCTAAGACGGAAGGCGCACTTTGGGCTTTCCTCCGAAAGACGCATGGATCCACAATGATGGATTCATGAAGTTAAGGATGCCAACCATTGAGCAACCAAGACAGACTTCCTTCCTCCTCTGCCTGGAATCAGTAAATAGAATTCAGTACAGATAACGGGACATTAAATAGCCAAATACAAAGGAAACTTAAAATAAAGGGGGAAAAGAACTTGACGACAACTTCTGTATGTTGGATGATGGTCTTTTTAGTCGTGTTTCGCTTCCTGATGAGAGGCTTTCTGGGGTCGTGACCTTGGCAACTAATTTCCGAGACACGTCTCGCCGAGATGCTCGCGTCTTGGGAATGCAATTTGGCCGAGTACTTCTTCACAACTGAATGGGATCAGGGAAGAGGACTGTCACATGTTTCTCCTGGCTAAGATATCGATTTAACGTGGCATTATCTATTAGGCAGTCTTTGATACTGTATTTTAATTGCTACTCATCCTCACCTCATCTTCTTTCCCACCTTGCAATACTCTGCCCCCCCCCTCCGCTTGAGCCCTGAAGTTATCGGTAAGACAGTGATTTGAATCAAAGCTAGAAATCAACAAAACCCTTAAATTTTGAGGCAATTTTAGCAGGCGATAAAAACTTGATTGTGGCACCAAAATGCAAGAGCACATTTCCGTTTCTACTTGCAGATGGACGGAGCGTTTCAGGATTTTCCAGGCTCTCGGGGATGTACAAATAATCTGTGCAAGATTCTGTGAGATCATAAGCCTGCGTCGGTGGCACAGAGGTAGAGTGCTTGACTACTGCGTCGGTGGTTTCAGGGTTCAATAATGGATTTACATGAGTGACCTATTTTGGGCGAGAAGCTCCCAGTGCACCTTCCGTCAGATTGGAAGTAGCGCTGTGTGGTGCGTCCGGTGTCATCACTATTCACATTAAGGTCGATGGAATTCCTAGGAGCAGGAGCTCTCCCGCTGGTGTGGGTAAAGGAAACGTGTCCCAAAGAAGAAAAGCATGCTAAAGATGATGATGATGATGATGATGATGATGAAATTCTGTGAGGTTCCAACCCCTACGCAAGAATATTTCAACACTTTTAATTATTGGACATCGACCTCTCACCTTTCTGACGTTGTCAGGGGGAAGAGACGAGTAATGGTGTCCGTGGTCCATGGTGCCTGTTGGAATGCACGGACACGGGACGGGTGAGGCCTTAGGATGTTGAATTCACGATCACAGGATTACTTCTTGCACAGGGCGGGACAGGCAGAAGAAAGTGGTCGCATGTGCGTCTGCCGTCCTGGATGTAATGGGGCATTTGTGGGTTGCGGTAGTGCTTACGATGTCCCAACTGCGTGATAAAGAGGCCCTTCCTTCACAGAATACAATGTATGCGTAGTTCGTGCGAAATTCCCAGGTGCAGATACTTACCCCTCCCTGACGTCGGTAAATAGCTTCTCTAGGGAAGAGACTGACGTTAAATAACCAAATAAGCCAAATTCGTGAACAGGATCCAAATGTTGTCTTTTTCCGCTTTCTGCAAGATGGTTTCTATCCAGTTTTACGTGTCTGTCTGAAGAAATAGAAAAGTCATCCATTATGTGCCAAGCCATCTACAGCGCTCTTTGTAACGCGGCTCATTGGAGCGCTAAACCCATTTTGGTTATTTATAATTTAGCCCTTAACATTTTCATTATGATATTATTCACATTAATGTGGCGAACGTTGTCATATGTCATGTAACAACGACGACGTCACCTAGACACAAGCCCAGCAGACCAGGGTGCCGTTGGAAACTGGGGGCCGTATTATGTTCCCTGTTCCCCTCTCCGCTTTCAATTCGTGCAGAGAATTTCAGCACCCTCTTCGATTCCTTATTCATGCAGGTGAGCTCTTGCCACTCGAGTTTCTCCTTTCCTCCACTAAGATAAGCAAGTATGAATATTTTTCTCCCTCCTCCTACACCTGTGAAATTCTCTATCCCTTTATTGCATTATCCCCCATCCCGTCACCAGGAGGGGGTGGCATTCACACCACCGTCCTTTTCCTCCTCATTTATTAGCCCCAAATTATGATATTAATCAGGTGTACTAACGATGCGTAGCAGCGTGACAAGTTCAGAAATGAAATGAAGTGGTTAGCTTGGAAAGGGAGACAAGGGTAGGGTGGGCATTTCTTTCTGGGACACATGATGTTGATGGCTTGAGAGCGTCCTGAGTAAAATTGTCGCCTGATCGCATCCTTGACAGGGTGATATATGTGTGTCGTCCAAACCGAAATTTAATTTCTTATTTCCATGATGATGAAAATGGCGGCGATCATCTCTAGCCTATGATGACGACTACGGCGCTCCAACTCTTTATTCCTATTCTCGATATAAACCTCAAATTCTCAAACCCTAAAATTATTTTACGGTTATTTGTAATTGTGGAAATTCAGAGGGTGCAGGGAAAACATTCTCTCTCTTTGATTGGACCAAACTTTTGAATCGCGTAGGTGGCGCAGAAGTAGCGTGCTGTACTACTGCGTCAGTGATGCACAGTTCGATCCTCAGGGGGGAGCGGGGAATTGCGTTGGACACACCAGCTCTCTTCCGATCACTGAAGTTAAACAACGTAACCCCAGCCAGTACTGACATGGGTGGCCGCTTGGGAAAACTGGGTACTGCTAATACCCAAAACTCGTCGCATTAGTGTAGTGCTTGTGCAGTCTCTGCATAAGAACTACACTGCGGACGGGGCTCCAATGACCTTGTAGTTGAAGGGCCCTAAAGCACCAACAAACAAACTCGACCCTCACTGAGGATGGGAGACCTCCGGAAGGCCCTCTGCTAGATGGGTGTGGTGTTTATGATGCCACCTGCATGAAACGCCACAGGAAAGAGGAAAGTCCTTTTTGCTCCTTCGGTCCCTGATGGGAAGTAAAACCTCCACCCCATGCGGCATGTGCAATGTCGCCACTGCCCCGGAAAATTTGCAATAATAGCAGGTGTAGAAGTTCGTACCCTCTAGCATTGGTGAACGAAAATGTGCCCCAAAGAAGGAAAATAGATTGACAAGTAGGTGCAGGAGATCCCCCTCCCCATTGTGTCGGCAACCGAGTGCGCAAAATACCTTTCAACAGACCGCATCCGACGCGTCCAACACATCCATGGGCTCCCAGCTACAAGTGGGAAAATGTTTTGTGATGACGGAGATGAGCACTTTCTTAACTTGCCCTCCGAGCAGTTCCACTATCACCGGACAGAAACTACGAGCCTGTAAGTCAGGTCGAATCTCGGAACCATGAACTCAAGAGTCAAATGAATCCTTACTTTCGCAGTCAATGCTGCCCTAGGCATTTCTTGGTTTAATGGCCCGTGATCTCTAAAGGCTTTTACCGATGCGAGCGACATCTCGGTTTAATAACCTGATAAAGATATTTTTTTTTTCGTTGTTTGTTTTAGGAGCCTTCAGCTACAAGGTCATTAGAGTCCCGTCGACAGCGTAGTTTCCATGCAGAGAATGCACAGACACTACACTATTGCGACGATTTTTGGGTATTAGCAGTACCCAGTTTTCCCAAGTGGCCACCCATGTCAGTACTAGCTGGGGTTGCGTTGCTTAACTTCAGCGATCGGACGAGAACTGGTGTGTCCAACGGAATTCACCTTTCCCTATCTTTTTCGTGTAGAAGGAGTTCTGTTATGTATATATGACATCTTACACCCCAACCCGATAGGTTCACCACACTCCATCACACCATCCTCCCTGGCCCTAATAGCCATAACAACCCCAAAACCACCAACAAACAAGGGAGCGGTTCGATTGTGTTGGACCCACCTGTTGTCGTCTGATCGCTGAAGTTAAGCAACGTAGCCCCAGCTAGTACTTTATATGGGTGGCCGCTTGGAAAACTGGGTACCGCTAGTACCCGGAAATCGTCGCATCAGCGTAGTGTCTGTGCAGTCTCTGCATTAGAACTACACAGTGGACGGGGCTCTAATGACCATTGTAGTTGAAGGGGCCTTAAAAGACCCAAAACAAAACAAGCAAACAAACAACAACAACCATCCTCCTTCGGTAAGGATCGAACCTTCAAACATCTGGGTTACAGAGGGGGAGTGCTGTCTCTAAATGACCTTCGGAGCTGACAGGAAAACCGCAGGCTGTAGGTGTTGCGAAGATCAATTCTTTCCAATCAATGAACTTGTGCGGAGGGAGGGGGTTAACCACCGGGGGTTGTTTTGTGGTAAAAGAATGATGCTGCTTATGAAAACAGATTCAAGTGCCTGGGAATCATTCGAGGCTAACGATCCTTATGGATCCAATTTGTTTTTATATCCGAAGCGAAATGAGGCGGAGGTGAGAAGGTGGATTACTTTTCAGGACTCGATCTGCCATCATTTTGGAGCATATTGAGGTAGAGAATCAGAAGAAACTCCCCTAGTTGCATAAGGTGGTTGGGGTGTTTGAATTCGTCACTGGTTACATGAACCAGGGACGAATGCAGGAGACTTGTTGGCAAGAGTGGTGTAGACCCGTTGCTCCCTTCAAGTCGCAATTGGGGTCGGGGCTATCTGGTGCGTATTTGTTCGGTGATGGATGGAATTACGTAGTGCATTTCGTAGACCATTTGGAGCTGGAATTCTTCAGGTGTAGGCTCGGGATCGGAGTCGATCCCGATGCTCGTTATCACAACTGCATGCCAAAAATTCCATTTTCTCCTCTCTCCCACTTTCGTCCCAAATGAGGAGAGGCCGACGCCCAAATACGACAATTACTGTTGTGATTCCTCCATTTCTTTATCCCAGAAGAATGATCAGTGTCAGGCTGAGTCGATCCCGAGCATCATGAGCCACAGAATATCTCAGATCACCCAACCTGGGTATAAATAAGATCAGGCACCGATTAAATATACAATATTGTTCTAATCTCTATAAAGTGGAAGGCCCTTCCCCTCCCTTCCTTCTGTTGGGGTAAGAGTAGGTGGGTGTCTGGTCAGGATTAGTTGGTTCTCTTAATCTCCTCTGAATTGGGTAGATTTTTCTTGTCATCGGCTGTGTAGTTTTATCCCCATGATTGATTGGCACTGTGTAGAACCCCCCCCAACCCTCCTCCTCTCTTTAAGATGAGCTCGTACATTCTTCAAGGGCAACATGAGATGAGTAGGTCATGTGAGCAAAGGTCCTTTTTTGGATGTTCTCATGGTGCGTTGTTGCGTGTAGGCTGTTTTCACTGTCACGTTCTCTCTCTTCTGCTCAATTTACTCAAATTGGCATTTATTTGCAGTCTGGAATGCGCCTTAATCCATTGTTTCGAGATTAAGAATAGTCTTTATGACCTAAGAGAGGACCGAATGTGGGCCTTAGGTTATCGTGTAGGCGATGGCGGATGAAAGGCAGAGAACTGGGGAGATCTTAGCCTGCAAATGACAGATGAATGGGCGCCCTACAGATTCTCTCTCTTGGAGGGTTTATGTCGTAATACATTTTCTTTAATTGATTGCAGTGATTTCTAGTAGATTTCTCACTCTACTCTGTAGGTTGTGGGTTCAATTCCGGCTCAGTACCAGGATTCACTTAACATCGGGTTGGCTGTATTGTGAACAATGTCCAGGTGGAATCTGCTGAAGGCACTCAATGGGGAGGTGAACAGCTATTTATCAGCCCACCCACCCGCCCACACACACAACTGGGCCCAAATGTGAACCCCCTACGAAGGTGCGCTTGGTTCCTTCCTCATGTACCAAGAGTCTGACGGAGATGCTTCATGACACTAGTGTGGCCCAGGTCCAAACGACACCCGAACTAGTAGGCTTTCAGCAATTATCCATGGCATGATCATTAAGCGACTGCCAGTGTGAACACGTGCAGAAGGAGGTAATTGACGTCATTTCCGTTCATCCATATACTTAATTGTAACTATGGCTTTGTTTAAGGTCGACTTTTCAGCACTGAATGACCACTGTCATGTGCGGGGAACGAACACTAAGACTGCTGACTTTGGTAGTCTAAACAGGTGTTTTCCGTGGTCCACCTGTTCAATGTTAATCGGGGTGGGGGTGTTTATTTGGGGGGCGAGAGACAGTTACGTCATTATCCTGTATGTCTTGTCCACCATGTTACCTGCATAGGAAAGAACCGATGATGCGCTTCACTCGTGAGTCTGCAGTTACAGGTTCGATCCCGGTCGAGTTGAGTGTAGAAGTACACCAAATCTTCCTATTTGTGGACTTTAGTAATTTGTATGTGGGAAAGGATCAAAGGTCATCGCGACGCCGCCGACACCAATTTATAATATTTCTTCTCAAGCTTTCCCCAAATCCGCCTCGGTTCTAGGTTCGATACTGGACCGAGGTGGCTAGCTTCGGTCGAGAGAGAGGCCCCGAATGTGCCTTATTTCGGATGAGAAGTAATCCCGTGTGGTGTACGATGGCATGTGCACGTTAAAGAGCCCTCTCTATTATGTAACGGGTAGAGGAGGCCAAATTTCCAGGTGTGGGAGATCGACCCCTGACGTTGGTGGAATGCCCTAACGAACAGTAGACTGACGATCAATAAGCATAGGGGTTGGAGCTTTGGTTGGCAACCGGCTGTGGAAAAACACTGTCCAATATGTCACCCATGCGTCCTTGCAGTGGGACGAGATGGGTACCCGACCCTGCCATGGGCGGGGGCTTCTCAAGCTTACACTGACCTGCTTTGACTTTTGATTGCTGCCGGAACAGCTGTTATATCGACTTTGTGGGTCAGCCAATCAACCTCCTGTCCAACAGGACGGAGGACGCACCGTAACTTACACCTGATCATTGACGAAATTCACAAGTTGTAATTCATAACGATTTTCACTGTTTTTGACATCGATTATTGGCCACCACCGCGACACTGTCCTTGAAAAGTCTAGGAAATTTCGCGACAGTCCACACTTGCCCCATTCGCTGAGAGGAACAAGAGGGGGTGGTCGTTATCAGAAGGGACAGAACAAACTACTGTTGTCCTTCCTCAGTTCATCCCTTTTCCCTTCTTCTCCCACTAAAGTATAATAATAGCAATACTGCCCTTCGATGTTAATGCAGTCGTAGTGACGTCACTCGAACTGGAGCGGAAATGGAGGGCAGGGCGGAACTGCAAAGCAGGCAAGAAAGGTAAAAGCTCTCTTTTGTGTCAGAAACCAGGGCGTCAAAATAGTTTAATCGGATTTAAATATTAATAGGAGGGGGAAGGAATATGAAGAGAGAGCTCGAAAGAGGAGGATGAGGTATGGGGAGAGGGGCATTTTGGACAGGATCATTCATGGGTAATCATGTCGAAATATAGAAAATTATTCATCCATGGTGTTCAGTAAATGGGACTTAGAGGAATGTTTTGTTGATTAATTAGGCACTGGCTACTATTTCATGAAAAGTTCAAGGCACTCCCAGGCTACAATTCGACCCACGCCATCTTCTTCAGGAACCCAATTTGTACAAAGTATTTACTTCAAACAAGGAGAGTCCTTTTGCGTTCAATCCGACGTCCTACTTTCCTAACCCCGTTTTACCGCTTGTGGCAGGGTCGGATATCCAGTTGTACCCAGAACACAAAGACGGCTTGTCGGACGGTATTTTTATACAGCCGTCTCCCGACCTGACTACTTCATGGGAGCAACTTCGTTCACCGATGGCAAAGGGACAGGAATCGAACCTGCAACCATGGATTCACAAGTCTAGCAGACAGGGAGCCCCGGCCGCCGAATCAAGAAGTTTCACTGGTCGTTTTTGTTCAAAGGGGTGTTCATTTAAACCAGGCTCAGTCCATTTGGTCAGTGGGAGGGTCCACGCCGAGCCAGGCCTGTTCCAGTTTGCTTTACAGTATGTCACAAACAAGTGTACATCTTTGAATTTTTCAACTACAAATTGCGAATATATGCAGAGCCGGCGCTAAGAAACGCGTGGGCCCGAAGTACAGTTACGTCCCGAGACCCTCTCCAAAAAAATGTTTGTGAAAATTAGTACCATTTTAGGTAATTGTTAACTTGGATACCCACTGTAATCTATTAAAGCGGAGGTTCCTAAAGTGTACTCCCAAAGGGTCGCTAGCTGTATAGTTTGTACCCGGGCACAAAATATCCTAGGTATGCCTCTGCTCCAACGAACAGCAGGTCTAAGATAAATAAACCTAAGGGTTGCAGCGTTGGTCGGCAGCCGGCTGTGTAAAAATACCGTCCATTGCCCATGTGTCCATTCTGAGGGACAAAGATGGGTGTCTAACCCTGCCATAGAAGAGGAAAAGGATTAGTACTTGCCATACTTTCCAACTCGAGGTCAGATTTCATACTGAAAGGATTTGGATCGGGGATCGCGCACAGCTGGGATCGCGAGGCCAGCAGGTTTCCCGACATCATTCAGGGCAGGGATTTCCCACACACGGTAAGGCCGAGTCGCGTGTTGGTGTCGTGGATTTCGGACTGGACAAAAATCGGCGGAGGGTCAATTTTGGATCGGCGCAGGGTCATTTGGCCTATTGGATAAATCATGTGCGGCCTCCTATATATTCGCTTTCTACCAGCGTTTCGGAGAACGGACTGTTTCGCCAGGACGAACTGCATAATCCACCACTCGGGTTATCTGTGCCCCACGCGCACTCATCCTATCCTCGGTAAAATGCAGAGGACATCGTTCACCTCACACGATAGACACAAGCATGAAATTTCCCTTTTCACACCTGCCTCAGTCTAGGATGGAACCTGCAAATCGAAATTTCACGATCCAAGTGCTCTATCAACTGACCTGCCGCGGTGGGCCTTTTTACTTGCAATAATTCCAGGGTGATTGATACCGAATTAAATTTCTTTCCCCATTCCGGGACGACTAACCGCAGCCATCCTCGATTAATAGAAATTCAGTGACCATAACTACCGCAAGTAGGATATGAACCCGTATGTCCGAATTGACGAGACAGACACAGTAATTGGGCCAGTGGGACCTTTAAGTATATTGTCCACTAGGCAAAAATCCAATTTAATAATAGCGTGTTTCACTCTAATAATACTAAGTGTTGTTTATCTGTTAAAAAAAAATTAATTTAGTGATCACCGGCACAATGGACATTTTCGGGGGATGGACACGGCAAATTAACCGCGGGAGCCATTCGGCCGTTTTATCCGACGCGGCCTTTTTACGACTAGATAACCGAAAGCACGAATAATGTTGAATGAAGCCGGCCGACGGTGCCACTGCTACCGCCGTCGTCAGCACCATCGTCGTCTTCGAACTTCCGCGGTTGTTCCATTGATTTGGATGGCGCCTGCCGTGGCCTCCGTCAGGCGTCGCTGCCGCTGCCGCCGCCGTCATCGTCATTGCCGCCACTACAGAACTCGACTTGTTGTTTTTTTCTACGTTGTTGTCGCTACTGCAGCAGCAACTGCCTCTGAATGTGCCAATGTGTGCGTGTGTGTGGCCTGCGCCAACCAACCCAATGGACCATCGAACCAACCAACCATCAAACCGTCCAATTATGAAGTAATTCAAACAGACGGGCGTAGTAGTAGGACCCTGCCCTGGCGCCGCCACCACCACCACCGCCGCGAAATTGTGTAGTGTTGCCACTGCCCCACCCCGTCCTCCTTTCTATCTCCCCTCTCCCCCTTCCCTCAGTTTTTTCCTCCACCTTTGCCTGTGTGCTTGCTTGCCCCAATCCGTTCTAATCGCCTACCCGTGTGTGCACTGGGGTGGCTCAGCAAGAGCGGCATCTATCTAGATACGAACCAAATATAAATATGAGGCAAATGTGAGACAGAATTCGAGATAGAAACGAAACGGTTGAATGACGAAAAGGGTCTCTTTCTCTCTGTCTCTCTCAGTTTGGTTTTTTACCCCCTCTACGCATACCGGGAAGAAATAATAGAAGACAATCCCAGGAATTCAATAGAAAATTAGGAAAATTGTCCTAGGACTTGCCTTCCGCCTCTCGTCGCTCACCTTTCGATCCAAGAAAGTTGACGTTCCTCGGACGACAACAACAAACGATTCTTGAATAACTGTTTGAGGGGGGACAAAGTAGTTTGTTTTTGTTTTTCCTGCTGAAGTGCGTGTTTATTGGAGGACATCAGCAACGACTATTTTTTGATTTCTTTCTTGGCGACGACGACGACGACTTTCTTCCGAGTTCTATCTTCGTGGTCAGCAGTGGTCATTACTTCTTGGTTCTTTCTGATTGGATCTTCTTAATGTAAGCACTTAACTATATTTCTTTACTTGTTATATTTTTGTTGTCAGCGGAATATCATTCTTTTGGACACCCGCCACTGTCCCGTGTGTATGTTAGGGTCCGGTGTGAGGGGAGGATGCTTTAAGTTCTAAGCTACTACCAGTGGCGTCACTAGCGGGGTGCGGGCCCCGGGTTACACCACTCGCACCATGACAAATGGGGGGACACCTAAGCAGAAGAAGCGGCTTTTTTTCGGGAGAGGGGGTGACACCAATCCTAGCGACGCCACTGGCTACTACTACTACTTTTAGAGCCGGTTGAAGTTTCTACAAGGCGTTGGGAAAAAAGTTATTAATGGGGCACCAACTTATCGTAACGTCGAAAGTGCGGGGACCCTCTGAACACTGGCTTTTGGGGTTCCTAAAATCAGCAGCGCCTGATTCGGCCCTGTCTTTTCTTCTTAAGTGAAGAAAAATGTCTGTTTGGGTTTTATGCCATCAACTGCATTGGTAGTTCTGCGGGCTCCTTTTTTGACAGCTGAAGACTGGGCAGCCTGTTGGTTGACTGAAGTCCTTGGGGCCCAATTAGCTTTTGTTGCTTCCATGAAATAATATGTTGAAGTGCCAAAAATAATGCAACTGCTGAAATGGTGTGTTTCCTCTTCATGTCGACCTTTCTGCTTCGTTTCTACACTTCTATTTTGATTTATTTTTCTACTTGCTAATGATAATGTAGATTCGAGTTGACATGTGCCTTTCGGTTTAATGAAGTTGCGTTTGTCGTCGCTTTGTTTTCTGTGGTTTGTAAATAATTGAGGCTGGTCGTTAACATTGTTGGCTGTTGGTGCATTCGTTTGTGTTTGATAAAGAAAGTTAAGCAGCTGACTGTCGAGTCACTACTTGAACAGGTGACTGTTTTCGGCCCCCCACCAGCATCACATTTTAGTTACTCTTTCGTTTTCAAGTGTTTTAATTGCTGCCGGTTTCCAATAGCCTCTTTTGGTCCTCTGCAGACTATCTAAATACGGTAGTAATGCGGCAGAGCAGGCTAGCTGTTCCCAACCTTTGAGAAAAGACCGTCTGAATGACCAGTGGTGTGTTCCTACCCATACGACCTTCCAGGAACTTAGTCCCGGTGTTTATTTGTTATTATCCGGGCTTTGTCATCCTGGTATCCCGCTGTTAACCTAGCTGCGGCAGGGCCCGTAACAAATGAATCTGTTACAGAGTTGCGTTGGATACACCAGTTCTCGTCAGATCACTGAAGTTAAGCAACGCAGCCCACGTTAGTACCGACATGGATAGCTGGCTGACCATTGGGTGCTGCTAATTTCCCCTCTCCTTAATCCCCCACTCCTACCTCCCTCTCACCCGCGAGCAGCCTCCACAAGGTTCGGCCCGTTATGGCTGCTTGGCTGACTCCCCAACCCGTTGATGTAACTTACTATGGTCAACGCTCATGTTTCTATCTTCGAAGAGGCAATGGCAAACTTTTTGGCTTATTTAACTTCGAACTGTCCTGAGCCAAAAAAAATGCGAAGCACTAGTGTGCCTCTAATGTTCTTAATTCTTTATCTGACAGGCCTATTGGGGTTCAGTAATTCATTGGCTAGCACTACTAACTCGTAGACCTGTAGGTACAGGTTCATTCCTTGCCAATGTTGCTGGTTTCATTAAGACTCCCTTTCCCGCCCCACCCCGAGAACGAGAAAAACTCAAGTGGACCTTACGTGACAGGTGGGACTTAAAATCGTTATGTGCACAATATCATTAGCGCTTCGTAAAATGAACGCTGTTCAAAAGGGCAACAAAATGTCCCGGGTAGTACAAGAAACTCTCCAATCATCTCCTTTCCCAGTGTGCCTGGATAGTTTTCAGAGGCTTATAATTGCCCCTGGGTCTAAATCCAAAAGAGGCATCTTGTGGAATATGGCGGTAAGTTTATAATTGCCCAAATGGTAAATTACAATTGAGGGTAAATGACCTAAGGTGTGCGGTCCTGTGAAATTCATTCGAAGTCTTTTAGGGCCTTAATAAGTGGTCGAAAACCTTGGTTCTGTGGATGGACAGACAGTGACTCGCACCCGTTATATTCTTATGAGGATTCAACAAGCATTAGTTATATTAGGAGTCTAAAAACGGCATCATCCCCCTTATCGTGTAAGTACTCGCACCTCAAGGATTGAACTCTGGTCACTCGTACACTAAGCGAGCACCCCTTGATTGAGCGCTTCATGTACGAGATTATGTGGGGCAGGTTTTCTTCTTATATAAATGAGTATTGTCACCTGCACACAGAGAAGGACCTCCTCCTACCAGAAACATACCCTTTGTCTCCGGATGACCGATGCTCATTGACCCATATAGCAACCAATTAAAAATGCATCATCTTGAAATTTCAATTTCGTCCCTTCTTACTTCCGTTGTCCGTTCCATGAGGTTAACAGGTACCGGACCAGACTGACCATCACTGTTAGGAGGATTATTTATTAAGATATTCCCATATGGGCCATGCTCCTGAAAACACTGATATGATGCTAGGAATTAACCGCATTTAGTATTCCTGGTTGAGATCATCAGGATCGCACCCGAAGGTTGGCCCGCAATTCCCGTTGGCACTAATCCGTTCCAAAAATTAAATGGATAAATTCCATTCTGCAATCCGTGCATGTTGACATAGGTAGCGTAAAGGGTTGTGGCGTTCGGTCATCGTTAATTTCCCAACCATCGTCCAAAAGTTAGTTCACTTGTTTTAGTCTGCCTTTTTATATTTCAATCACCCCTTTGTCCTTTCCTGGCCGCCTCAGGAATGGAATGGACAGCCAAAACTCGTCTTGCAGTATAATCGGGTGCAGTATAAGAGTGTTCTGTGGTTGGCGTACACGAACGTAGGGTCGAGGAAGGCTTCTAGGAGAGAAACGGATGGAAGCTCCCAACTGCCCTAGGAATATAAATCATTTCTACAAGGAGTGGAATATGCCTGTAGATCACCCAACCCTGGCGTCCATGAACAAAAAATCCCCTCTCCCGTTCTCAACAAGAAAATAGACTGACGTTAAATAAGCAAGCGGTTGCATCAGTTGGTCGGCGGCAGCTGACTGCAGAAAAATACTGTCATATAGTTAACCAATGTGTTCCCAGGCCTGATGGAACAAATGGGTATCCAATTGGAGGAAAAGGGGTCGGAAAGATGATGATAGGTTTCCTGCCCGGCCTGCCCTTCTTCCTTCCTGCCTGTTACTGGTTGTAGTCGTCGTCAATGCGTATATCTCTCTGTCTGTGCTCAGCATTGGTTTCCTTGAAAGTCATTGTTGTTTCCAGAGATCTGAATGCAGTCATTCATAAGGGGGGGACGGAAATGACGTCAAGATGGGATGCCTCTTCCCGCCCCTACCCTTCCTCCAAGGACAAACAATAACAAAAAAAGCACAAATCCGACAAACATGCAAAAATCCTAGTTCGGATTCTGCGTTTATTTCGTAGTCGTGTCTGTCACGCACCAAACGAATAAATAAACTGGTTACAGATGTCCGATACGTTAATTAAAAAGACAAGGTCTTTCCCATGCCAGAGTTCTTGAAGGGAGAGGGGGGGTCTTGCGACGGTTAGAGGCCTTGATGGGCCCGAGCTTGTCACTTCCTCGCATTTCCGTCTGATAATCCGCTGAAACATATGACCGTCGTGACAGCCTTTGACAGCCCCATCCCCCTCCTCCTTCACCATGGTTTGATAGTAGCTTTTAAACGGCAGCCTAAGTATTAAGCTCACGATGCATAGGTTCAATCCCCGGGCCGAGTGTTTCATTCGCTCTGATAACTGACTGATGGACAAGTGGAGTCCCAAGTGTGTCATCTGTATCTAGGTGGGAGGAGAGATTAAAGTCGTAGTCCCGTGTGATGTGTACGATATCATTACTGCGGGAAAAAGAAACCTTTGTGCTCTTTAAGAAAGTCAGGTGTGTAGCATGCTCGCCCTCTGGCGTCGGTGAATAACTTTCAGACCTGACAGACCGTGTTAAGTACCGGTAGCTAAATAAACACAGTGTGATCCAGCTATTATCGGTAATAGTTTTTCGTCGCGGATTTAGTTGCTCTCCGACGGAAGTCGAATTGGGGTTTCATTCGCCAATAGAAGCCATCTGCACTGTCTGAAATCGAGCACCTTCAACTTTGACTTGAATTTGGTAGTATACTTGACGTTTAAAGAAATGGGCACAGGTTCGATCCCAAGGCGGATGATTTCTTTCGGTCAACAGGGAGAGAAACCAGTGGTGTGTTGTACATCAGTTCTTAGGGGGGAGTAGCGACCTATTGCTGGTTGCCAATTGCTTTTAGTTTAATGAGTGACACAGTTGCGATCATGTTGTTGGTTGCTTTAACAGAGAGAGAGAGAGTGCAGTTACTTGTCGCATCATTGCGCCAACTGGCGCTTGTCCAAAAAGGGCAGCAGCAGCAACAACAACAGTAACTCAAAGATGATCAGTTTTTGGCAATTGCTTCATTCGACTGTGGCAGCTAGAATAGCATACTTGGTTGTCTCTTGAAGTTCCTGAGATATAAGTTCGATCCCAACTGGTGGCGGCGGTATCTTTCGGGAGCGGCTTATTGTGTTGAGCACACCTGTTCTCGTCTGATCACTGAAGTTAGGCAACGTAACCCCAGCTAGTACTAACATCGGTGGCCGCTTGGGAAAACTGGGTACCGTTAATACCCCAAAATCGTCACATCAGAGTAGTGTCTGTGCAGTCTCTGCATTGGAACTATGCATGGACGGGGCTCTAATGACCTTTGCAGTTGAAGGGCCCTGAAACACCAGCAAAAAGAGAAAGAAGATGACACTGAAGTAATCCACGCGTTCTAGATGAGCCTAAAAAGGCTCAGTCCCTACGAGGTGGCTTAGAAAGATGAATTGGAGATCGGATAAACTGCGAAACTTTTCCGGCAAATGAATATACAGTAGGGCCTATATCTCGGTGGCGCAGGCAGTAGTGTGCTCGACTACTGCATTAGCAATTCCAGGTTCGATGCTGGATCGAGGTGAGTTGGGTTGTTTCGGGTGAGAGCGACAGAGAGGTCAGGTCCCGAGTGCATCTTCCGTCGGATAGGAAGCAAAGCCGTGGCCACGATGTCATTTACATTTAAAATACCCCTCTCTACTATGCAACGTTTCGATGAGTAAAAATCCCCAGGTGTAGGAAGGAGTTCGCTCACTTGACGTCGGTGAAGTGCCCCAACGAACAGTAGGCCGACGATAAATAAACATACGGGTTGCTGCTTAGGTCGGAGGCCGACTGCGTAAAATACTGTGGGAGCGGCGAATTGCGTTGGACACACCAGTTCTCCTCTGATCACTGAATTAAGCAGAGCAACCCCAGCTAGTACTGACATGGGTGGCCGCTTGGGAAAACTGAGTACTGCTAATACCAAAAATCGTCGCGTTAATGTAGTGTCTGTGCAGTCTCTGCATAAGAACTATGCTGTGGACGGGGCTCTAATGACCTTGTAGTTGAAGGGCCTTAAGACACCAACAAACAAACAAAATACTGTCCCGCAGATTTCTCATATGTTCATTCACAGGGACGAAGATAGGTACCCGACCCCTATAGGCGGGAAAAGTTTTTCAAGGTACAGTATTTCTATACAGAAACACCGCTGTGCCGCAAAGTTGCGTGCTGGATATGTGAGTCCGTGAGACAGGTCGGCGTGGGTTGTTTCTTTCGTTTGGGGAAATAAAGAGGATAGCCCCGTGTGTGGTGTACGGTGTCACCACTGCACCTAAAAGAGCCCACATTACACAGTAAAATAGTGGTGCAGATCGTTAAAATTACCAGATGTAAGAGGTAGCCCTTAGCGTCGGTGAACGAAAGCATCCGCGATGGGCCAGGAGTTGGTACTTTAGGTCGCAGCCGAATGCTTAAAAATACCGTCCAACAACGGATCGCGGGTGTGCTGTCAACGGTATCCGACCCTGTAATAGGCTGAGAAAAGGGGTCCACTTCTGTCCTGCAATCAATCCCTCCTTTTTTGCGATCAATCCCTCCTTTTCCTGTATTCACCTCAGTAAAGACTAAACTTTTCCAAAATTCAGTTGCGTTATCAATTCTCCGCAACCTCTCGTCGTCCGTCATCTTTGTCGTCGTGTTGAGTTTTTAATTTGGTTTTCGTCACGTACGTGATACAAGTTGTCGACTGACGGTTTAATTGAGTACGAATATATTTTTTTTTTCGTCTCTGTGATGAAGGGTTTTAATTACACGTCGAGAATGATATGGACGGATACGGATCGGAATGTCGTATTAGGAAATAATAATAATAATGACGGCTATGATGATAACGACAGTAAATAATGACGATATTGCAAATCATTGATGCTTCAAAAGGTTCTCGTTGTGACGACTAAATGAGTGTTAACTTGTCACGCTATCTCTCCAATAAATTTCATGTTTTGAGATCATGGTCGCATGGTTCGATCCTTGATCGAGATGAGGTAGATCTAAATTGGTAATTTCCAACATGGGGTGCTTCCGGTGTCCATTACTAAACGTGTCGCTATTGCCATACTCCAAGGACACAATAGCTTCACGGGAAGAGGTCGAGGTGAAATCATCCCGGCTTTGACCCAGACAGAGCGGCGAGTTGCGTTGGACACACCAGTTCTCGTCTGATCACTGAAGTTAAGCAACGCAAGCCCAGTTAGTACTGACATGGGTGGTCGCTCAGGAAAGCTGGGTACTGCTAATACCCAATAATCGTCGCATTAGTGTAGTGTCTGTGCAGTATATGCATTAGAACTATACAGTGGGCGGGTCTCTAATGACCTCGTAGTTGACGGGACCTTAAACTCAAACAAACAAACAAACAATTGACCCAGACAGGGACATGTGTGGAATCGGATCAACTGGTGTATTTGAAGGCACCTATATTCAAATCCGGGTTGGGAAGGAAAATCAATTGCTGATAAACACAGGTGTATGAGTTCGCCTTTCCTCTGTGTTGTTGTTTGTTGGAGTTTAAGGTCCCGTCAACTACGAGGTCATTAGAGACCCGTCCACTGTATAGTTCTAATGCATATACTGCACAGACACTACACTAACGCGACGATTATTGGGTATTAGCAGTACCCAGCTTTCCCGAGCGACCACCCATGTCAGTACTAACTGGGCTTGCGTTGCTTTTCCTCTGTGGCATTCGTGGTAAGCAGTTTATAGGTACTATGGGAATCGAACCTACCTTCACACTAATTTGTGCAGCGAGTCCCGTTAGAGCAAACATGATCGGTTTTTTGTTTTGTTGGTGTTTTAGGGCCTTTCATCTGCAAGGTCATTAGAGCCCCGTCCACAGCATAGTTCTTATGGGCGAGGATGCAAACGAGATTCAGTATGTCAAAAATGCAGGACTCACTCTTGTTAAGTAAAATCCTGCCTTGGTATCCCGATAGGTAGTGTGCTCGATTTACTGTGCCAGTGGTTCCAGGTTAGATACTGGATGGAGGTGGGTAAACATATTTCGGGTGAGAGAGAAGCCCCGAGTGGGACTTCCTTCAGATAAGAGGTAAAACTGAAGTCCCGTGTGGTGTACGATGACATTTGTCCATAAAGAACCTTTTCTACTATGCAATGGGGAGATGAGGCAAAATTTCCAAGTGTAGGAGCTCGCCCCTGGCATCAGTGAAGTGTCCACACTAACCGTGGATTAACGATACACTAGCATAATGATTGCAGCTTTGTCAGTTGATGGCTGCAGAAAAACGCCATCCAATATATTACCCTTGCACCCATTCAAAGGGACAGGAAGAGTACCCAACCCTGCCATAGGCGGGAAGAAGATTAGGAATTGCTTGCTTGCTCTTGTTAAGCATAAGTCTTGTTTTGAGCATACGTTTAGATTGAATTATGCACAAGTCTTAGGGCCGATTTAGGACATTTCATCTTCTGGGCCATTATACATTCAACGGCCCTGGGACGAAGAGAATTATCCCTCTTTCTTCACCTGTCATGTTTTATTTTACTTCATCTTAATCTTGTTTTGTTGGTGTTTTAGGGCCCTTCAACTATAACGGTCATTAGAGCCCAATCCATTGCGTAGTTCTAATGCAGAGACTGCACAGACACTACAGTAATGCGACGATTTTTAGTATTAGCAGTACCCAGTTTTCCTTAGCGGCCACCCATGTTTGAACTAGCTGGGGCTGCGTTGCTTAACTTCAGTGATGAGACGAGAACTGGTGTGTCCAACGCAAACGCCGCGCTCTGTTCATTTTAAGATGTAGTTGGAGGGGAGGGAGTGTTTAGATAAAGGTTCAATTCCGACCTCTCCTACTTTCTTCTTTTTAAATTAGATATTCCTGTAAGCAGTGGCGGATCCAGGATTTTCGTAAGGGGGGGGGGGGGGGGGGGTAATACAGGGGGGAGGGGAGTTGAGCTAAAGCTCGCAGATATTATGCGCATAAGTTTATATGTGCATGGGGGGGTTGCAACCCCAAAAACCCCACCCTGGATCCGTGCGTGCCTCTAAGTTCAACATTTGTTTCGAGCCCATGAAGGTCAGTACCATCCGGTGTTTTTACGTTTGTTTTCATTGGTGTAGTTATCAGTTCGTTGATCCATAGTTACTTGTTTTTGGCGGGAGGGGGGGGGGCTGAAATGTTACAGAAAAGAAATTCGGCCTATTCTTGACTTAGCGAATGTCGTCTTCGTAGCTTGTTGAATGCAGTTGGGGAAATTGATAAAATTGCAAAGAAAATAAATCGGTTCTCCTACCCCCGTCTCTCCTCTGCCCGAGGCTGTGAATGTGAGGAAAGTCTGGTAAAATATAAACAGATGCGATGAGAAAATTAAAATCGGCAAATTTGTCTTCAAAGTAGAAAAAAATACGACCACAGAAAGCTTTTCAGTGATCAGTTTTGAGTGCAAGCAAACTGCTCCCTGAAAATAACGAAATTAACAAAAGAAAAATTGTTTCTTTCTTTGAGTCGTAGCATGTTTGATATGATGTGACATGAATGCGAGAATTGATGTCTGTTTTAACGATAAACGAATTCAGAATATGATATTGGCAGAAATCAGCATCCCATTTCCGGTCTTGTTTCCTTCTGAGTTTGGAGATGTTTTTGGACATGCGAAATTTCCATTGAAAAGTGATGTTAAGACATTGTTTGATGTACAGTATAAATATAAGACATTTTCATCGTTTGGTTTGATGCTATCAATCTGGGTGACTATCAAAATGCTAATATGACTGACAGAGATAGATAGAATTCTACGTAGAAACCCTATCATTTTAGAGTCGTTGTATTTTTCTGTCGGTCCTAAGTTGCTCTAGTCGATTGCTTTTGTCAACAAATATCTATTAAAAACCGATTAATTTTAACCGAATTTAACGTGTCAAAATTCTACGCAAACAAGCATAGAAAAACTCGGTAGAAAATAACTTTCTTGATGTATTAATTTCGTGTGAATATTTTTTTTCGTTAATAACTTGATATGACGAACTATTAAATTTCAATTTCTTACCTAATTACATCCAAGTCAATGCTCGAAGGAGAAAAAAAAGGACAGTCATTCATCGCCCTCTGACGACGACAAGGCGAAATAAGAGCATCCAATGACAATGTCTTCTGCTGTTAGATATGCAAATTATTAGACCTCCTTTCTATTTCACCCCTTTCCTCTCCTACCCCCTTCCCGACTACCATACCTCTGACATATGTACCTACCCGTGTTAAAATCTTATCAAAGTAATTTATATAAATTTGTTGAAGAAAAAATGGAACGGCGCTCTCCAACTCCACTAGCTGTCTCTGCCCCTAGTAAATTGATTCAGTTGATCAGGAAAGGAGTAAGGGGGTTTAAATGACAAATGAACAGAAATTGACTAAGATCTAATTAATTAAATATGATTGACGCCCTTCGCTGGCCTAATTAGGGCACTCTGTGCTAATATGTTGAACAAATTTCTATCGTCTTTTATGACAGGAAATTTCAGATTGGAAAAGATTAAGAAATGTGACTTGGGAGACGAAGATGACTACTTGTCGAAAAGATGTCGTGGAAGTAAGGTTTAGGGATGCAGAGGGGCAAACGGAAGTGGGAATAATCCGGCTTCCTCATCAATTTTTCACAAATTAGAGAGTGATTCATTTTATCTTAATTACAATCTGGATATTTCATTCTCCCTATTCCAGCCGACAGAGGGCAGAATATGCAGAATTTTACCAATCCACAGATTTTTCTCTCGCTAGGGCACTTGGGATGCTCCCACTCACGGTACAAGAGGAACAGTGTCGGATAGATGTTACCATTACCAGGGCCGGCGTGATGGGTGTACGAACAGTGCGACGGCATTCGGATTAATGAACCTATTGATAGAAGGGCCCCGCTTCTTGTTTTCACGGGACCCCGCATAATTAGTTTGCACAGGGCCCAGCAAAATATAGCGCTGGCCCTGCCATTACACGTAAAATGAAATCTTTAATCATTTTCAAAGGGTCAGGTACCCCTTTTGTCCCGTGAGACCCGGAATGGCGCTGGCCAACTGTTGTACAGTATTTTACGCAGCCCGCTGTTGATCTAATGAGGCAGTCTTTTGTTTATTTAGCGTTGGCCTATTTCCTTCGGTGGGGGACTTTCTTTCACCTCGGCCCGAAGGCCAACTCCTACACCTAGAAAATTTTCCCGACCTACACCTTTATTTTACTTTCCATGTAGAAAGTGTTCTTTCCACTCACTTCTAGGAGCGGCACATTGCGTTGGACACACCAGTTCTCGTCTGATCACTGAAGTTAAGCAGCGCAATCCCAGCTAGTACTGACATGGGTGGCCGCTTGGGAAAACTGGGTACTGCTAATACCCATTACCCATTAGTGTAGTGTCTGTGCAGTCTCTGCATCAGAACTATGCTGTGGGCGGGGCTCTAATGACCTTGTAGTTGAAGGGCCCTAAAACACCAACAAACAACAATCCACCCACCCACCTCTAT
The DNA here is from genome assembly GCA_013389805.1 of Trigoniulus corallinus. Taxonomy (NCBI): domain Eukaryota; kingdom Metazoa; phylum Arthropoda; class Diplopoda; order Spirobolida; family Trigoniulidae; genus Trigoniulus; species Trigoniulus corallinus. The sequence goes on from JAAFCE010001036.1 coordinate 10,965,184, forward strand.
GGTTCCAGGTTCGACACTGGACCAAAGTGGGTTGACTTCCGTCGGGCGAGAGAGAGGCCCCGAGTGTGCCTTCCTTCAGATGAGAAGTAAAACGGAGGTGCCGTGTGGTGCACGATGGCATTTGCACGTTATAGAACCCTCGCTACTATCCAACAGCTAGATTGGATAACCCTTGCTACTATCCAACAGGTAGATGGGGCAAAATTTCCAGGTGTAGGTGCTTGCCCCCTGACGCCGGTGGAGAGCCCCAACGAACAGTAAACCGACTATAAAGAAGTATAGGGGTTGCAGCTCTGGTCGGCAGGCGGCTGTGGGGAAACACCTTCCAATATATCACTAATGGATACCCTGACCCTGCCATAGGCTGGGAGAAGAGGTTAGGAGTTGCTTTGCAGGGGTGCCGCATGGACCAAGGATTTACTTCCTATCTAAGACGGTAGGCACACTTTGGTCTGCTTTGGATTTCAAGTTCGGAGTGTGGTAGGAGAGCGAATCACTGGGAGCATTCATCCACTCCCTTTGTTCCCTTCGTATACAATATTATAATGTCTGCCCCAGGAATTGAACCAATGACTTAACAAAGAGCCAGGTGTGTGTAGGCTGTTGTCAAGTTGATGTGTGAAGCGTAGATACCTGCCTGCGTACATAATATTGATCTGAGTAATGCGTGAAATGCTACTACTACTACTCGGAAATGATTAGTTGATAGCAGAAATTGGAGGAGGGGGTGTGTCACCTGGGGTAACGGACCGGGAGGGGGTTGATAGGTAGGGAGGAGTAAACACACACACTCTTTAAAACCGTCGTCTACACATTAGATGGCAGTTTTATTAGTTTCCCCACTCCCGCGCAATGCAGAGAAGGGTCGAGGCGATAGGTCAATTTCCGCGTCGAATTTGAGAAGACAAATGGCCGACTTTGAATGATCTGTTTGTTGAGGTAGAAAGAGCATTAAAGCGTAATTGATGTCCAACGCCGTTCATTAAAAAGAGGAGGCGATTTGATTAACGTTTTAATCGAATTTTTCAAAGTTAGTACGAAATAGGACTGGTTGAGGGGAGAGGGGGAGCCTTTCCCACCTTTACTCCATCCTCTGTCTCTTCCTCTCACTCGTTCTCCATCCAAAGGGACCCATCCCACACACACTTGTAGCCTCTTCCTCCTCTTCCCAATCCCTAATTGAGGTCGTGCGTCCCTGAGAGCATCCGTAATTGGTTTCCTATAGATTTTTAGAAGTCATTTGATAAAAGAAATTTAAAATGTTCACTATCTTATTTAGTTTCAACTGATATAAAATAAATATTGGAGAAAAATAATTTCCTCTAACCTCCCTCTTACCCCTCCTTTACTCCTTCGCCGCCCACCAACATGGTGAATATGGTGCCGTCTTCCTGCCTCCAGACTATAGCCCGCTTCACAATAACATCGGGAACGAGAACGGCCGGGAAAGTTGAAAAAAATTCAACTTTCCCGTTAAACGTAAGCCGTTTGACCAATAGGAGCGCACCTCCACCACATGACGTACCCGTCGTCCCTCCCCTCCGCTCAAAATACGTTTTACGTTGCCGTTCCCGTTGCTGTTGTGAAGCCCGCTTTACCTGTCCTGTTGTCGGTATTTAAAAAAAGGTTGCCTCGGTGGCTTAGAAGCAGAGCCGTAACTAGGGCGTGGCGATGAAGGCGGCCGCCACGGGCGCAACTGGGTTTGGGGTGCAAAATGTTTAAGTCTTTTGTCATTATTGGGTTACGGGCAAGCGAAAGTTAGATTCTTGCCACAGGCGCTTCCAACCCCCGTTACGGCTCTGCTTAGAAGGTAGCGTGCTTGATTACTGCGTCTGTAGTTCCAGGTTCGATATCGTTCGGCCGAGGTAGGTTGGCTTCTTTCGGGCGAGAGAGAGAGAGAGGTCTCGAGTGCGCCTTCCGTCGGATGGGAGGGGAGCGGCGAATTGCGTTGGACACACCAGTTCTCGTCCGATCACTGAAGTTAAGCAGCGCAACCCCAGCTAGTACTGACATGGGTGGCCGCTTGGGAAAACTGGGTACCGCTAGTATCCAAAATCGTCACATTAGTGTAGAATCTGTGCAGTCTCTGCATCAGAATTACACTGTGGACGGGGCTCTAATGACCTTGTAGTTGAAGGGCCCTAAAACACCAACAACCAACCAAATCAGTCGGATGGGAAGTAAAGCTGTGACCCCGGAGTGATGTCATTTAAACGTAAAAGAACTCCCTCTACTCTGAGGCAAAATTCTCAGATGTATGAACTCGCCTCCTGGTGTCGGTGAAAAACCCCGACTTCCAGTAGGCTGACGATACATAAGCAGAGGGGTTACCACTTCGGTCGGCAGTCGGCTTTGTCAAAATACCGTCCAACAGATCGCCCATATGTCCATCCGGAGGGGCAACGATGGGCATTCAAAAAGCAAAAGCAACTCCTAACCCTTTTCCCGCCTATGGCAGGGTCGGGTACCCATCTTGGCCCTCTGAATGAACATAGGATGATATATTGTTCATAGTTTTTTCTGCAGCCGGTTGCCCGCCAAAGCTGCACCCCTACACTTATTTATCGTCGGTCTACTGTTCGTTCGGGAATGCTACCGACGCCAGGGGGCGAGCTCCTACACCTGGAAATTTTGCCTCATCTACCCGTTGCATAGTAGAGAGGTGTTCTTTTACGTGCAAGTGCCATCGTACGCCCACATTTCGGCCCTACATTAATTGAGAAAGGGGTTAGTAGTTGTTTTTAATTAATTGGTAAGCTGAGGTGAATTTGGTTATTCTCAACGTCGGCCTACCTACTTCTGGAAGTGTTGGGGTTGGGAGCGATCGTCCACTCCTGAGATATGTTGTTCAATCGAAAGGTTTCTATTTCGTGCCAGGGTAGCAGAGAATAGGGGCGGATCCAGGGTGGCATTTTTGGGGTTGCAATCCCCCCCTCTAAATTTTGGGTCGACCTCGACACTGACAAATGAAAATTGCGTTTCCAATCGCTTCCAACCTCCCCCCCCCCCCCCGACGAAAATCCTGGATCCGTTCCTGGCAGAGATCCACACAGGGCTTTACACGTTATCGTCTAAACGAATCCGGCTTGCAGGCTAGAAATAATATCATGGTCCCGTATACGGCAACTCTGCTCGACAAAGGGCCCTTTTCTAAGTAATAACGCCATGAGTTGGTGGAGATCCACAGGTCAACGATTTGTACCACAATTAAGCCTCTATTGCAATGACACTTCATCTTAAAAAAAACGTCTCTTTCCTTTACGTTTCAGGCTGATTACCTTATCCCATAACCTCTTTTCTTTTCGGAAAATTTTTCTCCCTCGACACCAGGGGGCGAACTTTTGCACATTGGAATTTTCCTAACCTATAGGCAATTTTTATGTTCCAGTAGCTTGTAGGTGGCATCGTACACCCCCTCCCTATATGGGGTTATAACTTAATTACTGGCCGTCTAATGGAAGGTGGCCTTAGCGCTTTCTCCTTTTGCCAGAAAGCAGCATCCAGCCTGCAGGCGACAGACGTCGCCTCCTTCCCATATATGATAGAAAACAGAGCTTTTTCTTCCTACGCGTGCGCCGGTAAATTACGGCAACGGGCCGACATTAAATAACCATCTACTTCGGACCAGGCACGTGTTATGAGAATGTTAAAATTAATCAAATTACTGTATAGTTTACGTATTTGATGTTCAGACCCGCCTCGGGGGTGCAATAGGCAGTCATCATCATCATCATACCCTCATCCCGCCTGAGGCAGGGTCGGGTCTGCGGGTTCTGGCCCTCCACCCCCGTCTATCACCCACCAGGCCGCCGTCCACTCCACACACTGCCATATCCTTTCGGACAACCTGCTCCCACGTCAGCTTCGGTCTCCCCCTGCCCCGGGTGCTACCCACCACAAGCAGTCCAGGTATAGCCCTAACCAGGTCCTCGTCTGCTCTTCTCATCACGTGTCCATACCATCTCAGTCTACTCTCCCTCATCTTTTCGGCGATGTCTACCACCCCCAGGCTGCCTCTGACATACTCGTTCCTAATTCTATCCGCTCTCGACACGCCACTCATATACCGCAGCATTCGCATCTCGGCAACTTGCATTCTATTGACGTGGCTCTTTCTCACTCCCCAACACTCCGACCCTTATAGCATAGCTGGCCTAACCACTGCCCTGTAGAACTTCCCTTTCAACTTGATTGGGACCCTCCTAACACATAGGACCCCACTTGCCTGTCTCCACTTCTGCCAACCTCCATTGATTCGGGGGTGCAATAGGCAGTATGCTCAATTTATTGCGCCAGTGGCTCCAGGTTCGATACTGGATCGAGGCGGGTTGGCTTCTTTCGAGGAAGAGAGAAGCTTCGAGTGCGCCTACCTTCGAATAAGAAGTAAAACCGATGTCCCGTGTGATGTACGATGGCATTTGGACGTCAAGGAACCCTCTCTACTATGCAACGGGTAGATGAGGCAACATTTTCACATGTAGGAGCTCGTCCCCTGGCGTCGGTGGAGTGCTCCAACAAACATTAGATCGACGATAAAGAAGCATCGGGGTTGCAACTTTGGTCGGCAGCCAATACTGTATACCAGGGGTAGCCAACTTTTGTGTACATAGGCGGAGTCAAAGTGGGGAGGGGGGAGGTTCGATACTGGACCGAGGTGGGTTTACTGACCACTGACAAAGAACCACTGACGCAGACCTTGAAACACTGAGCCACTACGTCACCGAGGCTGGTCTTAAGTCAACACAACGCGAATGATTGGCCAAAATTGGCTTCGCGATCGACTTGTTGGTCACCCCTGCTGTATACCATCCTTATGTACCTTCAGAGGGACAAGATGAGAAACCGGCCCTACCATAGGCGGGAAAAGGGTTAGCAGCTGTTTGTTTTACGTATATGACGCTCCCGCTTGTTGCGCCCTCTATCTTCTCGGCCATTATCTTTCTTTGGTCAGTTGTAACTTTCACAATTATACTTAAATTATTATGCCGCCCCTTTTGGCGGTTACATTTTAATTTATGTGCACCGCTGCCTCCAACCCTAGTGACCCTACCCTTTTCTATGCCCTTACCATCGTCACCGTCTCAGAGTCGATTAAATTTAACATTTATTTGTATCTTAACTGGAGCGCCGGTTGGCAATTCATATCAACTTAACGAGTTGGTTTTCTTGTTTTCATTTTCCTATTTACTTAATGAATTTGGAGATTAATAAAATTAGGTGGAAACTTTAATGTTTATTAAATAATAAATGGACGTGTACAATGACGCTCCAGATGACTACTCTGTTCCCCAGTTCGGTCCCACAGGCCTCCTTTTCTTCCTGCAGAAGTGCCACTTTCAAATGTTAGTATGGCTTGATGATTACCTGAATTACCTACCGTAATGAAAATGAGCAAAGGTATTATTCATTGGGAGATAATCATTAATTTAAAATAATGAAGAACCACTACTTTAAAACTAGCAACAATAAAAATCATGCGAAGAATAATGTGTGTGTGAATAAGCCGTCAGGCCCAGGGGGTAGCGTGCTCTACTACAGCGTCAGTGGTTCCAGAGTCGATATTGGCTACTTTCGGGCGAGAAAAAGATAGGGACCGAGTGCATCTTCCGTCGGACAAGAAGTTAACGGTTGAATTGGTTTGTTGGTGTTTTAGGGTCCTTCAACTACATAGGTCACTAGAACCTCGTCCACTGCGCAGGTCTAATACAGACTGCACAGACACTACGCTGATGCGACGATTTTTGGGTAGCAGCAATACCCAGTTTTCCCAAGCCGGGGTTGCATTACTTAAAGTTCAGTGATCAGACTAGATTTTTGTTGTTTGTTGGTGTTTTAGGGCCCTTCAACTACAAGGTCATTAGAGCCCCGTCCACAGCATAGTTCTTATGCAGAGACTGCACAGACACTACACTAATGCGACGATTATTGGGTATTAGCAGTACCCAGTTTTCCCAAGCGGCCATCCATGCCAGTACTAACTGGGGTTGCTCAGACTAGAACTGACGAAGTCGCTCCCAAGTAAAGCCGGTGCTCTACTGTTTAGTCTTGGTGTACGATGGCCAACAAACATAGGGGTTGTGGCGTTAGTCGGCTGCGCAAAAATACATTCCAAATTCCAATAGATCGCCCATGTGTCTGTCCAGAAGGACAAAGATGGATCGCCGGCCCTACCTTAGGCGAGAAAAGGCTTAGTTCTAATTGTAACATGTGTGAGTGGAAGTAGTGAGGGTGCTCTATAAACTCAACATTGTTTTTGCCTTCGACCAGTGTTAGACCTTTGATTCTGTTCAATTCGGAGTGTTCAGGGCTTTTGACATGTGTGATCTTATGAGTTCGTGGCTGTGGGCTCGAAACCTGACCGAGGTGGGTAACTTCTCTCTTAACGTCCCATGTGCGCTTTCTACGGTAATTTGAGTGTCTTTACCTGCCTCCGTGGCCTCCTTTATCTGCCCCTGCGCAAGGATGACACGCAAAATAGTGAAGTGTTCCACAGTTTTAGGTGATTCAAAGGGACATGGAGGCGTGCGGAGTGGAGGGAGACTTGGTGAGGAATAGGCGGGAGTGGAGAATTAGAACCCGCAGACCCGACCCTGCCTCTGGCGGGAGGAGGGAGAGATGATGACGATGATGAGGATTACCTGCCTCCGGGGCTGTTTAATTCATACTGAAGGTCCAGGCCGCGTTCGCCTGTTGAATGATGTGCTTCTGCTACAGGTGCAGTGCGCCTGTAGCCGTTTGTGTGCGTTTTTTCCCTTCCAGTTTTAACATTCACAGCCCTCAAACACATTATTTATTGAGATTTTTTTAATGACCAAAAATACATCCAACTTCCCTATTTGGCAGGGCTTAACAGTTCTGTTTTGATGTGAGGGGTGACATGGGCCCACGTTTGCTCCGTTTTCTACCACCTTCTTTATTAAATGGCTGGCTTACCCCAGCGGAGGTCTGGAATTTCCCTATCACAAAGGTAGAGAGACAGCTTTTATTACCATTTATTGATGGCGAATGTAATTTTCGTGTGACCCTCGCATAAATGGATCCGCTCTCGGTGTCTCTTGGGAGCACTCGTGGCACTTAATAGGGAGAGCTACCTAATATTGAACGTCCTCTTCGAACTCGCCCTCCAGTGGAATCTGTGTGACGTCATGTACCTGCGATCCTGCGACCTCACTCGCGACCGCTCCTCGTGCTACTGGGCCGGGTATGTTTAACCTTTATAATTGAGTCGCAGGCTAGCGTTCAGTGCTGTAGGGAGGGAAGCTGCTTGTAATATTCTGTTGACGTCATCGGGAACTTTAAGATGTCGCTAAGACGATGTATTTTTTGACTAATTAGTTTGCAAGAAACCCAATTAGAGTCACAATATATTAATGCGTTGTTGGTGTTTTCGACGAAAAGCGGATTTGTTTCACCTTTTTCGTTATGAAGAACCTGCGTCTCCCGTCCCAACCCTCCCATGGCTAGACAACCCTTTGACCACTATACTTTTCACATGTTGAATAGCTTCTTGTTCTTCCAAACTCCTTAAAGGTCATGTTTGAAAAGGTCCTTTTTCGAAGTTGTCATCGCTTTGCGACAGACGATTGGTCGACTGTGTTAATAATATAATAGGGTTTGTTGCATGTGTGGTTTTAATTTCTTTTGATAAGTCATTTGATTTTGTTTTAATTAAAACTCCTGCAAGACACTTTTATTAGTTGAAATGTCAAGATTAGGAAAGAGAAATATGAGGCGCCGAGTACCAATATCGTCGCCAACTGTTTGACAGGGATTGTAGGATCTGAGACTGGTGAACGACCAACAGACGGCCGAACCCCCTATTATGTATCTTTGGGGTTGCGGAGAGGGCTAAGGTTTGACGATAGTAGAGAATAACATGTCCTCCAACTTGTGATCGGTGTCACTGTGGCCAGGCTGACTATTTCGACGTGAAGGGACTAGGGCAGTGGCGTCACTAGGGGGTGCGGGCCGCACCGCGTGACACCACTCGCACCATAACAAATAGGGTAACACCAAAGCAGAAGAAGCGGCTTTTCTTCGGAAGATAGGGTGACAACATGGCGTCACCGCACCGGGTGACGCCAACCCTAGCGACGCTACTGGAGTAGGGCACAAGGAGTTATTTGAATGCGGTTCGAAAATGTCTTATAGGTCAAGTAGGGTCCCGACGAGACCTGGTTAACGTGATTGATTTCGTGAGTCCATGGTTGCAGAATCGGTCCTGGCTTCTTTAGCAGGCGAGAGGGAACCTCTTGAATGGGTAGTAAGACCTCAACTGTTGCGTGTGCAGTGTCACCACTGCCCTGGGAAGAACCCTTTCTACAATGCGCAAAATATACGAATTGATCGGCAACATTTTCAGGTTTTGAAATCTCCCCCTGCTGGATTCGGTGGAGAAAGTGTCCCAACGAAGAAACTATGCCAACGTTAAATAAACAAGTTTCTCTTGGTTTCCTGGTTCCAGCAGTACGAATGGATACTCGACCTTGCCGTGGGTTGTGAAAGGGTTCGTAGTGATGATGACTTTAGACCCGAAAGTTCTCATATTTGGAAAGTTGGGCTATACCATCTTAAGGTCCTCTGTTTTCCATTAGTTACCCTTGTTTTGGCGTTTAACAGCCTTTCTTTCGGACTCCACGCTATGCTTTCCGCCTAGAAAACTTAATCCAGCATTAATGGCCTAGTGCCAGTCTTCTTCCCGCCCTCCCAGTCCTGCATTTCCACATTTCGACTTTATCTAAAGTCTGGCGTTGGGAACTGAATTAGTGTAGACCAGCGGTCTTCAAACTGTGTTCCGTGGAACCCCTGAGGGAGCAGCTAATTGCGTTGGACACACCAGTTCTCGTCTGATAACTGAAGTTAAGCAACGCAACCGCAGTTAGTACTGACATGGGTGGCTGCTTGGGAAAACTGGGTACTGCTAGTATCCAAAAATCGTCGCATTAGTGTAGTGTCTGTGCAGCCTCTACATCAGAACTACACAGTGGACGGGGCTCTAATGACCTTGTAGTTGAAAGGCCCTAAAATACAAACAAACAACAACCCCAAAACATCTTATAGTTCTAAGGGTTCCATGAATCGACAAAGTTTGAAGACCACTGGTATAGACTGAGCCTCTTGAGCTGATGCTATACAGGTGCAATCCGGACCCGAGACAAGGAGTTTTCGTCTGGCGAGAGCTCGATCCTGACTGAGGTGGATGCTTCCTTTCCGACGAGAGGGAATACCTAAGTCTTTTTTGACTTACTTTCATCTCGAATGGAATTCAGCCCATGGGCCAGAAAACACCCTTTCTATAAATTTAGAAAAAAAATACTTGCAGATCTGCAAAAAGAACATGTGTAGGAGCTTTGTTAAGTGCACTTGGAGAGTGACAGGCAGACTGTCAACATACGACCTTCCAGTGTTGGACCTCACCACCTTCCATCTGTTTGGCGTGCATCCAATTAAAATCAACATTAAAGAATTGAATAATAATATGAACCCCACTCAAGAGCAGGAACCGAACCAGTAAATCACGAAATTTAAGGTCAAATTGATTGCCCACCAATAGAACTCCTTTTTGGACCGAAATTAAGTTATATTTTCTGTTCATTTTTGCAATCTGTTGGCTTGCCAAGACCCGCCTCAGTGGCGCAGTGGGTAGCACGCTCGGTAACTGAACGTCGGTAACTCGGTTCGATACTGGACCAAGGTGGGTTGGCTTCTTTCGGACGAAAGAGAGGCCCCGAGTGCGCCTTCTTTCGAATGAAAAGTAAAACCGAGGTCCCGTGTGGTGTACGATGGCATTTGCACTTAAAAGAACCCTCTGTACTATGCGACGGGTAGATGAGGCAAAAATTTCCAGGTGTAGGAGCTCGGCATCCAGGCTTGGGTGGAGTGACCCAACGAACAGTAGACCGACGATAAATATGCAGGGAGCGGCGAATTGTGTTGGACACACCAGTTCTCGTCTGATCACTGAAGTTAAGCAACACAACCCCAGCTAGTACTGACATGGGTGGCCGCTTGGGAAAACTGGGTACTGCTAATACCCAAAAATCGTCGCATTTGTGTAGTGTCTGTGCAGTCTCTGCATAAGAACTACACTGTGGACGGGGCTCTAATGACCTTGTAGTTGAAGGGCCCTAAAACACCAACAAACAACAACAACAAAAAATAAATAAGCAGAGGGGTTGCAGCTTTGGTCGGCAACCAGCTGCGGAAAAACGCTGTCCAATATATCGTTCTTGTTACCATTCAGGGGGCAAGATGGGTACCCGACCCTGCCTTAGGCGGGAAAAGGATTAGGAGTTGCTGTTTTTGTTGGCTTTCAAAGGATGAATCATTAGAGGGTGCTGAAATGTTGGAAGTTGTTGGGGAATAATTAAATAAAAGTGGAGAGAGAGTTGAATTCGAGATGGTTAGTTATTTTAAATGTGTATATGTAATTGAAGTAGTGTAATGAAAAGTTTTAAAATATTTAATTTCTTAAAATGAGCAGCGCTTCTGTCTATGGCGTTGTCAAGGCCGTTAATGCAGTAAGCACTTAATAAATACAAATGGTTAATATTTTTGTATTAAATTTTTTATTTCTCCCGACTGAATTGTGAATGTAAAAATAAGGATATGAATGAGCCTTCAATTTCATTATCTTCATTATCTGTACTAAATAATTGCGTTTACGGCAGCCATTTTGGCCCACTATGGCAACGGTCCTTTTGGTATTTTTAGCAAGCTAAACTGCACATACGCACTCTACTCTTTGCATTATTCTGAAGAATTTCAACATGCGCAGTAAATGTTTGTTGCCAACACTTTCTTTTTGTCGGAGGGGCACCCAGAGGAGGGTGACAGGTTGTAGTTGGCCTATAGCGAATAGGAAGGGAGCGGCAAATTGCGTTGGACACACCAGTTCTCGTCTGGTCACTGAAGTTAATGAAAGCAACCCCAGCTAGTACTGACATGTGCAGGGCCGGCCTTCTCTATAAAGGGGCCCGAGTGCAAAAATCCTTTTGGGGCCCTAAAATATTTTTCCAATGGTAAAAATAAAAGGATTCAGAGTAAATGGACTCCTCTTAGATGCCCTCTTATCCCATTGTGAGATCCTTCCTAATTTTGGAAGGTATTACATTTTTGGATGATGCCATGTGTCCTAATATGGCGCCATTACAATTATGAGTTCTAATCCTCCTGAGGATTAGGTTACGTCCCGAGTTAGGTTACGTTTCGGTTATGCTGCATGTAGGAACGTTGACTCTACAATGACATAATAAACTTTTAATATTAGCAATGATGTTGACCCTGATGAGAACTGATGATGGAGCCCCCTCAATCGTAGAGCCCGGGTGCAATGCACCCGCTGCATCCCTCGGATGGCCGGTCCTGGACATGAGTAGCCGCTTGGGAAAACTGGGTACTGCTAATAACCAAAAATCGTCGCATCAGCGTAGTATCTGTGCAGTTTCTGCATTACAACTACGCAGTGGACGGGGGGCTCTAATGACCTTATAGTTTAAGGGCCCTAAACACCAACAAATCAACGAAAAGCGAATAGGAGGAGGGCGTTAGTTATATAAATAGGTACAGCGAAGCCCCAATTTTGGAATAATTGGTTTGGGAGGGGACTTATATTGATAGATGAATGTTTATCAAATATTAATGACGTGATTGGTTTCTCTCCCACCCCCATTTTTTATGACGATGGTGGCAGTCATGGGGTGAGTCAGAAAATATTAGATCATCAGTTGGTGTAAGGGTTGATTACACGATTAGGGTGTTGACAGAAGTAGGGAGGGAGAGGTCAGCACTCTCCCTTCCCCACCCTCAGCTGTGAGAGTAAATTGGGCTAATATGGTAGTGGTGGGCTGGTATCGTCTCTTCATTGGGCGAATAAAACATTTAAAAATTGGGTTCGAGTCCTGTTTATCGTCCTTGTGCTTTTCAGCGATAGGGACAGGGTAGGGGAAGAGACGAATAACCGTGTTGTGTGACGACATCAAATATGAATATAGTCTTTTTATAATGTTACATGCGGTTTAATGGCTCCATCAACAACAACGTCGACATCATGATGATGGTGATGGTTATTAAGCGTATGAAAGGGTCATCACATTAACACGGAGATGACCCCCCCACCTCCTCACCAATACCCGCTTACACCCCAATTCCATGACTCGGCCCTTGTCTTCTTCTTGCAGAATATTGCACGTGTTGGCGTCATAATGCAGAAACATCAGCGTAAAATAGCAGGTTGAAAAGGGATGAAGGAGGGCTCACTTGATTTATTTAATGGACTCATTTCGCTGGGAGGTACAGAAGTGCCTAAGGCCAGGTCGTGACCTACTGGATTACATTTGTCGGGTCGATTTTAAAGAATGAAGGGCCATGCATAATATGTGCCGTGGAGAGAGATTTCAAGATAGTTAAAGCTCCATCGACTTTCCATCTTCTACAGCAGCGGCGGCGAACCTATTTTTGAAGATGGGCCCAGTGACGTCACTAGGGGATGCGGGGGGGGGAGCGGCGAATTGCGTTGGACACACCAGTTCTCGTCTGATCACTGAAGTTAAGCAGCGCAACCCCAGCTAGTACTGACATGGGTGGCCACTTGGGAAAACTGGGTACTGCTAATACCCAAAAATCGTCGCATTAGTGTAGTGTCTGTGCAGTCTCTGCATAAGAACTATGCTGTGGACGGGGCTCTAATGACCTTTGTAGTTGAAGGGCCCTAAAACACCAACAAACAAACAAACAAAGGGGATGCGGGCGGCACCAGGAGATACCACTCGCACCATGAGGAATGGGGTGACACCAAAAGCAGAAGAAGCGGCTTTTTTCTGGAGGGGGGAGTGACAGTGCGGTGACACCATGGTGTCGGGACCTTAAACACCAACAAACAAACAAAAACCATGGTGTCACCGCACTGGGTGACGCCAACCCTAGCGACGCCACTGGATGGGCCACAGTAAAAAAATGACAAAAGTTGTCTGCGGGTCAGGTACAGTCACTATTTAATTTTATGAATAAAAATAAGTTATTATTATTAATGAATAAAGTTTATTAAAGTTACAAATGCAGAATAAACGCTCGGGTCACTTAAAATTGCACCGTGGGTCGCAGGTTCGCCACCGCTGTTCTACAGTTTTTCCTTCAGAAAGGTACTCGATGGTTTCTCAAGGCACCCCTTTCTTTTCTACGAATATAAAGGGCCTTCCCGTGCTGACGATGTCTCATATTCTTCGGCACGGCACTGCACTCTACGTTTCACTTCAAACATCTCTAGCTCTCGGCTCGGGCAAAAAGGCTACTGGTCATGATCAGGATCCATCAACATCTCATGTCACCCCACTTCACTCTATTTTCTTAACAGAAATTCGCCGAAATAAGGACGTAGAACCACGTTTCAGACCTCATCCCACCCATGATGTAAGTCCTAACCCTTTTCCCGCCTATGGCAGGGTTGGGTACTTATTTCGTCCCTCTGAATAGACACAAGAGTGATATTTGGACAGTGTGTTTTTCCTCAGCCTGTTGCCGACCAAAGCTGCAGCCCTTTTGCTTGTTGATCGTCGGCCTACTGTTGGTCATGACACTCCACCGACGCCAGGGGACGAGCACCTACACCTGGAAATTTTGCGTCATCTACCTGTTGCATAGTAGAGAGAGCTCTTCAACATGCATATGCCATTGTACACCACACGGGACCTCGGTTTTACTTGTCATTCGAAGGAAGGCGCATTTGGGGCGTCTCTCTCACTCGAAAGAAGAATCCCCACCTCGGTCCAGTATCGGACCTAGAACTACTGTCGCAGTTAACGAGCACGCTATCTACCGAGGCGGGATCTTTCAATCCTGGGATGATTTACCCAAAATATAACCCCATTCTGGTTGATCACTGTTGGTAAAGTTTTCTCCACGCACTGAGGATGTAACTCAGCTGGCACTTGACTCTGGTCGATCTTGGTCAACAAACGAGCGACGAATTGCGTTGGAGACTCCAGTTCTCGTCTGATCACTGAAGTTAAGCAGCGCAACCCCAGCTAGTCCTAACATGGGTGGACGCTTGGGAAAACTGGGTACTGCTAATACCCAAAAATCGCCTCATTAGCGTAGTGTCTGTGCAGTCTCTGTATAAGAACTATGGTGTGGTCGGGGCTCTAATGACCTTGTAGTTGAAGGGCCCTTAAACACCAACAAATGTTGGTCAACAAATTTCTCCAACTTCCTCCGAGTGAGACCGTCCGTCATTCTGGATGGGAAATATGGTAGTGGTTTCTATGTGGTGGGTACAGTGCAACCTCT
>JAAFCE010001036.1:10979566-10996505 GCA_013389805.1 Trigoniulus corallinus
CCCTGTACTTGCCTGGTACTTCCCGGTACTTGCCCTGTACTTGCCTGAATTCCATTTCATTCAGTACGGGTACCCTAGCTATTGAACAATGCAGTATTATCTGGGTATTGACATAAAGGCTAGAGGGATAAACATGGGTACCGGACCCTACCATAGGCGGGAAAGAGATTTGTAATTGCTTATGTACACGTATATTTTCCATGTCGAAAGATTTCTTTTTCATGCAGTGGTGGTATCGTACACACTGCACGGTTGCCATTGTTGTTGTTTTAGGGCCCTTCAACAAGTTCTGATGAACAGACTACACAGACACTACACTAATGCGACGATTTTTGGATACTAGCGCTACCCAGTTTTCCCAAGCGGCCACCCATGTCAGTACTAGCTGGGGTTGCGCTTCTTAACTTCAGTGATCAGACGAGAACTGGTGTGTCCAACGCAATTCGCCGCTCCCGGTTGCCATTGCAATCCACCCATCCGACAGAAGGCACACTGTGAGCTTCTTTCTCTCTCTCTCTCTCTCTCTCTCTCTCTCTCTCTCTCTCTCTCTCTCGCCACCCGAATGAAGCATCTGTTTCGGCTGCGATCGATCCTGTAATCGTGGGCCAGTACGCTAAACACTGAGCCAGAGAGACAGGCGTCTACCTTAATACGGTTTGTAAAAGTAAAAATCCTTTCTCATTATGGCAGCCCAATTTCTATTGTCCACTTTTCAGCCATTTTGGAATAACGTTCACTTTGCGCGTGAGCAGCGGCAGCAGCATCACTGTGTGACGTCACAATGAAAAACCCTTGGCTTAACTCACTTGGCTGTTGTCTGTGCATGATATTGTTGAATGCACCTAATCACAATTAATTATTTAACATTTAATTAACCTTCATGGGGCAGTAGCCTCCGCATTGTTCATGATAATCAAGTAGCTGACCACTCCTCTTCATGGTTATACCGGATGTGGGGTGGGTGGAAAACTCATTTTAGTAATGAACTAAAAGGGTGAAGGGTCATTACACTCTGAGTGACCTCTCTCTTGTAACTCATTATTACTTAGTGATCAAATTCTAATCTAATACTCTTCTTTTTTTTCTCACTTCCGTTTTACAGACATTAACCCTTTCCGAGATGCATCTGCAATATTCGATAGCCATCCTTCTAACACTAACACTGATGTTCACCTTGGTGTTCACAATTGAAACGGACGGCAAGAGTTCTACTTCTTCCGCCGTTGACCATTTGTCAGTGAATGTCGCAGCCGATGATGTGGATGCGGACAAACGAGGTTGGAACGATTTGAGATCGGCGTGGGGCAAACGAGCCTGGAACGACTTACAAGCAGCTTGGGGCAAAAGAGCGTGGAACGACCTTCGAGGAGGTTGGGGCAAGCGAGCATGGAACGACTTGAGCGGAGCCTGGGGAAAGAGAGCTTGGAATGATCTGCAAGGCGCCTGGGGTAAACGAGACGATGACAAACGTGGCTGGCAACATTTGCAAGGTTCCTGGGGCAAGAGGGTCGTCGATGGCAACGACTGGGAAGATGTTGGACCACAACAGCTAATGGATTGGCAAGAATCTGCCGCCGCTGATCAACTGGATGACCCCAATATCAAACGAGATGCTGACTGGCACGCTTTTCGAGGTTCTTGGGGCAAGAGGTCACCTAATTGGAACAACTTAAAAGGATTGTGGGGCAAACGATCGGGCAATAATTGGGGAAGACTGAATGGTCTGTGGGGCAAGCGATCAGTAGATGTGGAAGGTCAGTAAGGGGGGGCGTGGTGGACACCTTCCACCTCCTCTTCTTCCTCCTCTTCCTCCTCCAATCCTTTCTGTCCCTGCTCTAGTATCGGCAAGATGATATTAATAATAATTCATTCGGGAATTGGTTTGTTTGTCGAATTCCTACATTCCATCAAGATGTTCCCTGTTTTCAGACTGGACAACAGGAAAGAACATCACAGTTCTGTCCACTACTACATAATCTAAAAGTATTGGTGTTTTTCTTTTTTTTTTTTTTTTTCAAACGTATAATGAAGATAACCGCGGTTTTGAAAATAAAATTTAACAATGTTGAAATTTTATTTTGTATAAATTTGTAAACACTTCGTTCCCTTCCACCCACTCCCGACCCTCTCCTGTGTCCTCCTCCTTGCTGTTAACCCTTCCTCTGATTTGTTCCGAATAAAATTACAAACCCCCCTCTTGCACTAGTTGAGACAGTTAACCACGTCCCGCCTTCATCCTTCACCTCTCAGTTCCCCACCATCCCGTCCTTTTCAATCTCCTCTTACCCTGTAATTTCTACCACTACCCCACCATTCCACCCTCACCAACAAAAAAAATGAATTGTTATCAATCAAGAAATTGTATAGTGTTTCTCTATTTTTTTCTCAGGCTCGTGGGTGTGTTTCTGTAAAAATGGGATGACCTCTCCCTACTTTCCTAACCCTTTTTCTCCCTTTTATCAGTCCTTTCTCGCCTTTGACGAACATATACCTATCATGAATTCTATACATAGAAACAAACTTATAATGTTATGTCAGCGTCTTAATTTAATTAACTATAAAATAATCATTTGCAAAATTATAATAATAATATTATTAATGACGACGTTGTACCGGATATTATTTATGTTGTAATAAACACAGATCTACATTAACATATGAACTCTGGTGGTAAAGTCTCGATTCAACACTGACGACCATCTCAAGTGACCAGCAGACAGCCAATCGTTTCCTTTTCCACTTCAGTGTGAAATAATAAAACGTGTAACTCAGAGCCGGTGGATGGCAGGGGCAAAATAGACACAGGGCCAAGGCTCCAACTGCTCCGGTGTAATTGACTTTTGAATAATACGACAGAACTGCCGTAATTAAAGTGACCAGATTTTCCACAGGGCAAAGCGGGACAGGGGCTTTTGGTGAGTGCCCCGAGTAGGGGTGGTGAGACATGCTTTCCTGAAGAGCAAGAACAAAACTTGTGACTTCGTACCTACTGTACCTTATAGCCCTCCACCTCACACACTGCCTTAACCTTAGGCAAGGCGCAAAATGAGGCCGCAGCGTAACGCAGCCCTGCGAAATTCTGCTAGCAGGCAATCATTGTTACGTTGAAAGCCATTTTAGTTGACGCAAATTGCAAACCAGTATGTTGAAAAACTTGGATTCAATGTGTGGTGTGATTGCCTGCTAGCAGATTTTCGCAGGGCTGCGTTACGCTGCGTCACCCTGCGGCCTCATTTTGCGCCTTGCTTTACGAACAACCTGCTCCCACGTCTGCTTCGGTCTCCTCCTGCCCCAGGTGCTGCCGACCACCTGCATTCCTGAAATGGACCTAACGAGCTCCTCATTTCCTCTTCTCATTACATGTCCATACCATCTCAACCTATTTTCCCTCATTTTTTTCGGGGAGCGGTGAGTTGCATTGGACACACCAGTTTTCGTCTGATCACTGAAGTTAAGCAACGCAAGTCCAGTTAGTACTGACATGGGTGGTCGCTCGGGAAAACTGGGTACTGCTAAAACCCGTAATCGTCGCATTGGTGTAGTGTCTGTGCAGTCTGTGCACTAGAACTATGCAGTGGACGGGTCTCTAATGACCTTGTAGTTGACGGGACCTTAAACAGCTACAACAGCAACTCATTTTTTTGGCGATGTCCACCACTCTCAGACTACCTCTAATATGCTCATTCCTAATTCTATCAGCTCTCGACACCACACTCATGTACCGCAGCATTCCCATCTCAGCTATTTACTTTCTGTTGACGTGGATCTTCCTCACTGCCCAGCACTCTGATCCATATAGCATAGCAGGCCTAACCACTGCCCTGCACAATTTACGTTTCAACTTGATTGGGACCCTTGTATCACACAGGACTCCGCTTCCCTGTATCCACTTTAACCATCTCTATTGATTCTATGGGTCACAAGGGGGTCCAGCACAGGATGCCTGATGTTTTCATTTGATGCAGATGACGATCAGTTGCCAAATTAGAAGGATCATTGTGTGGGTGCTCTGTCCACGTATTTCATTGATGAGTGAATGCTTCGGAGAAGTTGCCGACAAAGCGGGACAAATGGGTGTCCCGCCGGGACAAGAGAGGGACGGCGGGACATGGTCTGAAATCGGGATTGTCCCGCCTAAATCGGGACGTCTGGTCACCCTAGCCGTAATGCTATCAGCAGACCGAGCTCGATATTGGAAAGTGCTATCGTGATAGTTATCTTCACTCATTGTGCAAACTGTCGCGACAGAATGTAGTGATGTCAACCTGATGTCACGCACATGTCTTGAGGATGCAGCGCCATCTAGTAGCGTTCTCGGCAACGAGGTTTTCCTTCCAAGTTGTTGACGTCAGCTAGATAATAGCCCTTTTCTTTTGTCTCTAAACTTGCGTCATTTCTGATATTTACCGCATTCCGGATACCCACGACTGAAGTTAACTGGGTCACAGGTTTGTACAGGATATAATGTTTATTTATCAAACACGGGAAATAATTACTCTCTTGCACGTAATCGTTACATTAAAGGAGACATTTTGGCCCTGTCCGAACTTGACCAGCATTTTCTTCTTGAGGGCGTCATTTCCGCAGAAAGGGGTATCCATAAAGGACGTCACGGCATTTTTGCCAAAATTTTGCCCCCCCCTCCTTCCTCAAGCACTTCATATTAATGAGTGCAGTAAACAGTTTTATTTTGTGAACTCCATTATCTTAGATGTCAACATGAAACGAAAAGAAATATTTTTCAACCCAATATTTTACAAAAGACTGCACTAAAAGTTAAAATCTATAATGAAAGAAATGTGACGTCCAGTAGTCATAACCTCCCCCACGCATATGTCACTTATTGTCCAACACTACCCTCCCCCCATAAAGTGTGACGTCCTTTATGGACGTCTACAAACTAAATTGATAATTATAAGGCAGTGTATGGTATTCGCTGACGATGTGGGGAACATGACAATTCCAGAGAATTTGTTTGTTTGTTTGTTAGTGTTTGACGGCCCTTCAACTACAAGGTCATTACAGCCCCGTCCACAGCATAATTCTTATGCAGAGACTGCACAGACACTACACTAATGCGACGATTTTTGGGTATTAGTAGTAGCCAGTTTTCCCAAGCGGCCACCCATGTCAGTACTAGCTGGGGTTGCGCTGCTTAACTTCAGTGATCAGACGAGAACTGGTGTGTCCAACGCAATTCGCCGCTCCACAATTCCAGAAAAGATGCGCATGAGGAGCTAAACGATATCAGAATAGCTATAGAAAAGCGAAGAAGACAGAGTATCTTGCTTTCCATTGGGAGAATCAGGGGCGATGTGGGAACATCTTCTCTGAAAACTCCATGGTGCCAAAGGTACAGCAGGTTCCGTATCTAGGGTCCGGAATCGAACACAACGGGGAAATAGAATCAGATGGAGTCTTGTGTGATCGGAGGATCCCAAGAAAGCTGAAGTAAAAGTGGTTGGGCCAGCAATGCTATACGGATCTGAATGTTAGGTTGTGAGGGCGAACCACGTAAAGCAAATGCAAGTAGCAGAAATGCGAATGCTGGGGTACATGAGTGAGGTGACGAGGGCGATAGAATTTAGAATGATTATGTTAGAGGCCGTTTGTGGGGTCGGCCGGCACTCCCCCCCTACAGACAACCCGGCAACTCCAGTCAGAGCAATCTCGGGCTAGAACCCGCAGACCCGACCCTGCCACAGGTGGAATAAGGGTATGATGATGATTTTAGAGGCCATTTGGGAGTAGGGGTATTGAGGTGGTATGGACATATGATGAGAAGAGGGGAGGAGGATATCGTTAGGGTCATTATGGGGATCCAGGTGGAATATGCTCCGAGGAAGGGAAGGCCGAAGCATACGTGGGAACAGGTTGCACATAGGGACATGGTGGAAGATAGGCGGGAATGAAGGGATAGAACCCGCAGACCCAACCCTGCCTCAGGCGGGATTATGGCATGATGATGACTATATACACGTTCACTCATCAGCCTCGAAAACTCACACGTCTGATTGAACCTGCACTTCTAGAGTCTAACAGCATCACTGCATCAGACATTTATTTACCGCCCACCGACGATGATCTTTTACCTCTATGAACTTTTCCAGTTTCCCCAATTTTTCCTTTTCGAAAAGGGTACTCTTACGTGTGCAGCAGCCATTATACACACTACAAAATTTAGGACAAGTGTCGCCAGGTACGCTGAAAGGTTCTACCTCCCTCTTGGAAACAGTGAGGATGAAAATGACAATCCCCGGAAAGCAGGATGTCCGGCAAACCATGAAGAGGACAAAAATTGATTGCTGACCAGTACAAACACTTGTTTTGTACTTTTCCGGCTTACTATTTGATCAATATTAATTCAATCACAAAGGCTACCGAAAGATAGTAGCCCTACCTTGAATTGCCTGTCCATGGCTTTTCATCCTGTAAGTGTCATCCGGGCTCCTACAACGAACAATAGTTGGGTATTACATGTTTGGGCACTGGATTCATTGTATGAATTTTTCCGGCGGCTGACGAGTCATCACTAAGCCCCGTCCGTCCCCTAACAAACACATACGAATTTCTCCTCTCGACGAGGACGAATTCATTTGAGTTTCAGGCCTTTTTTTGTTTGGAGGGTCACCAGTGACAGGATGGGTACCGATGTGGAAAAAGAGAGGGGAATGCTTGACAGTTAGGAAGACATTGGCTAGCATTTCGTCAACGCAGAAGTCATTTCCACATCAACTCAACCATGAGGTGTTGTTGATTATTTTTGAAGGGTGGACAGAGGGTGTTGGTAAGCTGTGTTTGGCAAACACTAGTTCAGAATTGGTTTAATCGGTGGTGCCTTCTTCCATTCCTTCACTGGACGACGTCAATTCTTCATTGGTTGGTAGCTAGTGTAGATGGCAGGACGCAGGACAAGAACGACCAGTTGGAAAACAGGGCAGAAACCTGAGTATCGACTGGGAATTATAAAACCACCCTTTCATTATTGTGTACACACAATAACCGATCACAGCATCCTTAACAGTGGAGCGTCTTTGCTTTTCAGTACAAAGAGCGATAGTTCGCAACCCGACATAGTGTCTGAGTAGTAGCGACCTTGACTCGTGAGGTCGTGATTGACAGAAGGAGGCCCCAAGAAGACAATTGGATAATGCGAGTAAAACAGTGGTCCTGTTTGAAGAATGGGCGATGTCACCACATTGCGCATAAAAGACTCATTTCTACATGGACCAAAATTTTCATGAGTAGGACCTCGCCCCCTCGCCTCTGGTGTCCGCATGTTTTCTGCAGAATGGAAAGCCCGATTCTCGGTAAGAAAATAAACCAAGTCCATATTGACCGAATTCTGTTTTTTTGCTAAGGACCGTTAAGCGACACCAAACAGCGAACTCTTGCAAGGTAGATGAAAGGGGTGGAGGACTTTCCCTTCCACAAGAAAGAGTTGATGGGTCTCATCCAGGATCGAACCTCTCTGCGCTCTAGAAACTCGGTTTTCACTTTTGATGTAATGGCGGGTCGTTTAACATGGATGAGAGAATGTATGTCAACAACCAACGATGTATCCCTTTGTTTCTCCCTAGTCCCACCCCTTCCAAAATGTCGACGACTTCCCTTTGAATGCGGGGTCAGTCAAGAGAAGATCTTTTATTTTATCACCGCCGCCATTGATTCTCAATGTGGGACTTCTGTTTGCCTTTGAGCTTTCTGTAGGCTCAGAAATTCTTCCAATAACCCTCTTTGCAAGACTTTCGAGGGCTTTTTAATTATTCATTACCCTCACCCACCGGGGGCAACGTTGAAGATGTTATTTATCAAACGTTCACGAAAATTTCGTCTCCTTTTAAGAGTCATTATCCTATCAAGTAAAACAATAGGACGGCTATTAAAGAGTCTAATTCCAAAAAGAAATTTAATTCCAGATAGGAACATAATCATTAAAAGATGGCGGCAGCCTCACTTCGTTCACACTCAGATTACGAGCACCGCTAAACGTTCACAGTTTTTAAAGCTTATTTGAGTCAAATTCTGCGTGAATAGCATTCAGTGATATTGTGCTTGCCACTACTCAGAACTACGACCATCAAAATAGGCTTCAATTCTTTAGATTAGAACTGGGCTAATGTGTATAATTTTCTTTCAAGCCCCTGTCATTGAGTTGATAGGGTGGTTATTACTTGAGTTCATGACCGTAGGTTCTATCCTGGACGAGCCCTGTTTGGATGTCTTTATGGGAGGAAATGGAATTTTAACCACCTTCTGCCTCGGGAGCAACTTATTGTTTTGGACGCACCAGTTCTCGTCTGATCCCTAAAGTTAAGCAACGCAAACCCAGCTAGTACTGACATGGGTGGCCGCTTGGGAAAACTGGGTACCGCTAATATCCAAAAATCGTTGCAGTGGTGTAGTGTCTGTGCATCCTCAGCATGGGAACTATGCAGTGGAGGGGGTTATAATGACCTTGTAATTGAAGGGCCTTAAAACACCAAAGAACCAACCAATAAAGTGTGTACGATGTCACCAATGCACATGTAAACATGCACATTCTAATTCATTACACTGCAAGCAGCCTTATCTGGCCGATATGGCAGTGGAGAGGCTGATTATCATTCCTTTATATGATAACCTAAACCTCCTAAAACCCTAAACTATGATTAATGTGATCCTCCAAGGGTATTCCATTGCGGAATGGTCCTTGGTAAAAAAAAAAAAAGGACCAGTAGTAAGAGTCTGTGAGTGAAGGGAAATTCAGATATAAGGAATCGTTGGGGAAAAACAGTTGCCCCCACAGAAAAACCATTGCAGCATTAAGTTGGTGCCCAATGGAGGAGCGGCTATATTGCGTTGAACACACCAGTTCTCGTCTGAACACTGAAGTTAAGCAACATAGCCCCAGCTAGTATTAGCATGGGTGACCACTTGGGAATACTGGGTACTGCTAATACCCCAAAACCGCCGTCACAGCGTCGTGTCTGTGCCGTCTCTGCATTAGAACTAGGCAGTGGACGGGGCTGTAATGACCATTGTAGTTGAAGGGCCCTAAAACACCAACGAAACAAAAAAGTTGGCAAATGGCTGCGTGAAAACACAGCCCAAATTCTCCCCTCCCCCGTGTTTTTGTGGTTCAAACTGGGCGTATGAGTATCCTATTCTGCCATTGGGGGAAACGGGCTAAGAATGATGACAATGATTTCATCGGGGTTGCCAAGTCAGACAGTCGTAATGGGATTTGAATGGCCTGGGATGTTCAGCAGATCTACACCTTCTAAGTCCTATTCCATGGTAGGCTAACGGTTTTTTTCATAGGACAAAGGTGCCGTTGAAACTTCTTTCTGCAAACGACAGGGAAGTGTAGGACGAGAAGGATAAAGTCGTTGACCTCCTTAGATAGACGTTACCACTGGAATGCGTTTGGATAGTATGACCACGCTGTCATCCTGCATCTTTCCCTGCTGCTATTTCAATTCAACCGTTTTCTGACCCAAACTTAGAAATTGTTTAAGACTTTTCTCAGAAAAAAGGATGCGTGGTAGAAAATGTAGTGGAGACCAATCACTTATTCTCATAATCCCACATCATCTTACGTATCCAACGTGTTTCTCTGAAGTAATTGTTCGATATAATGAAACGGCGAATGAATAGAGAGAGTCAAATTAAACATAAGATGAACGAGGGAAAGCAACCGGAAGTAGGCATTTCATGCTATTCTACCAAAACGAGCACTAGAGAGCATCCTAATTAATTAGTCTACTTTAAGAAGAAAAATGGCTATTGCCACTCATGTTTCTCATCTATGCAATCATCCCCTTTCTCTTTTTCCCCTCAACTCTTTCTATTGTCAAAAATGCAACATTCGCATCACAGCACCTTTTTTTTGAATGTTGTTATCATATTCTGTTCGGTGTGCGTTTCTCATTCTCCTATACTTACCTACATACAAACGGAGCGTGTTGCTGTTGGCGTCGCCTACCACTCACTTTTATTTGGGTTGTCATAGTGCAAGTTCTGTGTATTATATAGAATGCCAGAATAGGCATGTTTATTTTTTGCTTCCTTTTATTTCTGCCTTCGTTCGAAGGCATTAGTTTTATTCAAATATGTACGTGATTAGCGCCATCCGAATGCACATGTGGTAGTTGCTGTGTTACTCAAAAGCTCAATTATTAGCATCTTTGAACTTTCCTGAAGCTCTCGTGATCACAAGTTCCACCAATCCCAGCTGTGGGTGGTTTATTTCAGCATGAGAGTGGAAAGAAGCGGGGAGAAGGATACATGTATTTGGTAGCAAATTGCTTGGAAACCACAGGTTTGCTCTGGGCCAAAACTGATGGAGGCCTTGATGTCACCACTTCCCCCTGGTTGATGTTAAACTAAACATGCCATTGTGAAGAATAGCCAATTCTTACCTAAACTTTTCCTAAGTCTTCCCGTTTCATAATTTTCAGGGGCAGCAGTGTAGTGACGGCAATGCTCTCTTCAGACATTTGCGGGGCAGTTGTGTAATAAGGGGTTGCTTTTGAAGTACCATTCAAGGGGCAGCAGTGTATCGATGTAAGGCTCGCTTCACACAAAATGAATCCGAATCGAGGTGAATCTAACTCAGCAAGATTCAGCTTGGTGCTCCACCACTCAAATAAACACAGAATCAGTTTTTGCTTTTGCACCAGTCGAATCTGATTCAATCCACCTTGGGAGCGGCGAATTGTGTTGGACACACCAGTTCTCGTCTGATCACTGAAGTTAAGCAACACAACCCCTGCTAATACTGACATGGGTGGCCGCTTGGGAAAACTGGGTACTGGTAATACCCAAAAATCGTCGCATTTGTATAGTGTCTGTGCAGTCTCTGCATAAGAACTACACTGTGGATGGGGCTCTAACGACGTTGCACTGCAAGCAGCCTTATTTGGCCAATATGGCAGTGGAGAGACGAACTCTCATTCCTACATAACCATAAAGCCCCCAAAACCCTAGGCTAAAATTCTCGTGATCCCCCTACAACACTAGTTATGGTAGGGTTTCTTTTGAGGAAGCTCTCCACTTTATCCTCTCCAAGGCTATTCCATTGCCGAAGGGTCCTTGGTAAGAAAGACCAGTAATATTGGTCTGTCTGTGCCCTAATCTCCTTCAATTTATATGAATGATCCTTTCTCCCTTTATACTCAGCATGGGACACACATCCAACCAGAGGTCCATCACACCCCAGCAGCAGCAGTCTGATAAAAAGACTGATGCTGTTAGATATACGTCGCTGGCTAAGTGTTTCCCACCCAAATTCCCTAATCATATCAGACACGCTCTCCCTATGAGAAAACCTGTGGAGTACAGTTCTTGCTGCCCTCCTCTGTATCCTTTCAATCTCCCAAGATAATTCCTGCCTGAAGGGAGACCAAATTGGACTAGCATACTCCAAAATTGGTGCAACCATTGAAATATATGCTGTTTCTTTCACCTCCTTTGTGCTGTTCCCAAGGACCCTACTAATCAGACTGAGGAATTGACCAGCCCTCCCAGCCAGTTTACTAATATGATCCCTCCAGGTACCTTGGCTATTTAAAATTATTCTAAGGTGCTTATGGGTCACAACTCTCTCAACCCTCACTCCACCTATATAGTAATCAAAATCAAGTAGCTTCCTAGATCTAGATATTGTAAGAATCCTACACTTTTTCAGATTTAATGGCAATTCGCATTTTACACACCAATTGTAAATCTTATCGAGATCCTGTTGTAATTGTGCACAGGATGATAACCCGTCATCTAATACCCGAGCGGTACATGTGTCATCTGCAAATAGTTCAAGGAATGAACTAATTTCAAGTCCTATGTCATTCACATGTCACCCAGTACACTTCTCTGAGGGACCCCTGATGTGGCTGGTTTCCATTCAGATGCACTTCCCTTGTACATTACTCTCTGTTGTCTATCAAGCAGATAGGACCTTACCCACTGCGTAACCTTACTATTTATCCCTAAACTTGACATCTTTGAAATCAGCTTATCATGGGGTACCATGACAAAAGCCTATTCGAAGTCCAAGAATACAACGTCAACCTGCTTTCTGTTGAAGGGTCCTAAGGTGCCAACAAACAAGCAACAAACTCAATCCACCTTGATTCAATCTTCTACCTTCAGGCATTCATGAATCAATATCGGATACATTGGACTTGGAACTTTTAGTGATGAAAGTGAAAGAAGCCACTGCGTCTTGGTTTAACTCCGATTGAGTTGGTGAAGCGGGTCTAAGGGTTTGTTTTGCACATTATGGTACAGTACTGTATTAAGGGAACTGTACCATTCACATTTTTCAACAGCAGTTATGTTGTTAATGGAAAATCCTTTGTTGGGGTGGGGAGGGTCATTTTAGGGGCATCAGTGTAGTACGGGAGAAAGCAGTTTTCACATTTCAGGGCAACAGTTTATGGGGACATTGCCTAGTTTGCACTTTGCAAGGGTAGCAGTGTATTCAGTGCATAGATTCTTGGTCTATTTCATGGACAGCAGTGTTTTGAATGGGAAGCGTTGTTCACAGATTTCATGCGTATTTCATTCAATAGCATCAGTCTGCCATTTTCTGGATCAAATCTGTGACCATGGACTGGCGAGTCAAGTGAGCAACCCTTCATCGAGACATCTCTTTCATTACAGATATGTTGGTATCGTTCCTGATGACTAACTCTTGCTCGGTAAATGGTTTCATATGCAAACAAACAGAAATTAGATAACCACATAAACTAAATCACGCAGTCAGATAAGAGATAACAGCAGTGCTGTATGTGTTACGTTATGTACCCGTCCATGAACCCTGAACGCGCCATCAGATCAAATAAAATTGGAATCTGACAATGAATCAATGTTTCCGCTTCAGGTGAAGTGTTCGATGTCTAATGTCTGTAATCGTCATATGTAATGTTTGCAGACATTTACAAAAAAGGCAGTCAATTGACACTAATGGAAACTCTATTGATATCAAAATCCAGGAATAGATTTCAGACTTCCTGTTATTTTTTTCAACTGCTTTGCATCTTTGCGTAGTAATGTGGAATTCATGCGTGTATTACATCTTCATGTTATGCATCATTTTTCAATATTTTTGGCCACGTATGTCTCTAGACAGTTTCATGGGCGATTTTCTTCACCTGCCACACTTTCCTCGTTCTTCCAAGAATCAAATTTCTCTTTGTTGTAGGATGTCAGATTGGCGCATAATTTGCACCATGTCTGTGTTGGATCATTGCAAGAAAAAATGTTGATTGACGTATTTCACGTTTTATAAAGAAGTTCAAACTTCTCTCCCCACGATGTTCGACCGATTGTATTAACTTCCAATTTTCTCAGCATTGACCACATCTTCTATAAACAGCAGATTTGAAAAGTGAATAACGAAATCCTCACTCCTTCATTCTGTTTTTTTTTTTTATCATTTTTTGATATTGCAGTTCTGCCACCAACATCTCCACAACAGATTCCTAGTGACAGAATCAATAGATTTCTTATTAAATACATCAGACGATATAGAAAGCAAGGATGCTGCTGTAACTCTTGTACTACATGCCCTATCAGTCACATTTCACATCGAAATATGTTGGAAGGCAGAGTGCCCACCAACCTTTTCTTCTTTCTCGTGGTAGGAAGTAATTAACGTCATGCTATGTAAAGTTGGATTTTTCTCCATCTCGTTACTTAACAGTCAGGAGTTTCATTTGCTTTGAAGAATTGGATGAGAAATTGTGAGACGCAACTGACTCGACGAAGAGTAACAGGTAGAAGTTGGCACATTTCGAGCAACAATAAAAAAGTGACCAAAACGAGGATCACCAAACCACCAACAGCTATTCTTCTGTTCTTTTGCTTGCTGTTTCCACTTCACTGACGTCATATCACTCTCTCTCTCTCTCTCTCTCTCTCTCTCTCTCTCTCTCTCCCTCTCTCTCCCTCACTCTTACTCACTCACTCATCATCATTATCCCGCCTGTGGCAGGGTCGGGTCCGCGGGTCCATTGAACAAGCTCTGACTGGGGATACTCCAGTCAGGCGTCTGGAACCCGCAGGAATAATGGCTGGTTGTCTGTGGGGGGATGCCGGTCTACCCCACTGTTCTAACACCGCATTTATACAACCAAAATATAAATTTTGGCAGGTAAATGAATGCTTTGTCGGTTATAATATTGCGTGGTGTCTTACCTATTGCACAATAACTATAATGCAACAAGAGTCCTATATGCAATCTTACTCACTCACTCCTCTGAATGAATATTCCGCTCTACTCAACCAACGCCATTAGCTCAGTTGGTCTCTTCATTGATTGGGCTCATGGTTTATTGGTTCAATCCTAGCTGAAATTGCATCTGAGCTTTCAGCTCTTTGACAGTATTTACAGTTGAACGGGAGCGGTGAGTTGCGTTGGACACACCAGTTCTCGTCTGATCAGTGAAGTTAAGCAACGCAAGCCCAGTTAGTACTGACATGGGTGGTCGCTCGGGAAAGCTGGGTACTGATAATACCCAATAATCGTCGCATTGGTGTAGTGTCTGTGCAGTCTATGCATTAGAACTATGCAGTGGACGGGTCTCCAATGACCTTGTAGTTGACGGGACCTTAAACACCAACAAACAACAACAATACAGTTGAACCCGCTTATCTCGACCTCCGTTAACTCGACAACCCTTTTAAGTCGACGTTTTTAAAGTGGAACCACCAAATTCCCCCTTTGTCCTAACAGTTTCTGATTGCTTATGTCGATCCTTTTATGTCGATGACCGCTAATATCTTGAGCACAAAAAGGGTCCAATTTGCCACTCAACACATACTGTATGTCCACCTTTTTATATGGAACCACCAAATTCCCTCTTTGTCCTAACAGTTTCTGATTGCTTATGTCGATGACCCCTAATATCTCAGCACAAAAGAGGGTCAAATTTGCCACTCAACTTTGGTTATGTCGGTCTCAGAATCCCCTTGACTGCTGGCTTTTGAATACATTGGTTGGTTTATGTTTTATGGCCCATCGACTTCAATGGTCATTAGGGCCCAATTTTGAATACAGTATTAACCAATAACATCATTGCACCAACAGTAGGGGTTGTAGTAGTTCACTGCAGATGTGTTGTATGTAGGGCCTACCGCCAATTGGATTTTGGTTATCTCGATGCTTTTTAGCAAACCCCCATGCCATCGACATAACCGCGTTCAACTGTATTCGTATATCTTTCTGCTCTAGCAAAACCTAGGATCGAACCTCTCAACAGTTTAAAGTAGCCAGTGTTATTGCATTTGGGCTTTAATAATAATGGGAAGGTCACACTTTCAGTATTTGTTTGATCAGCAGTGTACGTGCAGTAGCGTCATCGACACTGACAGCTACTCACCTTAGAAGTGACCGAGGTGCACCTCAATTAGCCTGTCAACGTACTTAACATGATAGCTTTTCTTTGAAAAGAAAAGAGAAGAGAGAGTTTAAAATGTCAGTAGCAAAATGGATGATGGCTACCTAACAATTATTAGTTGAAGAAAAGATAACTGGGTGAAGCATCAATTAATTTTCAATTATCGCAGTATCTGTCTTCACTCCACAAGAAGCTACCAAAACTGGAAAAAGAAAAGGAATACAGGAAGCTATCACGTTTAATGGTGGTGCATTCGGTGGTGTACATACAGAATACGTGAATTGATGCTGGTTCGACTCCCAACTGTGGACAACATGTGGCCAAGTAATAAGATGCCAATCAAGCTGGGGGAGAGGGAGATAGATGTAGTGTCAGAGGTTACATACCTGGGGGTTAAACTCACAAATGATAGGGGATACTTAAAAGCAATGGAGGAGAACATCATTTGTAAGCTAAAAAACAGAGAAGGATTAGTAAGGAAACTGGCATTTGATCCATTCTCCAGGTATGAAATGGTTAGGGGCTTATGGAAAGCGGTATCAGTGCCAGGGCTAACATATGGAAACGAGGTTCTGTGCATTAGTAAAAAGGTAATGGACGGTATGGAAGTAGCCCAAAGAAGGTTAGGTAGGATGGCATTAGGGGGAAATAGGTTTGCAGCAGTTGAAGCAATACAGGGGGATATGGGATGGGCTACATTTGAACAGAGAGAAATGGTTAGTAAGTTGGTGTACCTATGCAAGATATGGGGGCTTCAAAAGGAAAATCCAGTATGGCAGGTAAATACATGGGTAAACGACATGAAGGTTTCTACTAACTGCGAGAGGAGGGTAAATAGAATATCAAAGAAGATAGGAATAACACTGCACCCCAGGGAGGGCATGGAGGGGGCAATAACACTTCAAAGACTTGTGCAGGACAAAGTTAAGGAGTGGGGGTTGGAGCAGTGGCGACAGGGGATGGAGGGAAGGACGGCAAAGAAATCGTTGAGGGTGTATGGGAACAAGCCTAACATAGAGAGGGAGGTAATTTATGACAACACGTGGGAGAGCTCACTTCTGTTTCGGGCAAGAGCTGGGTCACTGGAGACAAAACAGAGGATGGCAAAGATCACAGGTGGAGATGAGGGCTGTGGATTATGTGGGGACGAAGTAGAGGATGTTAGGCATGTGATACTGGCTTGTCCAGTGCTGGATCACTGCAGGAGGGGTTGGGGCACCCCCACCCTGGAAGAGGTTCTGGGGGTGGTGGGGTCTGGGGTGGAGCGGCTGGAATGGGTGCGGAAGGCAAAGGTGTTGCTTGGGTGCTGGTGGAGATCTAGGCAAAGTGGTCTAGCATGAAAAGTCTCCCTAGCAAGGTTTCCGTCACAAAGGATTATAAATTCATATATTCCCAACTATAATTGGCGGTAGTATTTGTAGCTGGATGACCTCCAAATAGTTTTAAATGGTAACTGTTGGTTGTTTCGCTGGACGTATTATGTAGTCGGCCCTTAAAGAATGACGTTACATTCGACAAGTAGCGCCTTTTTATCAAAAAAAGAAACGAAAAAGAAT
>JAAFCE010001036.1:10997626-11013606 GCA_013389805.1 Trigoniulus corallinus
ATTCGACAAGTAGCGCCTTTTTATCAAAAAAAGAAACGAAAAAGAATACAATACGCGTTCCTGTCACCATTTTCGAGTTCTTTGTTTCAACTTGGATTCCTTTGTTTTAATCGTCATTTTGTTTTGTAGGTACTATTTTATTAGGAGATATGAAGTCAGTATTGCAAAGAAAACAACGTATAAGACTGGACGACAAACAGACTGGAGAAATTTGAGTTAGCAGTAACCTTTAACACACGGGTAATTTCACTTCTTCGGATGAAAATTTCACCATTAACCGACTATGTTTTAAAAGTAGCCGACATTGTTACCCTTAATTTGTAGTTGAGAGAAACTATTTCGCTGGTCATTTGTTTTACTACGAAAGTTGTAATATTCAGAAATGAATCGAGGAGAGTGAAAAGACAACTTCAAGTGTGGAGGAGGAGAATGAAAAAGTACGATGGGGTTCTGTTACGTTACATCCAAAGCTAGTCTCCGTGAATTTTTAGTTCATTAAAACCGCCACTGAAATGAACTGAATGAAAGCGAGAACGTGTTATTGAGGGCATAATGGAGATAATATGATGAGCTATGTTGATACAACACGCTAATGTCATTAGCACCAAAGTAGACATGCTGTAAGGCAAATTGGTGTCTGGTCAGCTGCCCGTGGGCCATTTGAAAGGACAGTCTAAACAAATAATCATTCACAATTTCGATCTTGATTTTGTTCTATTGAGTCTCTTGGACAACTTCCCAGACAGATGTACATCAAAGGAGCCCCCCAAGTCTCATATTTATCAGAAAGTGAGAGGCTGTATTGCGTGGGACACACTAGTTCTCGTTTGATCACTAAGTTAAGCACCGCAACCCCGTATAGATCTAGCATGTATGATCGTTTGGGAACACTGGGTACTGCTAATATCCAAGTCGTCGTTAACAGCGTAGTGTATGTGCAGACTCTGCATGAGATGTATGCGTGGACGGGGCTGTAATGACCATTGTAGTTGAAGGACCCTCCTTAAAACACCAACAAAACAAAAATTTATCAGAGAGAAATGTGCAGATTGTTGTTTGTTGGTGTTTTAGGGCCCTTCAACTACAAGCTCATTTAGAGCCCCGTCCACAGTGTAGTTCTTATGCAGAGACTGCGCAGACACTACACTAATGCGACGATTTTTGGGTATTAGCAGTACCCAGTTTTCCCAAGCGGTCACCCCATGTCAGTACTAGCTGGGGTTGCGCTGCTTAACTTCAGTGATCAGACAAGAACTGGTGTGTCCAGCGCAATTCGCCGCTCCCAGAAATATGCAGACCTTTGCCAGAATCGAACTCTTGTCGTCTCCCATCTGCTGTGAAATAATAGACCCTTTCTATAAAATTAGTTTCAATCTCTCAGATACATTTATTAATTAGCAGGAATCGAAAAGGGTTGTTATCACATTTTGGCCAGTTTAATATGACCGTAGTCCAACCATGGACATAGAAAAGGCGGGTAACAGATGAGATGAACATTTCAATTTCATCATTATTTGGCAGCTGTTCCACACGTCAACATTTCGACGTTTACATTTTCGATAGTTTTTAGCAAGACAAAATCTCGCACTAACTGCTCTTAGGTTGACCTAGTAGTTATAGTCAGTCATCAATTTGCTATTTATTTTGATCAAATTTCAATCGAGGAGCGGTTGGAAACTTGTGAAAACATATCCGTCATCTAAGTGGGTCAATATGTTTTTTCCCCGCTCCAACATATCTATATATTGATTGATTATAAAGTAATAATTTATTACACAGTATATTACAACCTGCTGTATTTTTGATATTGTAAATGTTGACATTGTTTTGATGATCATTGTAGTAACTAACTTCACCACAGGTTCTACTATCTGACTGTAAACTGAGGCACTTTGTCGCCTCTCCCCACCCGGGCCCCACGATTGAGGGGGGCTCCATCATCAGTACCTATCAGGGCCCAGATCATTGTTAATATTAAAAGTTTAATACGTCATTGTAGGGGCAACGTCCCTCATTCGACCCTGCCAATGCAACATAACCTAAACGTAACCTAACAGTCCTGCCATTGAACTACACCAGGGTTGTACAACCTTTCTCGTGTTGTGGGTCACTCGGCTGCTCCATGAACTGATTGCCAGCCACAGGCTGTCAAAACCAAAACGGGTGAAGATAACGTTAGGTGTTACATAGCAGGTAGGGTTGGACATAAGGTTGGACAACCCAGAATTAAAGGTTAAGAGTCAATAATTTAATAATGCTATTATTTCGGGGTTGTTAAAACCAAAATACCCTTAATAATCAGACGTGTAATAAAAAAATATAATGACACAGGTCCAACTGAAAATGTTCGAAGGTGTGGACGTCCACATAAGCTCTCAGACCAACTCATAAATGCAATGGTAACATATTAGGACACATGGCATCATCCAAAAATGTAATACCTTCCAAAATTAGGAAGGATCTCAGAATGGGATAGGAGGCCATCTAAGAGGAGTCCAGTTACTCGGAATCCTTTTAGTTTTGCTTTTGGAAATATATTTTGGGGCCCCAAAAGGATTTTTACACCCGGGCCCCTTTATAGAGAAGGCCGGCCCTGGCTCGAATTCAAAACACAAAAAAATGTAAATTGAGGAGCTTAGTATCAAGGTCGAACAACTTCATTTTTTCCAAATGGATTAAAGTTGTTTTCTTACAGAATGCTTTATGGTGATATCAGTTGCTTTCAAATCTAAACAGAAGTAAGTGAAAGTGCAACCGAAAAACTTTATGCTGAGAAGCAGATTTTTGCTTTTCCTGGCAAATATTCAGTGGCTGGTGTCCAAGCTCCTCAATTCAGTCTCAACACTTGTAATAGGAGCGTTGTAGTGTGCAATGCAGACAAGAAGTTTTATTTCCATACGTTGCCTATCAATGGCGCTCGATACCCCGGACAGAAATAACGTTCTCCAAAATGGAACCTGTTAGGTTTTTAAGTGCTGATGAACATCAGAATAAAAGACATTTGAAACGTCAAGCGCAGGCTGCAGTTTTGTTAAAAGTATGATTAATAATATACATAGCATTTGATATTAGGTTGCTTCAAACGTATATTGTGTGCATTATGCATAGTTTGATTTCGACAGGCCGAGACCGCCCATCATCGGCGGAAAGAGAAAGAAGAACGCAAGAAACATGAGAATTGGATGTTACCAAGTGTTAATTCCAGACTCCAAGTAAATGATGGCAAACATTCGGACAAAAACTCTCGAAAGAAAAGCAAGAAAAAGGAAAAGAAGAAACATAAGGTGACAGGAAAGGAGGATTCCAACTCGAGCTCTTCGCAATCGGATACCGACAATTCGAAGGTAAATTCAATGAGTTTCACAAACAATGAGTGTGAAGCTTATATTAATGGACTCGATCCCCAGTCCTTCAGGTACTTTGAGAGGGCATATTGCGTTGGACACACCAGTTCTCTTCTGATCGCTAAAGTTAAGCCACGTAACCATGGGTGACTACGTGGGAACACTGGGACCCCTAATACCCCCAAATAGTCGCATTTAGTGTAGTGTCTGTGCAGTCTCTGCATTGAACTACGCAGTGGACGGGGATCTAATGACCATGTAGTTGAAGGACCCTAAAACACCAACGAACGAACGAAAAAAATTGAGGTACTTGTTCTTTACATCAGCTTTAGCCAGGTTCGAACATGCGAAATTACACTTTCAGTCTTCTGACATTAATTGTATTTGGCAGATAAGTAATAGGGTTTTGTTTCCTCTGTCTTTCCAGACCGATGACTATGAATGGATTGAAAAAGGAAGTGCTTCCACCAAATCTCAGGATGTCAAATTAGAAGTTGGTATTGGGCCTAGTGGTGGACCAAAGGACTGAGACAAGACACTGATCACTTACTTCTTTTGAAAGCGCGATTCCTGGATGACGGTGTCGGATATCTTTGCTCCCACGCTGAGCAGGGCAGAGATGAGAAGACGAGATCAAAGCTTGAGGCCTGCAGAAGACGATAACAACAAAAAGCTGACTCTTGATAAAGTATGAAATTAGAATGTGAAATTGAAAAGGGAACGAAATAATATTTGCTCGATTGTTTTTAGCCTGGTCAACATACAAGAGAACTTAATCCATATTGGAAAGATGGAGGCAGTGGTTTGCCCACAAAAATGTCTGCTGAGCCAAGTTGTGAGCTTTCATCCTCCAATGCGGCAAAATCAATTGGTGATGGTGGACTCAGATGGTTACGACAAGCCTATCGACGTTGTGTCGAACAGGCAGAGGATGAGGGCCGATCTCTGGAAGAGGTTGCCAGCGAAAGATGGGGTGTGAGTGTTGCGAAACAAATCTCGTATTATAACACGAGTTTAAGCATATTTTATAATTCTTATTCTGTACTCCTTCAAGTCTCTGGAAAATCTTCAGAATTTAATTGACGAAGCGTCTCAGAAATACAACGATTCGCAACAAGGACGAGGTCGTCAAGAACCTCGAACAAAACGTGGTATTGACAAAGGCCACTGGCAGTACAGAAATTATATTCATCTAGAAATTTTATTTCTAACATTCATTTACTCTGAACAGGTGATTACGAAAGAGATCGTCATTCGACATCTTCCAAAGAACGCCACAGCGAAACTGAAGGAAGGCCACGTGCCAGTACTTCTCAGAGTGAACCTCGGCATTCGCACAACTATGAGTCCCGTCTATCGATGATATCCCGAGAACAACCACCGACTATAAGAGGAGGAAAGCTAAAATTCCTTGCTCCAGCGAATGACGATTCAGACGAGGGCACTACATCTACGAGACAAAGCACATCCGTGAACAAAAATCCGAGATGGAGAAAAGAGGATTATAGAAAAGAAGCCACTTCTGTTGGTAGCAAAACATTTCCAGAGACCAAGTCGACTGGTAAATTCGCCTTATCTTAGTCACAACATGGTATTGATGAAGACCACTGGAGGCACTGAAATTATAACCATCATCTAAAAATTTGATATCTGACATATTCGTTTACGACATTATTCTGAACAGATGATTACGATAGAGATCGTTATCGGACATCTTCCGCAGAACACCACAGTGAGCCTGAAAGAAAGTCACGTGCCAGTACTTCTCAGAGTGAGCCTCGGCATTCGCCCAACTATGAGTCCCGTCTATCGATGATATCCCTAGAACAACCACCGACTACAAGAGGAGCAAAAGTAAAATTCATTGCTCCAGCGAATGACGATTCAGACGAGGACACTACGTCTACGAGACAAAGCACATCCGTGAACAAAAATCCGAGATGGAGAAAAGAGGATTATAGAAAAGAAGCTATTGGTAGTAAAACATTTCCAGAAACGAAGTCGACTGGTAAATTCACCCTATCTTAGTTCCAATGCCGATCTGTTTATATACAGTGATAATTTTATCTTATTGTTACAGACGAGACACCTACCAAGAAGGAAGTACTACAACCATCCAAACAGAGCTCCATTAGGGACAATAAGGAGTTGGTCATCACAGACACCAGTCCAGTTCGCAATCTGTCAGAAAAAGAAATGAATGAGTTGGGAGCCAAGTTAGTGAAAGCAGAACTTCTTGGAAATTTCGTGAGTATCAGTCAAGCCTTGCAGAGACTCATCTTGTCAGATTTAAGTTGCCCCAACCTCACTCTGCTTATTATAGGAATTGGCTTTAAAACTTAAATCTAAATTAGAAACTGCAAAAGCTTCTAAGACATCTTCTGTCGAAGAATCAACAAATCCTAGTTCATCTAAGAATACAATGGAAAACGTCATCCTTATGTCGTCCAACCGGGGACTGGCAAGGCCACTCGCTGAACCTACTACCTCGAGTTCAGAATCTTTTAGGAAGAAACGGAAGGTGCAAACACATGATGACAGTGGGCAACGCACCAAGTATTTTGCAGATGATGATAAATATTCTCTTAAACAGATGGTAAAGGCATAAATAGCTCGCAGCAGACAATTATTCAAATGCATGATATTAACCCATAATCGTTCTTATTGGTTGTAGTTTGAACGTGAAAAACTCAGCACAGCGGAAGATCAAAATGCTATGTTTTCAAGACTTGCTGGCAGAGTGAGTTTACCGTTGTTTGATGTGAATGCTTCGTGAGACTGTGAAATTTTATTTTTTCTTTTTTTTTTGTGAAGGGAGTTGAGAAGACTAGTGAAGACTATGATGTGGACGATATATTTGTAAGCAGAGCAAACACTAAAGTCAACGAAGCGAGGATGGACGCTCAGGAGAGGCTGCGAGCCATCAATGGTAATATTTCGAAGGAAAAAAAAAGGTTTCTCAAAGTAAATTTCATGTGCGACTTCATTTCTTTTAGACTACAAACGTTCCTCAGAAGCAATTGAGCAGTGCCGTTATTGTTTTGAGGGGCGGAATATGTTAAAACACATGATTGTGGCTATTGGCATGAACGTTAGTACTGATATCTATTTTTAAAAATGTACGTGCAATTACGAAGTCTAGTATACTGTTTTATTTCGTCCAGGTCTACCTTTCTTTACCGCCTGTGCAGTCACTTGTTGAAGGCCACTGTCTCATTGTCCCAATTAAACATGTCACTGGAGCAACCTACGTTGATGAAGAAGTGTGGGATGAGATTCAGGTATGTTTCAAACGAATGTCTGTGGCACTGTGGTTAAACTCTTGTTGATTGTTGGGAGAGAACAAGCTCATTACTGACTGGAGGATGCAGTATGCTATTGATCAAATTGAGCCCCCTTTGAGGTCTTCCTTGATCACAAACCATTCAAAATATCTGTCTAAGGCTTCTGATGACTCAAAGCTCAAGGAATGACAGATATAAAGCATCCTGTAATTTGAACGCATTGAATTTCTAAAAAGAAAAACTGAACATACGTTAAAATCTCAAACTTTGACAATGCGCTGCTTTCAGCAACCGCTTTCGGATCTTTGCTGTAGAGGGCCCATGTGGTTTGGTCATGTTAAACAGCAAAACGACCACATCAGATATTCACCATCGATGAGAAACAAGTTGAACACCTCATTCAAAGGCTAAAATACCTTTCATTCCATTTCAGATATTTCGAAAAGGGCTTTTTAAAATGTTTGAGGAGCGCAACTTTGATGTAATCTTCTTTGAGTTATGCATGGATGCAAAGCGTTATCCACACATGACCGTCCACTGCATTCCTTTGCCAAAAGACGTCGGTAACTTGGCTCCTATGTACTTCAAGGTTAATTTCCGGCTTAATTGAAATAAGTGAATGCACATTTTGGCAACGACGAACACATTTCATTATCTTGTTCTGCATTTGTAGAAAGCCATTATGGAATCAGAAACTGAATGGGCCCACAATAAGAAATTGGTAGACTTAAGTACAAAAAATGTTAGAAGAGCAGTAAGTTCCCACTAATACTTTATTGTATCAATGAATCTTTGATGTGTCTCATTTCTAATTTCCCTCTTTCATAATGTCATAAAAAGATTCCCAAAGGATTGCCTTATTTCTGTGTTAACTTTGGACTAAGTGATGGTGGCTTTGGACACGTCATTGAAGACGAACGATTGTTTCCAAAGAATTTTGCTCAGGTATGATTTAAATTTTTTCTTTTCTAAAAGACGCAACTTTTATATTGAGACACTTCATGTCCAGGAAATCGTTGGTGGGATGCTGGATCTTGATGCCAACACGTGGCGCCGACCTCCTCGTGAAAGCTTCGAAGATCAACGTAAGAAGGTTTTAAAATTCGCTGAATGGTGGAAGCCCTATGATTGGACACAAAGGCTCAAGAACCAAAACTGACAGGAGCTTTTCTGAAGTGACGCCACCACCAGCTGCTCATGATCCCTTCAAACGGCCATACTGGATAATGAGAGGCTTGCCTTTCCAAACAAAACCATGTGCAAATTTCAGAGCCTCTGTGGCTAGGCTTTCATCTGCAAGAATTTTGGTGTGCAAATTATGTAACACTAACAATTTCTATTCTGTAAATATGATTTATCTCTCACCTGGGAATGTAACGAAAGCTTGTCCTTTCATCTTGCCGTTCAGAAGACGATATTCTAGAGGACTTGCAGAATCCTTTTGGAATCTGCCAAAGATGGCGATCAAGTCAGTCTCGCAAATGCCTTTTGCGAGATTTTTAAGATATAATACCTAGGAAAGTAAAATGAATTTTTCAGTGTTGAGCTTACTACCCTTGTTAATAATTGACAACAATTCTCACTAGTGCCCTACTGTTGGTGATAGGTTGTTGTCTAAAATGAATACTTGCATTACTTGGTTCTCCGTATGAGTGGTTTTCAAATCTTGGAATGGATGTTATCTGGTCAAAAGTCAACCGGCTTCTTTCGACATCTTCAAATGAGACTGGTACCACAAATGCACGAATAACAGGACTCTCCTTGGTCAATAATTTCTCCACATTACTGCATGACTGCTCCTCCCCATTTCCATTTGGCAGAGGGACTTCCTTTGGGTTCTGCTTCCCAATAACCTCTAATCTATGGCCTGATTTCATTTCATTCTGCAACTGGTCACAAAAGTCTTCTGTATGCTTGTGCGTTGGCGAACCTCCTATTCTTCTCTTAGAGCTTAATACTGTTTCCACTTTATCCAACAACTCTTTCTCCATGGTTTTCAGATAATTAATGGGATCATCAGGATGAATTCCATTTTTCGAAGTAGCGTTTGTGGTGACCAGATTTCTAAATAGCTGAGATTGATGACTGGTTGGTTTGAGGCTTTGTTCCAACTCCATTTCGTGTCGCGATAATTGCTTGGCCTCTCTAAAACAAAAGATTACATTTGTAATGTAGAAATAAATGTATTTGAGCGTCGATATCATATGAATGTCATATTTAAAATTGGACGCACCGAGACGTTCCTGGCTTTGACAACTGCTCTTTCTTAGCATCGATTTTTGCTTGGATTCCCTCAAGCTGTTGCTTCACTACACTAGGCTCAGCACCAAAGCTAGGGTAGGCCTATGTGACATTCATAACTTAGTGCCATCCATATCATCGTAAATTAGTAAAACCGACTAAATTTCTTTACTTGTTCTTGTTTTCCATCATGACGAAGTTTTAAAACAACTTCTTCTTCATCTAAACCCATTTGTCGAAGGTCGTCAATCGCTTGTTGGCGAGAGGTACAATTTTGAAATTCTTCGGCATTTAACTGTCCAGAAACTATGTTGGTTATCGAATTGTAGGTTGTCGATGGTTGGAATGTCCGATGCCTATGGTACTGTCTGATGTAGGGAAGAAAAGAGAAGTTTAACCTTATAACTGGTGCCTAAGTCAATGCATTTTAACTTACTGTTCGATGGTTAATTTGGTATCCAACTGTTGATTAAGTAGCACTTTAAGCTGTTTTTCTCCTTCAGTTTCTTTCTGTTCCACATCATTGTTGATAGCTTTGATGGAAGAACGAGCTGGTCGTCTGCCGTAAGGTGAGGCCCTAATATATGCTTCACTACCACTTGTCTTTCCAGAGTAACTCATTGTTTCTCGTCTTGAGAAATGAATTAAATCGGATTCGTTGCAATCCTTCAGTTATGTATGCAGAACCTTGTCTGAATGGTGAGGCATCCTATGAGTATAGCCAAATAATACACCTTTTTAGTTTGATGCTAGAGTACTTCCTACAAGCTAATGAACACTAAAAAGAAATGATTTACCTCATACAGAACCTGTCAGATACGATTGTTTGTATACCAATGCCAATTTCTTGAAGGCGCTATTACGTTAAATAACATACTTTATTGTAGCGAAATAAGAATGATCAACTCCTGATATCTTAAAATCTGCAGGATTTTCAGGTGCTTCACTACGCACCCTCTAGAACCGAAACTGGTTACCATTAAAACAGATCAACACATGGGAGTATATTCAATTTTCAGCTTGAAAGACAGCGTGCAAGTAATACTGAAACATTTTACTGAAATTCATATCAAACGGCAAGTATAAATTGTTGATTCAGTCAATGATATTTTTACAAATCGATTGCTTACCATCTATTGAACACATTCGGAAACTTTACCGTTTCTACAGAACGCTACCGGTTTCCATCTGTAAATAAGCGAAAAAAGAGCGCTATTACAGTTTTCACCTGG
Source organism: Trigoniulus corallinus (assembly GCA_013389805.1). Taxonomy (NCBI): domain Eukaryota; kingdom Metazoa; phylum Arthropoda; class Diplopoda; order Spirobolida; family Trigoniulidae; genus Trigoniulus; species Trigoniulus corallinus. The sequence continues at coordinate 11,007,728 of JAAFCE010001036.1, forward strand.
CATGATAGCGCTGTATGTAAATGTATTACGATAATGAGTGCGCTTAAATGCCGCGCTACGAAGCCGTAGTCACCAAATTTGTCAAAGAACAGGGTGAGGGGACGGGTTTTATGGTGTGATGGTGAGTGTTGTATTTTCGAAACGAACCTTCTAATCACCGAAAAACATCGATCGCCAGTCACCGAAATCACCATTTTCATTAAAGAGCAATATCTGAATTAACCGGTCGTTGATATGAGGTGCAAGGAATAGTCACAAAATAGGATTCCAGTCGGTAAATGCGGTAATTATTTTCATTGGCACCCATGGAGACATTCGCGATGGTGAGACGACATGCCATCGATATGATTCGATTACACACCTTTTTACGAATCATCTTTGATGTTAGAAAAGTGTCTGAAATTCATTACTAAATTTTAATTGTGGCAGACTGTCGTGAATACACAATGGAAACGTTGAAATGTGGGTTCTCGTCTCGATCGATGGTCGTGTGACCCCTTAATATGGTTACTAACCTCTAATCGTTGGCTGTATACAATCTTCTTTTATTAACCGAGAAGTAGGCCTACCATCACCGGAAGTTACCGTAACTATTGCAAATCACAACGTACCGATTTTCACGCGATGGCTGAAATGCGTAGAATTATAATTGTTCCATTCCAAAACTCCACCGGTGGGTTTCAGAAGCGATGTTGTTGTTGTCATGACAACGACAGTTAGTTGTTAAGCTGGAGAAAACTGTCGTTTTAAGAAATTATTTCTAAAATGTTGCAGATCACGAGTACGCATCCCGAAATTGTCATGCTATTATTGAATCCTTGGACGCTGGGGATACGGAGACTGAGGCTACTATGTCACCTATTTTACCGGACCAAACTGCAATCTTGGAATCAAAGGCAGATAGTGAAGATTTAGATTCAATTACAGATTCAGGTAAGTTAATTGATCGCCTTGATAGGAAGGATGAGAGTAACGTTCCTTTGGTCTTAGCAGTGGCGTCACTAGGGGGGACGCGGGCCACATCGGGTGACACCACTTGCACCATGACAAATTGGGTGACACCAAAACAGAAGGAACAGAGCGGCTTTTTTCGGGAGAGGAGGTGACACCATGGCAACCCTAGCGACACCTCTGGGTCTTGACACGAATTTTGGCTGTGCGATAATTTTTTCCCTGGACCGATGCTAGCCTCTAGGAGTAAGAAGGTGACTGCATGGTAAAGCACACAGACCTATTGAGCTCAAAGTTCGCAACTGGCAGTGGTTCTCTTTCTGATCAAGGAACCTTAAAGTGTGCCTTTAACAGGTAGTAAGTAAAAGTTTTGATATGGTGTACAAGTATGTGATGTTACCTGGCCTTGTATCGATCCTGAACAGCGGAGTAGACTTTAATTCCAAAGTCACATAAGAAATGTTATGGTTTGTTTTGTTTGATGTGGTTTATCACACAATATCCACTTTATTTGGATATGGTCACCAATTAAAGTAGCGTACATGTTATTCAAAGAAGTGGCCATCATTTGAATCTTAATTATTTTTCTAGGAGGGTTCACCTGGAAGCATGCCACAACGATGCTGCTAATCGAAACCCGAGGTCAACTCAACGATAAATTTGAAAGTGGAATGAGAAAATACAAGGCCTGGGCCAACGTCTCAGAAAAAATGCAAGAAAAACTTGGTTACACAATCCCGCCTTCTGTTTGCGACTTGAAGTGGAGAAACATTGTCAAAAGCTACAGGTGATTTTACTTTTACTCCTCCTTTACTCCCCGCCTTTGGGTGCTACAGATTTCTCAAATTATATTATTGATTAACTAGGAGTTCATGGCATTTTCCTCACTTTAGGAAGATCAAGGAACGGTTGAAGCAACCAGACCATCGAGATGTGAAGTGGAGATATTTCGAGAAAATGGACGAAATCCTAGGCGAAAAAGTGATGACAAACACGTCACTTAATGGTTTGGTGCAGTTGACAGGGTTGGAAGATCAAGATGCAATGACCACCTCTCCTCAACCAGGCACTAGTTTTTCGTCATCTTGTAGTGCCAAGGGACAAATCACTTCTGTGAATGAACTTCCTCAACAAGTTCCACCAAAGAAACGTTCATCTAAAAAAAGATACCCTTATTGGTTCGAAAAATTCGAAACTATGATTGAGAGACGAGAGGCCATGGAAGCTCTGTCAAGGGCCCAACATCAAGCCAATGTGGAAGCCCTTTTAGACATTGAAAGAGAACGGAATGCCAACCTACGTCGAATAGCTGCAATTTTAGAGCAGCTTGTAAAAAAGTGACTCTTGTACATGGTTTGTCATCATGTTAATAATGCTTTATTAAGGAATACTGCCGCCCACCTGAAAATGTGCTAACAATAAATAGGTAAAGTGGTAGCCTGCTTGACCCGTTAACTCAGGGTTGAAGGATCGAGGCTGATGTCGGGAATATTCGTGTGGAAAATACCTGTCAAATATCTCCCCACCTGGCATTGGAAAATTACTTACAGAAGTAATACACCGACGTTACTATAGGATTAGTTTTGAAATCGCTCCATTTCAATAAAGAATTATTTTGGAATAGAATTTAGTATGGAAGTGTTTCTTTCCATTCACCTTGGGCAACACTTAGCACGTGCGGGTGGAAAAGACAGATAACTAGAAACGAGGGAAGGAGAACCAGATTAATTTAACCAAGAGGATTAGGGTACTGAGAGTACATGGGAGATGTGGAGAGCCAGGATTCCCAAAATCGACCCTGCCATAGGTGGAATGAAAGTTTATTATGATGTTTGATATTATTTTAAACAGAATTTGCCGCCCCTCAACTAGCCCCATTATGTGGTGCACAACATGTTTAGTACACCATCCTGACATGCAATAAGAAAATTAAAAGTAAGGTGATCAGCAATAAATCCGATTTGTGGGATTTTTCAAAAACAGTGAAAAAGCCAATTTCATGGATGGATGTCTTTATAAGTGAGTAGAACATGTTATCTAGTGCTGTAGAGCATACTGGAAGTCTGTAAGTGAGTGCATTCCTGAGTTGCTGGCTTACTACTACTACAGTTAAACCCATAGGAATTTGGTAAAGTGAGGGATAGGTAGGTATAAGAATGAACAAGTTCATTTCAAACCAGTATACCAAAATCAGTACAAATGAATCATAAACAACAGCGCCTGGTGTGTTCAAGACACTGCACATGTATTCTTTTACCTAAACCTATTTGTCAAAAATTAAATTTGCTCGAAATTGTCAGATTTTCCAGGTGTCAAACATTCAGTTTTTGTGAACGAGTCAAAAATCGAAATTTCCCCAATTCCACTTAAAACTTTACATTTTCTGAAATCGGTGAAAAATTCAAATCATCTCAAAACTTTCTCAAATTCAAATTTCCCCAATCTGTCAAAAATTGAGGTTTTGCCCAGCCTGCTCAGGAAGTTAAAATTTCCCAAATCAGTCTTCCCCTTTTTCAGTCTCCCCCTTTATTCAAATTTTCCCAAATTTGTCAAAACTTCAATTTTCCCAAATCAGTTAAAATTCAAAATTTCCCAAATGCGTCACAAATTCCAATTTTCCCACATTTGTCAAATATTCAAATTTTGACAAACTGGTCAAAAATCGATAATTTCTCTATTTTCTCATAAATTCAAATTTTCCCAAATCAGTCAAAAATTCAAATTTTCACATAACAGTCAAAATTCAAATTTTCCCAAATGTGTCAAACAATTCAATTTTCCCAAATCAGTTAGTTCAAAATTTCCCAAATGTGTAACAACTTCCAATTTTCCCAAATTTGTCAAATGTTCAAATTATCCCAAATTTGTCATAAATTCAAATTTTCCCAAATCAGTCAACAATTCAGATTTTCCCAAATCAGTCAAAAATTCAAATTTTCCCAAATCAGTCAAAAATTCAAATTTTCCCAAATTTGTCAAAAGTTGAAATTTTCCCAAATTTATCAAAAGTTCAAATTTTCCCAAAACAGTAAACAATTCAAATTTTCCCAAAACAGTCAAAAGTTCAAATTTTCCCAAATATGTCAAACAATTCAATTTTCCCAAATTTCCCAGATGTGTCACAACTTCCAATTTGACCAAATCAGTTAGTTCAAAATTTCCCAAATGTGTAACAACTTCCAATTTTCCCAAATTTGTCAAATATTCAAATTTTCCCAAATTTGTCAAAAATCCACTTTCCCAAATTTGTCAAAAATCCAAACTTTCCCAAATTTGTCAACAATTAAATTTTCCAAAATCAGTCAAAAATTCAAATTTTCCCAAATGTGTCAAAAATTCCAATTTTCCCAAATTTGTCAAAACACCAAAATTTCCCAAATATGTCAAAAATTTAAATTTTCCAAATACGTAAAAAATTCAAAATTTCCCAAATCATTCAAAAATTAAAATTTTCCCAAATTTGTCAAAAGTTCAAATTTTCCCAAATCAGTCAAAAATTCAAATTTTCCCAAATTTCTCAAAAATTCAAATTTTCCCACAACAGTCAAATATTTAAATTTTCCCGAATTTGTCAAAAATCCAAACTTTCCCAATTTTCTCAAAAATTTAAATTTTCCCAAACCAGTCAAAAACCCAAAATTTCCCAACTTTGTCAAAAATTCAAAATTTCCCAAATCATTCAAATTTTCCCAAACTTGTCAAAAATTCAAAATTTCCCAAATCAGTAAAAAATTCAAATTTTCCCAAATTTCTCAAAAATTCAAATTTTTCCAAATTTTGTGAAAAGTTCCAATTTTCCTCATTCCTTCAAAAATTCAAATTTTCCCAAATGTGTCAAAAAATTCAATATTCCCAAATTGCTCAAATATTCAAATTTTCCCAAATTTGTCAAAACTCAAAACTTTCCCACTTTTGTCAACAATTCAATTTTTCAAAATCAGTCAAAAATTCAAATTTTCCCAAATGTCTCAAAAACCCCAATTTTCACAAATTTGTCAAAACCCAAAAATTTCCCAATTTTGTCAAAAGTTTAAATTTTCCCAAATAAGTGAAAAATTCAAAATTTCCCAAATCATTCAATAATTCAATTTTTTCCAAACTTCTCAAAAATTCAAATTTCCCCAAATTTCTCAAAAATTCAAATTTTTCCTTAATTTGTGAAAAGTTCCAGTTTTCCTAATTTCCTCAAAAATTCAAATTTTACCAAATCAATCAAAAATTCAAATTTTCCCAAAACAGTCAAATTTTCAAATTTTCCCAAATTTGTGAAAAATCCAAACTTTCCCAATTTTCTCAAAAATTCATATTTTCCCAAACCAGTTAAAAATTCAAATTTTCCCAAACGTGTAAAAATTCAACTTTTCACAAATCAGTAAAAATTCAAAATTTCCCAAATCATTCAAATTTTCCCAAACTTGTCAAAAATTCAAATTTTCCCAAATCAGTCAAAAATTTCGATTTTTCCAACCTCAACAAAAATTCAACTTTTTTCAAATCAGTCAAAAATTCAAATTTTCCCAAACGTTGTGAAAAATTCCAATTTTTTTAATTTCCTCAAAAATTCAAATTTTCCCAAATCAAGCAAAAATTCAAATTTTCCCACAACAGTCAAAAATTTCGATTTTTCCAACTTTCTCAAAAATTCAAATTTCCCCAAATCAGTCAAAAATTCAAATTTTCCCAAATCAATCAAAAATTCAAATTTTTCCCAAACCAGTCAAAAATTCAAATTTTCCCAAATCAGTCAAAAACTCAAATTTTCCCAAATTTGTCAAAAGTTAAAATTTTCTCAAATATGTGAAAAGTTCCAATTTTCCTAATTTCCTCAAAAATTCAAATTTTCCCAAAATCAATCAAGAATTCAAATTTTACCCACAACAGTCAAATTTTCCCAAATTTGTCAAAAATCCAAACTTTCCCAATTTTCT